>OX493393.1:14394487-15594487 GCA_950371165.1 Lacanobia oleracea | reverse complement strand
TAGTTCGCAACGATAGGACACGGTGCCACAGGAGAGGTACTCTTATCTATTATAAATCGTCCCTCTATTGCATCCCTATGGATCCGCCCTCTCTAACCGAGCTTGAGGTCTCTGTCTGTCGGCTGGGCATGACAGGCCACCAACCCATAACGGTCATCTCTGCCTACGTCCCTCCCGCCACCTCTGACTCTCCTCCCATAAGAGATGATCTCTCCAAACTTCTTGGTTTGAGCGACTCCGTCCTTCTGGCCGGGGACCTCAACGCCAAACATCCCTCGTGGAATAGTCTCACGGCTAATCCCAGAGGCAAAGCTCTGTTCGAGCTATGCAGCCCCCTCAATTTTGATGTCATCGCACCGATGCATCCTACCCATTTCCCCTTTGACCCTGACCGCCGACCGGACGTGCTCGACATCGCTCTCCTCAAGAATGTAAACTTACGTTTGCAGGCTGTTGAGACGATTGACGAGCTCGATTCCGATCACCGGCCAGTAGTTCTGGAGCTCATCCCCAGACATGGTCCAATAGAGTGATCACTGACTGGCGGAAAGTAAGTGAAAAACTGAAAACCACCACGTCACATCACTTGGACAAGATCCCGGACCACATCGAGTCTGCTGCCGACACGGCGGCCGCGATCGGCTCGCTCACTGACCACGTGCAATCCGTCCTGAACGAATGTTCAAGGGAGGCTCCGGCGACGAACGATCGTCGCTGGAAACTCCCGGACGATGTGCGTGAGCTGTTGACCAAGAAGAACGCGGCCGTCCGTGCCTACAGCGCTTTTCCCTGTGCTAGCAACAAAGCTTTTATGCGTTACTTACAGCGTAAAGTAAGCAGACGCATCAAAGAGCTGCGTAGCGAGAACTGGGAACAGATGCTCGGTGAACTCCAGCCCACCCACCTTGCATTCTGGGAACTTCAGAGGAAGTTACGCGCTTCTGAGGTTACTTCAATGCCTCCCCTCACCCGGCCCGACAACTCTCTCGCGTTTGACGACGACGAGAAGGCTGAATGCCTGGCTGACAGCCTAGAGTCCCAGTGTTCTCCAAGCTCGAACCCAGTCGACCCGGCCCACCTCGCTGAGGTTGACGCTGAGGTCGAACGTAGGACCTCCCTCCCACCCGTCGAGGACCCCGATGACCCCCTCCCCCCCGTCACTCCGGACGAGGTGGAGGAGATCATCGGAAGACTCAAACCCAGGAAAGACCCTGGGTTGGACGGAATAACCAACAGGGTGTTCCGCCTATTCCCCAAGACACTCATCGTGTTGATGACCGCCATTTTCAATGGCGCTCTGTCCAACAACATGTTCCCGCAAGAGTGGAAAGAGGCTACCGTGATTGGTATTCCCAAGCCAGGAAAGCCCAAGTCCTCCCCGTCCTCTTATCGCCCCATCAACTTGCTCAGCGCTCTCGGCAAGATCTATGAGAGGCTTATTTATAAGCGTCTCAGAGATTACGTCGAACGCAAGAGCCTCATCCCTAACGAGCAGTTTGGCTTTAGGGCCGACCACTCGTGCATCCAACAGGGCTACCGCATCGTTGAGCATATCAACGGCCGCTTTCAACGCGGCCAGATGACGGGAGCCCTGTTCTTCGACATTGCGAAAGCTTTCGACAAGGTCTGGCACAACGGCCTGATATACAAGTTGTATCAACTCGGTGTGCCAGATCGTCTCGTGCTCATCTTACGAGACTATCTGTCGAACCGCACCTTTCGGTACCGCATCGAAGGTGCGCTTTCCACCCCCCGCCCCATCCGCGCTGGTGTACCGCAAGGCGGTGTGCTCTCGCCACTCATCTTCACGCTGTTCACTAGCGATATCCCCTCTGACCCCAAGTCGCAGTTAGCGCTTTTTGCCGACGACACGGCCATCTACTACTCTGGCAGTAGTAGTAACGCCATAGCTCAAAACCTCCAAAAGTCCGCCAAACGCCTAGGCGATTGGTTCCGGAAATGGAGGATTGAGGTCAACCCTGAAAAGAGTCAGGCAGTTTTGTTCCGCAAACCGCGGTCAAAACCCCCCCCCCGACTCCAAAACAGATCACCATGTTTGGTAAGCCGATCCCTTGGGAGAAGCAAGCCAAATATCTTGGTGTTATCCTCGACCAATGCCTCACCTTCGGAGAGCACATAAAGGCGGTGCGTTCGCGTGCCGCCTTCGCTCTCAGTAGGCTCCACTCCATGCTGAATGCACGCAGCAACCTGTCCCTAAAATGCAAACTGCGCATTTATACCACGTGCATTCGTCCGATTATGACGTATGCGTGTGCTGCATTCGCCCACACAAAGTCATCCCGGATCCATAGGATGCAGACCCTCCAGAACCGGTTTCTCCGAAAGGCCACGGGCGCCCCGTGGTTCGTTAGGAATGAGCGACTCCATGTCGACCTCAAAGTCCCTACCATCAAGCAATTCATGAAACGCCTTACAAAGCGTTTCATAGACTCCGCCGAATTGCACCAGAACCCGCTTATCGCTTCGGCTGCCCGATACGCTCCCTCTCGGATCAGTAGGATTCGACGTCCCCGTCATACCCTAGTCGAACCCGACGATCCCATTTCCCTTGTCCAAGAAAGCTGTAGGGAAACAAGCACTCTTAGGACACAAATACACAGACCGCGACCCGCCGCCTTCCGGCCTCGCCAACGAGGCCCACCGCGACGTCCCAGTAACGTAAACACTCCCCGTCTTTTGCCTAACGGGCCAGCCCGCGTCGCTGAGCCCTTAGCTTTAAACTCTCCAAATAATATAATCATGACCCAGCTTGTCCCTAGCTGTCCCCCCGTTAACGACGCTCCTGAGCCGAGGTCCGTACCCCACAGGGGGTGGCCTCAGCGAGCGGAGTTGTAGGTTTAATTTTTGTTGCCTTGGCTGGGGGCCTTAGGATCATTTAAGGCCACCACAGGCTAGCCCGGTTAAGCAGCAGGCACCCTTCTAGAGGTGAACTGCGACTACTGCGAGTGGCCCTAACAAAAAAAAAAAAAAAAATTAAAGGGTCATTCTATTCGCAACCGTTCAATATACCACATCGTTACTATCTGGAGTATTATTTCCACACGCCACCTCAGCAATGGTTTATTACGCTGAGTACATTAAAGCCGACGCGGACGGCACATTTACGATAGAGTTAGGACTTAGGAGACGTTCTGCCAGTACACGCAAGAGAGCTAGGAGAAAATGTGGTCGTTATTAGAGGGATAATTCAATCCCGGTACATCAGCGTTTCACAGGACTATGAAATGCAATTGCACATGCAATATTGGGAGAGGACAGTAGGATTTAAGTAGTGTGGTTTTTAACCTACGTACGGTATGATACAAATGCGAAACACCCTTCAGCCATAGAATTGGAAAATGTTGACATTGTTTTTTTCGACCCAATTCAAATATTTTGTATCATCATCTGCCTAGCCTTTTACAAACTATATTGGGGTCGGCTCCCAGTCAAACCGGATTCAGCTGATTTTATGTAGAGTGGCTGCCTAACAGACCTCGACAACCCATGACCTGGCTAACATAAAAGACTTCTTGGTAAGATTGGTGTCAGATTTTCTCGCACCTGACAATTTTTATAACAGCTGCCGAAGATCTACAAATGACAGACCCGACCAACGACTGAATGTGCTTTCCGAAGCACAGAGGAAACTCGATATGTTAAGATGGTCACCCATCCACAGATCGACCTCGGCAAGCGTTGCTTAACCTTGAAGATCGACACTCGATATATTAACTAATAAAAAAATGATTTTTTGAGGTATCCAGATCAACGTAGGTACTAAAAGTCCCCGAGGGTGGAGAGGCCGCCAATGGGGGAGGGGGGGGGGAAACCACGGAACAGAAAAAACAGGTATCTTTTTCAGTTTTGTCTATTGGTTATTTGTCATTTGAGTAATTCGAATTGTTATTACTTAAACCAGTTTAGATACCCTCTATCTCCTAAGGTATTAATCCTACAGTAAATAAAATTTAATATATACCTAATTTATAGAAAACTAGGTTTTTCCCGCGCTTTCGTACGTGCATATCCAATTATTTCCCGTATCCCGTATTTTCTCGTTCCACAAAACTATCCATTCTTTTAAGTTGAATCACTACCAGATATTCACGAAGTTTTATCAAAATCGGTTCAGTAGTTTCAGAGTTTATCTCGAACATAATATCGACACACACACGAGATTTTTATATACAGGCTGAATTTTTCAAATGTGCCTTCAAGGCCAAATCCGAAACTATAAGGAATATCGAAAAACACTGGAAGGAATCTCGAGACCGGTTTTGATAAAAACTAAAACTGCATCATCGGATTTTTGAAAAGTCGTTTTTCGTACCCAGGAATCGAGTGTGCATTACCCTAACAAAATGTTCTTTAGAGAGGTGAGACTATAACAAATAATTTTTACTTTTCTGGCTGAAACCAAATACATGAATACCTACATAGCTTTTGTTGCGTAGTAAATGTTTGTAAATAGCAAAATTTGAGTGTGTTATGGTTCTTCAGTGATTTAAGATTTTGTTGCGGTAACGTTTTGGGATTTTCCAGTTCTCGAATACGGCTCAACGCAGAAGTTTGAAAAAAATATAACAATAAGAGGCCTTAATTTTGTTCAAAGTTCAAACATAAATTTTTGATTTGGTTGACGTAAACCAATGTAATTAAATACACTTCTCATCAGAAAAATCGAAACACTTGCGTTTTTATGGTTTATGTCCTAATTTTACACAAAAGAGTTTTCATTCCATGACAAAAATCACATGATTGTATAGCTAGCAGTTTGGCGATTACAGTGTAAGCGAAAATTCTAAATTTAAAATTAGAATTTCATTTGTTTATCCTATAAATGAAATTATTCACTGTTTTGTGACAAATGCGTGTTTAAAGAACATGTTTGCCATTGTTTTATTTGCGTGAATTGGTAACCTTGCGCAGTCATAATAAGCCGAAAATTAAACAACGTTTTTTCTATAATATTACAGGCTCGTTTACAGAATTATACACATGGTAAAAAAGTTGAAAATGACCTAACTACTACAAAAACTTTTTAACAAAAAAATAAAACCGACTTACTCATACAAGTGAGTGTTTTGGTTACTTCGTTTTTGAACACCGACTTCCGAAATTAAAGTTATTTTTTACTTTGTAGTGTTTTGTTTTTGGAAGTCGGTTTTATTTTTTTGTTAAAAAGTTTTTTTATTCTTCACTTTTTAGTGGAACGCAGGTAGGTACCACTAAAAAGTGAAACCACAAGCACAGCGTGCCGGTGTGATATTATGTTATGAACTGGTGTAGGTAAACAATCAACAGACATGCGATTACAGAAATCCCGATCCATTTGAAGAGTTCCTTTGCCCACCTCCGAAGTTCTTCATCAGATCTTCACCAAATTTAAATGGGACCAGTCCGAGAAAATACTCTTCCAAACATCCAAATCGGTTAACAATTGGCGAATATAACGCTGAACAAACATTTTTCATGGGATCCCATCATCAGATCCTGATTTATACCTTCCATCATCAGCTCAGCAACATGAGATGATGATTACCAGGCGCAAATATCTGAATTGCGTTAGAAAGTTTATGAAAAACAGTGTATGTGCTTGTACCGGACGGGCGTGATCGACTGGAACGGGGGTGTGATGGGGTAGGTCTATCCTTCTTCTACTCCTCCGATGTGAACTGTGACCAACCGACTGCGTCCAGCCGCGCTGACGTCCTGTACCGGGATCTGAGGGTCTCCGTACCACACGTACAACGTTCTTCTATTTTGCCAATTACTTGCTGTCTTCGGGGTAGATTGGGGTGCAGGATGAATGCTTACCAGGGTTAAATAATAGGCAGGAATTTGACAACACTGCAGCTAATGGTTTAAGGGCAAATTCGCGAGTACTGTGATTCTATTTATAGTTTCTATATTTCTTCTGCCGGTGCCTACGAGTTTGCTATTTTTCGACAATTTACTAAGGTACGAGGGTACCTTACCGTAACGAGGCCCAAAAACCACTAACTGTTTCGGTTTATTTTAACTGTTCAATTTAACTGTGGTTCTACTACATTTCCGGCTATATCTAGGTCTTTTCTAGGTCTAGATAGGGGTTGATGCACCTCTATGTAAATCCCCCGAAATTCCCCGTCGAACGGGGTGGAAACCAACCCTTCAACCCTGCCCACTAGTGGGCTTGTTGCATTTAACTGTCGAAACTGTTTACAAGTGTGAACTTGTTTACTATTAAGGGTTGATTTCCCGGAAAACTGTGCCCCATGGGCTATGAAACTATCTGTGTTCGGGTAGGTGCATCATCCCTCTATCCAGATACACAACTTATGAAGCCACCCCTCTAAGGGTGGAGGTACTGTGGGTCAGGAACCCGGAAGGGGAAAAAAATCTGTGATTTTACATTTTTCCAATTTGCGGCTTTATGCCTTGCCTGACCATAAAGATGTGTACATATCTGGATAGGGCTGAGTGCCAGGTTTCCAGTGCCTATGGTTTAAGACCTATATTCCTAGATTTTCTATAGGCTTAGTAACTGAAGGTGTCTGTAAATGGTGGTTTTCTCTATCCACCTTGGTGTTACTCAAACCTTTGAGTAACTGTCCTGTGTAGGTTGTGAAATGTCTATTACTCGTGTACCTTCGTTACTGTTGATTTCCATCAACCAATCAGAACACGCCTTTTGGGTGCTATCAGGAATGTATAGGGGAAATGTGTAGCCCTACCTATCTGTTTAGTTTTTTAATGAAATTAAGTTTTCCCCAGAACATCTTTTACGTGTTTGGGGAAAACGACAAAATATACCTACATTTTAATTTACATAGCTTATAAACTATGACTATGCTAGTACATAAGCTCCTAAGTTTTAGTACATAGGCTTAGGACTATAGGTACATGGGCGCTATCTATGCGAGTTACACAATACTAAATGCTTCGCCGCGAACATAACTATGACTATGTGAGTACTTAAGCTCCTAAGTTTTAAGTATATAAGCTTACGACTATAGGTACATGGGGCTGTGTCTATGCGAGTTATATAATGCAAAATGCTCCGTCGCGAACAGTGCTTATAAAATTTGAGGATTTCCCTCGATTTTCATGGGATCCCATCATCAAGATTCTGACTTGGTGACAATGGGACCTCCTCAGGAGTATAGGCTTTAGAATAAAAAAATAATTTTTTAAATCATCGGTGAACATACATAAAAAAAAGATACATAAAGCCTAACATAAAACCTCCTCCTTTTTGAAGAAGTCGGTTAAAAATATTCACTTTTTAGTGAAGAAGTTTCAATAAAAAGCGAATACTGTAGGTACCTACTTAATTATCTACGTGGATGATATGTTTATAATTTATTACTCATGTAGCTGCTAATCTGATGGGTGTAATAGTACTAAATGCTTAAGATCATGTTCCGAACGGATTAAAAACATTTTTGACTTTCGATTATGGGCCCAATATGAATGGTCTCTTTTTTGCATCGCACCTCGGATAGTAATTTTAGGGACTGATGCAAGAAAGCTCATATATTGCGGGAAGGCCAGAGCACAAGAGCGAGCGAAACAAGCTCGAAGTTTTTTGCATCCCAAATCGGATATGTTTAATTTTCTTTTGATCATTCATACATAAACATAGTTCTTTTGTTGAGTTATACAGAGAAAAGCTCGAGAACAAAGAGAGTACAGAATATAAAAACGAGCGAAGCGAGCTCAAAATTCTTACACCCCACCTCGGATGGGTTTCATTACGGCATTCGTGGGGGCCGAGTCACCCGCGTCCGTAGGAGAATACACTACTAGACCCTACACGTGGTCCTCGGGTGGTGCTAATCAGGTGACACTAACTGGTGGTAGGCTTCGGCCGATGGCTTGTGACCACCCACTGGGCAAAGACGTACCGCCAAGTGGCCTAGCTGCGTTCCGGTACGATGCTCAGTGTAGCCAATTCAGAGGAGTTGGGTCGAAATAGTTGTTCCAGTGCAGGCAGACCGACCAGGCTCGCGTTGATATGGGCGTATCGGGAGACTAGTCACGGAGGGTAGCGGGATCCGGGCACGGCGCGCCGCTGGCCGACCGCAGGTAGTTGGGGGCCCAAGTAATGTGCTAGCCACACATGAAAGGCTGCCCCGTCAACTGTCGAAAAATCCCGGAATGCGCAATCGTGCCGGTTGGCGACCAGACGGGAGGACGGGTACCCTTATGCCCAATTGGTGTTACTGGAGTGGCTCTACCCATATCAGTGCACAGACCATGCTGGACGAGAGACGCGAAAGCTAGCACTAGCGTTAAATCTTACCCAGATGGTCCAAGTGGCAACGAGGGTGCCGCCGGATGTTGATTCGTACACTGCCAATTGCTTGGAACTTCTGCTGACAACAAATCCAGACCACTACTCGGTGTCGATTTCTTCACCACTGGGTAGGTAGTTCCGACCACTGTCTGGTGAAGTCTGTGTCGGTTTACTCCCCGTCCGATCCTAGCCCGAGAGGCGCCCGGCGGGTATGGTGATAAAGGTCAGCAGATTGGGATGGCATGCGATCTTTCTTCGTATGTTATCCTTGGCAGCCTACTTGCTTTTCTTCTGGTGCGATGCTTCGTCGTGCGCGGACGCCGTGACGGATGTGTTGCGAAGGGGAATAGAATACTACATTCCGTTCTCTGACATAAGAATATCTGGCGAAGCTCGTCCATGGTTTAGTGCCGAGTGCAATTGTACCTAGCATGGGTCGACACTCGTACGCGCAAAGCAAATGACGTGAGTAGGAAGAAGAGAGCCTTCAACAGGGTTGCCAAGTCCTGCAAGAAGGTGTTGCGGAGGGCTCGGTTTGACCACATTAGCCGAGTAGGGAACAAACTTGCTTCATACCCAGCAGGTAGTAAGGCTTTTTGGTCCCTGGCTAAGTCGGTCGAATCGAACTTCTGCCGCCCCTCACTACTACCACTGCTGAGACCCGATGGGACGCTGGCCCACTCCGCTGAGGAGAAAGCGAACCTGTTTGCTTCTTTGTTTGCGGAATCTTCGCGTCTAGATCTTGGTAGCGCGAGGCCCCCTGCTTCTCCTGGTGGATGCGAGTCGAGTATGTCGAACATTCGCATTTATCAGAAGGACGTCCGTAGGGTATTGCGTAACCTAGACGTGAACAAGGCTAGTGGCGCCGACGGAATACCGGCAATTGTTCTGAAGACTTGTGCGCCTGAGTTGTCTCCGATCTTGACACGCGTATTTCGCCTTTCGTTTGAGACTGGAAAAGTGCCGAAGGCTTGGAAGCAAGCTAACGTGCAGCCTGTGCCCAAGAAGGGTAGTCGAGCTGACCCGTCGAATTATAGACCCATCTCGGTAACGTCCATACTCTGTAAGACTATGGAACGCGTGCTGAATCATAAGCTCCTGGCGTACCTAGAAGCGAATGATATCCTTAGTGACCGACAATACGGGTTCCGCCGAAATCGGTCAACTGGGGATCTTCTAGCGTATGCCATTCACATCTGGAGTGAGGCCATACAGACGCACGGGGAGGCACTAACGGTCTCCCTTGACATCTCGAAGGCCTTCGACACGGTCTGCCCGCCAGTTTGTGTGATTGGATCGCGGATTTCCTGAGCAATCGGTCTATCCGAGTGGTCATGGCTGCTCGTCTTGTCTGCTGTATATTAATTTATTAGGTTCCTCAGGGGTCCGTGCTTTCGGCAAAACTTTTCTTGCTGCATATTAATGATCTGCTTAAAC
Source organism: Lacanobia oleracea (assembly GCA_950371165.1). NCBI lineage: Eukaryota > Metazoa > Arthropoda > Insecta > Lepidoptera > Noctuidae > Lacanobia > Lacanobia oleracea. The sequence goes on along the minus strand of OX493393.1, from coordinate 15,584,766 downwards.
CCGGTACCTTTGGGTATGCAGACGACAGCACTGTTGCTGAGAGATACGTGTCCGACGCACGAGCTGGTGGGTCACAGATCCGGTCTCTCCGGGAGGCTATGGTTGAGCGCCTGAACGTGTCCTTACAGGCTGTCTCTGAATGGGGCGATGCCAATCTGGTCAAGTTCAATGCTGCTAAGACCCAAGCGTGTTTATTTTCCGCCAAAAGGAGCCAATTTCACCAAGGTCAATCTTTCCGAGGTTCAACCGTGCCGATAACCGATCAACTTGAGCTTCTTGGGCATAGCATTAACATCAACCCTCAATTTTGGCCCTTTTATAGAGGCAAAAGCTCAATTTCATAGAGGCAAGTAGCAACTCTTACTATCCAAACCTATAGTAATGAAACTTATTTTAATGGAGTTTAAGTTTATAATTGCAACCATTGAAAATACCGCCATCTATGGTCGAATAGCGGAATTTACTCGTAAATTCAACTTAGAATGAACTCAGCTAGTCTATTCTGTAAATAACCATTTCGATATCGAGCTTCACCTGAGTGACAAACCTCACAAAGTAAGCTTTATTGCACACGACACGACATAAAGGTCTTACGTTTGACGTAATTTGATACTCACCTCGGATTCCGCTGTCGAGCCACGAAAATGTTGTTACAGAATAGCACTACAGAAAACGAAACGCCGTGAGTAGGTACTTTTTACCTTGAAGCAAAATAAATCCGACGTGTAAGGCCGAAGTTATATTTTCAAATGTAGGTTCTGTGACTTATGCTTGTTTTGACCAAAATTGAAACGACCAATCAATCGTATCCTTCATTTGTGGTGAATAATTCACCACAAATTAAGCATCATCTTATAATTATTATAAGATTATCGGTATAGTTGTATGAGTGTGGCGACACAGGTTCCCATACAAATTTCGTCGCATAGCATTTCCACTATATTCATCTTCTTTATATTAAATTTCAAAGTGAAACACGGGCTGACAGTCTGTCAGAAATACACATCATCAGTACAACGCCATCTATCGACAATGTAGTTGAACTGAAGTCCGAACTTAGATAAATAATGTTATGATAACATGGTCACTTTTCTTTTGTATGTTAAAAGTTTAACAAATATCTCAGCAATATGTTTTGGTGTTTTTTCCACATATTTGTTACTACTATTTTTCTCAATAGATGGCATTGCAAGTATCTGGATCTCAATGAAAAGTACCTATTTTAGACCTAGGAATGAACGTCACGCAGCGAAGTGAACTACGCAACACAAACGAACCAATCATACATAGAGCCCTATTCAACACTGCGTTTGCTTAGTCAAGGGTCGTTTGAGTATTGTTTATGAATTGAAAGGCTTGCCATATGCAATGCAGTGAGAAATGCCTTACTTCGCATAGCGTTACTACTTTACTGAGAAAAGTATTGTGTGTGAATACGGGTGATAGGCTACTTTTTAGTCCGGGAGTATGTTGCCTAGGGATCACGCGGGCGAAGCCGCTAGCAGAAGCTAGTTAGCTATATGCTAAATTAAAGATGTGGGGAAAAAATTGTTATTGCGGAACTGTATTTATTTATATCACTTGTGGTACAATACAAGTTGTGCTACTGCCACTAAAAGTTTGTTACCACTAAGGTAACAAAATGTCAGTGGCAGTGGCAATCATAGTAAAATGAAATCAAACAAGAATCCTCAAATTAATAAATTTGTATTTCGTATAAACGCTTAAGTATTTTTACAAATATATACATATTTTAAACAACTATTACTTAGAATCTTAGAAACTTAATTACCAGTCTTTTTGAGTGTCTAACTCTAAACAAGGCTATAGTAGGTATGCTTAATGTTTGCAACGACGCAGTGTCAAGAATGAGGTTTAGAACAGCTGTTTCAGTTTTCTATAACCCCACGAAACACGCGCCGCTGTCGCGTAAGCCCGCAAACGCTGCCCAGAAACTATGATAATGACTTAATTTTTTACAACGAATCTTATACCAATAAGTATTTATAACTATGTACAATTCCTAAAATGGACAATTGACGCCGGGATGCAAAAACGTACAATTGTCACCTTGTCTACAGGATCCTTTGCGCTGGAAATATATACAAACTGCTTTGCGACCACCACGAGCACCACCTCGACCCCGCGGAGGACCATCCCAGCTTCCATTATTTTTACCTCGCCAATGTCCGCCAGCGCCACGGCCTCGCATAGCTCCACGGAAATTTGCCATACCAGAGAAACCATCGGGGCCGGGCGGAGGCCCTTGGGGTCCTGCCATATTGAAATCCATTGGAAACATATTTTGTTGCATATTAAAACCTTCTGGTGGACCAGGAAACATCGGATTCGGTCCTCCAAACATTTCTGGAGTCATCATCATTCCTTCTGGAGGCATCATCATTCCTGGGGGTAAGTTTCCGGGAGGAATAGCTCCAGGCACCATGGGACCTGGCATACCATTGCCCATCAAATGTGGCGGGACTCCACTTGGCCATTCCGCGGGTACCATATTACCACCTTGAAACCCAGGTACGCCAGGGAATTGGGGGTTTGGAAAAGCATTGGGAAATTGATTCATGTTTGGCGGGAACATATTAGGAACGTTCATGCTAGCCGATGCTGGAGGCGCATTGCCTTTGGGTTCAGGCCAAGGCATATTTCTGAAATCGCTTATATTATCCTGGTTGCCAGTAACATCTTCTAAAGGTATGATTGTTGGTTCGGTATAAGGATGCGTTTCAGGATCAGGTTCAAATGCTGAGTCGGGTATCATTGACTTGGAGAAATAAAGAGGTTGTAAGGTGCCTTTTTGACGTATTGCTTGAATGTCCTTTTCTTTGCTGTTCTTACCATGCTCTACCACCACTTGTCCATCAGCGTCGACAAGGATTAGTGGTCTCCAATTAGTTTTTTCTTCCATGACGTCATCATTACTGAGATTTCTTCCTTTCTGGAAAGCGTCTCTTTCATGGATCCTCTCTAAATATTTCATATCAGTAAATGTCTTCGTCACATTAACTCTTTCAGTTTCATCAAGTTCAAAGTACTGAATTTCCTCTAGTTCCGAGTCTGGTTTCCATTTAATACTTTTTTTAGGGCCTTTTCGTTTATGATAGCATAAAACTCCTTTAAGTCCATTAATCGTTAAAGTATGAGGTTCCGATGTATCCATTTTCTCTTCTTTATCTTTCTTCATATCTTGTTCTTCGGCGACTTCATTGGTATCGTTATCTTTTTCTGATACCTTTTCTTTGTTTTCTTCTGTTTCAAGAGTGTCCTGGTAAAACCTCGGTGGCACTGATTTGCTTTCACTACTTGGACTGCTCATGTTAGTGGGTGTATGTGGAGGTGACGCATCGTTTCCTGAATTTCCATCCTTAGATCCACTCGTGCGCCGTTTTCTTTTCTTTGGATCTCTTTTGTTAGTCGCAGAAGCATTCAACGCGTCCATGAACATATCACTTTCTAACAGAAGAATAGCTGAAACAAAAAAAAAGAAAATGTAAGAAACGTGTATGCTTGAATCACAAACTCACCTATTGGAGGAAACACTGGGAACTTATAACATCTTAGTAGGTTACTACCTACTAATACATAACTTATAAGACTAAAATGTATAATAACGGGTTCTCGTCATTTGAAAAATACAATTAGGCAGGTAGGTACTCAGATTGTGGGATACCGTAACATAAATTATGTCAATATTGTACCTACATATACATATAGATAAGAGGATAGAGCAGGGAACTTAAAACAATAAAATTACAGGAAGTCTTTTCGAAAAACCAAACTAAGATAATTATCTAGGTCTACTACTAGAGAAAACACCTAAAAGCACAGTAGCACGTAAAAGCAATGGTAGCGCGTAAAAACAGTCAGGATATACAAAGTCAAATCATCAAATAACTAAAAGAAACAAATTTTTTCAGCCGGCTAAAAAATATTTCGAATGCTTTTGTAGACAACGGTTTACCATACCAATATTTTTAACGTTTACAACAAGAAACCCTAGTACTAACCTATCTGTGCAATCAATAATAGACACATTTATTTCATCAAAGATTGTTTTGCTAAACTCACATTTCGTTTGCCGATAAGCAGCCGCAGGAAATCCTACAGATAGGTTCATAAAATTTTTTGCGGGCAAATCAAATCTACGAAAATGGAAAAAAACGGAACCCTTATATGATCACTTTGTTGTCCGTTCGTCCATCTGTCAAAGCCCTTTATCTCGAGAACGCGTGGAGTAGAGGCAATGATTTAATTTAAAAAATAAACGAACAAAAACGCATAAAAATCATAGTACTTATGTATCCCAACTAGCTAAACTCATCCTCATGTAATTAAATACTTGTAACTTAACACTACCTAATACTTTCCAAGTTGACTACGTTCTAGCGATCCATAAATCGTGACGTTAACGTTACCCCACCCTTAGTCTTATCCGTACTAGGAAATGAAGAACAATATTTTCATTTAAAATGTTGTCGTTTGTTATTAAAATGCACGTCTTGGTAAATTTTATCTAAAACTATGAAATGCGGAGTTCCTTGGATATTGTTGTTCTAATGGGGCCAATGGAGCTAAAGAGGTTTGGTAATAAGAGTATCGTTATCCCTACTTATTTAGGGTATGCTATTTTGTTTAAACTGGACTTAATTAAGAAAAACATTCATAGATAGGTGCGGTTAGTATGTCAGCGACACCTTTCACTTTTTACCCGACTGCGGCGAAGACAAGTAGGTACCTAGGTTAAGTTATGCGAACTTGTTTGCCCGAAGAGAGCGATTTCTTCGTAACAAATGTTTCATGAGTAGGTATATACAAAGCCACTTTAGCACCCGGAATCCCAAACCCCTCGGGTAGGTTTAACTAAGTGTTTTAATAATGTCTGAAATAGTTTGCGCTACAGATGCCACTTTTTGTATAGCTCGACTTGTTCACCAATGCTATTCTGTAAAAATAAAACACCCTGAGTAAACGTAAAATTTCTAGTGTATTATTATTTCGAACGGGTGCAGGATTGGTACCTATTAGAATCTTTAATACAAGTAGTAGGTACGTTGTAGGTAAGTAATAAGTTGGATACATGAGAGTCGCAGTGTCGCTAAACAACACGACAGCATAGTTGACGCGGAGGCTCTAGGCAGCACTGCAAGCTGCATCCGCACAACTGCTGCGAGAGTGGTTGTATCAATCCATACCTACGTAGTAAGCGAACGACTCGCCGACCACACGACAGCACCACATGCAGCTTAGCTTATTTGAAGCCGCTAATATTTTACTGACAGAATATGTGGAATACGAACAATTTTATTTTCAGTTTCTGTAACGCAAAATTAATGTGAAAAAAATGTAAGCAAGCATTAGCTGCCGTGATCTATTTAGTGAATCAGCAGCCAAACGCAACAATTGACTTGAGTTTAATTTGTAACCCGCCGGAAATAAAAAGAGCATAACATCATTACCTCGTTGAAAAGTTTACGGAATTGTCACAAAGTGGTAACTAATGAAAATGCCTCACGCATTAAGACCGCCTCTGTACATCTGTGTGCGTAAAGTATAAAATAAATAAATGATGACAATATGAAACATCAATTTACTAAGTTAGTTTCTTTTTCCTGCCTTCGAATTTAAAAAATAATGAACGATGCAGATATTTAAGTTTTCCTGATTAATTTTACATCAAATGGCGGGACGCCAAGCCAACTACACATCAGTGATAAGTGGTATAAACTTTATAACACATTATGTCGTTGCTTGAGGACGGTTACTTTTGACGCAATTGTTACCAATAATGAAGTTGATATTTAAAAAAAAAAATATGTCACTGGATAATTGCTAACTACGTAAGATTGGTCGCTATTATAAGTCGGTCCGCTATTTCTCGGAATTACTTCAGAGAGATTATAAAATATCAAGGTTTGTTGCATAAAAAGTAGGTATTCCAAATGTTCAGTTGCCGATTTTTTACGAAAGTATACATTCTCTCAATGTATTTTATATTGTTACGAAATTTGACATTTTCCGGTGACATATTACAAACATTTGGGCAAACTTGAAAGTTCTTTGTTTACCTAACTAATTCTCAATAAACCAAACAAAGGCGCCCTACAGACGATTATACAATATCCAAACTAATAAATGAATGAAGAAAATATAAATGCGATGCATGTATTTGTTGTAACGGACACATTTCATAACGTTCATGATATAACTCGTCACACGAATAGAATTTTGACCTGGTTTTGTACATAGGATGCTTTTCATCCCGGCAGTAATTACCTTTAGGATAACAGGCACTTCTCACGCGGGCTTAGCCGCTAGAAGCTAGTTCAGTAGCTAGTCCTGGGTAACATTACAGCGCCTTTTTTCGCAACTGTATGTAATGGACTTTTATTTGTTCAAGGGTACCTACCTACCTGTAATACGCGCCACGGATGCATGAGTTTTTTAGCAGCAGATGATATTATTTCTCTAACAAGGATTTTAAAAAGAAAGAGGACGCGTCTATTGAACTATTTGTGCTAGACGTTATTTATAATGACAAAGACCCGTGGTGCGTAACTTGGTAGGTAAGGTAGATAGATCTACAATCGCGTACCTACTTAGCTTATGCTTTGACTTGAAATTGTTCTCCATCCCGTGAGCAGAGCTAACACTCAGCTGATCAGTACGTGCTACGTACCTCATGCAGCTCATGCTAATAGACCTCGGCTTGTGCCGATGCCGGTAGGCACGAAACGAGCGGCGAGCACAGCAAAAAAGCGATGGCGAAGATACAAAATGTTCAGTCTTTGCTCTTCAGTGACAGGCATTGTAGTATAGACATCTTAGCATAAAAAAAACCGGCCAAGTGCAAGTCGGACTCGCCAACCGAGGGTTCCGTACAAATTACTTTTAATACCTAGACTATACTTTTTTATCATTTAATTACAAATGTATAGTTTTCAGGCTGTATTAATTGCTAAATTTCATAGTTCTAGGTCAACGGGAAGCATTCTACTAATACATTGTTTCTCTTGAGAGTGTCGAAATTTAAATTTTTCGGGGCAAAAAAACGGCCGTATCCTTTTTTTACGTTATTTTTCCACAGCTTCAAGGGACCGTAGACTTGAGTATGTTTTTAATTTCAACTTGTTATCTCCATGCGTTCCCGAAATGAAGGGTCTTGACAGACAGACAGAGAGAGAGACAACAAAGTGATCTAATATAAGGGTTCCGTTGTTTCCTTTTGAGGTACGGAACCCTGTGTTTCCAAAAGCTTACAACCCTAATCTCTTCAAAGTTAGAGTGAACAGGCTCCTTCTGGGTAGGCTCGCTCCATCGTAGACTTTGTCTCTGTCATCTCTGACATAGACTAGAGTCAAGAGCAAACCCATCACAAAAAATAAAAATAAAAAACCCTTAAAATGAGTCAACCTCGGAATGAGAGATCACCGGAAAACCGTACCTTCCTTCATTTTGACCTTCTTAATTTTGTGACAAGTCTCATCAAATATCAGAAATTTGAAATAAGATTAGAATGTCCGTAAAAATCCCATTAAATCCATAAATACAAAACACCGCACACCAAAACCGCACAGAATTAACAGCTGTAAATTTCTCCGAAAATACATTCATATTATTACGTAAAATTCATACCAACATAAACCATAGTTCATAAGAAATGAAAATTCAATCAATATTCGTTAAATAAATTAAAAATAAACCCTAAACGTATTTGCAACTGCCTAATTTCTACAAAATGCAATGAGTCAGCAGTTTTGTGAGTGAGAAAACGCAATTCTGTGACAAGGCTCTTAGTAATAATATTTACTTACATAGGTACTTATGTAAAAAAATTAGGTTCCGAACGAATCCCATTTTTGTTGTTACATTAGGAACTATATGCTTCTTATAGGTTTACTACCATTATCTGTAATTTTTCAAAATTTTAGACTCATTAGTTTCGAAGATAAGCAGGAGTTATTTTTCATCAAGTTTTTTGAATAACTTCAAAACCATTTATTGCAAAACTACTAAAAAAAAATATTGAAAACCTTCACAATACGCCCTTATATTTGATACTAATTGACCCGCGCAACTTCGTCTGCTCCGTTCCTATTGGTCTTAGCGTGATGATATATAGCCTAAACGTATTTGCAACTGCCTAATTTCTACATAAAGCAATGAGTCTGCAGTTTTGTGAATGAGAAAACGAAATTCTGTGTTAGGGCTCTTAATAACCCTCGATAAAGGGGCTATCTAAAACTAAAAGATTTTTAAAAATAAAGAGATTCTTTATTTTTCCGTTAATTGTTTATAACTTGAAATTTTTTGGAGCAGTTTTTTTTAAATCATCTTCACGTTTTTCCGAATCGAATGAGGTGTCATTTTTACGTTTATGTTTTTCCGAGACTGCCGAAAAATTTTTTTTTTACTCTCGATAGGCTCGCGTTTGACCACTATCTCACCTGATGGTAAGCGATGATGTGGTCCAAGATGGAGTACGCTTGCCTAGAAATAACCTATTCACTCTTGACTTAAAGACTCCCAGGCCCATAGTTAAACAACAAATAGAGGATGAATTAATCGCAACTGAATCAAAGTACCATACCGTTCCCTACACAAAGTAGGCAGATATTACAAATTAATCTATATCCATACTACTTTTGTAGGTACTAATATTATAAATAAAGACGACAGATTTGTATTTTAGTCTGTAACGAAGAAACTTATAAACTACTGGACCGACTTGAAAAATTCTCTCAGCAATAGATACATTGTCAGGAAGTAACATAGTCTATATTTTATCCCCATACTCCCACGGGAACGGTAACTACGCGTATGTTAACCGCGTGACGTTCGCTAGTTTATTACATATAATATGTAGATATATGTGAAATATTATTACATACAATATATTAATGAATAAATCTTAGATAATTCTAAGGAACAAATATTAAAAAATATTTATTATTAATATTTATTTTCTGAGATCTCTAAACCAAGTATATTTTTTTTCGAGATTAAAAAAAAATCAATTCGGAACAATTTTTTTTACGTTCTACAAAACGTGTTGCTATAATAGGAGCTATAGAAAACGAGATAATCGCGATAAACCGATTTTCGTGAACTTCAATAACTTACGACGCGGACGCAGGTACGAGACTTTATGTAACATTTTTTTATAAACAGCATTTAGAACGCCAAACTGAAGGTGTATACGAATTTCCAGTTTATTATCACTCATTCCAGGGTAAACCCTAAATTGACTAGAATAATGGCGGATTATTGCCAATTATCATCAGGTGATTAATTCTATTTTGACATGGCGAGTAGTACCTATAATTAGTTAGACACTTAGCGATTTGCACACTGCACCGCATAACGCAGTGTAGCACGGGAGTGTGTTCTTACGTCGCGTGAATGTATCATCTCTTTGCATTGAAAACACGCGTAGTGCAACACACGGAAAACGCATTCACGCGCAGTTTGGCTTCGCCGCCACACACTTGCATTGCGGGGCAGTGTGTGTGAATCGCCCTCTGTCAATTTATCATGTCAAATAACAGAATAAATGAAATTATTTCTGTTATTCTCTATTACAGTTAAACCCGTTTGAGACTATTTTAAAGGGACTTATACCAAAACACGTCATAAGCGGGATGGGAGAACATGAATATGTAGGTATTTACAAAGTTATTATAATGTTATGTTTAATGTGGAAGTCATCTAAGCTTAACCAATCGATGAAAAGAAGGACAGTCGTCCAAGCATGAGATTGTGCATCATTTTATGTTACAAGTTGCAATCTTACATTTTCAAAGCAACGACGATTTTCCGCCTTACCAATACCAACTAAGCGTAACTTTTCCAGCCCATCAGAATTTTCACAGGATAGGTCAATCACACTCTTTTCTAGCTTAGTCGCCCTGGCAAGATAACATGCGGGTAGGACGTATTAAACGGGATGACAAATCGAATTAAGCGTGATAAAATGTAAGTATAAAAACATGCGGGAAATCGTATTAAGCGGGTTTTACCTGCTTGCAAAAGCCAGAGATATCTTCTAACACCGAGTTAGTTGCTAATCCGTGGTTATATGCATGAAATATTATATTTACTTAAACTCTCATGTCACCTACTAACTCGTAACTCTCTGGTTTGTGCAAGCGGGCCTAAAACACATAAGCCATTTAATATGCAGGTAGGTATTTGACACAAATAAAAAGGTATAATAAAAAAAATCAAGATACAATTGTTAAAAATTGGATATTCAAATAACCTGTAAGCCATAGGTGGGAGAAAGGATGGTTTATGTAAGTCCAAGTGTGATTGAATAGTACCTAGGTATGTTTACTTATGTAACAAAATTAAGGGATATCAGTGGCAATAACGCGTTGGTTGGCCATACCGTGATTTAAGAAACTAGCTTTTACGTGAATCCTTTATTTTTCTACCATAGGTAGGTATCTAATTACCTATTGATTAAACTAGTTTTTCTCAGTCACGCACACAGGTACCTCTAGGGGAAAATAGCCGATTTGGTAAAAGATTTATATTATGGTAGATATCTATCTAGATATTGCATAACGTGGTTGCTAGTAATACCTATTGATGTCTGAACAAAGTGAAACTACTTTTATGAGAACAGTCGCTTATTACTTCGCATTAATAAACGGTAACTTTTATTAACTATAGTACAGTCAGCAAAAAAGTCAATTAAAATTAACGTCAACTAAAATTAGTCACTTATGTCAAGTGGTAATTAGTTAGATAGCTAGTTAGTTAATACTCCCATAATATTCACATCAGTTCTCACTTTTTTTTTTTCAAATAGTTCGCTCAATGCTGATAAATGAAGTTTATATCGACTTTTGTGGCTGACTATACCTAATTACAATAAAAAAATAAAAATCTATAGGTACTAGAAAGGTTTAGGTTAGGTTAGGTTAACTAAAGGTAAACAATCTTGATGTTTTTTTTTTATTTTAAAACTTAGTTTAAATATAAATGCAACTAAAACCAATACAGGTAGGTACAACAATAACGATCAGGTACAAAATTAATTGAACTATTAGTTTTAAGTCACACCAAGATTGTTTACCTTTATTTAACTAGGTACCCAAACTTTTCTAGTAGGTATTGGAGAATAAAAAATAAAAAAAATATTGAATACGCAAGCTTAGGGCCACCCATTGGAGCATGGAGGAGAGAAGTATTTTAGTTCCAATGCATTCAGGTTTCACGTTGCGTGAATTTTAGTGGAATTCTGATGTTTTGATTCTGTGTGTTTTCACTTCTCTACTCTAATAATTTCGCAGCTTATCATAGGTAAGTATCTATGTAATCAAACAACATCGCACAAAACGCGTAAGTGTGGATTTATAGATTTTTATATTTATTAACTACTATCTGTACCCAGGTACTGATTTATCTACATAAAATTACAAGGCTCGCTTACACAAACCAGAGTATCTTTTAACTTACGAGTTAGTTGCTAACCCTGTTTTTTAGCGTTCCGTACCCAAAGGGTATCCAACGGAACCCTATTACTAAGCCTCCGCTGTCCATCTGTCTTTATTGGAACAAAAACACATTTAACATATTGATTGCAACTTGTTGTTTTTGTTCTGTCAGCGTTTGTCTGTCTGTCAGCGGGCTGTATCTCAAGAACCGTAATAGGTAGACAGTTGAAATTTTCAGATTTTGTAGGTAGGTAGGTATATCTATTGCCGCTATAACAACAAATAATGAAAACTAAGGTTTATAGTACGGAACCCTTCGTGTACGAGTCCGACTCGACTTGGCCGGTTTTTTTTTTTGTTATTTAACCTCGTGTTAGCAACTAGCTCTGAGATAAAAGAATAACTGCATTGTGGAAGTGGGCTTAAGTGTAAAACATTTTTTTTTAATTCGGTCAAATTAACTACGTTCTTATTTATACACGGGCAAATATTTTACCTAATTAGCTAAAAAGTAGAATAAAAACATGCGTTAAAATAAATAGGTAGACCTAATATGTCAGAATAATCGCTAGTGAAATCTACAATTCCGTCCGTAAAATCTAAAATCACGCAAGTCCAATAAATCCAATAAATATCTACCTACCTATAATTTAAAAAACAAACATTAAAACGCAAAAAGCCATGATAAAGGTTAAACCAAAATAGTTAATTTTAGTAGGTACAGTATAGCAATAGAAATCCATACCGTTCAATTCGGTTGGTCTCTACTTATGATTGATTTGGAACCTACTGATTGCATTCATTAGATTTATGTAGGTACCATCTGCCGATCAATTGATGCAGGTGCTTCTTTTAAAAGGAACCACATAATTAAATATTTTGGGTACCTAACTCTTGTTTTGATGGACCTTTTACTTATTTGCCTCAGGATTTGACGAAATGAGTAGGTAGGTAGGAACAGGTAGGTAACAATCGAGGAGAATGTTATGAGTGGGGTTAGTATCTCTCTATATGCCTACCTACCTACTACTGTTAGGAATGTGAAACGTTAGTTGAGCAGACCAGTTTTTTAAGTTTCGTTTTCAAATCTAGGTAGGTACTTATCATAATCATTACGATTTTGAATAAATTATCAAATTAAAAGAACAAACATTTTACTGCGATTTTTTGTGTATAGCGAGTAGGTAATTAGGCAGTAGAAACCCAATTCTAGACTTCCGTTTAGCAAGTGTACGAGAAAATAGTGGCCATTCGTCATACCTAGCTAGGAACCATGAATATATCGCCTATCAACAGATTGGGTAGGTAGGTACTCAGGAAGGTACCTGCCTAGGTTGTTAGGCAACTATCATTCATTGTTTTCTACGATCTAATGTGCGTTCTTGTCGCATTCGTATCTAGATATGCGTCGATGTAGGTACAGTAACATAATTAAAACATATAGCTATCAGTACCTACAGCTGGACATGGGCAGCTTTTATAATAAGCTCCTAGGTACCTAGTCGTGGTACCCACGCTTTATTCTTGTTTATCTATGAAAGGTCTGGGAAGGTACCTATGGTGTTCCAGTGACTCAGTCAATAATTCTGCAGAGTATTAGGTATTCAAGCTTTTACAAGTACCTACCTCCCGGTTTTAATTTCGTTTACTGGGTTATAAAATATACTTCGTAGTAGGTAGGTATCTAGTTTCATCTGTTTGGACCAATCGATTCCTGCCATGACGGAATGATTAGGTACTTTTGAAAATATTTTTACTGGTGTTTCGACACGCGTGTTACAGCCCACCTGCACCGCCGCACCTGTTTAGCTATAGTTAGGGCTGCCATCACCTAATGTGTCGATGCTGGGCAAAAACTTCGAAAACTCCGGAAGTTTGGGTGAAATTGAGTAGGTATTTCCCTCGGACACGACCGAAAAAAAATATTTGATTACGCTCAGGAGAGACAGGTGCAAATATTTTGACTATGTGGGGTGGAGAATTAGATTCTCACAACGCTTTAGACTTTTTCAGTTGTTTAACGGTGAGTAACCAATACAACCGGCGGCAAACGAAAGGAACGCTAACATTTTTGAAACTCCGGGATAGCTAAGGTTTTTTGACATGTGCATCTGGATCGAAGGCACATTGATTGGAGAGATAGTAAATGGATTTAAGCGGAAAGGCTACAGAAATCTAGAGAACTCGAGATGCGGGGGTGAACGAAGCCGATTAAATTTTCTGTTAACCATTCATGTATTCTTCGACAAAAGTTTGTTTACTCATGCCTAAAACCTGAGTAAGAAGGTTGTAATAGCGATGTCGTGCTCGAAACTGTTGACTACCAGTTAGACCTAGGTACTTCTAGAAGTTATAGAGTGGCAGGCTCGAAGACTACATGTCTACTACAGATTATCCAGACACTAAGAAGTACATACCTACACTAAGGGTCTTTTTGAAAACCCCGTTCGGGCGCTCCCCGGATGCCCTCCCTAGGAAAAAAAATCCGGGGAAACCCAAACAGATGGCAGCCACTACAAGTTAAACCGATGATATGATTGCCTACTAGTTAGTAGGTAAATAAAATGACAAGTGGTGGAATTTGTTAAGGCGGATAGGAAGGAATGCGCTGGGTTCAGAACTATTTACGTGCTATTCCGCGCGAACCTAGATTGCGGAGTAGGCAGGTAGGTAATGTCTTTGTAGGTAATTTTAGGATAATACCTACTTTTATCTATATGGACACACAGTGAACGGCTTCGAACTGTATTGCATAGGTCGATTTCTTTTACCTTTTCCTATACCTACACGCTATCACAGATATAATCTGTTAAATATTTCATGTAGGTCCTCTATAAAGGAGACTAAAAGAAACTGGTCTATGCACCAATAGAAAATGTGCATCAAAGTGGATGATTATTTCCGATAATTAAGTTATCGAAACGGTCTATTTTCGTAAAAACAATATCTGTAATAACTTTTTTTTCTTGGATTCACATATTATGTACCCATTCATTTTTATCCAGGTGTTGATCAATACCTATATGAAAACACAGAACCTATCATAACGTAGGTAAAAGGGCGGTATTAGTGATTACATTTCAGGAAAATGTGGGGGAAATGATTGAATTGCAAATTTAAAAAAAAAATAACAATATGATTATAACGTCACGTCAATGAGAACTGATACATTAACGTTTTAACGTGTAGTTCAAATAATAATAACCACATTTCTTATTAGTTCATAGACCACTTCATAAGACCTTTTGCAGTGTCCTTTCATAACTTCACGCTTGTCTGCGTGGAATGCAGGGTCGTTAGGTAGGTTTCATCTTTATATTAAAAATCCATATAATTAGGATTTCGGTATATAGGTTTTCACCACTTATAGGTACCTACCCAGTTATTCGTAAGTTAAACGTTACAGAAACAAAAATTAAAGTAAATGCAAATAGGCAGTTACCTACTACTTTAATTTTTGATTCAGTGTTCTTCATATAGTGGTCCAGTTAATCGATGAATCAATTTTGTAGGTACATTCCACTATATGAAAGGAGGTATTTCCTCAGTAACTTGATTACCACTTTTGATAGGTACCTACTGTTTTCCCAATACGCAGTTATTTGTAGTGGTCTGCAGTATGTTGTGCAGAAGCAAGCTGGTTGGCCATTTTCATGAAGTTTTGCTGTATCGTATCTTTCAAGTATTTACTGTTGGCTACTACTACCTACTACTCATATATTACCATCATTCATCAACTTAAGATTTTTCATCTCATAATAGCGTCTTTCTGTAATTGGACTCGAATCACAATAAGTACAATAAATAACCTATTATATACACGAACGACAATATAATTAAATATACAATATTTATTTCTAAAAAGTATGCTATTACTTTCATTCACATTAGAAACGTTCATTATCTAACAAATTTCTGCTTGTGATCTAATAAAGCAGTGGCTATCTACAAACTGTCTGTGCATTTCTGTTATTTCTAGAATTTGGATATAAATAATAGAGACTACGTAAGAAATTGTACAATCGAAGGCTTAATAGATTTCAGATGAGAACTAAGCCTTAGATAACCCCGGTACGTTGTGACCGTGTAAACGATTTTTTACATGAGACTCTAGATATCATTTCGGAGTGGTCGTAATAGTGGACTTTTGTTCCTAAGAAAGTTGGCCAATATTATGCTATGAAAATAAGAGTTTCATACTTGTCTGTGAAATGAAGCTATGATGAAATACTAGCAACTGGTCTGTTTAACTAACGCACCAACGTAGTGGCCCTAGTAGCTCCTCTTAGTTCTTTCAAGTTGTATATTTTGTCTGAAATTTATAGGATATCGCTAGAATATAATATACTGTCGTAAAATAATCTCACACAGTCGTTTTTTATAGTAGGTAATTCTGGGTTTTTTTTCTCTCATGTAGGATATATACGTCATTTGGTTTACATGATTGCTGAAGAATCACTCCTGGAGCACCAGTCGTTCTCATCAGCTCTGCGGCGAGTCCACGGAAGGATCCAGATATGTGCGCTGGTATTTTCACCTCACGATTAACTAAACAAATTTAGGTTATTAAATTTGAACTAAGCAGTAAACGGAAAGAGTCATGTATATTGATTTCAATATTTATTTTAAACAAAGTCTTTACAGGTGGTAAAAACACTGTGGAACCCGTTAAGTTATACATTTTAGACTTACCACTGAAGAAAACGCAACCTAAACAATTGAAAACACTTGGTGACATTAATGGAAGAACTTGCCACCAGCAATGTATATCTGGAAAAAAAGAAAATATTAAAAATATATCACAAGAAATATAAACAGTAAAATACTTACGTTTAGGTTTAGGAGGAATTAATTTGATTGCACCCGGTTTTTCAACTGGTTCAATAGTTTTAGGCTTTTTTTCTGGCGGAGGCTCGTTATGAACTGGCGACGGTCTTTTTGGTATTGATACCGTAGGTGGCAATACAGGCGTAGATTTTTTTGTCAATACTGCTGCACGAGACGGTGGCGGTTTAACTTCCTCTTCTAATCCATGTTTCCTAAACTTAGAATTGAAAGTTTTAACAGTTTTTGGTTTAGGTTCATCTGGTTTCCTCACTTCAATGGATATTGAAGGTTTTTCTTTTTTGGAATCACTTAATTTCGGTATTTTGCCTAATTTATGGACGGACGGCGTTTTATCATCAGGCTTCTCGGAAGTAGATTTGTTTAAAGAGGCGTCCTTACTCTTTTCAGTTTTATCTTCTTTTCCTTTATCTTTGCTTTTATCTTTTTCAGAAGATGACCGTGAACTCCGATCTTCTTTAGATTTGCTGCTGGAAGATGATGATTTATCGGCCGATTTTTTGCTACTTTCACTTTTTGATCTAGAACTATGAGAGGAATGTCGATCCTTATCTTTTGATCTGTCTTTACTACTATTATGTCGGCTAGAACTGCTTTTGTGAGTTCTATGTTTGTCACTTGATGAATGTGACCTACTAGAATGTTTTGATGAACTGTTTGATTTTGACCCGCTACCACTAGTCTTATCATCTGATTTATCTTTACTTCTACCTTTTGCTTTATCTTTGGGTTTTTCCGAATCGGATAATTCAGAGGTTTTACTTTCATTATCATCAGCAATTTGCGATAAGACTTGCTTTCCATCTTTTAAACTGATTTTTAATACCGGCAATGTTTCTGGTTCGTCGTCTACTTCATCTTTTATTTTGATTTCACCTACATTCTTATCAGTGTCAACATTGTTAGAAATGGTTTTGTCCAATTTCATACGTTCTTCACCTATTGTATTATTTTCAGTAATAATGTCATTATTTTTATATTCAACTGTAGGTTCTGGTTTAATGTAGACGTCTAAATCAGATTGCGCTTCTAATATAATATGAGGTATATCAGAAATCTGGACTGGAACTA
The DNA here is from genome assembly GCA_950371165.1 of Lacanobia oleracea. NCBI lineage: Eukaryota > Metazoa > Arthropoda > Insecta > Lepidoptera > Noctuidae > Lacanobia > Lacanobia oleracea. Next base: position 15,567,394 of record OX493393.1, on the reverse strand, counting down.
CTTGTTCGCCTTTTACGGTTTTCAACCATTGTTCAACTAACTTGGATGCTAGGGCTCTGATAGCTGTAATGAGATAATAAAAAAAGTGTTAATTCACAATTACAAAGTGTTTTTTTTATAACTGTTGCTTTATTTATATTTACAAGAAAGTTATGATTTACCGAGCAAAAAAAATTGCTGTCAAAAATGAGTTCAATTGATAATCGACGCAAAACTTAACTGTTTGGCCAGACCGCAACCGCGGGCGCGGCACGACGATCTCTAACATATAACATCCTTTGAGTGTCCTTAGTGGGCATGCGGCCGCGAGACGGACGCGTTGACGCGGGCAACTCACGCCATAGCTCGTTCATACAACCCATAGCCATACCCATTATATATTAAATTATGAGTATTTTTTTTAGAAGACCATTTTCTAATATGCTGTCAAACGTAACCATCACTAACATTCTTGTATAATCAATATAGAATTTTCTAGTAAAACTAAGAAACCGCGCTCGATTGCGGACAGGCAAGACTACGGTCCCGCACCCGCGCCTTACCCCGCACCGCGCCTTACCCCGCACCCCGCTGCCGGACTGGCCACACTAAATGTAGGTTCCTATTATATAATTAGTAAAAGTGTGAATATCTTACCAAAATGGTTATCATCCTTTGACAACTCCTTTACAAGTTTCGGGCAGTTATTGGTTTTCAAACGCTCTATATCAACAGGGCACAATAAAAGAAGTTCTAAGAGTTCTTTCACCAGAGGCCAGTTTTTAGCCACAATGCTCTCGGTTAACCACATGTGGACCAAAACCCAGCCCCCAGAACCCATGAACAGCCCAAGTAATTCAGTTTCTGTACATTTCAGTATTTGTATGTAAATACACTTAGAGACTAATTTCTTCGAAAATTTAGTCATGAGGCTGAAAGTAAAAGTCAACATTTAACAAAAACGTCAATTATTTCAAGTTGGCTTAAAAGCGTATTCTAGAGCGGTGCTCGAGTATAGTCAAAATTAAGAAAAAGTTTTAAGAGAGACGCCTGTTTAAGCATCCTGTTACTGACAGAATTAAAATAAAACCAGTAACAAGTAACACTCGGCGAGGTGGTTTTCCCTAGTCGAGTTAAAAGTAATATTTATAAATCACTGAAAAAATATGGAAAAGAGCTTTAATTCTTAATAACACAATGATGTATCCACCATAGCTAACACTATACTACACTACTTTTTGCCACGCCCTTCCATCCATTAATGGATCTGTTATAGTTATTTATTAGTCGATACAATAAGCTGATATTTTATGCAAAGCTAAGAACTGCTAGATTTAATGACTTACCTAGCCAACCTCTGAACTTCATCCCTGCTTTTGATCCCGCCATTCGGTGACAGAAGCACGCTCAGGCAGTTGAGTAATTGAATTGGATCTATACGCGGCTGTAACAAAGAAATGAAATAGTTATAACAATTGTCCTACCTCCAAAAATAATACCTAGTACGGAGTATCTGTTTTAATCGATTCTCAAAGTTCAAATCATCGACTTTCTCAGAGCTAAATTACGTACCTACCGAACTTCGAAAAGGAAGCAATATTTCGTATATTTTTAAGTCTTTAATTTGATTATTGATAAGTGATCAAACGCGTGCCTATCAACAGTCAAAAAATGATTATCTAAAAAACAAATAAATAATCTGAATCTGGGGTCGATATGAAGTCTTTTCGCGGAATGACTCGTTTATCCTAGTTTTGACCAACACCTCGGCAAATCCCGAAATAGGTTCCTAATTTGGCCATTGGACTGATGTATTTTTAGTCAAACCTAACTTTTAACTCAAACGTCGAAAGTAAAATGACTGGGGGTTTTTTACGAGTCTATCCTGGAATCAACCAAAGAAAATTCAAACGTCGATTTGTACGCGGGGCTCTTATATACCTAATAATTAAATAATTTAGATCTGACTGGTCAAAAACTGATATCATCAAATTGAGTTTCGGCATGTGACTGTCTAAATTAGTCTCTCCTAAGATTAATCAAAAATTCTTTAGTCATAGGTAGAAAAATGCGCTATTCGGTTGGACTTTGACTAAGACGTTATGTCAGTCCTGAGATTTGATGAGGCAAACTTAGGAGCGCTGGCACTTCGGTGTTTGCATCACTAGGTTACAGAAATACTGCTTACGAAATCGAACGACATATCTAAACGCAATACGCAATGCTGTATTATTTAATTAGGTTCATTATGTGCTTATAAGAATATTATTATTGATAATAAGGTATATACCTTTTGTCAAGTAAGATCGAAGGAGAACCAGTATTAAATAATATTGCCCAATTAAAATATTTGTATCAAATCTACTCACGCACGAGACACGGAGTTTGGACCAAAACTTCAACAAACCATTTATTGGATCGTTTGTAAAGCCGGTCAAGGTTAGTTTTTTTTTATAAACTTTACTTTTTGTCTAATATCGACTTTACGTTTACTGGCAAAAAAAGGCCATCTTAGGCTTCTCTTTCGTCTTTTTACTATATCATACACAATGTACAGTTCATATCCAGTACTCCTTCGCTGGGGAAAACGCTTCATCATCAGCCTAGACTTCCCAACTATATTGGGGTCGGTATCCAGTCAAACCGGATTTAGCTGAATACCAGTATTTAACGCGGAGCGGCTGCCTGACCTCCACATCCAATAACTGGGTAACACTGTACTTCATGGCAAGACTGGAGTCGGATTAACTGACTTCCGACTATCCGTAACGACTGCTAAGATCTACAAATGACGGCCGGGACCAACGGCTTAACGTGCTTTCCGAGGCACGGAAGAAACTCGGTATGTTAAGACGGTCACCCATCCACAGACCAACCTTGGGAAGCGTTGCTGAACCTTGAAAATCGACCCGTGCAACTGATATTATCTAGCCACGAGCTCCTCCACCTCGCTACGGAAAACGCTTATTGGCGTATTAATAAAATTATTACATCAGGAGCCTCAGGAAATTAACCTATGAAGCATTACGCAGTATCTTCAGCGCTTATGTTTAACTCCCATGTTACAAAAGCCTAACGAGCCTAAAGCTTAACGAGTTAAACGATAATTCAATACATCTACGACCCGGGGGATCGAACCCTTGATACAAAATACTTGTAGTTTCAGATGTACAAAATAATTATGCAGATGAAAGAATGCTTTTAGGTTTTACTACTCTAAAATGATTATTCATGCAGGATGAAAGGCCTAGTATTTGCTATCATAGGCACAGACAAAGCTGGAAAATACTTGCATAGGAATTCGATCCATGTCATTATAAGAGCACAATCGTATTTACAAATAAAAAACTGAACTTGAAAGTATTTTTTCGCTGATACGATTGTGATCCTTATTTACTATGCAACTCAATCAATTTCTTATGCAAGTATTTTACTAATCTGGCGTCGCCGCCAACGCCCGAAGTCTCTCGCGGCCTCGTCTTAGCTTACGAGTTGAAAATACTTGCATAGGAAATTGATTCTTGTTGCCTTATTTATAGCAAGAAATTTTATCGTATCAGCGAAAAACTATCTAGCAGTTCAGTTTTTTAATTAAGAAATAATATTATGTATCTCTTAGCAAGTATACCTAGCTGTGAAGGACCACAAGCGACACCCTGCGTAAGATTTTTTTTTATTGTTAGTACCTATTTTTATTGTATAGTGTGTATACACCTTTTCCTTAAGGTTTTTAAGGGCCCCTTTTCCCGACAGCACCTTTTCCCTTTTCCCGGCAGGACACTAGCGCGGTGCGCGCGAGCCGTTTTTCACGTATTTATTTAATATAAAAAAAATAAGTGCCATATTATAAATCTACCCAATAATATCCCTGTCAAACCCGATTAGTAAATGAAATGTTAAATTTTCATAAAAATTGCGTTCCCACAAGTCTCATACAACTTAAAATACTTTCAAAATCGAATTTACTTCCTGATTTTTTTTTATCGATCAAAATGTTAAATATCGTGTTTTTAACCAAAACAGTCACTAGATCTCACATGTATCTATACTATATATTTTTTTACGAATTTATATATGGTGATTTCTCTGAAAACAACTCTATCTAGAAACGTAAATTTCGGATAAGGGGCCCCCTTAAGTCGGAATAGCGTTAACAATCTTGTATTAGGTTATGATGGGGCTGGCGTGGTCGTATTGTAACCAAAAGCCCCTAAATTCATAGTAGATATTAAAAAATCCTATTTTCCTATTTTTTTTTTGTTTTTGTGCACCACTGTTATTATAAACAATGTTTGGATGAGGAACATGATGACGTTGGTAAATTGACAGACTTGCCGAAACTACTGGGACTAAGAAAATAAAATTTTGCACAATGCTTCCTTTTATGATGTAGGTGAATACGAAAACGGGATATTAAATAATAATAATATTTCGAAAATCGTTTGTTCTAAATCTGCGCAGGCGAAGTCATAAGCGAAGCGATAATTTTTCTTTATTTCTATTGATTAAACTTTGAACCTATCTCAAAAAGTCAAGATTTATAAAAAAAAACCTTCCTATTCATAAATAAGGCTAACATTAAGATGAACTATTCTACATAATTCATTACTAAGTATTATCTTCGGAATAAAAATTTGTTCATTGTTTATTTTTAAAATTTGAAAACATAAATAAATAACTAATATTCAATAAACTCTCCTTATTTCATTAACATTAATACGTTGCAATTATTCATAAAAGATATTTTATCTGGGGTCAATGATGAATGACGCCGCGCGATGACTAGGCGTTACAGAAAAGACACGACGGGCGAAACTGAAACCGGTATTCGCATTTTAAGTCTTCATTTTACGTCCGGGTCCAAATTGTTATGTACCTACTTACCTAGCCAAAGATATAGATTTCAGATGACCTTGTCATGAAAATAGGCATATACCAATCAAAATGGCCGCCGCACCGGACGAACCGTCGGACGGTCGCGCAAACAAGATCGAGCGTTTACGTCACTACTGCGTACATCCCACGCATCACGTGATATTGTTCTAGAAGCTTTATATCTTAATGTTGTAATTCACAACCATTGCGATTATGTTACATCGCTTGGTAATTTTTCTTTGATGAACGCAATTTTTTTTTTAACTCTAATCAAATGCGCGTATGAAAAAATGGCCTATGGTAAAAACTACTTCTGTTAATGTTCAAGATATTTTTCCGAATGCGCTAAAATTTAAAGTAAATATTTAAATTAGGACAAAACTTACCATTTTAAGATTCTATATTACTTCAAAAATAACACGACACCCGATTGCACAATAGTATGCCATGCCACGCCATACGCTCCTTAAACAACATGGCGTCTTATCATTGTAACGATTTAATATTCTTGCACAGAGGAACACTTATTTCTAATTACTTCGTTCATTAACAATGTAATTACACTATTTTAAAACATAAATTATAATATCGTCTGTAGTCACAGTGGTGACCTATATATTAATTCCGTTGAAATAAAGGTGTATTATGATATGTATTTATATCATTTTCTATTCCTATATCTGATAAATTATACTATTTCAATAACATCCTTGTAGAAAGGGATTTGATTAAATTTATAGGATACTACAACACTTTCAAATTCAGTGAGTTGGCAGATTTCCAAGCTAAAGCCAGCTAAGACGTTCGATCCGAATAAACGGCTGGCAAGCGGAGAGATTGCTTGAAGAATGAAACGAACGACATTCGATGAGAACGAATGAACAATGAGAAATGCAATTGAATGGATGAAAGGGAAGAGCGGAAAAGGAAACCGAATAATAGACAAAAATTGAACGAAAGACCGGAAAACTTGCCGCTGTGTTGCCATCATAATAAATTTTAACCCGAAAACTGTTACAGTTTAGTCGATTTTAAAATTGATTACCAATGTTTTTGTCTCTTGTAACTTTAAGGCACTTATCTCACCCCCGGCGAGAAAGCGATAAGCTATCGACTATTTGCTCGCTTAGGAAAGGGACAAAAGATATAGATCTTGTGTGCGTATTGATAGTACCTTAAACTGGCGTACTCAAGTCGCTAGTGTCAGCCAGAAGGTTACGGGAACGTTGCGGGCCCTGTATCATTTAAAAAACTTTTAACCATCAAACACCAAGACAATGCTTGTGTAGACCCTAATTTTTCCTATCATCGATTATGGCGATGTGTGCTACTATGACCTGAATGCAGATCTCCTCAACAAACTTGACCGTCTTCTGAATTACTGCATTCGATTTGTTTTCAATCTGCGTAAATATGATCATGTCTCTGTGTATCGATTGCTTTTAAAGTGGTTGCCTATACGCGAGCGCAGCGAGTTAAGGGCTCTAACTACCTTGTTTTCATTTCTTGTCTCTCCCAACTCTCCCAGTTATCTAGCCCCTCACTTTCAATACATCTCCCCTCATCAAACAAGCATCTCCTTCAATGTCCCTCTCACCGTACTGACTTTATTCACTCTTCTTTCTTCGTTCAGTCTATTTCTCTTTGGAATGCGCTCCCCCAAGAGATCAGGATGGCCACCAACCGACTATCCTTCAAAGTTAAAGTTCGTGAACACATTCGTAAGAGGTTGGCAGTTGTATCATCACAGCGCTAATGTTTCCCGTTAACTTATTCGCCTTAATTGTTTTAGTATTTCGTTTGTATATTTATATTGTTGATTTGTATATTTATTATATATTTACATTGTATGTATGGTTTATATTTGTATATTGTTCATTATTGTATTTGAATGATTAACAATCGTTTTAAATTTTCTTTATTGCACCTACGACTATTCTCTGCATTACCCAAAGGTTGACTAGTAGAGAATGCCTATGGCATTAAGTCCGCCTCTGTATATTTTTGTGCTGAAAGTGTTTAAATAAATAAACAAATGCCAGCGAGTAGCTCTTACCACTAGTTATCGCAGCGACAAGAGCTATTAAAGATTGTACTCGCTCAGCGACACTCGCTTGGCAGTCAGAACTTACCGACCAGCGGTAATTTCTACCTACATTGCGGACCGGAGCGAGTATTGTTAGTATATACTTAATGCCGTGCGTCAATACTTTCCACTCGCGACTTGCTGCTCACCAACTCGTTCCGAGTTTCAAGCTTTAACTCCCTACTCTCTGATTGCCAGTGGTGAGACAAGTGCCAAAAGCTGTTAGTTTCAGTTTTAACCAAACCTTCCAAACAATTTTCTAGTTTAACCCTCAAAGTGACCCCTGTACTACAATTTTTATACAATACGTAACACTTTCGTGTTTAGGTCACAGAAGTCCATATGTGTACCAAATTTCAACAGAATCGGTCCAGTGGATCCAGAGGCAGAGGCGACAGACAGACAGATACCCGAGTGATCCTTTAAGGGTTCTGTTTTTTGTTTGTTTTATTTTCAATAAAGTAGCTGTATTTTTCAGTTTACTTTATTTTATTCTTTTAAAATGTGGAAGAATTAGTGTCCAAAAGATTCTGACAAGTTTCTTTACATTTATGGGGAAATTATTTTTAAAACCCAAAGAAGAAATACTGGATTTTTTAATATAACGGGATAGTTGAGTATTCTGACGTACCATCTGCTGCCCAATCAATTCTTTATCATACTAATATGCCTATATTAGAACTTCAGTTTTCGACTAAAAGCTCCAATTCAAAATCATATTACAGGAAAACTATATGTTTTATGAGATTATTAATATTCAGTTTTATGAGATAAAAAAGTGTTCTTAACATAATTAGTTAAAAACATTCTTGTGATACATAAAAAGTGTTTTCTGTTGACCAATGATACCGTAAATCCTTTAACATAACAGAACGAAAGGTTTTGGTAATTTTATTGGTATTTTTTTGGTATCGGTAACCGCCCCTTGTATCGGGGCGACCAATTTTTACGATCGTTGAAACCCACTGGTCACCAATGAGGGCTACCGTTTTTGTACTCACCAGTTGGCACCACTGTCGAGTCGTTAATCTGTCAAGTAATATATTCACAAAAATCAAAAGAATCAGGCTCCTTCTGGATAGGCTCGCTCCATCGTAGACTTTGTCTCTGTCATCTCTGACATAGACTAGAGTCAAGAGCAAACCCATTGCAAAAACTAAAAAGAAGAATTAATTAAATAAACTCGTGTCAAAAGCCAACCTCACGCTACACTAGCGCCTCTGGCGGCGTATTCAAACGCGATAGCCGAGGGCCCATCGCGTTTATTAGGATACTTTAAAAAAAAAATATTGGGGCAACTTTGGGCGATTTTGGGAGTACATTGCCTCGAGAATACACGATTTTTGGCGATTCTTTGGGTTATGACGGTAAACTTAGGTCTCTTGCGGATATCATCGTACCTGATTCGATCACGCAAGGAAACTCCAAGTATTGCCCACCCCATTTCCCTTTGAGATACTTTAAGCCTTCTGATGAGGCCCATCGTGAGTGACCACGTTTCGATTGCATAACTCATCACTGGTAAAACGAACTGGAGAGACTGTGGTATGTGACACGAGTTGGATTCGTTCTTTCCAAGTAGACGTAGTACTCTTTTACAACTTGTGTGTATAGTCTGGATTTTCAAAACTAAATCCCGGTTCTTTCGGTATTTCTCTTTATGTAAAACTGACGTTAAAAAAGTGCTGGCTCAGTAAATAAACTGATTATTTTGCGGAGTGGATTTCCTGGATAGAGTGCAAATGTTAAAAATCAATAAATTTTAACATAAATAGAATTTAGGTTACAAATAGGATAGTAGGTTTTCTCAATAGTAAAAAAGTAATTTCAGTGAAAATTTTTAGAATGAGCGTTCTAATATTAAACTCGCACAGCGAGCGTTCCGTAAAACGTGAAATGTTTTTAAATTTTTATCTGCGAGGCCTATATTCGTCAGAGAATTGCGGTGCGGTACTGCGGTGTATATTGCAGTTTTAGATCTGCGCCATCTTTTGACCAATACTGAACCAATGTAATATTTGTTGATTTCTGAAAAACTGTGTTAATCAGAGACATCGTATTATTTTTTCTGTAATCTTTACATAATCTTCTATCACGTACAATAATTTCAGATTTTTCTCTATGCAAACTTCGGAAATAAGGGGGGATTTTTTATCAAAAGTCGATACCAAGCAGCCTAAAAAATATGAATAGAATAGAATAGAATAGAATGAAAAAAATGTTTGAGAATGTGCGAATAACGTTCTTTCATATGATACCCCACATTTTCTTCATCACCAAACGTCATCAAAAACTATTCAAAACAAGTTGTTAGCGTTAGTAGTTCTTCAGATATCCAGCTGTGACAGACATATGTACATACTTGGTCACACCATAAGCTGAAAATGGTAGGAACTTTTTACCATTTTGGTACGGAACCCTAAAAATATGATCAGCTATAATCGTTTAGGCTACTTTGCACTTTGGGTGAATTTAGGCCGGAAATTTCATCAAAAACAGAATAGAATTTTCGGCGACTTGAGCATGGACTTGACTTGACTTGAGGCTCGACTCGACTTATCTAGCAACTCTCCAGATGATTGTCAGAAGAATGAAGTGAAATGGAATGAATGAATCTGATCGAATGATCGAATCACTGACGTATTGAATCGAATAATAAGGTTATTGTACAGAAAACCAAAACTATTGATTTCAAGTCACACAAGCTTTGTTAGAAAGAAAAACTAAAATAGTATTAGTAAAGTCAGTTTTTAACATAGCAAAGCTGTAGTACTGAAGCTTCTCCCGTCGCCGTCTTAAATATGTGGAGTGATTCTCTGCTCATCGTTTTCATTTCAATATGCACTGCATTTTTAGGCGAAGGTAAGTGTCGTGTTTTAGCAGTAGCGATAAAGACTTTACCGCTATTGTTTAGTACTAGAATGATCTATACTTAACAATATTTGGAATCAATAGTTCATTCTAGTAGTAATCTAATAGTGCTTATGTACTGACTGTCGTTGGTGAACACCTGAAGATACTTATCTAATTTCTTCTTTTTATTGGTTTACAGGTCTAACATGGATACTTGTGTATAGGACAGAAAAGTACCAAAAACTAAAAGTCGAGGTTGAACGTCAAAGTAAAAAGCGTAAGTGTGTAAAATCAAAAAGACTTGTTTGTTGAATTATAGAAATCCTGTAATACCGACGCTCCCTTCAAAAGTGGCGCTCAAAAGCTTAAGGATTTTAATAACAGACTTGATTGGGATTTGTGATGCCACATTTCCTGATGTTGCACTAACGTCTTCAGTCTGTACTTTGATTGTAATATTAACAAGAAACAGGAGTACATACTTTTCTTAATATAGTGGTCTAAAAATAACAAAGTTTCAGACAGAATGATTTATGCATTATGATGATGAGTGCTTCAAAAAGCAGCTTAGTGTGATTAACTCAATTTTGACTGACTTGTGGGCTGGAACGTTTTTGCATAACTATGTTCATTTATAAGTAAATACTAGTTGACCTGCACAACTTCGACTGCGTCTCAATTTTTATTACTGCTCCGCTCCTATTGGTCTTAGCGTGATGATATATGTAAAGCCTTCTTCGATAAATGGGCTATCTAACACTGAAAGACTTTTTCAAATCAGACCAGTAGTTCCTGAGAGCATGTTCAAGCAAAAAAACAAGCTCTTCCGCTTAATATATTAGTATAGATAATACTTATTAGATAATGATATTTTGTTTATTAATTCTTTGGGCAATCGAGCCAGCTCTCTGGTCAGGCAAAGTGTTGATCAGCCGGTGAGATAATATCTAAAAGGAGATGCGCACTATGATCCCATAACCCAAGCGTTTCAAATCCAATCCAAACAGCTCAACACATTTTGTCCTTACGAATAAAGAAATGGTAGTTCACTAAACCTTTGTGGCTATTGTATTGATGCTGTACTGTCCTGTAATTTAATACACTGGATCTGGCAATGCTAACTCAGACACATAGGTACATGGACACAGACAGACACAATATTCCAAAAAAATTTGGACCTGCAGACCTCCTAGCCTAACGAAAGCTATAGCTATGCCTGTGAACTATTGCCATCAGTGCCATAGCAATGTAAAACAAAATGACCTAGAGTCAAATATGTGCATAACAGTGTTCTGTTTGCAGTGAATCACTGATAAGACTTTTGTTATTTACTTGCAGTAGAAAAACGGAAAGAAGCCCATGGAGACTCACTGGACAAACAACATAAGAAGAAAATTGAGAGGGAGGAAGAGAGGCTTAAAAATAATAATAGAGATCTCTCTTTAGTTAAGATGAAATCAATGTTTGCCATTGGATTTGCATTCACGGCCTTACTCAGCATGTTTAATAGCATGTAAGCTAAGTATTATTTCTTCTCTAATTTTAATTTCTCTAAAGGACCATGAGTCATTTTGGACCAATTACTCAACAGTGATAAAACCTATCCCATACGAAAGCTTTTAGGGTACTATTAATTTCTTATTATGGCAGCTACATCGAATTTAAGCGCAAACATGGAGTTTTTAAATGTTTTCAATAATGAGGAAGCTTCAAAATCTTGTATCAAAACTGTAAACAAAACATTTTTTCCTGACATTTTTGTATAGGTACGCCGTTCACACAGGTGGCTATCGAGACCTCCACCATCCACCTCCCTTTTTTTTAGTAAGGGGAATCATCAAATGACTCCTCCCAATCTGGGCGGAGCAGAAGGGAGTGTCAGACTCATCATCATCATCTGCCTAGCCTTTTCCCAACTATTTTGGGGTCGGCTTCCAGTCAAACCGGATTCAGCTGAATACCAGTGTTTTACGTGGAGCGGCTGCCTACCAGACCTCCACAACCCATTAACTGGGTAACACGGTACTTCTTGGCAAGACTGGAGTCAGATTTACTGGCTTCTGACAATCTGTAACGACTGCCAAATATCTACAAATGACAGCCGAGACCAACGGCTTAACGTGCTTTCCGAGGCACGCAGAAAACTCGGTATGTTAAGATAGTCACCCATCCACAGACCAACCTTGGCAAGCGTTGCTTAACCTTAAAGACCGACCCGTGCGGCTGTAGAAGGGAGTGGCAGACTATTACTGACTAAAACCTATCCGTGTTCCTCCCCTTATGCCTATAATGCCCTTTGTGTTCCAGGGCCGCGGTGACTCTTTCGAACAAATTCCGCAACCCTGGCATCCATCTCCCTGCATGCTCCCTTCCGGCTTCTAACTAAAAAAGATAAGACTTAGTCATGGGCAAATTCTTTAGCACAAAAATTAAAGCCAATTTGTTGCTGCTAGTCAAGCTGCAACAGAAATCATATCGATTAATGATGGGTTTAAAGATTCTTTATATAAATATTAGGTCTTTACCTATGAAATTGCCGTTCTGCAGTACTGGCCATTTCAAATCAAAGTAATTTTTGTTTGGCTAAGAATTCTAATTTCAAATTAATTTTATTTTAAAAACATGTTTTTTTTTTCCAAAAGTAGTCATTTGTTTATTGATTAGTGTTACATTTTCATCGCATTTCAATCTTTTTCGTCATCATGGATACGTTAAAAATTCGAGTAATTATGGAATATGAATACCGTCGTGGCAGCAACGCGGCACAAGCGGCACGCAACATCAACGACGTTTACGGAGCTAACACTACAAACCAACGCACCACCTGTTATTGGTTTGCTCGCTTCCGTTCTGGAAATTTCGACCTGAAAAATGAACCTCGCGGTCGTCCGAAGACTTTGGTCGACAATGACGAATTAAAGGCGATTGTGGAAGCTGATGATACACAATCTACGGCTGAATTAGCAGCAGCTTTCGACGTTAACGTCAAAACAATATTGGTCCATTTGCGTCAAATTGGCAAGGTAAAAAAGCTTGACAAATGGGTGCCCCACGAACTCAATGATCGCCAGCGCGAAGTACGCGTCGAGACGTGCCTTGCACTGCTCAACAGACACACAAATGAAGGAATTTTGAACCGCATTGTTACCTGCGATGAAAAATGGATTCTGTTTGATAACCGCAAGCGCTCAGCAAGTTGGTTGGATCCTGGTTCAGCACCTAAACAATGCCCTAAACGAAAACTTACCCCTAGAAAAGTGATGGTTACTGTTTGGTGGTCTAGCGCCGGTGTGATTCATCACAGCTTCTTACCAAACGGGGTGAGCATTACTGCAGATGTGTACTGTGAAGAACTGAACACAATGATGGAGAAGCTGGCACATCTCCAACCAGCATTGGTCAATCGCTCGTCTCCGCCGCTCCTGCACGACAAAGCGCGACCTCATACTGCACAGCAGACGGTCTCCAAGTTGCAAGAACTGGGGTTGGAAGCTCTCCGTCATCCGCCCTACTCACCAGACCTTGCGCCTACAGACTACTACTTTTTCCAGAATTTGGATAACTTCTTGGCGGGAAAAAAATTCAATACCCGACAGGCGGTACAAAATGCCTTTGAAGAATTTGTTGCTTCCCGTCCAGCTGATTTCTTTAAGAAGGGCATCAATAAACTGCCACTGCGTTGGCAAAGATGCATTGATTGCATGGGTGATTACTTCGATTAATACAAATAAAAAATGCATGAAAAAAAATCGTTTAAATTTTTTCATACAAAACGGCAATTTCATAGGTAAAGACGTATTACATTACTAAGGTTAGTGTAGTCCAGTAGCTAACAGTTTTGTTTTCTTAATGTAGAGGTAGGTACGATGTCAACATTGATATTGTTAATTTACAAGTTTTGCGTTGTTAGTGACATACTGCTTGAGTTTAACTTTGTATACATTAAAAGAAGATGTGTTCCTAATATCTGCTGGTAGATTATTATATTATAGCTGGACGTCTTCGTACTTTATATTGTTCCTGCCATATAGCTTTCGCGGGGGACGTGTTATTTATGTAGCCGCGCATTGATCCCATTAGCGATGTTATTTTCGATTTTATGTACCTAATCAATGTGCGCTTGCCAAGCGAGTTTGTTGTCTAATCTAAGTGCGAGGTATTTTTTACAGTTACTTTTGATGATTTTGGTGTTGTTTATGTGTGAAGCTAGGTGGTCAGAGATTTTTTTATTTTTAGCTGAGAATATCGTGCACGAAGTTTTTGGTGCGTTTATAGTAAGTAAATTGTAGCTAAACCAGTTATATAATATGTACAAGTCTTTTTGAGCGTCTGCTACAATGGTGTTTATGTTGTTACCGAAGTAAAATAGGCATGTTTTATCGGCGTACAAAGTTAGTTGTCCAATTAAGCCTAAATCTTTAATGTTATTTATGTAAATAGCAAATAAGAGGGGCGATAGCAGAAATCCTTGGGGAACACCAAATTCTATGAAAGATTCTCCACTTATTGCGTTTCCTATTTTAACTATTTGTTTTCTATTGTCTAGGTATGAGGAAAGGATATTATACATTTCTCCGGTGATACCAATGCTTTTTAGCTTTAATAATAGGATTTTATTGAAACTGTGTCAAAAGCCTTTTTAGGTCAATAAAAATCCCAAGTGCAGTGTTTTTTGTCAATGTTTGTTTTAAAGGTGGTGACTAGATCGATAGTGGCGCACAAGGTGTTGGATTTGGGTCGGAAACCGAACTGTCGATCATAAATATAATTGAGTCTTGTGTAAATAAATCGTTCAAAAATTTTTGATAAAGTACCGGTAGTACCGATATGGGTCGATAATTCCCGGGATCTGACTTTGTGCCGGATTTGTATATAGGGTTGACTTTTGCAATTTTGAGGGTATCTTGGAATGTGCCATTTTTGAAACAGTTATTGATACAATTTGTTAGGTTGTCCGCTATTAGGTTTTTATGCATTTAATAGTTTTAGTAGTGATGCCATCAATTCCTGAGCTACAACACAGGTCTAAATTATCGATTATCTTTATGATTTCGGTACTAGTACAAGGCTAATTTTTTTTTTTAATTTTAACTATAGATTGGCACGCGTTTGACCACTATCTCACCTGATGGTAAGCGATGATGTGGTCGAAGATGAAGCACGCTTGCCTAGAAATAACCTATTCACTCTTGACTTAAAGACTCCCAGGTTGTAGCTATCACTCGTAGGAAACACAGACTCTGGCAGGGTATTCCATTCCTTAGCTGTACGCATTATGAATGTGTTACCAAAACGTTTAGTGCGTATGGGTGGGTTATCCACCGTGTACCGGTGGCGCATCGCCGTTCGTCTTGTGCTCTGATGATGGAACGGGCTTGGCGGAATTAAATTATGCAATTCCGTCGCACATTCCCCAAAATGCAACCGGTAAAAAACCGACAGGCTAGCAACTCGTCGTCGATGTTCAAGACTTTGGAGCTTCGTCGCGACGAGCCTCTCATTGCCGATGATGATGACTCAAGGGCATCAAGTTGGTATCTGGCAGATCCATCCCAAAAATGAGAGCAGTATTCCATACACGATCGAACTTGCGCTTGATAGAGTTTAAGCAGCTGTTCCGGCGTGAAGTATCGTCTCACCTTTGCTAGAATCCCCAACTCCTTTGCAGCTTGAGCTTTTGCCTCTATGTAAGGGCCAAAATTGAGAGTAGATGTTAATGTAACCCCAAGAAGCTCAAGTTGGTCGGTTATCGGCACGGTTGCAGCTCGGAAAGATGGAGCTGGGTGGAATTGGCTCCTTTTGGCGGAAAATAAACACGCTTGGGTCTTAGCAGCATTGAACTTGACCAGATTGGCATCGCCCCATTCAGAGACAGCCTGTAAGGACACGTTCAAGCGCTCAACCATTGCCTCCCGGATCTGCGACCCACCAGCTCGTGCGTCGGACACGTATCTCTCAGCAACAGTAGGTACTGTCGCCTGCATACCCAAAGGTACGGGGTTTAAGCAGATCAATAATATGCAGCAAGAACAGTGTTGCCGAAAGCACCGACCCCTGAGGAACCCCGGCATTAATATCCAGCAGTCCAGACGAGCAGCCATCTATGACCACTCTGATAGACTGATCCCTCAGGAAATCTGCGATCCAATCACAAAAACTGGCGGGCAGACCGAATGAAGGAAGCTTACCAATAAGGCCATCGTGCCAGACCCTGTCGAAGGCCTTCAAGATATCAAGGGAGACCGCTAGTGCCTCCCCGTGCTTCTCTATGGCCTCACTCCAGATGTGAATGGCATACGCTAGAAGATCCCCAGTTGACCGATTTCGGCGGAACCCGTATTGACCCGTATTGATATTATTATTATTGATATTATTATTATGATTATATTACTAAGAATATCATTCGCTTCTAGGTACGCCAGGAGCTTATGATTCAGCACGCGTTCCATAGTCTTACAGAGTATGGACGTTTCGTTACCGAGATGGGTCTATAATTCGACGGGTCAGCTCGACTACCCTTCTTGGGCACGGGCTGCACGTTAGCTTGCTTCCAAGCCTTCGGCACTTTTCCAGTCTCAAACAAAAGGCGAAATAGGCGTGTCAAGATCGGAGACAACTCAGGCGCACAAGTCTTCAGAATAATTGCCGGTATCCCGTCGGGACCACTAGCTTTGTTCACGTCTAGGTTACACAGTACCCTGCGGACGTCCTTCTGATGAATGCGAATGTTCGACAAACTCGACTCGCATCCACCAGGAGAAGCAGGGGGCGTCGCGCCACCAGGATCCAGACGCGAAGATTCCGCAAACAAAGAAAAGGAGACTAATACAAATCTAATTGATTTGTATTAGGGGTATTGTTTATTATTGTGTCTGTTAAGTTATTGTGAAATATGTGTGGTATTTGAGTGGCTAGGCGCTTCCCCACGGACGCAAAAAAGTTATTAATAGTTTCGCATACCTCGATAGGGTCGTTAATGGTTTTGTTGTTTACATTTAGCTTAGGCATGCTGCAGACGGTGACCGGATTATTATTAGATAAATAGTTAATTAAGGACCACATCTTCTTTGGATTTGATTTGCAGTTAGTTAGTTAGATTGATTGAAAACATAGAACAATTTAACGATGACTGCTGTTCTCTTTGTGGATAACGTCTTAAGTCTGCCATCAAGCTTGTACTGAATCCGCCGTATGAGTTTCACAACAGAACTAAGCATATCAATCTGTGACATTTCTTTATACGAGAAGCCATAGCTGATGGGATGATGATGATTATAAAGATTGGTACAGAAAACCAAATTGCCGACTACTACGACGAAGGCACTGTATAAACCAAGACTGTTGTGCTATTCTGTAAGAATATTTTCGTGTCTCGACAGTGGAATCCGAGGTGAATATCAAATTCGTATATACATTAAGACCTTTATGTTGTGTGCAATAAAGTTCTCTTTGTGAGCTTTGTCACACAGGTGAAGCTCGATATCGAAATAGTTATTTACAGAATAGACTAGCTGGTTATGCTTTGTCGTGAGATTGGCCTGCACGTTTAAAGGCTCTGTTGTTCCCTGTCTTCAAGAGAAAATGCTTGAGTTTGGATATTAATCCTCTAAGAATGTGAAGCTATGAAACCTCCATCGATAAATAGAATAGCCATTTTAAATAAAAATATGCTGCAACTTCTTTAAATTATATTGTTCCTTTAAAATATACTCCTCGCTTTCGTTTGCTTTGCTAACCATCGGCTTCTATTTGACTACCTGGCACTCCAAGTGGTTAATTTTTGCGTAATGGCAAGAAATCCTTGACGCCATATTTTGGGAGCAGATATTCTTGAAGATCAACTCCAGTTTGCAGAATATATTCGACAAAATGCTTTGGTTGATGAGGTATGTGTTTATTTATTTACTTTCATAATATCGCTAATAGCTTTCTTTTTGATAGGCAATACTCAAATAAATACAGTATAAAATCCATTTAACGCCGAAAACTCTAGAAGTCTAGAAAATCATTACTTGACCTTGGTTGTAAATATGTTGTATCGACAATACTATGTCGATAAACACCTAAGTAAGTTATTACTTAGGTGACTTAATTCAGTATCATTTCGGCTACCTACTTATCTATTGATAAGTAGCCGAAATCATACTGAATAGGGAATATGCATGCGATTTTTTTATTTGCTAAATGATATACTACTCTATCAAGAAAGTACCGGGAAAAGATCAATAATACACAAAATGTCTGTTATTCATCCAAATTTATTTTATCACCTTCAAAGTATGCTCCTTTAGAAACGATACACTTGCGCCAACGAATAATCCATTCATCAAAACATTTTTTAAACGCTGCTTCCGGAATTGAGTTCAGTTCTCGCCGCGAATTCTCCTTTATGTCTTCTATCGATTGAAAACGGGTGCCACGAAGTGGTAATTTGAGTTTAGGAAAAAGAAAAAAGTCAGCAGGAGCCATATCTGGTGAATATGGTGGTTGCTGGATGGTATTTGTTGAGTGTTTGGTTAAAAATTCGTTCACAATGATAGCCTTGTGCGAAGGCGCATTGTCGTGGTGCAAAATCCAAGAATTTTCTTTCCACAAATCTGGCCTTTTTCGTCGAATTTGCTCTCTTAAACGCCGCATAACGCTCAAATAATATTCTTTATTTACCGTTAGACCTTCCGGTAAGAATTCAGAGTGCACAACACCGCGATAGTCAAAGAAAACAGTCAACATGACTTTGACTTTTGATCGACTTTGGCGTGGTTTTTTCGGTTTCGGTACAGTTGAAAGGCGCCACTCCGAAGCTTGTTGACTAGTTTGCATGTCAAACTCGTAAACCCACGTCTCGTCACCAGTAACAATGCGTTTCATGAATGTTGGGTCCGAACGTACATGATAGTCGCTGAGGACATGCTAGAACGAGTTATCGTTCTAGCATGTCCTCAGCTACTTTCATGCGATTGAGTTTTTGGAGAAAATTCAGATCTTTTGGGTCTAGCCGAGCAGCAACATGTTTCATACCCAAATGATTAGTTAAAATGGTACGGATCGACTCGTGAGATACAGAAAGTTCGGCGGCTATCTCTCTCAGAGTTGAATGGGGATTTTCAGTCACTATTTCCTTCACTTTTGCGATGTTAACTTCAGTTGCAGACGTTGACGAGAGCGAGGCAAATCTTCCATCACATCTCGATCGCTTTTGAACGCTTTGAACCACTCATAAGCACGAGTTTTTGATAAAGTCGATTCACCGTAAGCCTTCTGTAACATTTTCAGTGACTCCGAACACGAAATTCCATTGGCGATGCAAAATTTAAGACAAACTCTTTGTTCGATATTTTTGTCCATTATGAAATTCGCAATACACACTATATATGATATTATTGAAACCAGCACTGTATTTAATATAAATAACAGATGCAACTCAAACTCCGCGCCAAAATGGAAAACAGTTGTGCCAATCTAACAACTACAAAAAAACAAAAATTTGAATTTGGAACCATAAACAAATCATCCATTCCCGATACTTTTTTGACTGAATGTACTTATCAGCTCTTGTAAACCATCGTGGAATTATTTTTTTAAAACCTTCATCGGCGATGAAGTTATAAAGCTTTAAAGATTACAATTAGAAAGAGAAGTCCGATGAAAACTTTGACGTCATCGTCTATGACGCCTATACAGCTGCCATAGAAAACAGCGTTTTCGCGAGAGGGACAGATATATTTGATTAAAATAATTATATCTCCTTCGTTTTTCAAGTAATTTTGATTCTATTTTCACTATTAGTATTATATTTTTGTATATTTTTAGATAAACTGTATAGATGATAAATATATGTTTCATGCATATTCCCTATTACTGAATTGTACACTAGAATCTCTATTTATTTATACGTGTTTTTGTAATGAGCCTTCTAAGTATTGAAGTGGTATTACAAAACAATATTATATTTCTATTATATCTTTTTAGGTTGTGTTTAATAACACAAAATATTTGCCATCGTTGCTGGCAAAGGGTTGATGCTGGTATTGCTGCTGCTGTACTGTACCTGTTTTACGGGTCAGCGCACGATAGGAAATTGTGCTCATGATATATCAATAATATGGTTGTTGGGTCGGGGTAGACTGGATGAATTTCATCGACCAGCAGTACATTTAGATTAAATTATTGTAGATATGTAATTGCCAGTTACTTTTGTCGTTTTTAATAATTTTAAGACTGTCTGTAACGAGTTATATGCAGTGTATATACCAATTATGTTAAAAACCTATGTAGTTCAAAATAAATGTTAATCGGTACACGAATCTATACATGTTGGTTTATTTTTTGTTTATTATATGTTTAGCTGCGCTACAAACTACCAACAAATTTTTTTTATGTTAGCTCCCATAGTAACAATAAAATAATACCCCAAAAGTTCGTGGCTAGATAATAACAGCCGCACGGGTCGATCTTCAAGGTTAAGCAACGCTTGCCAAGGTTGGTCTGTGGATGGGTGACCATCTTAACATACCGAGTTTCCTCCGTTCCTCGGAAAGCACGTTAAGCCGTTGGTCCCGGCTGTCATTTGTAGATCTTTGGCAGTCGTTACGGTTAGTCAGAAGTCAGTTAATCTGACTCCAGTCTTGTCATGAAGTACCGTGTTACCCAGTTAATGGGTTTTGGAGGTCTGGTAGGCAGCCGCTCCGCGTAAAAATACTGGTATTCAGCTAAATCCGGTTTGACTGGAAGCCGACCCCAATATAGTTGGGAAAAGGCTAGGCAGATGATGGTGTAGGTTTCATTAGCGTTGAGTATTGGTCCAGTCTCCATACAAATTTGCCCATGGTCCTTTAATTAGTGAACACATCACTGTTAGTATAAACTTTTTTGTTGATACAAAAAAAAAATGCTGGCAAGAAATAAGTAGTATTGCTTTGGACATAATATCTGTCCTAAGTAAGAACTAGTCTGCGGGTCTATTAAGGCCACTTTAGTAGAATCTGAAAGCACATCAAGCTACCCGAAACTGTCAATTTTTCCCAATCAAGCTTGAACCTAATGCTTTAGCGATAAAGATGTAAATGAAATTTGATAGATTGTCTTATGATTAACATTATGATAAAAATGAGCAAACGAACGGCAATCCTCACAACAAAAAAAAAAACAAAGCTTGAAGACAAAATAAACTACATGGAAAAGGAAAAACGAAAGAACAACATAGTCGTGTTTGGAATGGAAGAAAACGAAAAAAATGAGTGGGAATTAGTGGATTGGGTCAAGGAAAATATATAAGAAACAGGAGTATACGTCGAGAGCCATGAAATAAACAAAACACAAGATTGGTATGAAATCAAACAAAACAAGGTCAATATGGAAAAAACTTCAATAATTAGAAACAAAAAGAATCTCCAAGCCGGTATCAACATTAAAGATGATTTTCCTAAAGATGTTCTAGAAATTAGAAAACAATTACAGCCGAAACTGGAGGAAGAGAGAAAGAAAGGGAAAATTGCGTACATTAGCTATGACAAACTGGTGAACCACCACGCAATACTAATGGAAAAAGGAAGAGAGAAACCTCAGTTTGTCCCAACTCAATAACAGTACACAGCCGGTCAAAGGAGATAAACGAATTGAAGTAAAGAAAGTGAATAGAAACAGTATGGCAGAATATCTAACCAGACCCAGATCCTAATCAACATCAGAAATCACATCAAAAAACTCAACAACGACTCCGGCAACGGTTTCCCGTTGCCGGAGTCGTTGTTGAGTTTTTGTTTTGATTGCTGATAACCATTACAAACAATGCTTCAGGATCTTACCATTGAAAGCAAAGAAGTGTTACCCCACTTCTTCAATCGATCAAATTTTTGGAAACCAAAATCTATGTTGGCGAGGAAGAGATAGAATATGTGGCTTCTTACATATACTTGGGACAGCTTATATCTTTTCGAGACCAAATGATACAAGAAATCGACAGAAAAATCACAAATGCATGGAACCGATATTGGTCTCTAAAAGATATAATGAACAACAGTCACTATACCCTGGAAGTAAAGAGGAAACCCTTCAACACACGCTCATTGCCATTACTCACATATGGTTGCAAGACCTGGGCCACAACACAAGTGCGCGAAGTTAAGAACTTGCCAACGAAGCATAGAAAGAAGCATGCTGGGGTACCGTAGGGCAGACAAGAAAAGAGCCGCTGACATAAGGAAACCACCAGGCTAGAAGACGTGACTTTGAAAACCAAATATCTGTAACGGCAGTGGGCAGGCCACGTGATAAGAGAGTAAAGGGAGAAATGGGCCAAAAGGATCACTGAGTGGATCCCTAGGGTCAATACAAAAAGAAAGCGAGGAAGACCGCTCACGAGGTGGTCAGATGACATACGAAGGGTGGCTGGAGCTCTGGGTCAGGGTGGCCAGAAACCGAGCAAAATGGAAGGAGCTGGAGGAGGCCTATGAGTCGGTAGGACACGCTGATGAGATACGGAAATGACTTGCTAAACCATATTGTAAACAACCATCAGCAAAAAGGCTTTTGAAGTTATGATCCTAATATGCAACGGGCCTGCCATATTAGCCATAGAACCGATAATCGTTGTGATAGACGAGTTCTTGAGTATTGACCACGAATTGGCAAACGTAAGGTAGCAGTAGGCGGAGCGAAGATCTTCGAAGGGTGGCTGGTAGTATCTGCATGAGAGTTGCCGGAAATCGAGTTGAACTTGAATGGAGTGCACTAACCTATGTCCAGTAGTGGACTGCTACGGGGTGATGATGAAAAATGAATTAATTACGTGCTTATATGCTATTTTGAAAATAGCGAGGAGCTCGTGGCTAAACAATAACAGCCGCACGGATCGATCTTGAAGGTTAAGCAACGCTTGCCAAGGTTGGTCTGTGGATGGGTGACCATCTTAACATACCGAGTTTCCTCCGTGCCTCGGAAAGTACGTTAAGCCGTTGGTCCCGGCTGTCATTTGTAAATCTTTGGCAGTCGTTACGGATTGTCAGAAGCCAGTAAATCTGACTCCAGTCTTGCCAAGAAATACCGTGTTACCCGTTTAATGGGTTGTGGAGGTCTGGTAGGCAGCCGCTTCATGTAAAATACTGGTATTCAGCTGAATCCGGTTTGACTGGAAGCCGACCCCAATATAGTTGGGAAAAGGCTAGGCAGATGATGATGATGCTATTTTGAAAATATATCAAAAGGCGGCTGGTGGTTATGCCAGCTCCCATACAAACAAATTCGAACTCTTTTACAACCTATTGTATCATGCTGTGTTAACCAAATAAATTTGTTACAGCTTTGATGGCAGAGTAGTGGCTAAACTTCCATTCCACCCTATATCATGGATTCAAGGACTCAGTCACAGGAACTTGCCTGGGGATGATTATACTGACTGCTCCTTTATTTTCTTGTACATATTATGTACAATGAGCATAAGGTAATTAATGAAATAATATTCTAGACAGTATTGCCATTAACTTCTATTTTGGAAAAAGGAATAGACCAAATGTGCAACTGCAACAAAAAAACCTATAGCTCCAGAAAAAGTAACGCAGGGACATCGATACCGCCGCGCGCCGCGCCAGCGGTATCGATGTCCCTGCGTACGTACTAAGTCAAGTAAATCCTGCATCGCGATATGAGACTTTTCCATGTGATTTACCAGATGTCCAGACACAACAACAGTCTGGTAGGAGGATTCTCCCGATTTAAATGAGATTGGACTTTGCACTCTGTCCCACATACTCAATAATACCATAAAAATAACCAGACAATTTTATAAGATAAATAGATTTATATAAATGATTTTCTGAATTAAGTATATCTAACCTTTTCTAATATCAGAAATAAAAAAAAAAACACTGTTTAGTTAAGCTGTCATGCCCTTCGGTATAACTTGTAGTGTGGTCACAAGTGGGTTGATTCACAATGGTTGGAAACACAGCCCTAATAAAACCAAGCAAATTAATCAGCTCGACACTATCATTTACATGTTGAAAGTACGTTACTATACAATAGGCTAAAAGAATAAATTACGATGAAAACAAAGTGAAAATGGATAATGAAAAATAAAAATCATAAGTTTGATGAAAACATTTAATTTATTAAAATTGCGCTTTCATAAAAGAACAAATTTAAAAAAAAACTATTAAAAATACCTTTCCTCTGACTATAATCGCAAAATCACAAGTTGATTGTCCAAAATGTTTGTGTAGGAAAATAACAAACTCATTTTTTCTTTTTTCTAGGCAAAACATCCAGAAACTTTTAGGATTTGCTCCATCCCGCGCTGCATCAAAACAAGGTGGAGCATTGTTTGGAGCACCTCCGGCTCAGTTTAAGTGAAATGTTATTTTTTTAATAAGCTTTATTGAGTTTGTGTAAAATAAATTTAATATATTTATTATTATTACATATAAATTATTTCTTTTCTTTGTTTATACATATTGCCATATAAATCCGTATTAGTCCATAAACTCATAAATGGGTTAAGTAAATAGAACATTTCATTACCAACATGGAATAGATGTAACGACAAATCACAAATTTCAGTATACATTGAAATCAACAATTCGCTCATCAAGTAAAAATCTGTCAAAGCCAAATCTCGTTAAATCCACAGTAGTGTATTGACTGTCAATAACCAGTTCAGCAACCGCCCTTCCAATGCCTGGCGCATGCTGACATCCTGTAGACAAAAATGCCAGTGTCTACGTTATTATCGTATTTACCATTAATTCGTCATTGTTTTATCTTGTCTATTTTCAATTCAAAGGTTATTCAAACGGGTTTCCTACACGATATCCAATAACAGTTGCACGAAAACGATCGCTTAATAAATTATTAACTACCTCGATGCATAAAAACGAAAATCTATAAGCTCGAATCATCGGTAGTGCGAAAGCCCATATGGTATCTTGAAACATTATTTCTTGAACGACCATCTAATCGATTTACAAAATAGTTTTTTATTTACCTACAAATTAAAATCCTTACTAATATTATCCTTTCCTTACTAATACTATAAATGAGAAAGTAACTCTGACTGAGACGTCTATCGCGCTTTCATGCCAAAACTACTGCCGATCGATTTAAACCGATTTAAATGAATTTGGTACACAGATAGTCTAGAGCCTGAGAAAGGACATAGGCTACTTTTTATCCCGGGAGTATGTTCCCTAGGGCCCCATGTGGGCGAAGCAGCTGGCAGAAATTAGTAAAACAATATATGCGTAGAATTGCTTTAATCTTGAAAAATATTGATTGTAACAAAATAACATTACAAAGACCTAGTTGTTTTACCAACTAGGTAAAAAGTAAACTAATCTACGTAATATGGGATAAATGTCATAAATATTAAAAAACAAACAAATAATATTTTGTGTGATTTGCAATACCTCTCAAAAACTCGAATGTACCCATTTTCCCTTTACCTTCTCATAACCTCATAATAGAGGCATTGCGTTGTTTTATTTGAAGCTAATATGATATTTCATTAAATTCAGGATTATAGTTGATTTATATTTCCATGCATATACAGGTTGAATTTTTAAAGTGTGCCTTCAGGGCCAAATCTGAAACTATGAGGAATAACGAGAAACACTGTTTACCTTATGTTATTACTTCGCAAAATTTGATCCTTATTAGCTACACTTTTAGATGGAGTACTAATACAGGGTGTATTTATTATAACCGGTTCGATTCCTGGGTAGTAACAACGATTTTTCAAAAATCTAATGATGCAGTTTTACTTTTCATCAAAATTGGGCTCGAGACTCCCTTCAGTGTATTTCGGTATTCTTCATAGTTTCAGATTTAGCTCTGAAGGCACACTTCAAAAAAAAATCATCCTGTATTTTTTTTTGTAGGTACTTAAATAAAAACTATTCTTTAAATCGATTAGATGTTCGTTCGAGAAATGAAGTTTCAAAATAATAAGTTTTCGCGCTGCCGATGATTCGAGCTCTTAGAGATTGATGCATCGAGGTAGTGAACCGTCGCGCTCATAATTCGAGCAATTATTGTTATTTGATCTCACGTCATTCGATTTCGAGTAGGGAATCCCATTCAAATAGCTTTATATCACTATTAAAAAAATGAGAGGCGCCTAGAGCATAGTTTCCTTGTTTGTCAGATTGGAATCCAATCTTCAATCACACAATTTTGTTGCACATCTCTCGATCTATCCAATCATTGGACAGATCGAGAGATGTGCAACAAAATTGTGTGGACACAAATTAAAGAATTAAAACAAACCTATTTTCCCAAATCCAGCAGCGATGTACAAGTTATTGTGGTAAGGATGTGGTCCTAAGACACCTGTGTTGTCGAATACATTGCAATCATACGCTTCAGTAGTCAACTTTTCAATCTGAAATAATAAAAAAATTTATTAGACTATATTTAATAAAAAAAGTGATGGGCCGATTTAATGTGCGTGTAGTGTGAGGACCTTTGTTATAACTCTTTGAAATGTGCTTAGGATTTAGTGAACATTCCCAAAGAATTGTGAAAGTTGGTATCAGAATTTGAGAAAGTCAAATAAGCGAGTTTTATCGTGATTCTAAAGTAACAAATAACAACAATTTCAAAAATCAGATTCCAACTTCAACAATTATTTCGGAATCAAAGAATTGTTAAGTTGGAATTAGATTTTGTAAGAGTCAAATAAGCGAGTTTTGGACTCTGAAGTTGGGCCCTCACATAGAGGATTACCCACCTTTACCGGATAAATTATGGATGCTACAGAAAGTCTTGCCAAATCTAAGCTAAACCCAAAAAAAAATGTGAAAACAAGATATTTACGCAAAACACTGTCCTACTTTGTACATATTCGTTCAAAATAGGCCCTCAATCCTCACACACTTCAAAGTTTATTAGGCAAGTAAAATGAAACCATTAACTTACAGCTGCTGTTTGAAGTCCTTTATGGTACTAAATAAATTATGAAAATTTGTTATTTGTAAGTTATGACCTTCATAAAATTCGGACCCTCAGTCCTCCATTTCTTAATTTATTTATTTATAAACAAAATCTACAGCTCTTTAACAATTTTACTTTAAATAAATAACCGATCTTACAGCAGTTCTTTTTGTTACGGTTTTATTACAATTAACGTATGAAAGATAAGACAAACACAAAATGTTCTCTTTTTGTGAAAAAAAAAAAAAAAAAAATTTGCAACAAATTGGTGTTATTTGTTACCACGATAAAACTCGCTTATTTGACTTTCACAAATTCTGATTCCAACTTTCACAATAGGGAATATGCATGAAAAACATATTTATCATCTGTACAGTTTACCTAAAAATATAATACTTACAGTGAAAATAGAATCAAAATTACTCGACAAACGAAGGAGATATAATTAATTTAAACAAATATATATCTCTCTCGCGAAAACGCTGTTTTCTATGGCAGCTGTATAGGCGTCATAGACGATGACGTCAAAGTTTACATCGAACTTCTCTTTCTAATTGTTATCTTTGAAGCTTTATAACTTCATCGCTGATGAAGGTATTTAAAAAATAATTACATGATTGTTTACGAGAGCTAATAAGTTTTTCATTTTGCAAATAAAAAAAATCGCATAAAGAATAGGGAATATGTCGCTATTCTTTGGGAATGTTCACTAAATCCTAAGAACATTTTTAAAGAGTTTTAACATAGTGGCCCTCACACCACACGCACATCCTATTCAAACTTATTAACGGCTGTGAAGTGTGCCGCTTTCGCGCAGCACAGGGGCGTAACTATAAGAAATGGCGCCTAGGGCATGAATCGTTGTCGCGCCCCTTCGTAATTAATGTCTTATATATAAAAAAGACAAATACACTGAATAAAACCGTCTTAAATCTTAAAAAAACATTTAATACCTACAAAATATGAATACCTTTTTATAACGCAAGTAAAACCTTTACATTAAAAACTGGACAGGTGCGAGTCGGACTCGCGTGCAAAGGGTTCCGAACGAATTTCTTTTTTTTTATTTAACATGTTATTTTAACACTATAGAATTCTTATAGATTTTCCTGTAATCTATAGGTAATGAGATCTCCATCTTTTTTCAAAATTCTATCCTCTGGAGTTGCGGAGATAAGGGGGGGGGGAATGGTAATTTTTCGTCTAATTTCTTGAATAACTTTAAAACCATTTATTTTAAAATTATGAAAAAAATAAATAATAATTAAAACCCTCACGGTAAGCCCTTTCATTTGATGTCACACGATATTGTTCAAAAAACTTATTTTTTTAGTTTTCTAGTTTGACCCCAAAAAGTGACCCCCATACTAAAACATTAATATTTTACGTAACGCTTTCGTGTTTGGGTCACAGAAGTCCATTTATGTGTACTAAATTTCAACAAAATCGGTCTAGTGGATCCGGAGAAAACTGGCTGTGACAGATGGACAGACAGACGGACGAACAGACAGCCAGACACCAGAGTGATCCTATAACCCCCACCAGAGGGTTCCGTTTTTTTTTTCGGAACCCTAAAAGTTGTTTTTCGCACCCCATCTCGGATATTTAATCATAAATAAATAGAAGTGACATTTTGAGTCAATAGAGAAAGGTCAAAAACTGAGACCCTAAAATTTAAGAGCGAGCGAAGCGAGCTCGATAAACTCCGAGTGGTCATAGATAACCATCTTTTTTTTGGAACAATCCCGCCACACATTCCCAACCACTGCAAGTTTTGAAAGCCAGAATCAACAGTGGCGACCACCAGAAAAACGCCGAGCCAATGATGCCCACGAGTCCCGGAGAAACGATACTTTTACGTTTTTTTTTTAAATTATTAGTTTTACTCACTTTTGCTTTACTACAGCTTGGAACACGGTTTAGTATTGATGGCTCAATAAATTTCTTAAAATAATCAATTTTAGAAATATTAATTGTGTCATCTTTTTGAAGTGGCAGATTTCCACATAAAAGATTACTTTCTAAACCATTTCTCATTAACCATAGTCCAGTAGTATCCATAACTAGTGGAGTGTTCAGGCCTAATTCTGTTGCTTTTTCTTGAATAGTATATATATCAGATTCCCTAAAATAAAATACAAGAAATTATAGTACCTTTACATAATAAACAAGTTTTTAACTTAATTACTATGTACTAATACTACTAATACTACTGTAATACTTATATTAAGTTGTATCACATTTTTCTAATTAGTAATCATTCAACACATATTATTTATATAGCTAAATGATAGTATATATTTGTGTGAGCACTGGAACTCACCTGCGTTCTATTGGCAGTGGAATACTCAAAATCCCATCTCCTGTTCCTACTTTAGCCAAACTAGCTATATGCCCAGAATTATCACCAGCTGCTAATATACAAATAGCAAACTTGATTGCATATTCTTCTTGATCTTCAGTTTTGTAAACAATCCTGTTTAGTCTTTCATATCCTCCAGGGGTAACACCTTCCATAAGTAAATCTTTTTGCTTTTCTAATTCAAACCCTGTTACTTCAGCGTTTACATAATTGGTTCCAAGTTCTTTGGATTTTTTTATGAATGCCCTCAATAAAGCCCATGCATTAAAAGTACCTTCACCCTCTAATGCCATGCATCCTGTAAACCATAAATTATGTACATAACTAAAAACAATTTTGGCCAAGTGACTCGTGAACAAAGGGTTCTGAACGAATCTCATCTTTGTAAAATGTTATTGTAACTCTGTAAACTCCTTATAGGTTTTCCTGTAATCTATAGGTAAAGAACTGTCTGAATCTGCCTTTTTTTAGGTGAACGTACCCAAAGGTTATCCAACGGAACCCTATTACTAAGCCTCCACTGTCCGTCCGTCTGTCTGTATCTCAAGAACCGTAATAGGTAGACAGTTGAAATTTTCACAGATTGTGTATATCTATTGCCGCTATAACAACAAATAATAAAAACTAAGGTTTATGGTACGGAACCCTTCGTGTACGATTCCGATTCGTACTTGGCCGGTTTTTCAAAATTGTAGGCTCAGTAGTTTCGGAGATAATTAGCTGGGGAATGGTCATTTTCATCTAATTTCTTGAATAGCTTCAACAATACAATATTTTAAAATTATGAAAAAAAATATAATCAAAACCCTCACAAAAATCACATTTTTTAATTGCAGCGCAAGATGAAGCACTATGCATAACAATATGTGTAGAGGACACTTGTACAAACAAAATTTTTTATCAAAATGCTATCACTAAAAAATAATTATAATGCCCTAAAGGTTAAATCAAACTGCAAACTATTATTTGAATTAAATTTAGTGCATTCATCTACCTCGCCTTTTCTCAACTATATTGGGGTCGGCTTCCAGTCAAGCCGGATTTAGCTGAATACAGGGGCGTAACTACAGAAAGTGGCGCCTGAGGCGCGCATCATTGTTGCGCCCCTTCGTAAATTACTCGTATATTGAAAAAAAAAAATACACTTGAAAACCGTTGTATATCTTACTTACAAAACATTAACAATTAACATATTTATACCTATTTACAACGAAAGTAAAGTAAGTCCGTAAAACATAGAATAGAATACAATACTCTTTATTATGTACAACATATAAGATAGAGAAAAGATAGATGAAGTTAGAAAACATTACATAGGATGACACAATATACGGCCTTATCGCTAAAAGCGATCTTTACAAGACAACCTTTAGATGGATTGCAAAGATAATGGAAAGAAAGTACTGCAGGTAGTCTTAGGTGTACAATTTATATAAATAAATATATACTAAAAGATACACATAAGTCGAGATCAGAAAGCAAACTGTTTTATTTGTTTATACCCTCATTACAAAATGTTAGGTTCACTTGACAACTAATAAATACAATCAACAAGGTTCAAAGTTTGAACCTTATGTTAAGGTATGTTATGTTTGAAGTTCAAACATAACATACCTTAACATAAGGTTATAAATAACATACCTTAACATACCTTTCTCTCATAATGATTGGTAAAGACAATAATAACTCAAATGTATAACAAAATCAATTTTACAAACATAACTATTTCTAACATAGTATTCACTTAAATCATTAATTAGGAATTCCTATAATATCTGGCCATAATTCAGGCGGTGGAATTACAATCGGCGGATCCTGTGATAAGTCAGAGTCCGTCTCAGTCTCATTGGCTGGTTGACTGTCAATGACAGGTGACCCATTAGCTGATGTTTCTGGCGGTCTGGCCAGTATTTGGTCTGCGTGTCGCCGATGCAGCTCTTCATCTTCCGTTCTTACCACATAAGTGGCCGGCCCCTCTACCGTCTCCACGGTGGCCCGACGCCACCTGTTCCCGGGCCCGTACATACGTATGAGCACGAGCTGCAGCAGCGTAAAAGTTCGCGTCGGCGGGCACTGCGCCGCCGCCTCCAGTTGTTGCTCGGCGCGGCTCGGAGTCGAGTCGGGGTGTAAGCTCGACACGGCCGTCCTGTATCTTCGCCCATTCAGTAACTCAGCAGGTGTTTTATTAGTAGAGCTATTGGGCACCGTCCGTAAATAGTATAAAACGTTGCAAAGTTTCTCCTGCCATTGCATGTCCCGGTTCTCTAGTTTCTTTATTTTATTCTTAAATTTTTGAATCGTGGGTTCAATCTGCCCGTTCGTCTCTAGGTGATAGGGCGGTGAATAAAAATGTTTAATTCCATTTTTTCTCAGAAAATTATTAAATTCATCCGAGGTGAACTCACGTCCATTATCGGACATCAACACCTCGGGGAGCCCTTGAGATGTCATGATGAAAATTTTTCTCATAACAGCTATCACCGTACGTACCACTGTTCATCGCTGGCATGATTTCAGCCTCAAACCATTTACAGTAGCTGTCTACTAGGACTAGAAGTTTTTCCCTGAAAGGGCCCCGCAAAATCCACATGCACACGACTCCACGGCTTCTCTGGAACAATCCAAGCCTGCGGGTTCTTTGGTGAGTTATTTCTCACGAGCTGATACACGCGGCCACCACACTCTCAATCTGCCGATCCATTTCGACCCACCACATGTAGCCTCTTGCATACGTTTTGGCTGGACAATGCCCGCATGAGGGGCATATAACAACTTTAACACTTTGTCCTGTAAGGACGAAAGTATTATGACTCTGTTGCTCCACAATAAACAACCTTTATTATGTGAAAGAGCCTCTCTCCGTGTCCAAAAAGCTAGTAGGCTCGGGTCCATGTTTCTTCGTGGCCATCCGTGCAAAACATGAAACATTACTTTTTGCAATACTACACCTTTTTTTAGTCTCTGCGGCTATCTTAGCAGCGTCCAGCTCCCAGCGAGCGCTTGGCTGCTCCTCTAGCAGCAGCACTTCGCGCAGCACCTCCTCCTGCACACTCGACGTGTCCGGAGCGGTCCACCTGCTCAACGCGTCCGCGTTGCCGATTAATTTACCAGGCCTGTACTGTATACTGTAATTATAACTGGAAAGTTTCAATGACCAGCGCGGTATCACCGAGGATGTTCCTCGGTGATATCTGGTCTGGAATTGGTTTTGCGGGGTTGAATAAACCGACCAACGGCTTATGTTCTGTCACAATACAAAATCTACGACCCGCCAAGAATTCATGAAACTTTGTCAATCCAAATATAATAGCCAGGGCCTCCTTATCAATCTGCCCGTATCGTCTCTCGTGCGCCTTTAGTGTCCGTGAGGCCATCATCACCGGCCGCTCTGACCCGTCCTCCATGACGTGTGCAATGATCGCTCCGAGACCGTATTCTGATGAATCACAAATGAGAAGTAGCTCTTTCTGCAAGTCATAGCCCACCAACGTTCGATCTGATGACAGTAATCGCTTCGCCTCCAAAAATGCTTTCTGTTCTTTCTCACCCCACCTCCATGGTCTTTTGGATTCTAAAAGTCGATACAGTGGTTCCAACACAGTGCTCTTGTTCGGCAAGAATTTTTCAAAAAAAAATTATAAGCCCAGGAAAGCACGCAAGAGTTCTCTGTTGGTTGGGGCCGACTTTTCTAGAATCTCTTTGACTTTCGCCGGTGCTGGGTGGAGTCCCTCTGCATCAATCATGTGCCCAAGGAATGTGATGCTGTTCGCAGCGAACACGCATTTCTTTAAGTTGAGGCGGAGTCCCATCTGTTGCAGTTTGCTCAGTACTTCTCTAAGTCTCCGGTTGTGTTCATCAATCGTGGCTCCAGTGACAGCGATATCATCTAATAGACACGCCACTCCGTCCATACCCGCTAGCGCCGTCGACATAAGACGCTGAAAAATTGCTGGCGCCGCGCTGACACCGAATGGCAGGCGATTCACTTTAATTAGACCGATAGGAGTGTTCAGCGTGAGCAGCATAGCTGTGTCGTCGTCTACTTTCAGTTGTGTGTACGCCTTCTTCAAGTCCAGCTTACTGAATATTCTGCCGCCACTAAGTCTTACAAACGCTTTCACAGACGTCGATAGCGGATAGATATCTGTATCTATAGCGGCGTTCACCGTGACACGATAATCACCACACATTCGTACTTTTCAGTCTTCTTTCATCACTGGCGTCACCGGTGTCGCCCACTTCGAATAACGAACAGGTGTCAGTAAACCCGCCTGCACCATCTCGTTCAACTGTCTAATGACTTTTTCCTTAAGAGGGTAGGGCACCGCGCGCGCCTTTAAGAAACGGGGTGTAGCGTCCGGCCGCACGTGAAGTGACACCTCAAGACGTTTGTACTCGCCGAGTCCTTCTTGAAATAGTTCCGGGAATTCTTTCTTATATTCTTCTATCTCCTCTTCAGTCCAGCACAATCTTGATACTTGAAGGCCTAGTGTATGGAACCAGTTTCTGCCTAGCAGATTTGGTCCATTCCCCGACACCACAACCAGTTCACATTGTGCTTCTTTATTACCTAGCACAACACGCACGTCTGCTAGTCCTAATACTTTCAAAGGGTCTTGAGTCCATGTCACGAGCTTTAGATTGGTAGTTCGTAGGGGTGGGGGCGTCGACCACAACCTCTTGTATGTCTCTTCCGACATAATGGTACGCGACGCACCCGAGTCCACTTCCATAGATAAATGAACGCCGTTTATCATAACGTCTGTGGTAATAGGCGGTGAGTAATTATCCATGCAGACGTATACGCCCATCATCTCAGTTGAAGTGTCCCCGCCCGTGTTGTCTTCCCTCGTGTCGTCGACCTGGTGTTCACGACCTGGCTTCTTGACGCAAGCCGCCACAATATGCCCAAACTTTCTGCAGTAGAAGCACTTCGCCTTAACAAACGAGCAGCGCTCGCCCGGCTTGTGTACGCGTGCACAGCGTCGACGCTCGTTCGATTTAACGCTACCAATGTCCATAGGTTCAGTCTCTGTGACACTGGACGGAGTTTGCTTAGACTCACTAGTCACACACGCAGGGTACAAATCAGGGAACGTCACTTGATAGTCCAGACACATTTTTAACGTGCCTCGTACGTCAAGTCTTTCTTTTTCAATAAGTCGCGTCGCAAGCGATCGTCCTGCACCCCCAGCACTAGTTGGTCTCTCAACTGGCGTTTCAAATCCATGAAATTGCATTTTGCAGCAAGCAGACTTATAGCCGCCACAAAGTCTTGCACGCCTTGCACTTGTTGACGTTTGTAAAATTTTCCCGCTTGCAAAATTTCGTTAACCGGGTTCATAAAACTTGTCCAAAACACTAAAAATTTCCACTAACGGTACTTCCGTAGGACGTTTTGGAACTAAAAGTGATGCAATTAACGCGAAAGTGTCTTTGCCGCACTGAGAAAGGAACAGCGATCGTCCTTTGTCAAGGTAGGTACTTAACCTTGACAGTGACCAGCCGCATCAAGCGCGCACAGTAATTGTTCTTTATAATCACACCACTTATCAGTCTTTGG
The DNA here is from genome assembly GCA_950371165.1 of Lacanobia oleracea. Taxonomy (NCBI): domain Eukaryota; kingdom Metazoa; phylum Arthropoda; class Insecta; order Lepidoptera; family Noctuidae; genus Lacanobia; species Lacanobia oleracea. The sequence continues at coordinate 15,532,753 of OX493393.1, read as the reverse complement.
GTTAAATTGTCCGGAAAACACTATATTCGTAGCATTTGCCGACATTTTCACCGAAATTCAACTTATTATCCGTAGTCGCCAATAAAAGATACACACAAGTCGAGATCAGAAAGCAAACTGTTTTATTTGTTTATACCCTCATTACAAAATATTAGGTTCACTTGACAACTAATAAATACAATCAACAAGGTTCAAACATAACATTTACAATTATAATTATGTAACAAATAAAAATAAATAAAAAGCATAGGAACCCAAGTGAAAACGATCAAACAGAAAGGTAGTGATTTTTGACCATTGTTTTAAAAATGGACAAAGATTGAGCACGTCTTACTCAAAAATGTGCCCGACAAAGATACAACAGAAAATACCATTCCTAACGTGAACCAAAACTTAACGGTATTAGAAACTCTGCTCACCAAACAAAACGAGAAATTCGATTTAATCTTACAACAAATGAGTTCTCTAATGAGCCTCATGACTACGCTCATAACCAAACTGCAAGGTTAACAGGCCTTGGGCTAAGACTGGCGACTTGGAACATAAATGGACTTTCACCCAATAAAGACGAGCTCGAGATACTAATGGCCGAGCACAAACTAGATATAGTCCTAATATCCGAAGCACACTGCACAGAGAAAACCAATGTCAAAATCAAAGGGTTCCAGATATACACTACAAACCACCCAGACGGAACAGGCCATGCAGGATCAGCTATAATTATTCGGGACACAATAAAGCACCATCTACTGCCTGAATATAAAACCGAGCAAATACAGGCCACTACAGTCGGAATACAAGACAGAAGTGGATATTTTAAAGTCTCAGCTGTATACTGTCCACCAAAACATCGAATAGACTCCGACATTTTCTCTCACTTCTTCTCAAGTCTAGGCAATCGCTTCATAGCAGGAGGCGATTGGAATTCGAAACATGTCCATTGGGGTTCAAGACTAATAACAACCAGGGGAAGACAATTAAAGTTAAGCGTCGATATAAATCACCTAAGTACTATTGCCCCACCAGAACCTACCAACTGGCCATCCGATCACAATCGAATCCCGGATATACTTGACTTCTTCCTAACAAAAGGACTCTCCAAACAGTACATGAAGATCGAGTCATGTGCTGATGGGTCATCTGATCACACCCCAGTCTTACTAACTATCAGCTCATCTATAATTGATGTTGAGAGACCCACAATATTATACAATAGCATACTGATTGGCTCTCCTTCAGGGAACACATAGAAGAAAATCTTAAGCTAAATATCAGGCTCAAAGAACCGGAAGAAATTGAAACAGCAGTAGTAGAATTCACTAATCTCATACAAGTTGCCGCATGGAGAAGCACGCCTACCACTGAACATAAGAACCAGCCCATAAACGTACCACTGGAAATAAAGACCATGATCCAGGAAAAACGCAGACTACGCAGAGTTTGGCAACTGAGCCGTCATCCGCAAGACAAGGCCGTCCTAAATAAAGCCATTGTGGAATTGAAGGAAGCTATAAAGGAAGCCAATGACATAACTATGCAATCAAAGTTGGAGTCTCTAACTGCTACTAAAGCCAGCAACTACTCGCTCTGGAAAATTACCCGTTCCTGTGACAGGCCTAACATACCAAAAACCCCAATAAAAAAGGCAAACGACTGGCCAGAACAAGCCAGGACAAAGCGGACTTGTTTGCAGATCATCTAACAAGCGTTTTTAAACCAAATATAACTCAAGGCAACTCATCCGAAGAATATGTTGATCTCATTCTAGAACAAGACCTTCAAATGGACCTCCCGCCTAAACCTGTGTCGCCCGCGGAAGTCATAAAAACAATCAAACGGCTGGACAGTAAAAAGGCACCGGGTTATGATCTCATAACTAAGGAGGTATTACTGGAACTGCCGAGAAAGGCCATTGTCTTCATCAACATCATCTTCAATGCTATATTACGAATACGGTACTTCCCGAGTGCGTGGAAAGTCTCGGAAATCATCATGATTTACAAGGCTGGCAAATTAATGACCGAAAAAACATCCTATCGGCCAATCAGTCTGTTGCCTACTCTATCCAAGGTACTGGAGAAGATAATACTTCGCAAAATTATGCCAAGCCTCTTGGAGCGCAAAGTGATACCAGACCACCAATTCGGCTTTAGAGAACGTCATGGCACAGTGGAACAAGCTCACAGAGTATGTGACGCCATAAGAAAGTCCTTAGAACAAAGGGAATACTGCTCGTCAGCGTTTTTGGATATCCAGCAGGCGTTTGACAAGGTCTGGCACAAAGGTTTACTATGTAAGATCAAGCAGAATATTTCCCACTCATACTTTCCAATATTCAAATCGTACCTCGAGGAACGCATATTTTATGTGAAAGAAGGTGACGCTACTTCTGAGTTCCGAGAGATTGACGCTGGGGTGCCACAAGGATCTGTTCTCGGTCCCATGCTCTACACGCTGTACACTGCAGACCTAACGCTGACGCCAGGTATAACCACGGCTACATTTGCAGACGACACCGCTATATTAGCAAGTAATAAAGACCCAGGACTGGCGTCAGAAAACTTGCAGAAAGGCCTTAACAAAGTAAGCGAATGGCTCCAAAAATGGAAAATAAAGGCTAGTGCTGCAAAGTCAGTACACACATTGACATTCACCCTCAAAAAAGGAGACTGCCCACCTGTAAAGTTGGGCCAATGTACTCTACCCCACAGTGATCATGTAAGATATCTTGGCTTGCATATTGATCGTAAACTAACCTGGAGGCACCACATCGAATGTAAAAAGCAGGAGCTTCAGCTAAAGTACAACAGCCTATACTGGATGCTAGGAAAGAACTCGAGACTGTCTTTGGACAACAAACTCTTAATATATAAAGTCATCCTAAAGCCCGTTTGGACATATGGTCTGCAATTATGGGGCAGTGCAGGCGACTCCACAACATCAATATACTTCAGCGACAACAGAACAAGATCCTGAGAACAATTGCAAAAGTACCATGGTACATAACCAACAATGAAGTTCACGAGCACCTTGAAATGAGAACAATAAAAGAGGAAATTCGGATTTTGGCAGCAAAATACAAAGACCGGTTAATTTATCATCCTAACGAACTTCCTCGCCAACTCACCATAGACCAGTATGTGAGACTACTAAAACGTCAACATATCCTAGAGCTAGAGGACCGGCAGTAGCTCTGGGCAACAGATGAGTAGATGCCTCTAATGGGAAGCCACTCCGCATGACAGCACCACAGAACAGATTTGCTCATAGTCTTAGGACTGATTGCAAATACAAACAGAGAAAAAAGAAGTGAAAACGATCAAACAGAAAGGTAGTGACCATTGACCATTGTTTTAAAAATGGACAAAGATTGAGCACGTCTTACTGACACGGGCAAGGCATTCCATAACCGCACCACTTGAACCGTAAAAGATTTGTCATAGAAGCTGGTGGAATGTATCGGCATCTTTAATCTCAAGTTTTCTGATGACCTCAGACATCTATTATCTGTGTCATAAAGGAACTTGGAGCGTTCTTTAAGGTAAGAGGGCATTGTAGGATTGAACAGAATACTGTAGAACAGAAATAAAATATGAGAATCCCGGCGAAGACTTTCGGGAAGCCACTTGAGCTTTGTGCGAAAAAACATATAACATATGACCTACATTTAAAAAGGTGCATCGGCACCCTATCTCAGATAGTTTAATTTTCTTTTAGCCATTCATGAAGTTACTTTTTGAGTTATATAGGAAATGTCAAAGGACGAGAGACTGTAGAAATCCATAGCGAGAGAGGAGAGCTCAAAAATTTTTCATTTTTCATACTTATGTAAATAGAAGATGAGTCAATTGAGAAACAAGCCAAGAGGATCATTGGCAATGAGAGGCTCGTCGCGACGAAGCTCTAAAGTCTTGAGCATCGACGACGACATGCTAGCTTGTCGGTTTTCTACAGGTTGCTGTTTGGGGAATGTGTGACGGAATTGCATAATTTAATTCCGCCAAGCCCGTTCTATCATCGGACCACAAGACGAACGGTGATGCGCCACCGGTACATGGTGGACATCCCACCCACACGCGCAAAACGTTTTGGGAGCACATTCATAATGCGTACAACTAAGGAGTGGAAATCCCTGCCGGAGTCTGTGTTTCCCGATAGCTACAACCTGGGAGTCTTTAAGCCAAGAGTGAATAGGTTACTTCTAGGCAAGCGTGCTCCATCTTCGACCACATCATCGCTTACCATCAGGTGAGATGGTGGCCAAGTGTGTGCCTATTATAAGTAAAAAAAAAAGAAGAAACAATTTAGACTAACCCAGGAAAGCTCAAAAACTTAGACAGGCGAGCTTGAAAATATGTAGTTACATCCTGCATGAACTACCTTCGGTAAGAGTCGGGCCCTAGGCTGCGCGGGCTCCCTAACCCTACTTACCACCTGGCATGTGATAAGCGCCACAATCCAGGAACGTGAGGGCCTGCGTACGCTAAGGCCCAGTGTGGCCTCGAATGTATGGCCAGTTCGAAGTCAAACTGACCATAAAAATTTCAACAGGATCTGTTTAGTAGATTTGGAGAAAATTGGATATGACAGACAAACCAACAGACAGACACCCAAGTGATCCTCTAAAGGTTCTGTTTTTTACAGTTGTTTCGAACCTAAAACAGCTATTTTGTCTTACCCAGTTTGACATCTTCTGTGTTCATCCATGGGTATTTACTCTTTATTTCGGCTGCTGTTAAAAGGTTATTTCTTACACCAAGTTCATTCAGCAGAGTAACATTATGTTCTAGTTTTTGAGCATATTGCTCACTTGCTAATGTAAGAGAACCTGTAGGAGTATATTGAATGTCAACATCGTTTCCCAAGTTCTCTTTGATATTCCTCAAAAAATCAACAGAGTATTGTGACAGGTAAATGTTTTCAGGCAGAGAGAAGTGCTGGTTTAATGTACCTAAAGATACATTATTTTGAGATTCTTTATACTGAAAGAAAAAAAAATGTGTATATTTAAGCGCCACTAGTATAAATTGTTTTCTATTGAATTAATTGATAACACACTACTTACGGTGAAGTCTTTTTCTAGGACTACAACTGTTAGACCCTCACCGGTTCTCTTTTTCAACCAATAGGAAATTGCCGATCCAATGAAGCCACCTCCTATAATAACTACATCAGCATGTTCTGGGTACATCGTAGATTTATCTTTTGAACTGAGAAATGAAGGCATGTCGTTCGCTAGAACATTCACCGTTTTTTCGAAGGGGTTCTGGTTTCTTGCATAGTGGCGAATGCTGTATATTCTTTGGCTGCGAGAAAGGCTGTGGAATAGTTTGGAAATCATAATTATTATTTAATTTATGGCCCTAAAACAGATCTATTCATAATCTTGGACTTTTGAATATAGCAGTGTAAGTGACGTCTGAAACAAGTCTGATGAAGTCTGCTTCGTTGACGTTAACTTGACAGCACAGAATATCAGCCGATCTCAAAAGAATCATGGTACGTTTACACGCTTGCCGTGGTGGCCAGTGTCCACCAACGCAAGCGTGTAAACCGGAGTGTTTGGCTTGGCTTGCGTGAGTTTGCGTGAGCTTGGCTCCGATCCGGACTAGTGAACACAGATCAAAGGAAATTTACGGCAAGCTTTTGGGACGCATTTACACGTTGGCGCGTGATTAGTTTCGATCACAAGCTCGCACCGAACGGGCGTTTTTAATTTTAAGCTATTGTATATTTGGAATCTCGGAAACGGATCCATCGATTTTCATGAAATTTAGTATGCAGGGGGTTTCGGGAGCTATAAATCGATCTAGTTAGCTAGGTTTAATTTTCAGGGTTCCGAACAAAAAATGGTCTATCTGTCCGTATAAAAAATAGGTTTTTTTTTAACAATACCGTGTGTGTGACATATCAAATGAAATGGCTTTCTGTTAGGGCAATTATTTTTCATAATTTAAAAATAAATGGTTTTGAAGTTATTCAAGAAAATAGAAGAAAAATTACGAATACCGTAGCATCAAAGCTAGGTGAACAGGTAGACTAATGTAGTATATACCATATATACTACATGCTTGCCATTGTTTGCCAAGCGTCCACAAACTCCAAGTCTTTACAAACGTTTGGATACCATTTACACGCTTGCGAGTGCGTCAGTTTGTTCCGGACAGGCAAGCATGACAGACGTAGACGTTAAAGTTGTGAGGCCTCGAGTAAGGTCATAATCTCGTCGTAAGACCAATTACTACTCAGCAGTACCTGGATGATGTTTTTTATTTTTTACGACGTATTCTAAAAACTGGCCAATTGCGATTCGGACTCGCGTGCAAAGGGTTCCGAACAATGTTTTTAACACTATATTCTTCTTAAAATCTATAATCTATAGGTTTTCCTGTAATCTATAGGCAAAGATCTATTATCTTTAATTTTTTGCTTAGTTGCTTCAAAGATAATTCGGGGGAATGGTCATTTTTCGTCTAGTTTCTTGAATAACTTCAAAACCATTTACATATTATAAAATTATGAAAAAAAAATTAAAACCCTCACAGAAAGCCCTTTCATTTGATATGTCACCCGGTATTGTTAAAAATCTATTTTTTTTACGGACAGACAGACACCATTTTTTGGTCGGTACCCTAAAAATTAAACCTAGCTAGATCGATTTATAGCTCCCGAAACCCCCGCATACTAAATTTCATGAAAACTGATGGAGCCGTTTCCGAGATTCCAGGTATACAATAGTAGATAGGGAATATGCATGAAAAACATATTTATCATCATGCAGTTAATCTAAAAATATAGAAAAATATATAATGAAAATAGAAGTAAGTAATACTAACAGTGAAAATAGAATAAAAATTACTCGAAAAACGAAGATTTAATTATTTTAAACAAATATATCAGTCCCTCTCTTGAAAACGATGTTTTCTATGGCGATTAACACACGGCACCGCAAACCGCCGCGGTAGGCGGTGAAGCGGATCTCATGTCGCATTGGCCTCTAATAAATCCGTTGATGCCTAACACACGTAAACCGCTTTACCGCGCGGGGCACCGCTACGAAATCCGTGCCGTGTGATAATCGCCTATGGCAGCTGTATAGGCATCATAGACGATGACATCATAGTTTACATCGGACTTCTCTTTCTAATTGTAATCTTTGAAGCTTTATAACTTCATCGCTGAGGTATTTAAAAAATAATTTCATGATTGTTGAAAAAAATCGCATGCATATTCCCTATTGCTCTATTAGATGATCGTAGCATAAAACAAAAGACATCCGTTCGGTGCGAGTTTGTGACCGAAAAAAAACACGCGCCAACGTGTAAATGCATCCCAAACGCTTGCCGCAAATTTCCTTTGATCTGTGTTCAAAAACCAACATTAGTCCGGATCGGAGGCAAGTTCACGCAAACCATGCCAAACACCCCGTTTACACGCTTGCGACTTTACGTCATTACAATCATAACATGTCATACACAGCATAGACATAGAATCCTGCTCTATGGCTGTTTGCAGTGTGCACTGACTTTGGCACTGACTTAAAGTCAGTGTGACTTATAATCATTTATACGTCAGTACTTATCGTCAGTGGTAGTGTGTGAGGAAACTGTCGAACATTAACGAAAATAAAAACAAAAAGATGGAATTTAATTTCACGGCACGTGTTTTGGAAATTCTGCCCAACTTTATCAAATAACTTGTTTATAACGTAAACATATGAATTAAGTGTAACTTCAACAATGTGTTACTGAGATTGGATGAGAGTGTTTTGTGGTGTCACTTCACGTGTTATTTTGGCGACAGACTTTCAAGTTATAAGTTTCAAGTAAGGATTATTTACCTCATTTACTAAGATTGGTGTGAATTATTTTGCATGCAATACTCTGTAGAGATGGTTATGTCCATCAGGTAGCCACGAAAACTACCGACAGGGTTTCTTAAATTGAATATGCATCATTTTGCCTGCGTCTCTTGCTGTTAAGTCCATGGGCTGCTATTGTTTGCTAGTTTAACAAATTGTAAACTACTACAAATGCTAGCCAAACATTTAGTTTTAACAGTTCATCCTGTCTGTCCAGCCTGCCAAATTTTTGTGGTGTCACTTCACGTGTTATTTTGGCGACAGACTTTCAAGTTTTAAGTTTCAAGTAAGGATTATTTACCTCGTTTACCAAGAGTGGTGTGAATTATTTTGCATGCAATATTCTGTAGAGATGGTTATGTCCATCAAGTAGCCACGAAAAATACCGACAGGGTTTCTTAAATTGAATATGCATCATTCTGCCTGCGTCTCTTGCTGTTAAGTCCATGGGCTGCTATTGTTTGCTCGTTTAACAAATTGCGAACTACTACAAATGCTAGCCAAACATTTTGTATTAACAGTTCATCCTGTCTGTCCAGTCTGTTAGTCTGTCTAAATTTTTGTGGTGTCACTTCACATGTTATTTTGGTGACAGACTTTCAAGTTGTAAGTTTCAAGTAAGGATTATTTACCACATTTACCAAGAGTGTCGAGTGGTGTGAATTATTTTGCATGCAATATTCTGTAGAGATGGTTATGTCCATCAAGTAGCCACGAAAAATACCGACAGGGTTTCTTAAATTGAATATGCATCATTCTGCTTGCGTCTCTTTATGTTAAGTCCATGGGCTGCTATTGTTTGCTAGTTTAACAAATTGCGAACTACTACAAATGCTAGCCAAACATTTTGTTTTAACAGTTCATCCTGTCTGTCCAGTCTGTCCAAATTTTTGTGGTGTCACTTCACGTGTTATTTTGGCGACAGACTTTCAAATTGTAAGTTTCAAGTAAGGATTATTTACCTCATTTACCAAGAGTGGTGTGAATTATTTTGCATGCAATACTCTGTAGAGATGGTTATGTCCATCAAGTAGCCACCAAAAATACCGACAGGGTTTCTTAAATTGAATATGCATCATTCTGCCTGCGTCTCTTGCTGTTAAGTCCATGGGCTGCTATTGTTTGCTAGTTTAACAAATTGCGAACTACTATAAATGCTAGCCAAACAATTTGTTTTAACAGTTCATTCTGTCTGTCCAGTCTGTTAGTCTGTCCAAATTTTTGTGGTGTCACTTCACGTGTCATTTTGGCGACAGACTTTCAAGTTGTAAGTTTCAAGTAAGGATTATTTACGTCATTTACCAAGAGTGGTGTGAATTATTTTGCGTGCAATATTCTGTAGAGATGGTTATGTCCATCAAGTAGCCACGAAAAATACCGACAGGGTTTCTTAAATTGAATATGCATCTTCTGCCTGCGTCTCTTGCTGTTAAGTCCATGGGCTGCTATTGTTTGCTAGTTTAACAAATTGCAAACTACTACAAATGCTAGCCAAACATTTTGTTTAAACAGTTCATCCTGTCTGTCCAGTCTGTTAGTCTGTCCAAATTTTTGTGGTGTCACTTCACGTGTTATTTTGGCGACAGACTTTCAAGTTGTAAGTTTCAAGTAAGGATTATTTACCTATTTTACCAAGAGTGGTGTAAATTATTTTGCATGCAATTATCTGTAGAGATGGTTATGTCCATCAAGGTGCCACGAAAAATACCGACAGGGTTTCTTAAATTGAATATGCATCTTCTGCCTGCGTCTCTTGCTGTTAAGTCCATGGGCTGCTATTGTTTGCTAGTTTAACAAATTGCAAACTACTACAAATGCTAGCCAAACATTTTGTTTAAACAGTTCATCCTGTCTGTCCAGTCTGTTAGTCTGTCCAAATTTTTGTGGTGTCACTTCACGTGCTATTTTGGCGACAGACTTTCAAGTTGTAAGTTTCAAGTAAGGATTATTTACCTCATTTACCAAGAGTGGTGTAAATTATTTTGCATGCAATTTTCTGTAGAGATGGTTATGTCCATCAAGTAGCCACGAAAAATACCGACAGGGTTTCTTAAATTGAATATGCATCATTCTGCCTGCGTCTCTTGCTGTTAAGTCCATGGGCTGCTATTGTTTGCTAGTTTAACAAATTGCGAACTACTACAAATGCTAGCCAAACATTTTGTTTTAACAGTTCATCCTGTCTGTCCAGTCTGTTAGTCTGTCCAAATTTTTGTGGTGTCACTTCACGTGTTATTTTGGCGACAGACTTTCAAGTTGTAAGTTTCAAGTAAGGATTATTTACCTCATTTACCAAGAGTGGTGTAAATTATTTTGCATGTAATTTTCTGTAGAGATGGTTATGTCCATCAAGTAGCCACGAAAAATACCGACAGGGTTTCTTAAATTGAATATGCATCATTCTGCCTGCGTCTCTTGCTGTTATGTCCATGGGCTGCTATTGTTTGCTATTTTAACAAATTGCGAACTACTACAAATGCTAGCCAAACATTTTGTTTTAACAGTTCATCCTGTCTGTCCAGTCTGTTAGTCTGTCCAAATTTTTGTGGTGTCACTTCACGTGTTATTTTGGCGACAGACTTTCAAGTTGTAAGTTTCAAGTAAGGATTATTTACCTCATTTACCAAGAGTGGTATGAATTATTTTGCATGCAATATTCTGTAGAGATGGTTATGTCCATCAAGTAGCCACGAAAAATACCGACAGGGTTTCTTAAATTGAATATGCATCATTCTGCCTGCGTCTCTTGCTGTTAAGTCCATGGACTGCTATTGTTTTCTAGTTTAACAAATTGCAAACTACTACAAATGCTAGCCAAACATTTTATTTTAACAGTTCATCCTGTCTGTCCAGTCTGTTAGTCTGTCCAAATTTTGTACAGCTGTTTTACTTCGAGGCTATTAGCAATCTGCCTCTAAGACCACACACTGACCCACTGTTACAATTAAAAGAGTATTGTTTAGAAGTTTACAGAATATGTCTTTTATTCTTTTTTATTTATAGAATGTTGCCTAGGAACACACTATAAATAAACTAGGAATTTCTCCTGTACCATGGGTGCTTTCACAAACATACAAAGTCACATAAACAAACAGCCAGACCCGGAACAACTATCTGCAGGCCATACAAATAATTGTACCATGGGGGAATCGAACCCACGACACGCAGTGCAGCAGCCAATTGTTCAACCACTGCACCAATCGTGTCATCATTCTGTTAAATTCTGAGCAACACTGTTTTGAAATTGTGATAAATCTAGTACCTCTGAGTATGATTATTGTACAATACCACTGGGTATGGCTCTAGGGGTAGATTTGATGTTTCTTTATGATTTTCCTATTTAAGTCGGTATTTGCTGAAACTAGAACTTTGGTTTATGTCATTATGAAATCTATCACTGTATCATGTGTGTGTGTTGATCTTGGGCTTCTTAAATGCACTTGTTTGTGGTTTCTAATCATAAAAATAGAAGTTGTTTGTTGCCATGCTATATTCTCTATAAAGATTTTCATTTTGAATGGCTACTGTGATATTAATCACTGTGAGGGTGTTGAGTTGGGGTGATAATAATATATAAATGATGTTTTTTCTTTCAAGTATAGCTAAGCATGGATTCAAAATATACATCAGTTGGTGTGGGAAATAACCTAAAAGAAAATGGCCTCAAAAGAAAACATGCGGTTGAAAACATAAAGGTGAAGAAGCTATCAAATGATGGTATCAGTAAAACAAACAATATTAAAGTTGAGGCAAATGGACATGATAATACAAAAGAAAACAAGATTGCTACAGAAACTGTACAGGACTTGCAAGAAGCCAGGAGGCAGTTGCCAGTGTATATGGTTAGAAATAGGTATGTGTTCACAGTTTATATCCTGCACTATGAAATAAAATTGTAAAATATTGTAATTAGAAATTTTAATCTAATTTTCACATCAATATGAAAAAACCGGCCAAGTGCATGTTGGACTCGCACACGAAGGGTTCCGTACCATAAACCTTAATTTTTTTATTTGTTGTTATAGCGGCAATAGGAATACGTAATCTGTCTACCTATTATGGTTCTTGAGATACAGTCTGCTGATAGACAGACGGACGGACGGATAGATAGTTGGATAGGCGAGGGATAGGGTTCCGTTGGTTACCCTTTGGGTACGGAACCCTAAAAAGTCACATACCAGCACCTTAGCCATATCCCTATGTGAACCAATAAGTATATGTTTTACATGTGCTGTGGTATACAAAACTTTTGTTAATATATGTGAGGACCATGAACCCAGAGTATGCAGAGGTAGACTTATTAATTTTCTAAATAAGTACATGGTACTCACATATTTACAAATATTGGAACCATTAATTAGCAGATTGTGAGTGAACAGAAAAATAAAAACCCAAAAATGAAACAGTAGGTACAACTATAAGGTAAATACACAAACCAACCAGTTTGATCTTGTCTCCACCAATTGATTGTCCTATGGAGCAGGACCAGCACTTTTCCAAGCATTCTTATCCTGAATGTAATATTCTAATTTGTAATATTTATTTATTTATTTATTTATAAAAAGATAAATGCTTGTTTGCAACGTGTGCTTTTAATGTAGGTTTTAAGTTTTCTTTCATTTAGTTCAAGTATGGCACAAGGTATTTTATTGTAACATTTAACACAGTACCCCATGAAAGATGTGTGTACTTTAGCTGATCTATAAAATGGTTGATCTAATTTATCTTTATTTCTAGTATTAGAAAATGCCTCAGGCATTAAGTCCGCCTCTGTACATCTGTGTGCATAAAGTATTAAATAAATAAATAAATAATATTAATATTATGTATATCACTAATTTTACTAAAAAGATGACGATTTTTCCGTACATACATAGTACGAGTATTTTCATATATGAATTGGCAAGGGACTGTCATAATATTAATCTTTTTAAAAAGTTCCCTGAGAGTTCACAAATGATCAGCGTATCACCTCAATGACATACTTAAAGTAATAAATTATGTTTAACAAGCACACACCATATAATTTTAAATATTCTTTATCTGTGTTTCAGACTCCTTGAAGAGATAAAAAAGAATGACACTATGATACTGATTGGTGAGACAGGTAGTGGGAAAACGACACAGATTCCCCAATTGATCCATGAGCACCGTCTTGTGCGTACAGGCGCTATCGCAGTGACCCAGCCCCGAAGGGTAGCTGCCATCACAATAGCCATGAGAGTTGCTGCTGAAATGAACACAGAAATAGGATCTATTGTTGGGTAAGTCACCCAATTTACTAAAATGTACAATGTTTAACATTTGTTTCTCTATGTAAGTTACAAAAACAAGAGGTTTTATTTATCTTCTTAATTCTTTATTGTACACCAAAACAGCTTATAAAACACAGTGATGAAATTTCATGTACAAAGGCGAGCTGAACTCAGAAATGTTTTTTCTCCCAGCAAACCTTTGAGTGATAGAGAAAGATGATAATGAAGGGAAGGATCGAGTGCACATGATTACATTTATTTTATAATTGTTTTATTATATGTATACATTAAAAAATAAACTTACATACATAACTATAAATATCTTATAAAATATGTTAAATTAATAAAGTTTGTGAATGTATGTTTACAGGTATTCAGTACGGTTTGAAGATGTTACAAGTCCAAAAACTAAAGTAAAGTACTTGACAGATGGTATGTTGCTGAGAGAGGCCATATTGGACCCCTTGCTCAAAAGGTATTCTATAATAGTGTTGGACGAGGCCCATGAGCGCACTGTCAGCACAGATGTACTGTTTGGCATTGTGAAACTTGCTCAGAAAGATAGAGCTGAAAAGCAATTAAATCCTCTGAAGGTTAGTATACAATTTATTGTTTACTTAGTTGGCCTGCATTATCCTCATTGGTCTGTTACACCTAGTTGTATAGGTATAACACTATATATCTAAATATCAACAATATACCTAAATATCAACTTCATAAATATTTTTCTATAATTGTAACCATGTTATATTTTAATTTATAGAATACAAACAAACAAGTTTCTAATAAAAAATAAAGTTTCATCATATGCAATTTTTTGTTGTTGATGGTATTTTAGATAAGGATAGTATTTTTATTTTGATGAATCTTTCAGATAATAATAATGTCTGCCACGATGGATGTTGACTCCTTTAGAAAATACTTCAATAACTGTCCAGTAATATATTTGGAAGGAAGAACATATCCAGTTACAATTTATCATTCAAAGATGAAACAAGATGATTACCAGTATGCTGCTATTTGTACAATATTTCAACTTCATGCCACTGCTCCTGCAAAGTAAGCAATCTTTATTATCTCCACAGTTTTACATATATATATATTAAGCAATATTTTTTGATGCTGATTGTCTGTATTGCCTTTCAGCCATGATTTTCTGGTATTTTTAACGGGACAAGAAGAAATTGAGACTGTCATGTACAATATCAAGCAGATAGCCAAGGTAATATTTGTTATAATTGAGTGAATTATTTAGCTGTCTCAATGATTGAGCTACATAATAAAAAGTTGAATTACCGTATTTGCTTTTATGCTAAATTAAATATTCCAGGAAGCCACAGGTCCCCCTATTAGGGTATGTCCGCTGTACGCGGGGCTGCCGCCCGCCAAGCAGCTGCAAGTGTGGCGCGACGCGCCGCCCGGCACCCGCAAGATCATACTGGCCACCAACATAGCGGAGGCCTCCGTCACCATACCGCACATCAAGTGCGTTATCGACACTGGTGTTGTGAAAGAAAGGTGCGTTTGCTTGTGCTTGTGGTCGTGGATTCTTAAGACCAAAAACAATAGAGCAACTCTGCCGTGCTGAATATGCGGGCGATGAGTGCGTTTTACGGCGAAAAATGCTTGCCGCTCTGTTGCTAGTGTAGCAGAACTGGCTTCATCTTTTTGACAAATCAACTTTGACAATTCAAAAGTGCATGTAAATGGTGTGTGTACCAACGGAAAATTTACGTATTTTTTTTTAAATTTCGTTTTAGCAGATATTTAGTGTCTGACGTCCTGCTTTTGCTTTTCTTGCTTGTGCTTTTCTTTTAAAAAGTACAATCGAATGTCATACATATAGTGGTCTGGTTGTAGTAAATTATGCCATTGCTCATTGATTACTAAGAGCACATAAATTAAACTTGGCAGGACATTGTAGATCCTTACAAGATACAATTAAACGTTATAAGATAGACTCTAGAGTGCCTATTTTAAGTACCTACTTGGACCTAATAACCTTATTTTACTTTTACGGATATACCCTTATCTTCTGAACGGTATGTTTTTTTCAAATTCTGTTTTCACAAACATTACACACAAATTCAAAGAAACGTGCGTAAAAAAACAACTCTGCACTAAACCGTTTTATATGATTTTCATCAAATAGCCCAACGTCAGCACAGCGGAAACTTGAATATCTCCGCAGTTTCATGACACATACTTAAGTTTCATTTAAACATACACATTTACACACAAATTAGTTAATGTATTTTTTTCTTGTACGTCTATAGGAAAAAGTAGTGCCGCTAAGTTTTTGTTAAATAACTCCCTAATGGTTGGATGCACATCATGCTCAAATTCGTACTTACCATACACAATTACAGGACGTCATACATTAAATATCTGCTACATTTTTATCCGCTGGGACTACACACACTCATTGAATATGATAAAAAACAGAAAGTATATCATCTGCCTAGCCTTTTCTCAACTATATATTGGGGTCGGCTTCCAGTCAAATCGGATTTAGCTGAATACCAGTATTTTACGCGGAGTGGCTGCCTACCAGCCCTTCACAACCCATTAACAGGGTAACACGGTACTTCATGGCAAGACTGGAGTCAGATTAACCGGCTTCTGACTATCCGTAACGACTTGTAAAGATCTACAAATAACAGCCGAGACCAACGGCTTAACGTGCTTTCCGAGGCACGGAGGAAACTCGGTATGTTAAAAACGGAAAGTATATATTAACTTAAATCTGTCTTACATAAATAAGTTCTACAAACCAAAACATTGACACAATTAAACATAAGGACCACTTTGGATAGTGCAGCGCGATTCCAAAATGGTCCTTATGTCATAAACGGGGATATCTGAAGTTTTAGAGTGTGTGATAAGAAGCATCGTTGTGTGTAGGACGTGGTCGGGCGGCACAGGCGCGGAGCGGCTGGCGGTGCGCGCGGCCTCGCAGGCGGCGGGCTGGCAGCGCGCCGGCCGCGCGGGCCGCACGCAGCCCGGCGCCGCCTACCGCCTCTTCACCGCCGACGACTTCCGCGCGCGCCCGCTGCACCACACGCCCGAGATACTCAGGTCTGAAATAAAGATATTATTTTTTATTTTTTTATTTTTTTTTTTAGCGCGAAATACACAGATATCCGGTGTCTCAGTTGCTGTCGGTTTAGATTATGCACGGAGGGGATAAACCAGTGTCTTATTTCACAGGCGTCATATTGAATACCGATCTCAGTTAATACAAGAATCTTCATTTTGACTGCGCCACCTGCCCCAAGCAGCGGGGTCCGCGCGCAGGCTGTAATGACGTACTTTACGTTAGGTTTGCATCGCATATAATTTGACGTTTTCGTGCAGGTGGTGTGAAAAGTGTCTTATGTCACGGGTGTCATCTTGAATCTGGATCGTAATGGAGGATTCGAGAGCTAAGCGAGTGAGTTAATACAATAATCCTGAGTGCAGCAAGGGATTCAAGCTATCCCAAAGTAAAAACACCTATATTCTTGAGGAGCATATTGTACTTTCACACCTACTGCAAGAAAATATAGCGCAAGCAGTGAAGAGAGGTGGCTTGACACCGCGACCGGTGCTGGGCGGGCCCCGCAGCTAGGTGCAGGTCGTGCGGTCAAAGTTCTTACGAATGTTTAGTTGAGGACCAAACTAAAATCACATTATTGACCTCCGGGCAACATTATTGTACTGAATTTAATTAAAACCAGTCATTCCTATGGCAATAATGACTTACATTAGGCTAGGTTTGCTTGACTTCTAATTTGACGTTTTACTTCTTTTTTTTACATTTTAGTGTTTCTTAAAAAGTAACCTTTATAAATAAAAGCATTAGTCATTGCCGTACCTCACGACATTGCATTAATTTGGAACATATTGTGTTATGTACAGGTGTCCACTAGCATCGACATTGCTGCTGTTAATAGCGGCGGGAGCAGAGCCCAGCACGTTTCCGCTGATCGACACGCCGCCGCCTGATTCTGTTAAAGCTTCGCTAACTTTACTCAAGGAATTAGGTAACTATTATTTATTTACTGTACCCTTCATACTAAGCAGAAGACAAACATTTATAAAAAGATATTTATTTAAATATTGAGATCGAAATGAATTCTTACCAAGCATGTCAGTGAGTGTAACTTAGATAGATATTATGCCCGAGACAATATTCTACGTCCGCGACAGCCGAAACTTGTTCCCACTCCGCGCAAGTTGTTGCTGTTGTTGTCTGCGATTATTAGTAATGTCTAGTAGCTATACGCGTGGCGATTCCGTGCTCTGTTGACTCGAATACGCAATTCGCATTACCGAACGCGCGACGTGTGACCTTTATGTCATCGACACAAGGTTCACATTGCATACTTTTATTGGAAACTTCTGCACCAGTTTCAAATCAGGTTTTTTTTTTCTATTACAGGCGCCATTGACAATGAAGTCAACCCGAAACTGACAGTCATTGGGAAGAAGATGTCAAATTTCCCAATAGAACCGAAATATTCTAAGGTTTTGTTGAGTGCACCGGAATATAACTGCTTGGATGAAGTACGTTTATTCTTGAGATTTATTAATTGTTGCTTAATTTTGTACATAAAAATGCTTCTAAAAATTCTACTGTCCTCTAACCGTTGCTAATCCTATATCTGACCTTTCCTCGATCGTGCGCAGTCCCTTGGGACTTAAGTGTAGCTTCAATGTAATCAGTTAATAATCTTATTTGTTTTCTGTTCTAGATGCTAAGTTTAATAGCGGTGTTATCCAGTGAAAATGTGTTTCACACTCCAATGCACAAAAGAGAAGAAGCTATAAAAGTGAAACAGAAGTTCTTGTCGCCGCTAGGAGATCACATTACACTGCTCAACGTGTTCAAAGCTTTTTGTAAAGTTCCATTGAAAAAGGTCAGTTTCAACAAGTTTAGGATTTGTTCTGTACAGGTAAATCAGGCATGTGTACACATGGTTGATTTTTTATTAAGAATATAAAGGCCCTGTAGCAAAAGAAAATAATGGGGTTGGTCATTTATAGCGCTATATTTTTCTCGCAACGTAATCACTATGGTATTAAAGCATCATCTGATCTGCTGACGATGTTATAGTGATTTATTTATGTATATTTTTTTCAGCAATGGTGTAAAGAAAATTATCTGAACCACAAGAATTTGACGTATGCGTGCGAGGTTCGACAACAGCTGCTTTCAATCTGCCACAAACTGAACCTGACTGTCTCTAGTTGTGGGCAGGATTATGATCAGGTACTGTCCTTATGCTTTTAATTTTTTAATCCATTGTAAGTAAATATTTTTGTAAGTCATTATCTTACTTTAAATTGGTTCGATTACAAAAATCTTGGTAACATAATCTTTGTTACTTGAGAAATTGCTGATTTACTTAATTCAAACTCGTCTATGATTTTTTGAGAGCAGGAAAAGTTAAATTTTTAAACGATATTGCTATGGTAAATCTAGACAACGGCTTCCATTTTAAACTATACTGCGGGTCTAAAAAGGCCACTTTAGCAGAATCAGAAAGCAAATCACGCTACTCGTCACTGTCAAATTTTCCCAATCAAACTTGAACTTAATGTGAAAGCGATGAAGATGAAAATAAAATTTGACATATTATTTTAAGATTAATGTTATGATTCTAATTTGATTCTCCTTTTTTTAACAATGGGAAATCATCAAATGACTCCTTCCACTCTGGGTGAAGCAGTAATTTGATTCTCCTAAAGTGGCCTTTTTAGCCCCCCTGTTATGTTAAATCTTTACTTTACAGGTTCTAAAATGCTTGCTAAGTGGTCTATTCACAAACTGCGCGTGGCAGCGGGGCGGCGCGGGCGGTGGGGGCGGTGGGGGCGGCGCGGGGGGCGCGGGGCGCTACGTGACGGCGGGCGGCGCGGCGGCGGCGCTGCACCCCGCCAGCGCGCTGCACGCCGCGCGGCCGGCGCCGGCGCTGCTGCTGTACACGGAGCTGCTGAGCACCAGCCGCACCTACATGCTGACGGTGTCGGCCGTGCAGCCGCACTGGCTGCAGCTGGCGGCGCCGGACTACGCGCGCCGCTGCCGCGCCAACCGGTGACACAGGCTGTCGCGAGATATCACGCTCATTCTTTACTCTCTGATCTGACGCCGCGCGATCGGAGGACAGTCCTAGTGTAACCCATACGGGACCCGCCATTGTTTGTTTTTATAGATAAACGTTAAAGCTCGTGTCGGTGACCGGCGATAAGTATAATCAAGACAGGCAACCAGAGGGCTTAGTGTAAGTTTTTTAACGCACTCGATCGCGTTGACGTAAACTTTCGCTTTTTTCAAGTTGTATAGAAAAAAAAAAAGTAAGTGTTACCAGACGGCGGTTTTTCAGTTTCAATACAAATTGACGTTTACGCTAACGCGATCGAGAACGTTAAAAAACTTGCATTAAGGCCACAGGACACTGTCGGAAGGTATCTTTGCGCAAATTCAAAGATGAATCGGTAGTGTTGCTTGTCGCTATCACCTGTCTGCTGCTCGTCGCCGATGACGGATTTAAATCCGATAGTCATTCTTTGAGAGTGAAGAGTTATCGTTTTCCGCTTTTATATGTATAGAACAGATTACTACAAGTTACGATGCATTTGTTAACTACATTGTTGTTTTGGATAGTTTAAGTTAATTTTTTTTTAAACTGGAGAAAAGATTTTTTGTAAAGAACGTTACATTTAACTCTACATATTGTAAGTGCGTGATAAAATTAAATAAGTGTTATAGGTTTTATTGTTTTGTTTTAAGATATGCTTTTAAATAATGAAATATTAAGATACACCGGTACTTCCGCTGTTGCATTTTTTTTACTGTCACATTAGGTATTAAAATGTGCTCAGAAACTATTGTATACATAATTATGTTTGACCAATGATAAATATGTAAATAGTATAACATAATATACCAGGACCACATTTACTTAAACATAATGATTGTTATGATAAGACGCTATTATTCATTAAATGTACAGGTTGTCTGGTTATCGACTGTACAAACCTTTACAACGTGCACCCGTAATTATGATCAACTTTTGCTACGGGTTCAACACTGAAATCGCAAAATAAAAAAATCGTACATAATTGTGAGTATGATGGCCTCTTTTCAGCGGATCTAAAAAGGCCACTATTAGAATCAGCCGGCAATTCTAACTACCTAAAACTGACAAATTTTCCCAATAGCCTGAAAATTTGACTGATTGTTGCATGATTAATTTTTTGATCCTAATATGATTTCACTTACTTTCTTGCGTACCGAAAGACGCAACGTTGGAAGGCCTCCCACAAGGTGGACCGGAATTGCATAAAATCTCAGTGACTGACGTGGAGCGGAGATTTTATGCAATTCCATTGGTTAATATTTGTCTCTTCCATTGGTTGTATCAATATTGCCGTATGGTGCCGTAAAAGATTAATACCATCCCATCACTTCCCGTGGGTGTCGTAAGAGGCGACTAAGGGACTCTCCAGAGAATGGGCAGTAGCGTTCTCTGTTAAACCCAACCTACCAAGCGTGGTGATTATGGCAAACCCCCCCATCTTGGAGGAGGTCTATGTCCAGCAGTGGACGTCTATCGGCTGATATGATAATGATCGATGAATATTTCTCCGCTCCTCTCCTCTCCGCTCCAGTGGACAGTCATTCTTACAGGAGTTCTCAGAAGGCTTGTAGACATAGGACTACCTCTATGTATTTTCGAATTCAAATGACTGTTTATATCTTTTTCATTTCTAAACTGCCATTAATTTCCTGAACTTCTAAAGATGTCCTGATGAAAAATACGGGTTCTTTCAGGACTATGCTCTGTATAATTTTCATAACTGATAACCGGACACCCTGTATAAAACATCGTCTCTAGTTTTATTACAAAAAGCCCCATTTACATGGTGCAAGTATCTTGTATAAACTAGTTTAGAAGATGCACCTTATATTTTTACTTCAACTGGTATGCCGCAAGCAGTAAGTCGCACTGTGTAAATCAGGTTTTTGTTGGAATATCACCTGGTGCTAAATACGAGTTTAGGTTATAAGGTCTTGATGTTAAAATACTGCAATTGTAAATATTGTAACATACTGAATAAAGTTTTAATAAAATTGTGTGTTTTATTCCAAGTTGCTGTTATGACTAAATACCTATACTAGAAAGCTTGATGTGTCTTATACAAAAACTCAGTATCAGTCAAATAAAATGTAACTAAAAAACCCGGCCAAGAGCAAGTCGGACTCGCACACGAAGGGTTCCGTACCATAAACCTTAATTTTTATTATTTGTTGTTATACCGGCAGTAAAAATACACAATCTCTGAAAATTTCAACTGTCTTCCTATTACGGTTCTTGAGATACAGCCCGCTGACAGACAGACGGACGGACGGACGGCGGGGGTTAGTAATATAAACATAGGTACGGAACAACAATAACAACATGATTTTGATCCATTCGTGACGAGTGTGTCCTCGGCCAGAAAGTGCTTGAGTCTTAGCTTTTTTACAAAAATTTTGTGTGCTCAGGTTTAACTATTTTTGTTTTTCTTATTTTGGAGACTGTTTTGTTGTTCACACTTACTAATCTGTTTTTTTAGAAGTGATGATTTTGAGTTGGCTTCCAGTCTCACATGCCATTATTTATTCTGTTTGTATTAGCTGTAAGTTATCCATAGTGATAAATAAAACAAAAATAGAAATAAAAAATAACGATTACTAAATCAATTGAATCATTCGTTTAACCAGTAGTTTATTTGTTTAATACGTGTTTGTGTAAAAAGTCACATCAAGACACTTTTATCTAACTACCTAAACCATTCTAGTATAGTGGTAGTATAGTACCATCAGTTCTGCGAGCAATGTGCCCTGCCCACTGCCACTTTAGTGTGCCGATCCTTCGGGCTAACCTAGGTTCTCTTGCGGATATCATCATTCCTGATTCGATCACGCAAGGTAACTCCAAGCATTGCCCTCTGCTTTGCCTGCCTCTGCTTGAGTGATTTTGTGACTTTAAGCTTTCTGATGAGGCCCATTGTGAGCGTTTCAGTTCTATATGTCATCACTGGCAACACGCACTGATTATAGATTTTCGTGTTGAGACACTAGTATGCAGGACGAGAAGATACCACGCAACTTCCCGAACATCGCGAAGCCGAGTTGGATTCGACGGTTGATCTGTTTCTCGAAGTATGTCTACCTGACTGGACCGTTTGTCCCAGGTAGACATACTCGTCTACAACTTCGAGTGTAGAGATTCGATCTGGCACCGTTGGAGAGACAACAGCACAGCCATCGACGTGTATAACTGTCCATAGAATGTCTCGATCTCTCTCAGAACCTCTCATTTGGCGGATATGGTTCTGCCATCGGCGGTCTTCAGTTTTGTGAGCTGGCTCTGCCCAATAGACAGATCTCTAGCAAAGACTGTTCGGGCGCCTCCGACCACTCGGCAATCTTCGGCTGCTGTCGTTAGACAGCGGAAGGCGGTGGGCAGCGGAAGCGAGAGGTGCGGCGTGCGGGACACCGTCGAAACACTTCGCTACCGATCTCCGACGCCGGCACGCACGCGCACTCTCATACGTTTACCAACTTCAGTATTATTATACCTATTTTGGATTATACTCATTTAAATTACAGTCTACTGCTTTTCAGTTTAGTCCCTAACAGATGGTCCTTCGAGCTGGATTTTGCTTACCAAATCAGTTAGTAAATGTTATGTTTGGTGCGATTCGACAATAGTGTTAAGTTGGCTTTCCATGACACCTAATTTATTAAAACCCTTTGTTCGTAATCGCATCAATGAAATACAAGAATGCACTACAGGACACAAGTGGAGCTACGTGCCGTCGAAGGAAAATCAAAGAGTGAATGTGATCTTGTTTCTCGTGGTCTGAAGGCTAACCTTATCAGCGAGTGTTCCTTATGGCGGTCAGATCCTCAGTTTTTGCTAAAAGATGAAAAATATTGGCCAAAAATGCCCAATGAGAACTTGAAAAAAGACCTACTACTTAGAAGTCGTTTCATTACAATAGTTTAATCTCAAATCATTCGTCACGTCATAATAACGTATCTCTTTTCCTTTTCGCAATTTTTTATACACTCAATTTCTAATGAACTAACTTCTTCCTGCCATCTTTATGCAGACGACCCCCAAAATTAAATTTAGTCGCAAGCTCCTCTTGGGAACCTGACCGAGGCCATCTTCACCATCAACAGTGATCTGGCTTGTATTTGCCAATGGAGCATGTGATATGGACTAACGGTCAACCCCATAAAGACGCAGGTTATCGTTGTGGGCAGTTCCAGGATGGTTTCAAGGATCGACTGGGCAACTCTTCCCCAAGTTGTTTTCGACAACACAGTTATTCCTTACTCTGAGAAAGTTAAGAACTTGGGGATAATTTTTGACAAACACTTCTCTTGGACTGCCCAGCTACAAGAAGTTAGTGGCAAGTTATTTATATCTGCAGCATCGTTGAGGAGACTGCGTAATTTTCTTCCGACTGCCACCAAGATTGAGCTTGCACAATCACTTCTTCTTCCCATCCTTGATTATGTTGATTCCAACTATCTTGACCTTACTCAAGAACAACTCGACAAACTTGAGCGGCTTCAAAATGTTTGTGTAAGGTTCATATTCGGTTTACGTAAATATGAACATGTTTCCGAATTCCGTGCGAAGCTCAAGTGGTTGCCAATTCGCCTTCGCCGGAATGCTCATATTCTTTCCCTTTTATACAATGTGCTCTTTTCCCCTTCTACCCCTCTTCATCTCAAAAAACGTTTTCAGTTTCTGTCATTCCCACGCTAGATTTCTGAGGTCATCAGATAATTTACGACTTAAAATGCCAATGCATTCCACAAATTTCTTTTGATAAATCCTTTGCAGTCCAGGCTGCTCGTTTGAGGAATGCATTGCCGGTCCCAATAAGACGCGCTCAATCGTTACCGGTGTTCAAAAGACTAGTGAGGCCGCCCATTGTACTTATGTGTTTTATTTTGTGGTTTTCTTTTTATATATACCTATACAAAAAGTATAAAATAAATAACAATCATTCATTCATTAAATCGCTTATTCATAATTATTCGAATTAATTTATAATCACTTACAAAGAGTCGTCGCATATATTTTAAGATTTATTTACAATTTAAAAGATAAACATAATAAATTCCTTGGTTCCCTTTCTTGTGAAGAACTTACAAATTCTACAAATTTTATTTTAAGTCTTGCTCAAATGGATATGTTTCCTGATAAGTATAATTTATTGCAATCAGGAAAGTCTTTACCAAAAAACAATAGGCTTATTTCTTTGAGTCCTTTCACAGATTCGCAAGGTCTCATACGCGTGGGACCGATTTGACAACTCACCTTATGATTATAATGTCAAGTACCCTATATTATTATGTGGTTAGCTCCATATAACAAAAATGATATTTCATAAATATCACCTCGATTGCTTACATGCTGGCCCTCAGCTGCTCTTGGCAAATATACGTCAAATGTATTGGCCTCTTGGTGGTAGAGATCTTGCTAAATGTGTTGACAAATATGCATCAAATGTTTTAAACAATGGTATTAAATTGTGCAAACTACAATGGGCCAGTTGCCCTCCTCAAGGACACATTTAGGACTGGATTCTTAAATTGTAGTGTGGATTATGCTGGGCCAGTGCTGATAGCTGATCGCAAAGGGCTAGGGTGCAGGCTTAAAAAGGCGTATCTATGTATTTATGTTTGACCTTCCGTCAAGGCTTTTCACATCGAGATTTTTACAGACCTTACGAAAGAAGCCTACATGGCTGCTTTGAATCGTTTTGTGGCTCGTCGTGGAAAACCCGAGAGCATCTTGCCCGATAATGGGAGAAATTTCATAGGTACTTGCAATGAGTTTCGTAAGTTTTTACAGGACTCAAATCCCGTGTGACCCGTGTCTGAAGTTTGAGCAACTTCGAGACACGAGATTCGAGTCACAATGCATCAAATTTTCTTTTGCGCCATACTCCCCACACTCCAACGGCATTGCTGAAGCCGCCGCCAAATCCACAAAACATCTCCTCAACCGACTTTTAAGCTCAGCGCACTTCACATTTGAGGAGAAAACCACGGTTTTGACTCAAATAGGGGCCGTCTTAAATTCCCGTCCTCTACCCCTCTTTCTACTGATCCGCACTTACTCCTGGACACTTCATAATTGGGCGACCACTGATATCTGTACCAAAGAACGTGGAGCACGTAAGGCAACATTTTTGAAACCGCTTTCAATTAGAATATGTTTCTCTGCTCCAGCAAAAGACTAAATGGACGGCATCAACAGGCCAACTTTCAGAGGGAGCACTAGTTCTCAACAAAGAGAAAGACCAACCGATCTTGGTGCACTGCCAGCCATTCGGGTGTGTCATCAAGGTCTACCCTGGCTGCGACGGGACCACACGGGTAGTGGAGCTGAAGACGAAGAGAGGAACGGTGGTGTGGGCTTTCAACAACGTCTGCCCACTTCCTCTCACTTGAAGACTTCAACCCGGGGAGGATTTTCGGGCGCCTTCGACCACATGGCAATCTTCGGCTGCTGTCGTTAGACAGCGAAAGGTGGAGGGTGGCGGCGGCGAGAGGTGTGGCGTGCGGGACACCGTCGAAACACTTGGCTACCGATCTCCGAGTACGGCACGCACGCGCACTCTAATACGTTTACCAACTTCTGTATTATTGTACCTATTTTGGATTATACTCATTTAAATTACAGTCCACTGCTTTTTAGTTTAGTCCTTAGATAGGTCCCTAACAAAGACCCTGGAGCCGCTCTATCGCGTCTTTAATTTTTTCAGTATTAAAGCGGCGGAAGTCGCTTTTCAAGGACTTGGAGATCCGCACGTATCGTTTGAAAACTGCAGAATCATCTCCCGCCTCTCCTTCATGAGCTTGAGAGTAGGATCAGAGAGACTCTTGTTCTTAGTCTTGAAGTACTTAGACCTAACCGTATGGATAGTTTCTACGAACCCATCGTTGTATTCGTCCACGGAGCTCCCTAGGCACTCGAAACGATTCTGAAGTTCGAGCTGAAAGCTCTCAGAGTTTTGGATGTTGATCTATGCTGGACGGAGCGTAGAACTCATCAGTTGGACCTTTCCAGCTTGATGTTTGGGTTCAATGTGCATTTTAACATGCGGTAATCACTTCCGGTTGTCACCGCGTTGATCACATCAATTAGTTGATCACACCGCGTTGATCATAATATTTGCTTCTTCGTCGACATGATGAAGTCAATCTCATTTCTAGTTGCACCGTCGGGGCTCTGCCAGGTCCACTTCCTGTGTTCACGTTTTCTGAAGAAGGAGTTCAACATATAGAGGCCCACCTTCTTCATAAAACTGGCCAGTAACTCTCCCCGGTGGTTCCGAAGGCCAAACTCAAATTGCCCCACTCGCAGCTTGTCACTGTCTTGTTTGTCCAGTGTCGCATTGAAGTCCCCCATGACCACGGTGAAGTGAGTTTTATGACCATGTATGGCTCTGGATATATCCTCATATATGGTTTCTATTTCGTCTTCGGGTGTGTCGAGGTTGGGGCGTAAACCTCTGCGACCTTCGACGAATATCGTGACGATATTCTGAGTTTAAGTACGCCACACTGGTCGACACACTCTCGATGCTCACCACATTGGACATAAGGGACTTGTGAACAATAAACCCGACATCACCCTGGGACTTCCGGTCACCCTCCCGACTTGTGAATTATCGTGTCCCCATCTCTTCGGACTTCAGACAATGCCACAATACTGCAACCTGCCCAATTCCTCCCCAAGTTCGGTGGTCTTCTCGTGAGTGCGGAGTGTTCTCGTGTTCATTGTTACCAGGCCCAGTCGTCGGTGTTTGTTAGGTTAGCCCCACTCCGGGGATTCTTCGCATCCTTTGTCTCGCCGAGACCTTGACGGCTACCGGAGTAAAGGGCAGACGGGTGCCCGGCAGGGCAATAGGGGCCATAGTTTGCCATAATCGCCACACTTGGCAGGCGGGTTGACAATCGCAGTGGTGTTGTTGAGTTTTACAGAGAACGCTGCTGCCCATTCTCTGCCGAGTCCCTAGTTTCCTAGTTGCCTCTTACGACACCCATAGGAAGTGATGGGATGGTATTATTCTTATTCTTTAACTGCACCATACGGCACAGGCAAGGTATGTCTTCTTTTTCAAAATCAAACGGTTCGATTCCTTGCTAGGAATACCTATCTTTAAAAAATCCAATGATGCAGTTTTTTCGATATTCGTTTTCGGATAAGGCCATCCACACATTCTTTAAAAAAATATTTGTGTAGGCTGTAGTTGCAGGTACCAGTACCAACCCAACCAAGCCTTTTCGGAATTTTCGAAAGAGTCACCGCGGCCCTGGAACACAAAGGGCATTAGGAGGAACACGGATGGATTTTAGTCAGTAAGAGTCTGACACTCCCTTCCATTTCGCCATTAAAAGAAAATAAAGGTGCCAACCAAGCCTGACGACTGATGTGACGTACCTTTACAACTTCACTCTTCGTTGTAAACCTGATCAACGCAAGTTTGCAACTTGATTAACGTATAATTTCATCTATGGCATGAATATTAATACCCAGTTCTTACCATTTAGCTACAGAATCTTAGTTCACTACTAATTAGTACCTATGATGAAGCTGGAGGGATGACGTAACTGCTACGCCAGCTGCTACGTCAGATGCTACGCCGTAGCAGAAAAACGTCCCATTCCGCCACGTCGAGTTTTTTATTATTTTGCAAAATGTTTTAGGAATCCGAAATCCTAATTTATCAATTTAGTAGTATTTCGTTCCAGACACAGATTCAAAACGTTATCAGTAAGTACCCATTACGTTGGACTTCGTTGCTCCATTTTGTGGATCTGATTTACATACTATCAGATCAGAATGTTGCAGTCAGATTGAAATGAGACCGTAAAGGGGATTACTTTGATGGCTCCAGTTCCATATTCTTGAATGCTGTGTAAAAGTATTCCAGCTTCTAATTAAAATAGCTCCCTGCCAAATTTAATTTCCTCGCGCGCTTCTTTAAAATTTATTCTGTAATAAGCAGCAATGGAAGTCGTAAAAAAAGGATCCAAGAGAGAACTGACGACATTCCCCTCATTAAAATGATTCCAGCTGGAAGCGGAACAATGTTAATTCGATAATTATGCAAATTTCCAGAAATAATTCATTAAAATTTATGACGTACAGTAGGTGCGTACTAATCGGAATCGGCTGTGCCTGAAGATACCTATTTATTTTTAGGTTTCAGAACTTTCAGAGAAATTGATTGAGAGATGGGGTACAACGTAAAAATACGAGGAAAACCGGTTTCAAGCAATTTATTTAAATTTAAAACTTTTATTTGTAAATGTAGAAAAAAGCAATGACCACTTTGCATTTTGAATCAACTGTCGTGAGTTGATGCTTTAGCAAGTACTTACATACTTAAGGAAGTATAGTGCTCGTTGATCACAGAGGAGGCTCTTGCCAATATCGTCGTAGACAAAGCTAAGGAGTGGCATGAGTCCGTCATTTTGCTATAAATTATCAGTTGTCTTATGCGAATTTAAAGCAAGATAAATTGGTATATCATATCAGCTAACTTGTCACCACTGCTCCGAGCAGTGGTGGCCCGGTGGTAATGGCTGCGACTTACGAGTTGTAGGTCGTAGGTTCGAACCCAGGCAGGCGTTTTATTTTGTGTAAATTATTTCATCACCACTGCTCTCAAAACGGTGAAGGAAGACATCGTCAGGAAACCAGCATGTCCTAGAACCAAAAATTCAAGACATGTGACATCTACCAAACCGGACTGGGCACGCGTGGTGGATTACAGCCCACTCCCTCTCACCGAGAGGAGGCCTGTGTCCCAGCAGTGGGAACATTATAGGCTGATTATGCATACTAGTCACACGGTACTTAAGCAGCGCGAACAAATTATTCAATATTCTTTTGTGTGTGCAACCTTTATTTAGGAATTTTGCAAGTCAAAATGTGACACCCGTATTCACACGCCAACCTATACGGGGAACATGACTTACACATTTCATTCGGGTAATACCAATGCTTTATTCCTTACTCAGCCTTCACACATAATTTGTGTATTTCATTTATTATGCTCGTACAAGGGGAATGAGTTTTTACCGAAAACATTTGAGTAGCAGGACGATGTGACAGATGAAATATTTACAAAAATGATAATAAATAAAAACATGTTTGTCTTTTTAACCGACTTACAAAAAGGTTTCTCAATTCGGTTGGTTTTTTTTTAAATGAATGTACACCGATTACTCCAAGGTTTCTGATTCGATTTTTGTGATTCTTTCTAAACCACTCAGGATTCGTAAGTCCCTTTCGGGATAAAATCGCGTGTACAATCGCGCGAGCGTCGCCTTGTCCCGAAAGGGACTTACGAATTCTGACAGTTGGGGTGATTTTGTCCCGAAAGGGACACGGATGCTGAGTGGGTTCGATACGAAATATTTGCCATTTGGTCCCGTAAACAATTGGTTCTGTCTGGCTCAGTTTCTATTTTATGAGCAATTTTGCCTGCTTGGATGATGTGATTTTTACGTCCACCGCATGTTGCGACGAGCATGTTGTGTTTAAACGCTGCATGCTTGCTTGCATTCTGCATGCCTGCTTGCAAGCTGCATGCCTGCTTGCACGCTGCATGCTTGCATGCTTCTAACTGGGTCCACTTAAAACCATTTTTACCACCACCGCTACTACCACACTATCATTACACCACATAAATTAAAAAGTGGTATCATGAACGCTCGGAAACATAGTACTTCGAACAAGTGTTATTTCGGGTAAGTGTGGGGTAAAAATTTGGATATTTTTCGTAGTGACGAAAAATATCGAATTGATAATTGGTCAATTGATACAGTGGCAGACGTGACTTCGATGAAGTAAAAAAAATGAATAACTAATAGTTAAAAAATTTTCGGTGAAATGAAATTCGATCAAATGTTTTTCGATCTTATGATAGGTAATTCAATGAGAGCATTTTCAAAACGGTTTTGTGGGTCTGGGTTCCAATGCGCCATATAATATTGTGGCGCACGAAAAATAATAAAATAAATTCTCGATTTTTCGTGACTGATATTGGTATTCCAGGTGGCTAACACTTCCTTCTATTAAACAAGCAAAACTTTGTTCTCAGTTACCTCTTATTAGAACTCATCATGAAACTTTGTAAGAAAAATGGCTTATTTCAAAAAAGATTTTATGTCGCTCAGAAACTTTGTCTTTTAAAACTTTATTGGATTTTTAGAGAGCATTTGACGGACTTCTAATATAAAACTAACATGGAAGATGGTGATGTAGGTATTCGGCCTTATTAATTTACTGTTGATTTAAATATTGTTAAGTTGTGCAGCTTCCACCAGCTAGCATTTATGGTTGAGCGCTCGAACGTGTCCTTACAGGCTGTCTCTGAATGGGTCGATGCCAATATGGTCAAGTTCAATGCTGCTAAGACCCAAGCGTGTCTATTTTCCGCCAAACGAAGCCAACTTCACCCAGCTCCATCTTTCCGAGGTGCAACTGTGCCGATAACCGACCAACTTGAGCATCTTGGAGTTACATTAACATCTACTCTCAATTTTGGCCCTTTCATAGAGGCAAAAGCTCAAGTGGCTGCAAAGAAGTTGGGGACCCTAGCAAAGGTGAGATGGTACTTCACGCCGGAACAGCTGCTCAAACTCTATCAAGCGCAAGTTCGATCGTGTATGGAGGATTCATCTTTGTGACCGATCTGCCAGATACCAACTTTATGCCCTTGAGTCAATTGAGAAACGAGCCAAGAGGATCATCGGCAATGATAGGTTTGTCGCGACGAGGCTCCGAAGCCTTGAGCATCGACGACGCGTTGCTAGCCTGTCGGTTTTTTACCGGTTGCATTTTGGGGAATGTGCGACGGAATGCGGCGAGTTTATAGCCTATGACACTAGGAGGAGCTCGTGGCTAGATAATAACAGCCGCACGGGTCGATCTAAAAGGTTAAGCAACGCTTGCCAAGGTTGGTCGGTGGCTGGGTGACCATCTTTTCATAACGAGTTTCCTCCGTGCCTCGGAAAGCACGTTAAGCTGTTGGTCCCGGCTATTATTTGAAGATCTTTGGTAGTCGTTACGGATACTAGGCATGCCTTTTAAGTTCTGTCGTTTTCCATATTTCCTGGCAATTTTGAATTTGGAGCTGTTCTATATTCGAATGTGTTTAAATTTTGAATCTCAAAACAGTTGAAAGTATTAGGATTAATGCTATTGTTTAGTCACAGCGTCGATTGGAATCTGTCAGGGTACGTACGAAAATGAATCTTTCTAAGGAAAATGTTCGTATAATAATTTTCTACAACTTTAGAAGAGGCCTGACACGGCTTCACTGTTTTGAAGAGCTAACATCTGTGTTCAGTGATGAAGTCCCATGTCTGCGGACAGTCGAACGCTGGTATTTAGAATTCCATTGTGGACATACTAGTGCTAGTGACAAATCTCGCAAAGGACGCCCAAAATCCGCCTTCACTGAAGATAACATAATTGC
Source organism: Lacanobia oleracea (assembly GCA_950371165.1). Lineage (NCBI taxonomy): Eukaryota > Metazoa > Arthropoda > Insecta > Lepidoptera > Noctuidae > Lacanobia > Lacanobia oleracea. Next base: position 15,501,079 of record OX493393.1, on the reverse strand, counting down.
TGTGAGACAACTAATTCTCGAAGATCGTCATGTGACGTATCGAGAGATAGAGGCTCTATTAGGTATCTCAGGGACAACCATTCAGAAGATCTTGCATGAAGCGCTTGGTGTGAGAAGGCTAGTTTGCCGTTGGATACCGCATCTGCTTTCCGACGATCACAAGGCGGCCCGCGTCAGATGGTGTAAGAAAACTCTGCAAAGGTTCAACCGAGGCGAGTCAAATCACGTCTACGACGTGATTTGCATCAGTGGTGACGAATCTTGGATCTAAGCCTACGATCCTGATTCCAAACAACAATCTACAATCTAGGTCTTTGAAGACGAGCCAAAGCCGAGTAAAGATGTTCGTTCTCGAAGCACTTCAAAGAAGATGGTAGCCACGTTCAGCAGGAAAAAGTAGAAATTCTTGACCATCCTCCATACAGTCCTGACCTAAGCCCTAAAGATTTCTTTACAGTTCCTAAAATTAAGAAAAGTTTCGTGGTCAAAGGTTCCGGCAGTCGACGGTTTCAAATCAGCCATTTTGAACACCCCCATTTTAGAGTGGAATAAATGTTATAATAACTGGTTTGAGCGAATGCAAAAGTGTGATAAGCTAAAGGTGAATACTTTAAAAAACAATAAAAAGTACTATAAGGTTCTAGTTGTGTTTTTTTCTTCAAACGACAAAACTTAAAAGGCATGCCTCGTAGTCAGAAGCCAGTAAATTTGACTCCAGTCTTACCCGACCGACCGTGACCGTGGTACCCAGATAATGGGTTGTGGAGGTCTGGTAGGCAGCCGCTCCACGTTAAATACTGGTACTCAGCTAAATCCGGTTTGACTGGAAGCCGACCCCAACATAGTTGGGAAAAGGCTAGGCAGATGATAGCCTGACACTCACAAATAACGTGGCTTTCTTTTGATTAATAATTTTCAAAATCGGTTCAGTCAATTCAAAGAGTATCCCCTACACCCTCACAAACTTTATCTCTTTATAATATTAGTATAGATTACTATCAGCTAGGTTAGCTAGCTCCAGGTACTTTTTAGGGTACCTTACCCGAAGGGTTACCAATGGATCCTTATTAATAAGCCTCCACTGTCCATCCGTCCGTCCGTCCGTCTGTCAGTCAGCGAGCGACTGTATCTAAAGAACCGTAATTGGTTGAAGTTGAAATTAGGAGTTCACAGTATGTATTTCTGTTGCCGCTATAACAAAAATGTAAATTAAATTAAAAAATAGAGGGGGATCCCATACAAGAAACGGGTAACGGTACGAAATCCATCGTGTGAGAGTATCGGTTTTTGCCAGGTTTTTTTTAAAGCAAATAAATAAAAACATGCTGTACAATAACTAGAACTTAGCTAGAAGTATATACACATATACATATGTAGTACTTGCCATTTGTAGGTGCAAACGCTGCGGTCCCATACCCGCTGCGGCTAATGGGACTTTGGAATGGATGCCGTCGTCGATAACGTTCTCTCTCGTGTCTGCTTTTTGTGTTTTTAGCGCTAATTGCCCAACTTTCTTGTAATAAATTACTTGCTTTTGATACGCCATCAATTACCACAGGCCGTTGTAATGAAACTGGTCATGTGGTTGTTATTAATAACGGACTCTGTCTGAAATTCAAGATTTTTTTTTATGCGTATACCATCATATTCAGGATTTGACTCTTGTTTGTACCAATTTTTGCTTATTTCTGTTGTTGACTGGTTCATTTATTTTGTGATTTGTTCCTCCCCATTGACTTACAAATTAAATACTATGTTTTTACAACATAAATGCATTGTTAGTTATTTATGTTCATATGAATAAACAACAAAGTAATCTTAAACATGTTAGCAGCTCGATCGCTGTTTGTTAGGTGAAAATGATAACAGAATTTGCGATGAGTCCGCGGCCACGTACTTGCGTCTACACTGGCACTCGTGCGTACAAGTAGAAATTGTATAAAAGCTTTGGCGAGCAAATGGAGTAGGTATATAGATATTTCCACAACGGTTACCTCTCGGAAGGGTCCGGTGTCTCGAGGGGCCGAGTTTGGACCGCGCTGCTCCACAAGGATCTCGTTACGTGTATCGTTCCAATACATCCATATCTATAGGTATACTTTGTTGTTACAGTACCTTTTATACAGAGTTTTTGCAATAAAATCATACCTCCAATAAAGGGTTGTCGACGGTATGGAGTACCTTCTAGATTTATTGTTAGGTAATTTCTGAGACGTGATGTTTTCCTGTTATCTGTTTTCCTCTAAAAGTGTCTCTCCAATTTAATGAAGGTTGACGTTGCTTGCTCCCTGTATTATGGGTTCATTTAAGTGTTAAGGGCCCGAGAATAAATTGAGTAAAGTACTTTTTTCTGAAATTCAAACAGACAGGGCCTCTTGGAAATATCTGTGGGTGTAACAAACCATGGGCGAAAGGTATGTCAATATTTCGTCGGAATACTCTTAACGTTCTTAGTTTTTTCACCTGAAAACTGGCTGCGTGGCCATCTGATGCATCACATCTGTACCGCGCCTTTACCTAATTAGGCCCCTAATAAATCATTTTTACGAGTACCTACTTATTATTATAAATTCAACTGCTCCGCTGCTCTTTCTCATCCGTCTACCTGTAAAACATGCTGCACGTAGATTAACGAACAGTTCGTGCATTAAAATGCAGATGTAAGTAAATAATAGGGTTTGTTTTTCAGTGCGGTTCCGTCACCAGCAGCTTTTAATTCGAATTTAATTAAAATTCACCCGCCATAAATTACCTTCTTCCGGACAAGTTGCGTTTCACAATACGCGAGCATATGTGTCATTTGTGTTGTCTGTGGTCGGTACGGGTTGTGTTTTCATATGAGCATTCAATAATATAAAATAAGTGTCTATGCATGCAGCGTAACCAGTAGTTTTAAATATTTGTATCGAGGCACGCATATTTATTACTCAAACATTTATTTGGAAGACTATAAAACGTCAGTGTCGCGGCATATCGACACAAACCCTAGGGAAATAACGAAACAATTTGCAATGGAATGGTAAACGTACATATGTACGTACGTAAGTGCCAACAAAATTTTATAGAAAGGTACTTTTCAAATCTAGTCGTGTGATGTGCGTCTCTCTAGTCAGCACGCTCGTTGCGAATACTATAAAAAATCGTGAACAAACTAAAAGCTTTCATTTGGTGGGTAAATGCTGTAAGTATAAAGTAGGTGTCACCTTGTGCGGTCAAATATTCAATGTTTATTAGTATTTCAATCTAGAGAATGTTTAGTAAATAAATATTGTAATAGTTGTATGGTGTCGAGTTTGAAAGTGATTCTCTCTGTATTATTTACGGTTTCTTGAGTTACCAAACCAGCTGCAAAGCACCATGTGGGAGGTGCATACGCAGTGCATACCTAGGTAATTATTAGGTGCAATGTAGGCACTACTCATGAGTGTGTTGATATTAAGCAAATATCATCACAACCAAAAAAAGTCAGTAATTAAATGCCTACAACAAGGAAACCAGGCGCGCAGGCTTCTTCAAAGTAATTGGTTATTAACAAAAAGAAAAACCCGGCAACTTTATTTATTTAATCAATTTCCCTAAATGCTCGTTATTTTAAGTTGGCTGCTAACCGTCTTAGCATTAATTTCTTTCTTCTCTGAATTTCTGAAATCCTATTGTTTATAAAATCTCATTACAATTTGTTGTAAGATAGTCCCCGCGGGTACGCTACGGCGCAAAGTAATCAAATCGTTACATATTTATATAGATATTTAAGATATCTTTTAACCAATGACGCGAAAAATGGCGGCGCTTAGGTAGAGATCCTCGTGAAAAAGCTTATTTGCATCAAGATGAGAGAGAATGAGGAAAAATGAAGTGTTGAAAATGAAGCAAACCAAATTGTTAACTTAATTGTGAATTCATTAAAATGAATAGAGCACACATTTTCTTTTGGTGATCGTCTGTGAAAGTATTGATTCACTTTCGTAACTGCTGCTACACCAACATTTTAAATTCAATTATCCCTACCTAATTTAAAAATCAGAAAAAAATAACAAAGGTAAACAGTTCTGCCATACCTCAGATCATAGCTATTTGAGCGGAAAACTAGAAATCCTTGCTCAACCGGGCAGCAAAGAGAGTGTGTTACACAGAACTACAAAGAAAAACACAACCAATAAAGTTCTATTAAAGGCTGCCATTATCAGAAACACTTTATTGCAGGCGTCGCTCCTTCAATATCAATAGTGAGAAGTCAGGAAGCGCTGTTTCTCGCAGTACGTCTGGCTAGTAAATAAGGCTAGTCTCCTCCGGTACTCGGTACAGGCCTGCGCTGCTGGCTCGCTGATTGAGCGCTTCCTTCTTCCGAAGGCGCCACCACAGCGACACACCGAGATACGACACCAGCTGCCTACCTGCTTTGTTGTGAATACTACCTCTTACGTTTTGTTAGCCTTTAGAGAATGTTATATGAGTCTTAATATTCTATAAGGTGCCACAGATAAAATTAATGTTCTATATTCACAGAGCAGCATCAGAATGAAAACTTCAAAGAAAACTAATAATGCTTTGTTTACCTTCAGGCAATGGTCGTATAAATCAAAGTAAAAGAACCTGTTTTGGGGAAAAGCTTTTGGGGAATTCCCAAGCTCATAGATATTATAGTCCGGTCTCTTACTGTGCTAACCGCAAAGAGGCGTAACCTATCTGTCTTAGTAGACAATGGGTTTATTTCTCCGTCGATCTAGATTTACTGGTATTCCTACAAGGTGGGGTTCGTCCGGATATGACTATAATTATGATCACGGGCTCACTGTGGTGTCATCAGTCGAAATGTGTCGACGTGCTTCGAGTTCACAGAACTTCATTCGAAGTGAATATATCGAGTTTGAAATCAATTGATAATGCATTATACGCCCTTTAAAGTAGGACAAACATGTGACGTTAAATTAAACCTGCGAGTAATCGCCGTAACAGCAGGACGTTCACTTGGCAGCTTACCAGATTCAACTTCATGTGCTCCGGCTAGATCAGAAGTCATTACTATTGGAAATCTACGTGTTATCGTGATTGGATAGAGAATCTCCAACTATTTTTCACAAAAACAAACTACTGCAAATGAATAATTTTGCTTTTGTTTTTGTTAAAACGTATAGTAAAACCTAGCGCAGTTATCTCGTGGAACAAACTAGCGGGGTAATGGATATCTACTGCAGTTTCCACACGTTTGGGTGAATAGCAAAAAGTTTTCAGCACGTTGTTTTGTGTTTAGTATTTATCATTCTGTAGCACGGAAGTGCAATTCACATATCGTGGGAACACTGCGGCAGTTACCTAGGCAGTTCGCCTTACATTACATTTACATCGCGTCAGACCCGAAGAATGTTTACGCTTTCATAAAAATGTTTAAGAATTTTTACTCTCAAATTGCGGTACTTTTATTGAATTATCGTACCCCAAGGAACAAGTAGGTAATTTACGCGTACATTACCGTTATATATAATGGCATAAACGGATTTACTCGCAGGTGAAGGCATGGAGGTATTTGTCGCGTTGCGAGCGCGGGCTCCGCGGGTCGTCGCGGCGCGTCGTCGGTGCGGCGGTGCGACGGACGCAGGGCGCGGCGGGCGAGGAGACAATCTCGGCGATGGCTCATTCACTGCTGCAACGAGCCGAGCAGAGAATTGAATTGGAAGCAAATGTGCCGTACGGATACTGCCGTCGAATATAAACTGAACCACTCTCGAGTAAGCGGCTCTGATCATGAAATAAAGAAAGCCTCAGAAATAAATTTTCTAAACGCCGACCGATTTTAAATTGGATAATAAATAGGTATCGGGAGAGATCTTGGCGACTCAACTTAATTATCAGCACATAGGAAATGAATGAGCATGTTATTATTTATGCTGGTAGACAGCCGGAGAAAAGGTATGTAATGAGAGGAGGGTGACTCAGGCGGCTGTCACTCCGGCCTGTCAGCGCGCTGACTCGGCTTCATAATAAGATATCGCTTGTTTACGGATGCCGCTTCGAAAAGAGTAATTGACGATGCGGTTGTAGATAAATGTAAAGATATTATTTAAGTGCTTCACTTTCCCTTTGATACAGCAAAATTGGCACTTCAACATCTCAGAACGCACTGACACCCAATGATACTGCAGTGTTGTTGGTTCAACCACTTAATATCGCCTAGTGCGGGACAGAAGAAGCGGCTCTATAGTGTTCCGGAGTGCCTTGAACAAACGGCTCTGCATGTTGACCACTGCGTCGCTGAGGAAGCGCTTGCGGGTGGCTTCATTTCCGTGCGTGCGTCCGCGGCGTGGCCCTATTTCCTCTTCCCTGATAGTCCGTTTACGACCGCAGCTCCTTCGCGGCTGCTCCTGCATTAGTATAAAACCTTGTGTGCAATGTAAACAAGAATAAACTTACGAAATTCATACTTTTTGGTTCCAGTAATTTTTATAGAAAATTTTAATATCAAGGTTTACATGATAACAGGATCGATTTGATTAGATAAGTAGGTACTGTAAAAGCTTTTTGAATTGTTGAAATGAAGTCAAACATGTGTTAAAGGACTTAAACGAAAACAAAAACAAAGTACAAAAACAGTTGTCTTTTTAATTTCCAAAATCAACTTCAGTAACACAGAACTTCATAAAAACCTAAAACTCACTGATAACTAGAACACGACCCTAGAGGCATGTTAGACGGAGGAGCTCGTGGCTAGATAACAACGCCGCACGGCTCAATCTCCAAGGTTAAGCAACGCTTGCTAAGGTTGGTCTGTGGATGGGTGACCATCTTAACATACCGAGTTTCCTCCGTGCCTCGGAAAGCACGTTAAGCCGTTGGTCCCGGCTGTGATTTGTAGATCTTTGGCAGTTGTTACGGATAGTCAGAAGCCAGTAATCTGACTCCAGTCTTGCCATGAAGTACCGTGTTACCCAGATAATGGGTTGTGGAGGTCTGGTAGGCAGCTGCTCCTCGTAAAATACTGGTATTTAGCTAAATTTGGCTTAACTGGAAGCCGACCTCAATAAAGTTGGGAAAAGGTGTATAAAAGGTATACCTGCTGTTTGTTGTCCCTAATAAAATAAAATAAAAAGGCTAGGCAGACGATGACTAGAGGCATGATTAGCACAAAAGTTTCAAATAAAGTAATAGTGCTCACACTCAGTGGCGGCTGGTGGGTCGCGGAAGTAGTGGTGCACTTTATCAGTTTACTATGTATTCGGATTCGAAATAAAAATGAAAAAACAAAATTAGGATATTATTTAATAAAATTAAAGTAGGTATTTTTATTTTTTATAAACTAAATCGATTCGCCGACTTTTTTCCGAAGCGAAATGTTCGATCACCTTTTTATTAAAGTCTGGGATTTTCACTCAAATGCGTCAAATCGTTGACCCCTGTTTCCGTCCAAATAGATTCACCGCCGAAAACAATGCAAGGAAAACAAAAGATTGTATTGAGCCGCTCACAGCCACACAGCCATTTCTTTTTACTGTACATTTCACTTTTAAAACTCCGCGTGAACAATTTTTTTTTCGATTTACACTCTTGTTGCAAATTAAGAAATGGCCTGGGCGGTCCAGCCGATTTTATATCCAATTTTTGTTGGAATGTTTTATTATTACTTTTAATGTAGTCAATGTTAAACTTTATACTCATTTTCACTAGTATTTATACACTCCCACAACACAGTAAGTAAATCCTTTCAACTTTCAAAAAAATGTAAACAAACACAAAAACACGCGCCGGGATGTGACAGATTACGAGCGAGCCGGCCGGCTCCGCGAATTTCGTGAAACCTCGTGCGCTCTCGGTAATCTTCGGCCCGCTCGTGCGGCGCACGCGAACCATCATATTTTGCAGTACATTTTCTATCAAACTATCTTTGTCTCACGCGCCAGGCGTTCTAATTCGTATTTTATAGAAGTTGTATGAGCAATCGCCGTGCGCTCGCCCGAGCGCACGAGAAATTTTCTATACTGCGAAAATAAATCTTAGAGAAATTGTTGTAGAGCTGAAATTGTTTCGTCATAATTTTGTTTAGGTATAGAATAATGAATAGCTTGTTGTTGAGGTAGGTATATTAAGCATTTTTTGTTTTTTATTAACCTGCTAAATTCTGGTAGTTCAGCGCACGAGTGCACTGAAGGTACAGCCGCCTCTGCTCACACTAAGGAAGAATTGTTGAAAATCATCATTTCAGACAGGGTTTACAATTTTTATGAGAGTCCATTATCCAAATCCATGGGGCACAAGACTCGTACCTAATAAAGGTTTAACCAATGATCTTTTTAATGCCATCACAAAAGTAGTTCGATATAGGACTTGAAAGACATTTCAAATAATATGTAAGTATTGAATTCCAAGTCAAGGAAAGCCATTGAATTCGAAGAATACCTATTTCAATATTCGTTCGTCTCCGATTTGCTCTATCTCATATAATCCAGTGTGGATTCCTATGAAGCTCTGATATTTCATGACAAATGAACTCATATTTGATTTGAAATAAAATTGAAAAAGAAAATTCTGTGTACCTGTGTATTCTGTCCGAAATATGTATATGAACAGATGAAAATATTACTTACCTTATAAAAATCAATAAATTTAGTCTATTTCTTGCTAACTTCACTTATTAAGATACATATATATATTATTTATTTAAGTACCAGAATAAATGGTTCCATGTCCTACATATATATAATATTATGTATGATTTATATTGTATAACCTTAGAGACTCGGCTGCACCTGAAACCCTGAAGATGGTGTACTATGCATTATGTCAATCCGTCATTGGATATTGCATCACAGTATGGGGTGGTGCAAATAAAACCAGTCTTCTGAGGATTGAAAGAGCGCAGAGAGCCATACTGAAGATGATGCTGCGCAAACCTTATCGCTATCCCACTACGCAACTATTCGCTGATTGCAAAGTACTCTCAGTGCGCCAGCTTTTTGTACTTCAGTATACCGTAAAAAAAACACGGTTGCGTTCCCCCAACTGACCCTACAAAAAGGAAGATACTACCTTAAGTACCCCTCACAAAACCACCTTTCCACCTCACACCAATACTACACATTAAGCACATTCATCTATAAATTCACAAAAATATACATTGTCGATCTAACTAAACATGAAATAAAATTTAAAAGTAATTGAATGGCTACTGGAACAGGACTATCTACAAACAGAGTCCTTGCTTAAGTACGTCACCTAACTACCTATATATCTCCAATCACACACAACACACCCCCCCCCCCACACACACACACACACACACACACACTTATAAATATATAGGTACTTAAATTAGGTTTATTATCTTATCGCTCAGGTAGATCGACACAGTCTGCTATTATACTTATATATACACCATACACCATATATCCATCCACCATATACTTTAATACATTTTAAGCTAAATCACTGTCTCTCAAGATACAGGTTATTACATACGAGTAGTTTGAGAGGCAGGGTTTTCCATATTATGTACAGATTTCATTACTTAGATTTGTGTTACTACCAAAGCTCATATAAATTGCCTTAATACCTATAAAACATGTTTAATCTATATTTTTATGAAATAATGTTTTATCATTATTAATATATTGTATAACCAAGGTTGGTCTGTGGATGGGTGACCATCTTAACATAACGAGTTTCCTCCCGGCTGTCATTTGTAGATCTTTGGCAGTTGTTACGGATTGTCAGAAGCCAGTAAATCTGACTCCAGTCTTGCCAAGATGTACCGTGTTATCCAGTTAATGGGTTGTGAAGATCTGGTAGGCAGCCACTCCACGTAAAACACTGGTATTCAGCTGAATCCGGTTTGACTGGAAGCCGACCCCAATTTAGTTGGGAAAAGGCTAGGCAGATGATGAATATATTGTCCCTTCGTCTGTTTGTGTCCTATAAATGGAAATGGTTCATACAATATAAATCGAAATCAAATATTATTTTGTCTAGGTACAATATACTGCGTACCTATACAACTCAAACGTTAGACAAAATAGAAACGACCATACCTTTTGGAATGTCGACTAATGACAATGGCGGTGATTTGCTTCATCCCCATAATGAGTCCATAAACGGTCATAGTCTATTCTGGAAATTAAGTAGTAAGAGTTCATTCCAGGGATCTATATAAGCCTCCTCATATTATCTAAATCACTCTAATTATCAAACGGAATGTTGATCGCAATCGACGTTATTTTTTCTCAAAGGAAGATGCTGCCAAACGTCTAAAAATAGAACCGGTCGCCATTTACGGTACCCATGGGGCTTTCTGGCCAGTCCTTTGTCGGGTCCACAGATTATTTGGCCTTGGGTTATATGTTAAGAGATTTATAGACGAGTAGGTATATCAATGGCGAAGGCTTCATGACATTTTCTAATCCGATATTATTTTTTGGGCTTCTGAACTGGCTTAGCTCTTATATATACGTGCCAGTGGAGAATGACGATAGTTGTGAAACTATCGTCATTCTCCACTGGCACGTATACCTACATATTGCGGTCTGTTAATGGAGATCTCTTTGATTTAGCATCGTGCAGTCAGGGGGGTGCTCATTACACCGCGCCATCATTACAAGTCCCGCGGCAGGCCCTTGTATCTCAATGGCTCGAGCTCGGCTTAGAGATAACGGTCGCGCCCTCGATACGTGATTCGCAACCCTTCTTATTACATACAACATTATTATATACATACATTTTACATATTTACATATTTACACAGTGAAGGTAAGTCGTTATCCATTAACGAATCGCGTACAACACGCATTTGGGTAGCGTTTGATATTTAGATGTCCATCTTTATCTAGTAATTAAAACAAAAACAGACTGTTATTTGAAATGTTTAATGTTATTTGTTAAAAGGGGATTACGTTTTTCAGTAAAAGACGTCAGCAGCTATGAAGACGTATTGCTACCTCATGAATAGATCTAAGAAAGAACACAAGTCCCACTTCCACTTGCTTATTCTAGACTATTCTCTTATTCTTTTGAAAATATAATGTTGCCGAATGTTATCGTGTGTTCGATAAGTAATAAATTGTTTTGTATCTGGATGGGTGAGCACTCACTGGTTTTGATAAACACTCATTTTTTATTCAGATCGTTAGGCTTTTTCGTATAGAGAATACAACTCACGTAGGTACCGACATACTTGTAGTGGTTATAACTTGTGGATCTCTTTAGAAAGGTTTTTAAATATGTTCTGCAGCCAAGCTAGGGTGAAAGCGTCAATGAGAGCAAGAATGCTAACTTACGTCGCGGTCAGCAATATACATATAAATGAGTTGGCTCACCCAGTCCGTGTTATCGGTCCGCTGTCGCTGCGACTCCACATGAATCTCTACGAATGGTTAGATATTCCAAACCTTTATAGGGATTTCTCCTTGTATGCGACGAATATTCTGGTGCAAAAACATAACTTAAAAAAACTGGGAGGGAATGATGGCTTCAAGGCTTGGAATCGAAGGCTTTGAATTTTTTATGTATTCCTAAACCGGGAAAATTCGGAGCTGTGACGGCTCTGTAATCATGTAGGAAGCCGACCAGATTCAGTATTCGGATAAAAATAAAAGAAAGATATTCGTTGAGGACGGACACAAAACACGCCCCGCAGCTATATTTTTGGACGAGTAGAGCACTAAGGCTCCGATAGCGCTAGACAAAAGAATACTTACATACAATAAAGAAGTCAATGTAGAGATCTAAAGCGGACAACGGTTTGTTGAAAACCGCCTTTCCTTTGTGAACGGTTCTCTTTTATGCACGTTACTATACCGTCTTCCGTTTAAGCAATGCCATTGCCTCTCGATCGAATGTGAAGTATTCGCTTTAATGAATCCACTCGACTCGGGAAGTTCTCCACTCGGTCCCTATTTGCAAGAAAAGAGTGCATTAGCATCGTAAGCACAATAATGGTTCGTTAGGTGGCCTACTTTCTGAAGGATAAATGGGTGCGTGAGGACTGGCATTTGTTAGATAAAGTCCCGGCTTTTAGTAGATTTTATCCACGCATAACCTGCTGTGTTAAGTTTAGATAACGGAGCAGTTAACTGAAGAACTGTAAAGTTATAAAGTTATCTTACTTCAAGAATTTGGCCACTTATTGATACAACTAGTGGTTTTTCTTGAAACGTTTCGTTTCTCTTAAACAGTATAAAACACAGATTTGATCAAACAGCCTTTTAGTAGCGTAATAGTCGGCAGACAGTGTATTTGCATGGTGCAAAAATTAAAGAAACGTTACATCAGCTATTGTAAGCTGCGCTGATCCAGTGAAATATGAAACATGTAGGGGAGCTGGCAGGCCGCCAACTGCTTGCATCACACTATAACAAAGGGTTTCATATCAGGAAATTGTTCCTAGAACAATAGCAGAAAATATAAGCCTGCTTGTATTACAAGCTCGAATATCCCGCACTTGAAAATATTATCGAAGACATCCAGCGTTGTGCATACGTTTATAACAGCAGTTTTATGAAAGGCAAACGTTTCATCATAATATTCATAATTCACTGCTTGTAACAAATGGAATTCTTGTTCATTTTATTTTTCACCGTTGTGGAATACATCTCACAAACGAATACCTGCACACCCTTGATTATTAAAAATACACACCGAAAACAAGATATTTTTGAACGCTGATATTTTATGCATTTCATTTTCGTGCTTTGATGTATTTTCTTTAAAAGTTCACGACTCACGTTGGCCAACTTCATGCGCAGTTATTAATACTGTTCTGTTTTTGTTCTATGTTTACAGTAAGTAATTGGTATTAATATTCTTTTGTGTTTATATTGCTTGGGGCATAAAATAAACAAATGAAGTGAAACGTTGGTTTTCCCTCGGGCGAATAGCATGAAGCAACTGAGGAAAACGGCTTTTATTGGAGCTGGTAGGCGAAGGAATAACAAATAGTCAACACTTGTGCACTATTGCAATCTTTTAAGCTCAGTACATATTGCCATAATGTTAGTAAACGGTGCTCTATGTAAAATACGCCTTGTATGATATTGCTTACGAAATAAAGAGCTCTCCGAGACGTACAGGAGCACATGCCCCTGATAAGGTGCTTAGTGTTTCGTTCATAGCACTGTCTTGTGACAACTAATTACCTTACACTGCAATTTGAGATGGAACCTTAGTAAGAAAGAGCTAATTTTAGGTTGACGGTGTAAAACGTGGTGGAATTAGTGTAGGTCATAGCGTCGTTTGTATTGAGTTAAGAGTGTCGCAATCCCGACGAAGCCGCCAGTTGGCCGGGGGCCATCCTGCCGACCGGATCTTTTTATTGCTTTTTACAATACAACAACAAAATATCTGTTAAAGTCGTTATGTACTGGAAAATGTTCACTTTGGACACGAATCATTTAATGCACGAGGATATTGTGACACACTGCTGTTAAGATTTGGAAAATAAAATGGTAGATAGGTTATAATACTTTTATTACCTTTAACATGTTATATTTTACTGAATTCAATAAAGACTAAGTTTATATTTCTTGACGTGGCAGTAGTAAAGTAATATTTCTGATTTGGACAGCGAGCTCGTTTGTATGTACGGTAGCATCTTGCACTTTCTTGCTACGGCGTAGTCAAGTGTGCGAGATGCTACGACAGCAGCGTAGCGGCGTAGCAGCGTAGCACTCGTAACAGACAACTTGTTTGCACAATTTATTGCTCCCCCGACTGGGATATGTTTGACTGGTTGTTCTGAGACAGCGCCAGATGACGAGAGCGTTTATTTAATTCAGCCGAGCCAACTTAGCTGTAGTACGTACTGATGCTTTGTGAGCTGACTGGGGTTTTTTAATTCATGATCAGGACGGTCAATAGTAGTTTTAGTTTAAATACATGATGTTATTGAATGTTGCTTAGTTCCACGTTCGACTGCGTTCAGAAGAAATATATACTTATGTATTTTTTTCTATCTAACACAAAATTTAATTATAACGTTATTAAGATTAATCTATTATACCATCAGAAACTGAATGATTTTCTTAACTTGTAAGTTGTACAAATATGCATACTTACATGTACATACGAGTATATTTACCAACCGAAAACCGATGTATTTTTGACTCAGCTCAAACGGTGTACCGAATACCAACACTTCGGAACGGAGACGAAGCGTATTCAAGTATAGCGATGAACGTTTATGATAACATATCTGATTGCCATGTCTCATGAACCGAGTCTGGCTGCAGTTCAAAGAAAATTGAATACCAAATTGAATACTTTAGTTACGTATAGAAAGATTTTCGAAATCAAAACAATCTAATTTAATATCAGTGAGACATTGTTTGTATGTTTGTTTGATTATTTGAGGGGTGTTTTATGAATAACTGATTTTTGGAGCTCCGTACGTTCATAATAAATCACTTATTTGTCTGTCTGTCACGGCTAATTAACTCCGAATCTAGTGGGCCGATTCAGACATAATTTGGTACAAATATGAAATACTGTAGCCCAAACACGAAAGAAAAAAATAAACACATTTTATTATTTTCAATTAAGAAATAAAACCAGGAAATAGTTCTTTGCTTTTAGATTAGGTGCAGGAAACTCTTTTTCTTACTCTAAAAAGTCCATGGTTTTAAAATAACAAGTTAAAAATATAATTCGTAGGAACCTGTTTCAAATGAGACCGACTCGCACTTGGGTTTATTACTATTGATAGTCCCGTTTGATCAATACCTTGACGGTAAGCGATGATGTGGTCAGCGATGGATCACGCTTGCCTTGAAATAATTTTGCAAGGTTATCTATTGCTCATTTTCTACCTTTTCTAGAAAGGTTTAGGCAGTTATACAAAGGGAAACAATCTTGATGTACCTTTTTTATTTAGAAACTCGGTTTACAAATAAAATTGAAGCGAAGCCGAGGGAAAATTAAGTTTAAACTTGGCACAATAACGTTTTTAGTTTGTATTTTAATCGTAAATTAATTGAAGAAAAACATTAGCAACTGTTTGCTTTTAGAGATCCGGATCTACTTTACATTTACTTTTTATTTTACATTTGTATGGAGTTGGTCCCAACCCTTGTAGCAATATATGACATGTGGTCAAATGTTGTACCTTATTACATATATAGATAATTTTTTTTTTACTCTAAGTAATGTCTAAGTAAGGAAAAAATATTTTTGAAACGACGCATATGGACTTCTGTGACTCAAACAAGTAAATAAAAAAAAGTAGTATGGGGGTCGCTTTTGGGGGTCAAACAAAAATTTTAAAAAGTTTTTCAAACTGTATCGTGTGAAATATCAAATGAAAGGGCTTACTGTGAGGAACTTAATTATATTTTATCATCATTTTAAAATAAACAGTTTTGAAGTTATTCATGTTTGACCAAAAATCACCAATCTCCGCCTAAAATTTTGATAAAAATGCAGATAGTAGTTCTATACCTAATGATTACACGAATTGTCACGGTTTTAAAATAACATGTTAAAAAATTAAATTGGTCTGGAACGCTTTACACGCGAGTCCGACTCGTACTTGGCTAGTTTTTTTTTATAAATATGAAGCGGCACCGTGGCACGTGTAAGCTCTTGAGTACTCCCAACCATTTCTAGAATAATGTAATAATTTATTAAATAGGTACAATATTAGGATTTTTCTCAGTGGCCAAGAACTGTAAAGAAAGGTTGATCTTACATCGAAAAAAAGAGATAAAAAAATTACGTTTTCAGAGGTTCGATTGTAGTATCATGAGTTAAATCTAACGTATGTACCTTTAAAGGTGAGAAGCGTTTAAAATAATTGATTGTATTTAGTCAAGTCTTTCTAATTTGTTAAGTTAAGTTAAGCTAAGTTATGTGGGTTGGAAACAAGTACTGCCCAAAAATAATAGAGAGAAATGCTATAAATTCACTGACTACCTACACACATAGCTCGAACACTGCATGGTAGTTACGAATGGAACACCTTATTATTTCCCATAGCTGCCGTAAAGCGGGCACCTCCGGGATTATACAGGGTGCCGCGTAATTTAAACATTACACTCCGATTAGTAACGTATTACAACTAGTAAGCGAGAAGATTATTATAATCCCACACATTAACGTTTGTAGTTATCTGGGTGGCGCTTGATATGCGCTCAAATGATTGTTATATTATCACCCTGTATTGTAAAGGCAGGCACACACAATTTCTTCACATATTGATTATTTTGCTATTCTTGTTAGAAGTTTTGAGCTATAATTATCTACTGTCAATGAATAACAAAACTGTAATATTTTTTATCTGCCTAGCCTTTTCCCAATTATATTGGGGTCGGCTTCCAGTCAAACCGTGTTCAGCTGAATACCATGGTTTTACGTGGAGCGGCTGCCTACCAGACCTCCACAACCCATTAACTGGGTAACACGGTACTTCTTGGCAAGTCTGGAGTCAGATTTACTGGCTTCTGACAATCCGTAACGACTGCCTAAGATCTACAAATGACAGCTGGGACCAACGGCTTAACGTGCTTTCCGAGGCACGGAGGAAACTCGGTATATTAAGATGGTCACCCATCCACAGACCAACCTTGGCAAGCTTTACCTTAAAGATCGACCCGTGCGGCTGTTATTATTTAGACACGAGCTCCTCGCGAATAACAAAACTGTAATAATGCTGAGTAAAAGGGTTGATGAGAAAACGAAATTGGACCCCGTAACCAACTAATGTCAAATGGATCACCAAGTGCGACTTAATACCCACTAAACATAATTTTTCAGACTTGCTATATTATTAAAGAAGTGATACCATTTCATCTTCCATCCGTTCCTTATTTAATATAAAGCAGTTAGGTAATATTTTCGCTGCGTCACTGAGGATATTATAGCCCCTTCCTGCTCCGATACGACAAAGAAACACAATATGAGCTGCACTGATTGTGGAACAAAAACACTTGTTTTATTCGATAGGACTGAGGAAAATAAATAAGATATATGTAATTGTATTTATAAATAGTAGATTCTTAGTTACAAAATGGGTTGTAACTAGTTTTCACTAAATGTCTTTGTTCTAACTAGAATTAATTGCTGCAAAAAAATGAGAGTTTGAGATCTCATTTTTCGGGTATCGGACGTAAAATAAAGAATCCCATGAATTCCCACGAGGTTTGTAGGAAGCGACCAAGGGACTCACTAGAGAGTGGGCAGCAGTATTCTCTGTACATTGCAATAGCTACGCTGCGAGGACTTACCCGCCTGCCAAGTGTTGCGATTATAGCAAATCCCGCGAATATGATAGACACAACGGCAAAATTCCCATAGTGCCCGGCAGGCCGGGAATTGAGCAAGGAACTCCATCGTAAGGAGTATTGTGGGATTGTCTGAAGTCCGAAGAGAGGGGGAGGATCATTTTCAAATCCGGCAATCTGCTGTTTCCGGGAGGGTGACGAGAAGTCCCAGGGTGGTGTTGGGTTTATCGTTCACAAGGCCCTTGTGTCCAATGTAGTGAAGATTGAGAGTGTATCGTCTAGGGTGTTGTACCTTATACTCAGAATGTCGTCAAGATATTCGTTGACGGTCCTACAGGTTTACGCCCCATCCTCGACACACCCGAATTTTGAATAAATATTTTAATAAACAATAACCAACGTTTTCAATCCCCAAAAAAATACTTTAATACTAATTTTAACTAAGATACAAAGTTAGAACTAGTTTTATCAAAAATTTTAATTATTAAAGCAGTAAGTTCTAGTTATAACTAGGAAGTTCTAGTTGTTACAAAAGTATTTAGTGAAAGCTAGTTTTAACTAGAGAAAGCGCGTTGTAACTGATAACGGGTTTTAACTGTAACATGTATAAATGTCTCCGCAGATAAAATGTTTTAATTTACGGTTTATGATGTTTATATGAGAAACTTTGTGTTGATGTATAAACTTATGATTCATATTTTCAAAATAACGGTTTGTTATAGACCATCAAGGATTAAAACCACCGGAGTCTAAAGGCATCATAGTTTCCAAACTACACCTGAAAATAGAATCTTAATTATATCGTAAGATTTTCACAAAACTTATTCATCTTCATTGTGTTCTCAGCTGTCTGTAGTATTTAGTTTAATTAAACTTTAACGTCTATGCTGCTAATGACGTAAGATAGTAGGAGTGACGTTATCTCTTCATAACTTTCGAGTTCGTGTGCATTTGGATTGCAAATGAGTTGATTTTGAATCAGAATGATTAAAATGTGCAAATATAAACTTTAAAGTCCGTTGCCTTTTTAATGAAAATAATGTTGATGTCTAACTTTATCAGATGAACGATGTAGATATTTAAATGGAAATCGTAAAACCTTTGCTCAAATAGAATACGTTCAGAAAAGCGTTGTGAGTCAAATATGTAGAACTCATCTGGCGGAATGGGAGCTGAAGGACAAACGGGCTTTGGGCAGTAACTCGATCTGCTTGTTTGAGATTAAACTAACCCGAAACTGGATGCGTTAATGTTGCTAATATGTGGGAGTGAGAGTGTGTGCGCGACATTGTGTGTGTGACATTAGCTTAAGTGGTTAGAGGAAATAAAATCACTGCGTATCGATACCCAAGATACGTGGTAGTAAAACTTGTAGAAAGAAATGCTACCTCTACCAATCTATGCAGATAAAACACTTTCAAATTTTCGTATAGATCCAGACGTATTCACTGCAAAGCCATAGCTTAGGCGACCTAATACGGTTTTCCAATAACATTTATACTCGGGTATGTAATAATAAAATGAAATGGAAATCAGTAACATACTGACCTCATTGAAGGGGATTGGAACCAATTTTCCCGAAGGAAAGATCGTGGAAGGTCAAGAAGTCGATTTTATTATTATCATACCAACTCAGACTGATATAAAGTATGGTTGACTACTACAATAAGTACCGAGAGCGAATGGTTAATGTGTCTCCAATTCAGAAGCATTTATATAATTAGGTAGGACATTTCAAATCTCTGGATGGCGTTAGCTTTGTGTTTTTCCATTTGTCTGTACCGATCATGTTATGCCCAGTGAAGCAGAAAAACTGTCATGAAATCAAAAAGTAAGAAAGATCATATTTAACTAGATAAAAGGAGTCGTGACTCGTGCTTGTTGTGTCGTGTGCATGAAGGCGGCGGGGGGGGGGGGAGGGGGTTCTAGGCAGAGCCTTCAGTTTATTCCCGTCCGCGTAGATATATAACGGCGTTAGTCGTAATAAATGGTGACGTAAAGATTTAGCACACGCGCCATAGTCATTCATGTGGCGGAGAGATACAGGAACTAATGGTATTTAAAGATAGTATTGTATGAAGCTCGCTTCCGTACTATTCTATGATTTACGTTTTATAGTCTGTTGTATAATTCATTTTTCGTTTTTTTCCATCGCTTCGAAGACTTATGCTTCGGTAGCGAAATATAAAAAATAACTTATAACAGTTTAAGTAGTAATCAAAAAGAAGAATAACGGCAGCATCATCCTAAGCTATAATAGAAAACACTTTCGGTTGTATCGTAACATGAACATCGTAAACATAACGTTTATATTTTATTTTTTCGGTAATGCCAAGGTGATTGTTAATATTAGTCAAAGTAATTTACTGGGCTATTCGCCGCCCAGCACAATGTCATCTCAGACTGACCTCTCTACCGGCGTGCCTACGTTTATGGCCCACATAAAACTTTATAGGTTCTTACACCCACTTTATTATGTGTTAAATATATAAACTCGATTCTACTATTAGATCGTATCCATTTGTTTAATAAATCTAGATGACTAAACGGCCATCTTAATGTTTAATTAGCTCGACATTTAATTGCGAATTCAAGTAGAAATATTGTAATTGGCTACCCTAAAAGTGATTGGCTGTTTTTTCTGGGTCAGATTATACAGAATTTTTAAAAGTTGGCGAGATCCTTGCTTGGCCCTTGTGTAATTAAACGAGTCAACATAAATCCGAGCAAACGAGACGCGAAAGAGTCCCCGGCCAGCCGTAACTTTGTTAGCGGAGCGCACGGCGCGGCGCCACGCCTGCCACGCGCCGCTCACGCCGCCTCTCACGCCGCGCACGCTGCCGCCGTCATTGCCTTCATCTCTCCACGCAACGAAATAATTCTCAATAAAATCTTTCCACTTCGACGTAATATTTCTCTCGGATCTTCCCTTAAAAGGAAAGTAAGATGAGGGATTTTATTTAAGTTCTTTCTTTTTTATGCAGTCCTAGTGTAATGGAAATGTATAAGTACTTTAGTAAGGGTTGGTTGTAAAGTGGTTGTAAAAGTAGAATTTACTACAGCGTGTGCATTACATTTAGTTAGTGCGATGCTTACATGAACGGGGAAAGGTAAAACACGACAGGTTACAGTAAATTGTAGCGATGCGACAGTAGAAGATACGATCAGTGTTTTCTTACCTGTGGGGCTCGTGTTAAGATTTAGAATGGTTGTTTTGCAGACGAGTGGTGTTAAGGTGGCTCGTGGGGCCGCGGTGTCAGACTCTGCTCCGAGATTACCCGCGGGGACGGTTACCAGCGCCAGCTTATCTGTGAGAACCATTGCACTGCGCTAGCTCTCCTCTTAATGCATGCAACTGGCTAGATTTGTGATGCAATAGAGAATAAGCAAAAATATTTGAAATATGACGAGATAACCACTTGTTTTACAAGAAATAATGATGAAAAAAAAAACACAAATTAATTTAACAAGACATGACATATTTTACCCGGGAAATAAAAGTGAAAGAGTAATACGCCGTTTAAAAAACTCGTTTCAATTTTTATTTTAAACTAGCGGACTCGACAGACGTTGTCCTGCCCGACTGCAGCGCCATCTGCTGGGCTGATTTGTGAATCTAAATCATCCAGGGCGCCACCCAAACGCATACAAAAAAAAAATCATTCAAGTCGCTCCAGCCATTTAGGACGAGTTCAATGACATACACACGTACAGTAGAATTATATATATAAAGAAGATATTAAATATTTACTACGGAAACTCCTTTGATTTGGTTTAATTTTTTTGCCACCACTGCCAAAGTGAATCGGTCCGAGACACAGAAAAATACACTCGAGTTAAAAAGCTTCTTCTTTTTGAAGTCTTCTATAAATAGGTATTAAAATCTCTTTATTTTATCAAAAGTATTCATGTTTTAGAAAAAATAGGATTTGACTAAATTAATTTGCGAGGATTCTCTTGAGTCGTAATGGCTGTTCACCCTCTTTCCAATGACTCGTTAGAAGTCAATACAAATGAAACGTCATGAATAACGAATGAGATGATCAAAAGTGGTAGCGAAAGTGTATCAATACGCAATCAAAACGAGAGCGACGCATATTTAAACAGCTATTTTGTCAATTTCTTTTAACTTTTCTAGGGCCAGTAATCTGTTCCAGGCTTCCTATACTCTCATCAAATTTACATACCGAAAAACTATTTGTATTTCCTTATAACTTATTTTTTATTACTGGAAGAGACCCGAGTATATTTCAATAAATAAACGTTTGTATGTTCTAAACTTCAGCACGCATACATAAATATAAAGCTTCTTACACATTAGCAGCTGTTATAGCATCGCTATATCTTCCTCTCCGTGTGTCACAGGCACGTAGTTTCTCTATTCGTCTTACTTACAGATCATCGCACTTTTCTCTGCGACGGAATGAGCAAATGTGAAAATTGCAGATTAATGTGACGGGAAACTGATAATAGTACTCGTATTTATAGATAGTTTTTGAATAAATAACTTATTTCATTGTTAATTTAAAGAACTTTCTAAACGCTTAGTTAACACTTCGCGTGACCCAATGCTGATGAATTTTTTGACGCTATATTTTAGTTAGTTTTTATTTTAAGTGTTTGTAGTGTGTAATTCAAGTAATTAGTTTCAATTATTGTGTATTTTGGTGATTCTGAAATGAAACATCGTATGTTCAAAAGGTTTTAATTTTACAAAAGTCCGGAATAAAATGCAAAAGAGGCATAAGCAAAAGCTAATAATAATTTTAGAATCCAATGTTGGGATACCGGCGCTGAAGCAGCGCAGATTACTGGGATTTATATTTACGATAAGCTAACTTGGATATTAGAATTATGCCATAATGTTTATTTAGGTCGTATTGTAACCTATTTTACAAAATTCCCATTGAACCCTACCCGAACGTTCGGGAGGTAAAATTATTCGGATAGACCCTAAATAGGAGGGAAGGTAATGAAATTTGGTTTTAATAATATTTTAAGGTTTATATAAACGATTATAATAAAATATCAGGGTTACTTTTCGATACGTTTGCATATTGGTCATAATAATCTAAAAGTATTGAAGGAAATTTCGATGTTATCGACGGGTGGGATCGGCTTTTACAGTTGTAATATGTAAGTGATTATATCTATCATACACTACACTACACTATATAAGTGTTAGACAAAGTGATAAGTTTAAACTTCTCACAAGACAACAACTAAAGACAGGAATCGTACAAATAATCAATCTAAATCACCTGAAGATCTCTCTGGCACCGTCCTTTGTGGTCCTATTCGGCAGTGTAGCTTATCTGTAGCATTTTCTTTCAATGACCATTGGACATGGCACAGGCAGAAGGAGTAATGTAAAGGCGCGGAATGACAAAAATGTATCCCTCGCTGTCGGACCTGCGTCACTCAAGATTTTCCCTCAGACCCTTTATTCAGGCCAACTTACAGAAAACACGCAAATCATCTTGGGGCACGTAGAGTTGTAATATATTGCAGAGATTGCGTAAATATTTCTTCGTCATTAAAACGTTTAACAAAACATGGCGGTTTGTCGTCTGACTGATGCCGGTTGTTTGTTCTGTTTGGAATTACTCATTGTTGCATAAATTAGTTAATTAATCAATTAATATTTATGTAGGTACATCATGTTTTACTTAAATCGTATTTGTGTAACGCTTATGTTTTATGGGATGCGATATTTTTGAAATTGTAGAAGGTTTCATTAAAACAATCCATTTTGTGTTATATCAGTATTAAATTGAAATTAACTGACGGTGCCAATTATTTGCAGTTAATTTCCAATGTGCTGCATGGGCGCCCAGCGTGTTCGGCTAAGTTCAATAATTGTCAGCGGCGGACAATGATATAAAGTCGGTGCGCCATTCGCATCACGTAGAGATTATATGAGACGTCGCCAGTTTAACCGCAAATGAAGAAGTTCGAAGCACGTCGATGGAACATGGCTGTTTCTATTTCTGGAAATTTATCCAATCAAGACGGAGTTGGTCATTAGTTTAGTTTCGGTCTGACAGCAGACGAGTTTATTACCGCCGCACACAGCTACGTCTATAGGCCAGGACGCCTCGACTGTACAAGTTATTGGAGGCCATTATTGGAAATACAGGCGCTTGATTTTAGAAACGCGCTGTATCAGCAGGTATTTTGTGGACGTAATTTTCTTATTTTTTTCCAGAAGTTTACTGCAGTTTCTTGAGGGTAAAAGTAAATACATTGCTCTAACTTTGTCTGCAAATAGTTATTATTCAACAGGGTTTTTAAAGATCAGCCTGAAAATATCTCTTTTAAACTGGTCACTATGAAATGCAAATGGTAATGGTGGCTCTCGAGTCGCGGGAACACTCCGAACAGATTTATAAAACCGAGTGATTTGTGGAGCTATTGTTGGACCTGTGTTCGCCAGTGAACTGCAACCGGCAAGCGAATGCAGATGGAACATATTTATCAAGTGCACCTTTGTCTGCGATTTCATAAAGCGGCCGCTATTGGGGAAATGGATTTCTGTCAGAGACATCTTGAACAGTATCTAAACTAGCGTTGAAAAAAGTTATTCTCGGCATTGCAACGCTAATCTAAACTACTTTTGATTATGTTAGGTACTGAATGAAATCAATTCTCCGATTTCAAACCGATAAAAATCTGTGGTTTATTACTTTGAACAAAATATATTGGGATGGTTGTTTGCCAAGCCTGTAAAACGTTCAGGTAAAATACGAATGAATAATTCGAGATGTGTCAGCAATTGGTAAGCGATAGAGTGTGGCGATATGGGGGCGATCCGGAAAGAGGTCGGATGTCCATATTGAGAGAGCATGCCAAACGAGGGCTTAATCAGTTCCGGTAGGTATAAACCACATTTGTAGATTTACTTAAATAAATAAAATATGTATTAATTTCATGATTTTTTATTACGGCATATTTCATTTTTATTATGCCTGCTCCCTTGGTCGAGTGGTTTAGGCGTTTGCCTTGTGACCCGATTCGATTCCCACGGGAAGCATACTTTGTAAAGTTGTTTCCAGTTTGGCTAAGACATTGCAGGCTTGAATCACCTGATTGTCTGATAAAAAGATGATTCCGTGCTTCGGAAGACACGTATAAGCTGGTGGTCCCGGCCACCAAATGGCGGTCGTCAAATAAACCATGTCAGAGGCCCTTGAGGCGGTTTAGAAACTCTGACACTAGGGTGAGTGGGGTCGTTAGACCTTACTGCCCACACGATGAAAAGAAGATTTTGTACCTGGTATTAATTTTTATGTACAAAAACAATATATTTCTTGACTAGACCTACTTTATTTTCTTTGTGCGAGTTATAGGTGCGTGGTTCATGTTATTTGAGAGTTGTGACGATAGCGTGACACTTCCCTATCGATATACCGAAGGCGCCCGGGGCGGTGTCGCTGAGTGCAAAGCGGAATGGGATACGAGTATGATGTATCTACATGCTAATCTCTGCGCTATACTCTCCGCTTTGATGTGTGAAAACCACTTTGATGTAATCTTCAGTATCAAATCACTGCAAAAAGGACCCTTTATTTAATATTTCTTGAGAATATATATTCTCGTACGAGAAAACCAAACAATACTGTTTGGTTTATCTTTGGTTTATTTATATATATCGAATACCTATACAGTTTTAAGTTAACACCAAATTGATACTAAATTTAGAAAAAAATGTTTAATTTACTAAACATAAATAAACAAAGCAGCAAATACGAAATTATTACTGAATTTCTGTTTTCCTATATCTGAAACGCAACAAGTTATCCTTGTGAATCCTAAATACATTAGCTTTAATGAAAGCATTAGGAGCTCTACATGCGTTTGCTAATATGAACGCAATACGTTCATAACTGTGAAACCGGGTCGGCGGATGCCGGCCGCGTGACACGCATAGCGCTCCCTGGCCATAATCAGGCGGGCATCGAATCATTTGCGAGGCACTCACTTCATTTGCCCGTAATGACCGACATTGCCTCTCGACGCCGACCATTGCTTCCCCAATATATTTCCAATCGAAC
This sequence comes from Lacanobia oleracea, assembly GCA_950371165.1. Lineage (NCBI taxonomy): Eukaryota > Metazoa > Arthropoda > Insecta > Lepidoptera > Noctuidae > Lacanobia > Lacanobia oleracea. The sequence continues at coordinate 15,475,833 of OX493393.1, read as the reverse complement.
TGCGGGTATACCACCCTAATGTACGCTCGAATCAACGAAAATAAATAGAATACTGAGCTTAATTTTAGGCCAAAGAATAAGTTTCATATTTTTGCACAAGAAAACAATCAGTTCTTACTTATTATTATTAATGAACGATGTATCGTTTCGTATAAGAAAACTTTAGCAAATACGGATCAAATAATTTTCTCGTATTTCTGTCTGTCGGCATCGGACTCGACGACAATAAATGGAAAAAATTCGGGATGGATTGATTCCGGGTTGTGCGAGTTCCGTTTGTCACGCTATTTCATCGCCACAAGGAAGTCCTTGTTCCTGTTTTTTGTTGTGTCTCTGTGGATACAGTTTTATTGCTGAATTTATCGGAATTATTATTTGTATTCATTATGTGCGACATAAAAGGTTCTGACGAAAATATATCGCAATACGAAAACCGCTTCCCTAACAGCGATTTATAGACGTTTTTATATTTGTCTTACTTATAAATATTATCTATCAAATAAAATGAGAGTATCACCGGATTATGATCATTAATTCGATTCGTAATTAAGATTCCATTTAAGTGTTTTATGGTTATTCGAACAATCCACAGAGTTTGAAGGAGGTAAGCCCATAATGAAATTTAATGATCCGGGAAAGGAGAACTTATCTGCGGGATTTTCTCTTTGTGATGTCGTCAAGCACTCAATTAGATTAAAGTTTGAATAAATACAAATAAAAGTATCAAGGAAGCCGAGTAGTAAAATGTTAACGAAACAGTTTAACTAAAACAAACACTTGTGTTCCTTACTGAAGTACAAAGTTGAAACTAGCTATAAGTACGCATACTATATAATGTAAAGCATGGTTGCTGAAACCCGTGTACAGTACGAAGTCAATCTTTCCACTTTAGAGTTAGTTCGGCGCTCAAGTTTCTGCACTTGAGTTTTATGCGTAGGTTCGCGAGGGATACAGCCGGCGGCGAGGACGCTTGTAAAAAGATCAAGTGGCATCGTGCCTACGTATAATTACACAATTACGCGACCTCCTGAAATATACCTTTCTGCGTGCCGCCGACAAAGTGTCGCGCGTGAAAACCGCTTGAGACTAGTTATTAAGCTTGATGTTTCAGAATGACAACCTGATGGCACATTTCTTTATTACTTAGTTTTCTGTCGATGCTAGCATGGCTCCTATTTATATTTGTTTCCGTTGTTAGTGTTTACAAAAGCCATACATTGTGCTTATAAGTTTATTCGCATGATAAAAAAACGCGTTGTTTAAATATGGATTTTGTGTTACACCCAGGTATTTCATAGCCATAAGCATAATTTCCGCAAAGTTGAAATATTCAGTTGCCTATCAACGTGGCGAACTGAATCCATATTGAATGTTTCCATGTTACAATTTTAACTAATACATTCGTATTGACAACAGCATACTCCGGTGGGATACGAACTTATAAAGTCTCATTGTGGCCTTCCATCACGTTGTCTCAAGAACTGTCTCTCGTAAAAAAGTTAAGTCCCAGATGAGGAAAATGCCTTACTACATAACCGAAGTAGATACGAACATCGCTTTCGGATATTGAAGCTTCATAATATTTAAATCATTCCACGACTATAACCATGGAACGCCGAGGATCCACAGACTTGTATGTTTAATGCAGTTACACCCTAACAGGACAAGTTTGCGCGGTATTTAATCTATCTAGTGGCGCCGTATATCGGGTTATCGGCGTATTTGTAACTTGTAAACGCGGCTTCTTGGCGATGTATCTGCAAGCAGTTAATAACAAACATTTACTTTGGTTAATGTTAAGAAAACGCTTTGGATGTACTCGTCCTATACGCTATGGAGATTTCGATTTAAAACAGGATTTAAAAAAATAGTGAGAAAACTGACAGCAACAACAAACTGAATAAACATTTAATGTTATTATAAATTAGAATAATAGAAATATCACCAAACACACAGATGTAGCAAATGCCAGCGAACACTTGGGGCTATCCCGCCACTTCTCGCCGTGTCGAGATGTAATGAGAATGAGACAGATGATAATAAAAACTGCGGGGTTATGGCTACAGTCTAGACGGCTATTTATACAAATAAGTTTCTGCAAAGGTGTGTGTGAACAATGTGAATATGAGATTAGTTTACTCGCTCAGCAAAAGAATATAAATTACCAGGTAGGGAATACTTATGTTTATTTTAGGAGGCAATAATAGCGTAGCTGGCATGGTTTCAGCTCAGGTCTCGGGACCACTGCATCGTAAATTATGCCAGCGTGCATTGAATATAATGAACTATTCGAGACTGTAACGGCAACAGGTACTAAAAGGTATCTACTTAATGTACAACAGCTTAAAATGTTTATTATAATCTTGTTGTATGCACAGCTTCAACCACACGGCCCAAAGGTTTGATTTGCGAGGATTATATTATAATGGAACGTGGAAACATGTGGAGGTATGGCATGTGTGTTCGTGGTTTTTCGTGCATGAATAGTGTCGACGATGTAAATTTGTAGTTTCGACGCTAAACGGTTCCGCAATATAACATTTTGTTTATTTGTGGACATCATGTGGTGGGTTAGCCAGGCCTGCGCTCATTACATCCACAAATGTTGTTCATTACATTTAACATTATTTATAAGCAGATTACTACTTACGAGGAGCGTGGCTAGATATTAACAGCCGCACGCGTCGATTTTCAAGGTAAAGCAACGCTTGCCAAGGTTGGTCTGTGGATGGGTGACCATCTTAACATTCCGAGTTTCCTCGTCCGAAAGCTCGTTAAGCCACTGGTCCCGGCTGTCCTTTGTAGATCTTTCGCAGTCGTTACGGATAGTCAGAAGTCAGTAAATCTGACTCCAGTCTTGCCATGAAGCACCGTGTTACCCAGTTAATGAGTTGTGGAGGTCTGGTAGGCAGCCACTCCTCGTAAAATACTGGTATTCAGCTAAATCCGGCTTGACTAGAAGCCGACCCCAATATAGTTGGGAAAAGGCTAGGCAGATGATGATAAGCAGGTTAGTATTTCGATTGATTTAGTTGTTACTTGTTTATTTAACTTATAGCTTCTCGTGATTCAATTAAGCGGAGTACGAACAAAATTAATGTCGTAACCGAAGTCGTCTTCTCGTTTTGCATTAATTGGACGTAACTTGCCAAGCTTTAAACGATAACTTGTTTTACTTAGTGTTAAAATAACTGTTCATTAAGTACTGTTGATATTTTTAACGATACAATAACGATTACAGTTTGAATGATTCAGTTAAAAGTAAATACGTTAAAACTATCTGTTAGTGGTAGTGCCCGAGCGTCAGTAATTAATTGAAGATAATTCAATTGACAGAGTTAATGCTGAAAATTGTCAAGGTAGCAGAGCGTGCCGTTTGAAATTCAAGAAATTATGAGGAGCGGCGGCGTTTAATCGAAAAGTACTCTCCTTTGATCTTTGTCGAGTTGCCGTCTGCGACGACGCCTCCGCCTGGCATGTTCGTGCTCGAATGAATAGTGGCTTGGAATAAGCTCTAGCAAAAGAGACGCCGAGCGCCCGAGCAAAGACCTGCCAGTAAATTCCTCCGCTATGCAAGATTAGCGAGTCGATGCGAGTACGACTTCACTGAACAAAATAAATTGTCTAATTAGCAAGACTCAAACCTTGAAACCCTTTATTGATCAAATTCATAAGGTAAAGTTTGCATTCATAAAATATGTGCCCACATTAAAATGTATGAACGACAATTTGGTTTGGGGTTTCGCACGAACTTTGTGAATTATATCAGTAAAATTATGCGTATATCAAAAAATTACGAGTAATGTCAGGTACATGGACAAATAAATCAGCGCAATAAATAAAGTTTTATCTGAATTATGAAAATATGAAGCCTTCGGGAGTAGAGATTTATGACTTTTTTTTAACTCTTTTGTTGGTCTTGTGGAGCAAATAGCTATTTAATACTTAGTTCATTCTATACAGAAACATACATATGTATGTATATCTTCATTGTAATCGACCAATGTCGATTGGTAGCTAGGTATATGTACACGAGTGATATCAAATTGATTGATTGCTAATTGAACGTCAAATGTCCCTGGTACAGTAATTAGTTCCTAGAATAAGACCAGGACCGCTTTTCCACGTAACATAACACTTCCTGTCGCGAATTGTTAGCGCTGAAGGCGGATTGACAGAGCGATTACAATTACTCATATATTACCTAACAGTGTGAGGAGCTCGTGGCTAAAGAATAATAGACGCATGGGTCGACCTTCAAGGTTAAGCAATGCTTGCCATAGTTGGTCTGTGGATGGGTGACCATCTTAACATATCGAGTTTCCTCTATGCCTCGGAAAGCACGTAAAGCTGTTGGTCCCGGCTGTCATTCGTAGATCTTTGGCAGTCGTTACAGATTGTCAGAAGCTAGTAAATCTGACTCCAGTCTTGACAAAAACTATCGTGTTATCCAGTGAATGGGTTGTGGAGATCTGGTAGACAGCTACTCCACTTCACGTACTCCATCCATTATATTCCAGATTCAACTGAATACCAGTAATATGTCAAAAATGTAGGAAAAAAGAGGTGTTTTTGACTGCGAACGCGTTCCTTAAAAAACAGAAAAATTGGCGCTCAATTCTCAAAGATAGTCGTAAAACTCTGCGTTGGATGCACTTAGTTAATACCAATCGTGCAATCTAGTAATTCAAACAGGCCTCTTTCGATCAGAGAAAAAAAGCGGTTTTCTGAATTGGATATGTATTTTAAATTATGAACGAGTCAAACCTCATTACAATGCCAAAGATAGAGCTTGATACACAACTGAAATGATTAATTCAGAAATCGGGGGATAGTGGCCAATTAACTCCGCTTGCTCAATCAAGACTGGCTGGCGATTTCAAGGGAATAAGTTAACGTACTTTCTAGTATAATTTAATGCAAAGTGTTTAGTTTGTCTGCGTTTTCACGTCTAAATCGCCAAATCAACGGATTTTGATAAAACTTGACAGACAGATATCCTATGACCAGAACTAGAACAAAGAATACTTTCATCCCTATAGTGACTTTGTTGTTAATTTGAGTACTTCTTGTATATTTGTAGTGTATGTATGCTTTGTATATCTATATTATTGTTAAATTTTATGGTATTTAAATAATTTCAATCGCTTTTAATTTTTCATATTGCACCTACCACTATTCTCTGCATCACCCAAAGGTTGACTGGTAGAGAATGCCTATGGAATTAAGTCCGCCTATGTACATTCGTGCTGAAAGTGTTAAATAAATAAATAAGACTTCCCCTGGAAAAATAAAACACTTTTCAGGAGGGTGAGGCCCGCGGGCCTGCGGACGGCGAGCATTGGGTGGCTCGCCGTCCGATCAGAACCAGGCCCGGGTCGGCGGCGCGCTGTGTTCCATGCGCGCCTCAAGGAGCTGTCAGCATGGGAGACAGGGCCCGCTAGGGCCAGTGCCTGCCGGGGTGCGGAATCCGTTCGAAAGAGACGCCGCAGCCCCGGAACGCAAAGGGATTTAGGAGGAGCACGGATGGGTTTTAGTCAGTAAGAGTCTGACACTCCCTTCCGCCTCGCCCAGAGCGGAAGGAGTCATTTGATGATTTCCCATCCTTAAAAAAAAAAAAATAATAGGAAGGTGAGTATAATATAGAATAGTACAATTATAAGTTCAGGTATCGTCACAATGTTTTCTTTCATCGGTGTCAGTGACTTCTAAGATAGCGTTAGGAGCCTGGCTTTTAACAAATACTTTTGAAAGAACATTAAGAATATCATGTTCGTTTGCATATACACATATTAGGAATAAAATAAGGATTTAATGAGGTTGTGTGGGCTTTGTTCCGCGTTGGCTGTAACTATGTGCGAACGTTTGAACATTCGCCGCGGTCGTTAAACACCGGTTATGTTTGATCCCTTCTCTTGTTAGTGCTGCGCAGTCAGCACCTGCGGGCTCTATTAATAAAGATTCCTTGCTTTTATGATTTGTTTTATTTTTATCCGACTTCTTCAAAAAGGAGGAGGTTCTGTGTTCGGCTGTATATACTCGTATGTTTTTTTTATGTATGTTCACTGATTTCTCCGTCAATTGTGGACCGATTTTAAACATTATTTTTTGTTCTAAAGCCTATATCTCTGATTCTGAGGTGGTCCCATTGCCACCAAGTCTGATGATGGGATCCCATGAAAATCGAGGGAAACTCTCAAATTTTATAGGCACATACTCGTATAACGGTTTTCATAAACTTTTTAACGCAATTCAGATGTTGTGCCTGGTAATCATTATCTCATGTTGCTGAGCTGTTGATGGAAGATGTAAGTAAGGATCAGATGACGGGATCCCATGAAGCATGTTTATTCAGCAATATTTTCGTCAATTGTCAACCGATTTGAATGATTATTTTTTTGTTTGGAACAATATTTTACCGGACTAGTCGCATTTCAATTTAGTAAAGATCTGATGAAGAACTTCGGAGGTAGGCAACGGAAGTCTTCCATAGCAAATGGATCCAGATTGCTGAAATCGCATTTCTGTTTATTGTTTACACCAGTTCATAACATATCATCACGCCGGTACGCTCTGAATGGGTACGCAGGTAACACTAAAAAGTGAAAAATAATAAAAAAACATATTTTACAAAAAAAATTCAACCGACTTCCAAAAACAAAACATTACAAAGTATAAAATATCTGTAATTTCGGAAGTTGGTATCAAAAAACGAAAAAATAACAAAAAACACCGACTTCCGAAATTAGAGTTATTGTATAAGTAAAAAATAAATTATTAATTCTGTGTCTGGTCTATCCAAATATGTATTTCTTTAACAGTTTTATAGTACCCCGTTTTTTTTTATTTCCTTAGGAATTTCGAGAAATCCTCTCTTAGTGCTCCCCCTACCAAAAAAGAAAGATGCCAATAGCATACGGGAGTACGAGTGCAATTCGGAAAACTTCATTTTCGGTATGTTTTAGATTGTGCATTGTAGATAGAAAGTCAACCCGTATACTTTTAAAGTAGTCCAAACGTGCTTCAGTTTCACCACAACACAAGCACACACACAACACACAGCACTTCAAGCTTCGGAAAATTTTCCCAAAAAGTTAGAAAGTGTTTTTTAAGCATTTCTTCTTCTTCATCGTCCTGGCTTGCGGGGCGGACAGGCCGCTAGACAGGGGTTAGGTGGGCTAGGAGGCCCACCGAGCTTAGGCCCCGGCTCTTACTGAATACTGTTACTTACAACCTACATAGTTACTCGTAAATTGATAAATTATCCAGGGTACAATAAATATTCGAGTTAGTTTTGATCGGTTTTACATTCTACACTCTCAAGTGCTTGAACTTTTGGAAAAATCCCTAGATCTCCTCGCCAACAGGCGGTCTAAACCTTTCGCGCGATATTATTCCCACACCTGGCTAAAGTTCGGCTCGAAAAAAATGCAGAAGTTTTAGTTTTTTGCAAATATTTCAAAATTTGATTAAGATTCTTGAAATCTAAAAATGATTCAAAAAGAGGAGGAAATTAAAAAAAAAAAATCTTCTGGAACTATAGGATCCATATTTACAATTTTCCTAGAGGGGTGAAAATACCACCAAAAATGGGTACTCTGGCTTTCGCAAGCCACGCCCGCTTCGACTAGTTTAACAATGAGATTGATTTAAACATATTAAATAACATAATTAAGAAATAAAAAATGTAGGCACTTACTAAATAGATGAATGCACAATAATCCGCAGGTAATATTTTTATCGTGTTTTTTCAATTAGTTACGCAATAGTTAATTAACCATTTCTTTCTGCTTCAATCAATCAGAATCTTAACCAGATTTTGAGATATTTGAAAAAACCAAATCTCTCTTTCTTTTTTTCAGTAAATTGTTTAATTTTGCAATTTCTTCAACACCCCTTTTTTTTTCAAAAATCATCTACACTCTCTTCCAAATCGAACAACACCTGATTCATATTTTTCCGAGACTGCTGAAAGAAGTTGACGAAAAAAGCAATTGCTGTCCAGACTAGATAATAATGATATCTCCCAACTTATTACTTGGATCTTAACAGATATACACATTTTATTTACCTTACCAAAAAAAATAATCTTTTGATTATTTTTTTGAATTATTTCACACAAAAATGAATACCAAAATCCATTTTCTACATAACTCCATCCAATATGTAATCGGTTAAGGAAGGTCAAACCGTTATCTTAATTTGAAAGAAATCACATTTACTATTTGCGCAACCATAAAAAGATATATCGGAGGTATGAGGCGAAGGCGATGTTATCGCTGTAATACTGTCAACAAACAGTTGTCCGCTATCGCCATGCATCTGTCGTCGGCCAGCCGGGATATTTATACACGCTAACAAACACTATAAAACTTACTTTATTATTCCATCGAATGTGTCGCTAACTGGCAAACTCTCAGATTTCATTTATCTAAACAAGGGGCCTCATATTTAACATGCAACTTTTTTTTTGTTAGGGTACGAAAAATGAACTAAAATTAAGTCTTGTGTAGCTACTTATAATAATTATCTTTGTTTGTATCTTCCCTTAATTATCCTCAAAAAGCTGAACCAACGCTTGTTTATTCGTCTAATAATGTTTTGTTGGGTGCGGACCGTCGCGTAGCCGTATCGTAGCGCGTAGCGGTGCTACGGTCAGTGTTGACGTAGCAAACATTTAGCGCTACGAGCCGCGGCACGGCTACGCGAGCGCTACACAGTCCCGCGCTCGGGCCGCGGTCATTACTTATACTTGCTACCTGCTTCTATTTAAAAAGTGTTAAATTCCTACTCTGCGAATGGATTGTGGAGAGGATTAGCTTTAATAATGAAGTATTTTATTCTCGATTCGCTAATGTATGGGGAAAGACTTTTCATTTGTATCTAAAAATACAAATGTTTCCCTCGATAAGTGTTTGGGAAAATTATCTAACAACGGGCAAAATCAATACGTTGGATTTATCGTTATTGGCAGGTACCGAGAAGCTATTATATTAATACGAAGTAAAAGCGTGAGCGGCAAGACGAGTGTGGACCTTACTTCATTAATATTCATGGCGAAATTATTCCTTTCATTGTCTCGCGTCTAACGAATTGAGATCCAGAAAGTAAAATAAACGTGTCGCGGTAAAATATTGGCAATTGTGTTGTGGCAGCTCAAGAGCTTTGCCATCGAGCGCGGATGTTATAATTACCACGCCGCGGTGCGACTGTTTTCTTTACAACGTGGGTGTGTGTGTGTGTAGTTCGAACTCGAGTACGATAATTTTTGCTCACAGAATTGAAGTTTATCTTAAGAACGTTTTCTAAAACCGTTTCCTATAAACGTTTTGCTTGTAACTTTAGTATTCAGTTTTACATAAATGGATGTAGTTAGCAGTAGACGAGTTAGCTGTTCGCGGAAAGCAACCTACATTTTAAGTTGGTTAACTGTTTACCAGAGACGGAAAGTTTGAGGGATTAATTATGTATTCACGTTCTACCTGGTTATCACACCGCTGCATGGAGCTATCGGTACTTGGTTAGCTACACAATACATGGCTCAGAGGTGTATACTGTTAGTGCTTTGGAGATAGGGGGTATATAACGATCAATTGATGATATACGAATTCCATAATGAATCTTTACAAATATAAGCGCTTTGGTACATTCGATACAATAGTTGTTTACATTTTATTTAAAATCCCGCCTTTATCAAGATTCTCACATAGCACCAATAACAAAAAAAAAAAATCTCGCGCATGACAGTAACAAATTAAAGGAACAAAAAGTTTAACTGGGGATATGATGAAACATAAATGTAATCAAAACAAAAAGTGGTTGATGGGAAAATGAAAAATGAATAACGCCATCGTTTGGCGCTTAGCTGGAATATTGATGATGTCAGTGGGCCTGTTTGGTCGGCGGAAAAAAAAACAGAATAAATCGGAAAATTCAAGCAGTTGTTGTGTGGAAGAGTTTGCCATATGCCTAGCCTTTTCTCAAATATAGATCGACTTCCAGTCAAACCTGCAGCGTACTGCCTGACTGACTTCTCCGACTCTGACTCTCTCTTTAGATACGGATCGACCTCGGCAAGCAATGCTTAACGTGCGGCTGTTATATTTAGGAACGAGTTCCTCTCGAGTTGTGTGGAAGTGTTGTGTTTGTAAAATAATCGCGTAAGTAGAGGCGCGGGGTCGCGGCGTGCGGCGGCGCATTCCTTGTGTCGATTCGTTTACATTTTTCTCAGCTTGCTTACAAACATGACGCCAGCACAAACATTCCACTCGAGATGAGGCTGATTATTTCCAAAGGCATCACATTGTCTATCGCAGAAAGGAATGACAAACATGTTTTTAATAACAAACGTTAGCAGAATGTGGCGAATACTCATGTTTATTTGCTGTTTTTTATTGAATAATTAAATACATGGTATTTAATCTTTTATTTTGTTTATTTATTTTATTTTATAAAATTTTGTCACCACTCGATTTAAAAAAAAAAGTCATCAAACACATTTAAAATGCAGAAAAAGTAGTATTTATATTATAGTTAGATAATACATGGCTTGCTCTATTATTTTGTGCCAAAAACTCAGACTTAGGTCAGCAAGTATAGTTGCTTACTTTCATTTTAAAATCAGCATGAAAATAGCGATGAACATGTTCAAGTTATTCTGAAACTCGGCTACAACGCAGCGTAGGACAACATACAGAGTTTGTGCCAAAAACTTTAATATTTTGTTATTTAATTTCGTATGCGGTCACAAGTTTCGCGCTATGTTGTTTAAGATAATAATTTTAAAGCCAGACTTTATTGAATAGATTAGTCTTGAACAATAGCAATTTTGGAAACCGCCATTTTAATAGTATTTGGGTAGATATTAAACCAGTCAGGTTTTCATTTCAATAGAATTACATTTAGAATGATTGCTATTAGGACGTGACTATCGTCATGGCACATTAACATCTATACGCGACACGGTTTGTTCCCTATTTGTCTAATTAGTACTTTAATACAGGGCGTTCCAAGACTTTTCCACGTTGAATATAGAAAGAATACTGCATTATTATTTAAGAAACAATACGAACTGCATTCAAAGAGCCCGTCTGAACCGACAATCAAACCCGCTAAATGTGAAAAAATCCTGTAATTTTACTGTACCGATGGAAAAGCTCAACCCAACCATGCACATTTATCTCTTCGAAATAACATATTATCTAATAGGAAGACCATGAATATTTTCTTGTCCTTAGGAATTTCGGGAAATCCTCTTTTAGTGTTCCCCTACACTCTCCAAGGAAACTACATGCCTTTCAGCTTTCTACGAGAGTTCGTTGTCCGTCACTCAGTCAGTCATTAGCGTCGGAAGAATTTTATAATTGATAACTTATGTTTATAACATACATAAATAAGTAATAGTCACAAGGGATTCAGAAAATGTATGTCGTCACCGCCTTTTTTATTAAACATGTTATATGAAAATCGGATAATACACAAAGTAAATACAACAAGATTATGTACCTATATGTGATTCCTACCGGCAATTTTATGTATTTGAACTTTAGTTTTTGGGTTTATTATGTAACAATATACATAAGTTAGGAAACTAAAATCGTACTTATGGTCTAAAAAAACACTTAGCTCGATAAATGCCACCTTTCACCCTAGGTATTGTAAAAGGGGTTTGTAGAAACACACACCTATACCTACCCAAATAGAAGTGAGTGAAATTCTTTGTCGCTAAGTAGCGCGACAGGTGATAGCCTGATGGTTAGCGCTCGCAGGGCGCGCGAGGGGGGGGGGGGGGAGGGGAGAGGCGGAGGGTTCGCTCCGGGAGTGTTTGTCTGGCAAACAGCGCGCGACTCGAGCACGCGGCAAATATCGCCCCAGCACCGAGCACTCGCTGCGTTACAGTTATGCTTACAGCGACTACGCAAATATTGTACCCGTAAACTCACCTTTACGACTTTCTAAATTAATACTCCCTTTTATAGTGAAACGTTAAGATAGCGACCTTATTCACCTTGTTTAGCCAGAAACAGCGTTTGAACGAAACGAGTCACTGTAAACACGAGTGCAGTACGTATTCAATTTTCCGAAAGCAACTAACAAAAAAGTACACACAAAGGCTTCTTTGAAACAGAATCGCATGAAAAGAAGAAATACACGTCAAATGGACTGAAAAATGAATGATGTTCGTGGACATTGAAACAGAGTCAGTGATGTGTGACGGTAGCAAACGTGCATCGCTCGCGCGCCGCTAGTTAATATCCCAATGCTGTTTATTGATCTGGAGCTGCCTAATGTGGCTTTTGTTATCCACTAAGCCGTGAACCTATTGAATCTGTGCTACAAATGTAACTATTAAAAGTTTAGCCATATTATATATCCGAGAGCTGACCACATTTCATTCGAAACAAAAATATTTTTGTATGTACCGAAACAATGGCACCTTACGAAACAATATACACAGTTTTATTGCGTCTGCATACGAACGTTATTGTTTTAACTGATGAAAAACATATCACGTGGTATCCATTACTTGGATTAGTTCCATAGATTGATATAAAATGCGCATGGAAAGTATACAGGTATCCTGGGGAGGTCTCAAGCTTTTATTTATATTTCACGATAGCTATCTGTTTCCCTAATGAACTGCGAAACGCTTTCATTCCATCTACCTAAAGACCATTATTTTCAGTTGTTCTTTACATTATCAACAAGAGTTCAATATGTAATATTCAAGATTTTGTTTGGCCAACTCATAAATCAAGAGACGATTTTCCCACCCGTAAACGTAGATGAAAATGGAAGGCAATTTCTGTCGTTAAGGTTTTCACGGTTATTTTCTTTTATGAGTTTACCGACGAAAGTCACGTTATTTTAAAAATAGGCGGGTAAATTAATTGCTCTCTCATCTAGTTGGTCTTCCCGTTTTATAAAGCTACAGGTGTGAAATAAGTAGCAATTTAGTTTTTTTTTTTGGTAAGGCTTTTAGGATGTTGCTTTTTATAAAAGCGCCGTACTTTTCATGATAAATTAGAGGTATCATTGAAATTGGCCAGAACAGGATTTTAGTCAATAAATAATTGGCTAAAATCCTGTTCAGTCCAATCTCTAAAGACAATGTATGTCACTGAATTCTGAAGCAAAATATGTTTAAGGCCGAAAGAATGGAATAAGTAAACGGTAAAAGAAAAAGCAATAAAAGTTGTTTTATTGGCCGTCGACCGAAACACCTGCCACATAATGAGTTTTTAGTTATTCCAGGGACTCATTGATTAAATTCGATAAACATTTATTTATGCGAAAAAAATTTGGGATGTTAAATGTTAATATGAATGAAACAAATAGAAAATCATTGCGAGGGCAGGTAATCCATACATTTTATTAATGGGAAAGTTACTCTGGCTGTTGCCACTTCACAACTTAACGGCTGAACAGATTGGGACAAAACTTGGCTCGTGGAGAGACCATCTTGAGGATTAAGACATAAGATAGGATAGTGGGACTTATTACCTCTTCGACTAAAACAGGTTAATCCTTAATATATAAAACTCTTCTGTAGACGCGTGACTGACTGACAGACAATGCACAGCCGAAAATACTGATCGTAGAAAGCTGAAATGTGGTATTTAATCATGTAGGTTCCTAGGTGTGTAGGGGAGCACGTCCCGAAATTCCTACTGGAACAGGAAAAACGGGATATGTGCCTACGAAGTCGCGGGCAAAAGTTAGTGTAATATAAATATTCCCTTCATTTCTCTTTTCGGCATTTGACGAGAAATACTTTGTTAAAAGGGAGCAATATTATGGAGCAATAGACGTTACCTCGGTTTGTTACAAGAGTTTCCATTAAAAGCCGTCAACCATTACCAGCTAAACCATTAAAAATCAATAAAGACCAATATATCATTAAAAAAATAGATCTCCAGGTTGTGTCAACTCCCCGGGTGGACGGCGCGCTGTGTTTCACGCGTGCCTCAAAGAGCTGTCAGCGTAAAAGACGGGGCCCGCTAGGGCCAGTGCCTGCTGGGGCTGCGGACTTCGTTCGAAAGAGGCACCGTACCCTGGAACGCAAAGGGCACTGGGAGAAACGCGGATGGGTTTTAGTCAGTAAGAGTCTGACACTCCCTTCTGCTTCACCCAAAGCGGGAGGAGTCATTTGATGATTTCCCATTCTTAAAAAAAAGGGTGTGTCAACTCGCCAGAGTATATATTTTACTAACCAAAACAAATACATTATCTATGATATTGCACGCATTTGTAATAAACATTTCGAAACTCGAAAACGAAAGAGGATCATTTTACGATTTCTATTTTTTGGGGTCGCAATGGAAAATATAAAGATGAGGTTTAGCATCTCACCTTGTAAGTTCAGCCAGATGTTACATGTGTCTCCGGAGCGTGTGTACCTAGTGACCCTGGTCACGTTCACAACGGTGTTTGGGATAATGTTTGAACCTTGTGTATTCTATTTTAAGCACCTCTAGGCCGATATTTTTGTTTGCAGATTATGTAGTGAAGATAGAAATCGTACATTTAGAAAAATAAAAAAAATAATTACTGTGCCCATTTAGCCGCATTATAAAATTTAGGTACTGTATTTTATAGCCTCATGCTCGAATAAGACATTATCATTCAAAAATATGTAAGTATGTATAATTCATTCGGCATATAAACTTTTTACTGCTTAGAAGATTGCTTAATATAGAAAATGGCATGTTACTTTTAATAAATAGAATTTTTTATTCGTTCGTTTATTCAACATCGTAAAATTGAACAAAGTAGCATCGCTGCAAAAACATAAAAATGCGACAGCCGTGTCATACACTTTTCTGGTTTAATAAGAAGCGCATAAATGATTCGCTAGCACATAAATATTCCTATATGAACTGACGCAACCATGTCCTCCTTTGTTAAGGGTTAAAATAGCTATTTAATGAGTCAACAGTCGACGTACTGCGTGTCTAAATTAAATGACAATTGTGCCTTGTTTGTGCGCAGGTAGGTAACAGGTGTTCTGTTTAGCCGTATGAAAAATGAGCACCATGATATTTCTCTAATTCAGTATTTTATTCAAACATTATGACAGAATTTCATGCGCGTTATGAGTTTGAAACTGTTTAACTTGTCTACATGTTGACACGTTGCGAAACATATTAAAAGGACGTCATGTGTGTAAAGGATGTTTATTCTAATCGATCGTTCATTACTCATAAACCTCTTGTGGATACAAATTCAGTACAAAAAAAATACTAAAAATTACTTTGAAATCTAATAAAAAACTACCTTAGTAAATATTTAAAAAATAGACTAGGTATGTAATTAATTTGCAGTGTCTTCTGCAACAAATTCTTCTAAATGTCAGTCACCCTGCTGTGGCTCAGACAAAGAAACTTCTTACGTAGATACTTCTAGCAACGCTTAATTATTTTCTTGAATTGTAAAATAAGCTCTTAGCATAAAGTTCGGTGCTTCTCAATTAATAACAAGGCCGGAATGTCTGTCCGGTCTGAGAAACTGTATAAAAGATTATCGAACGGAAGAAAAACAGTGTTCATATTGCTGCGGCTCCAGGGTGTCCTTTCATCACGTTTTATGTACTCCTCAGGCAGTTGAATGGAAGTTTTTTCTGGTTTAGTGGAGGTTTTTGTCGAAGTAATGCGGAGGGCCGCGCCTCCCGCGTGCCTCCTCACAGCCCCGATGAATATTTTGTGATTTTTACGGGACAGCTGGCTGGGATATTTATTTGATCAAAACTTCTTGATTAGGAATGTTGGCCAGAGTGGGATGTGTTATGATAACGTATTGATACTTCGCTTCGCATGAATGCGTCGTCTTGAATTTTTTATGGAGTCAATCGCATCTCTTTTATATGTCATGTGTAACAGTTATTGAGTACTTGTGTTTCAGAGTAGGTAAGTGCGAACTGGTTGACACAATTAAAATATGTTGAACTTTATGATGTATTTACTTCCTGTAGACTTTAAGAACTACTCAATGGTTTCCTTTCCCAAAGTGTTTAATTTTATTGGCCGTATTTCAAGGCTATAGCGCTGAACGTTAAGCTTCCCCAAAAGAGGAGCTCGTGGCTAAATAATAACAGCCGCACGGGTCGATCTTGAAGGTTAAGCAACGCTTGCCAAGATTGGTCTGTGGATGGGTCTTAACATAACGAGTTTCCTCCATGCCTCGGAAAGCACGTTAAGCCTGTAGACTTTAAGAACTACTCAATGGTTTCCTTTCCCAAAGTGTTTAATTTTATTGGCCGTATTTCAAGGCTATAGCGCTGAACGTTAAGCTTCCCCAAAAGAGGAGCTCGTGGCTAAATAATAACAGCCGCACGGGTCGATCTTGAAGGTTAAGCAACGCTTGCCAAGATTGGTCTGTGGATGGATCTTAACATAACGAGTTTCCTCCGTGCCTCGGAAAGCACGTTAAGCCGTTGGTCCCGGCTGTCATTTGTAGATCTTTGGCAGTCGTTACGGATTGTCAGAAGCCAGTAAATCTGACTCCAGTCTTGCCAAGATGTACCGTGTTACCCAGTTAATGGCTTGTGGAGGTCTGGTAGGCAGCCGCTCCACGTAAAACACTGGTATTCAGCTGAATCCGGTTTGACTGGAAGCCGACCCCAATGTAGTTGGGAAAAGGCTAAGCAGATGTTAAGCTTCCCCAAAACATCAATGTCATGCGATAGCGGTGCACTGTTATTTGTTACTAACCTACGACGTGCGCTCTACTGACGGATATTGGGGATACATCACACTAACCCATATCGGCTTAAATAACCGAGGTTAGTGACGGCCGCCGCTTCAGGGACGTATCGTGGTCACCGACTTATTTGATAGCGTAGTGAAATAGCTTCCACGAGGGTCGATGTTTTTTTCCTTCAACGTCCGGAGCAACGTGGCTAATAAGTACGGCTATCACCTCATAGACTGGGCAATGTTTTTACACCAGTCTTTCTTGCTTATTTGATCAAATTTCGAAGGTAGCCTACCTGAATCTTCTAGTCTATATTTTGCTAATAGAATCTCGAGGTTTATTCCTCTATTTGATCGCTAAACGAAATCTAGGGAACGCGAAGCTTCACGAGACTGATTTCTTGCTATCCGATTTACGCTGTATCGGCGGTGGAGGGAGCGGTTATCGGGAGCTGATTGAGCGCGCAATAAATTCGGATTGCTTTCCTACGTGTACATTTTCCCTATGACTCGCGGAACGCACTAATACATAAATAACTATTAGTTACTCTGTAACATTTACTTTACCAATAGTGACGTAATACCGAGATAGTCCTAAGTCATGGTGTATGAATAAATAACAGACATAACTGTAACGTAATAAGTTATCGTTATAGAAGCGTGACGTGAGGCCGAGCTTTTTGTGTTCCTGAAAATTGATGGTGACACTTAATGCTACAGCCTATGGAACAGTACATTCTGTGTAGCTATTTTTCTTTATTCAATCACGACTATCGCTTGTTGTTAAGCACTCCATAGTATTTTAATAGCATTACGTAAGCTTTGCTTTGAGAAGAGGGAGAAGAGCGTAAATAAATTAAGCCAATTACCAACTTAAACATGAAAATGTAAGCGCGCGTTTGTTTCATGTAGTCAGTTCCTGCAATTGGCGCGAGTCGCACGAGATTACGAGGTTCCTCCGACTACCTATCTACGAGGCGCACATAAAAGAAAATGGTAACCAACAGAAAGGTGGTAATGGAATTAACCGAGGTTGGGCGTGAGAATACGTTTAGTACACATAAATATGATCGCCAACGTTTGTTGTTGTTTATTATTTCAGGTTTCTTATTTTGTGAAAGTAATTACGGTTCTTGTCATGCCATCCAAGCTCACTTTCCGCAAACACTTGAAAAATATAATATCGCAGCCACGCAGGTTTGGCAAATATTTAGAGAACACATGTTGGTGCTCAATGTTACATTTGGTACATAGTAAACCAATATGTTTATGACGCAGATAAAGTAAAGGATATAATATCGTGCAGTCGACAAGTCGAACCGTCTGGTGGTGTAAGCGCGACGGGCTGGTCGCCGAACGTTTTCGAGCACAAATGTTAATATTCCATGTAATATTAAAGATTGTTTCGTGTTCCTTGTCTGAAAAGTTGTGAGTCGTCGTATAGGAGACGGGATATTTTAATATAATTTTTATATTAGTGGTAGAACTTAATACAACGCATGCACATTCATAAGGTTTTGTCAAAATGTCCGGACAAGAGTTGGCTCTTACATATTAAAATAAGCAATCTAACCCAAAATAACAATTTAAATTCATGTCTAATAAACTTGTAAAGTTTTTGTAAGGCTGCTG
Organism: Lacanobia oleracea; assembly: GCA_950371165.1. Classification (NCBI taxonomy): domain Eukaryota; kingdom Metazoa; phylum Arthropoda; class Insecta; order Lepidoptera; family Noctuidae; genus Lacanobia; species Lacanobia oleracea. The sequence goes on along the minus strand of OX493393.1, from coordinate 15,457,510 downwards.
TTTTCATCTTAAAGTTTTAGTTTGCGCTTGACTAAGAGGTGACTGTGGAAGAGACTCAAAAAATCAAGGCTCGCGAGAGGAGTGTGCGTACGTGGTGACGAGGCTGGTGTGCGTGGTGTGGGAACGGGCGGCCCGGCGGGCGCGGCGGTGGACTGGGCCGGGGGTATCGATCCCCGCGGGGCGCGTGCGCCGAGCGCGAGCGAGCCGAGCGCGAGCCAGCCGCGCAGTCCGCAGCCGGCCGCCAGCCAAGCGACCGCCGACACGGGGGACCGCGCCGCGCGAACCTTCCCTCGCTACGTTTGACATTCACCGCGCGACAACACTCGCACAACCTCAAATCGCCCCTCTCACAGGAATTGCTCTAGTGTTATCACTTCGAAACTGATGAAAACTTGTAGTTACGACGAAGTTAAATTATTATCTTGACTTTGAATTGACACATTTCATAAAGTGTTAAACTTTATTTATTTACGTACTTTAATAGACGTTCAAATAAAAACTTAAAAGCAGCATTAACAGAGGATATCTGAAAGCTAATTCAAAGTTGGTGTTCTGGTGCAAAGTCTAAAAAGCGGTGCTTGATAATCTTCTGAAGTGATCGTGTTTGTGACTGAAAAAATAAAACAGACGCTGGAGCGTTGCTCACGAGTTCACGGGTCGTTAATTCGGTGGAAGAGAAAATCCGAAAAAAGAGGTCTCGCTTACGTCCGCTCATCGGAGTGATAAAATTTATGACAAACGGTAAGGAGCGTGTAGTGATAAGGGTTGGGTGCGTTATCTGTGCGGCGGCGGCGCGTGTGTCGGCCGGCGCGGTAATTACTGCTCAGCTCAGGAGCAGCCAGCGTCTCCATTCATTATTCTTATCACACTACAATTACATATTGCCGCCGTTACTGTCCGCTGATAACTAACCCTCCTGTAATTTACTGTAAGAGCACCATTCGATAGTTTCTCCTTTATTGGCACTTTAGCTTGGCAGATTTTCTTCCACAAATATTTCAGCCACACCGGATAAAAGGATTTCATTGGATAAGCTTCAAACTTTTAATATCATTACTGTGACATTACTAAGTAACATAATCTTTTTTGAGGTACCATCTTCCCGCCCGCCCTACAATATTTTTAGACAAACTTTTCTGCTCAATTTTATCCGCACATTTTCCTTCCTTATGCTACGTGGATTATACTGTCGTCAATATGGAGTAGATATATTTTGAAGTTTGAGTGATTAACTGAGCTCTAAACATACTTTATGCTCAATATTAATCTGAAACACTTCAACATTTGCACCAGGTTTCCTTTAATTCAGTCCTGCTAAAGAAATCTAACATTTAATCTTTCCTTTTCCTTAACTTCCTAACTACGGCTTCACCTTTCATCACCTTGTACATTTTAATTAGGTGTATTTTGTTATGTATGTAATGTAATTACATAATTTATTTTATTTATATATACTCTATTGTACACTAAATTTAAAACACATTAAGGAAACGTTAAACTAAAAAATATACAATTGGCGGCCTTATCGCATTCCGCGATCTCTTCCAGGCAACTTGAAATGGATAAGAATAGCCTAGACACGAAATGCGGTTGCACTTGTACAGTTAACAAAATTGTTATAGAAAAAAAGCAATACAATATACTAAAATACATACACAAATATTAAATATACACTTTAAAAGAAAAATAAGTGTCAATTTTGATAATATGCATAGCCAATTTGTGCCCAATTTGCACTGCCGTGGCTCCCGCAGGTCATGCCACAAGAAAACAGCAACGCCAATTCATCATGTCTGTAAATTACACAGACATATAAACACATTCAGCAGTAGTTGTAAGTACTACCATTTGTCACTTGTTAAGTATAGTATTTCCAGCACATTTATTTTACACATACAGCTACAATAATTCTGCTCCATTTAGCTTTGCGTAATATAGGAAAGTAGAATGACCACTGACCATTATGTTTTAGTACATTTTGTGACGGAAAAGGGGCTTGTTTCAATATCACACTCGTTAGTCTAAAAATATTCGTTGTGAAGGAAAGTCACGGGTTCAAATTTGCGTGAAAATTTATGCGAGTGTCGTATGTCTTAGAGAAGTGTCTCGATGGTGTGGGTGTCGGACAGAGGACACTGGGGCTCGGATTACACGCGCGGTGTTACAACCCGGCCATGCCTCAACCGACCTTTTTAGACGTTACCTCTTTGTACGTGTCGTTCGGATTAATCGTGTTATTGTCGGTTTCTAAAATTAACTGTTCAACCTTTTCTGTAGGAATAATTTTATTAGATCAGTCGTTTTTACGATGCCGTAATTAAACACTGTCCTAAATAAAATGTTACTTTTGTACGAGTGTCAGTATACGAATTGAACGCTATAATCACATATCAACAGCTTTTCACTAAGATGAACACAATGTCACTAAATGAGAAGACAGACAATTAGGAGCAGTATTTGAAAGTATTGAGATCCATTCATGTGTAGTAAGTTACTACTATCGAGCGATGACTCACCCTCGCCTCGGGAGCAGCAAAAAAAGACAAATTGCCGACTCTGTCGTCTGTACATTCACGTTATTGATAGATAAATGGTCTTTAAAGCTACTAAAAGTCTAGGGATTTCACTAAAATAGAAAATCTGTTTGAAACGGGACTTGCTGTCCCTTACAAGTTTATATGTTGATCGTTTCTTGTAATAAACACAATAAACCTTTAAGACATTCGGACAAAAAAATCTATTTGAGAATCCCGTTTCGGTTGGAAAACTTCGAACAATAGAACGCACCAGCTATAGACATAAAATACCTCATTACTTTTTATAACTTGGAGAAATAAAAGAGAGGTCGCCCTAGGGAGCGGCAAGGTTTCATCAGTCGCGTTACTGAACAGTATCTGTTTGAAGACGTTTTTATCTTCAGACGAGACCCCGAGCATGTCCACAAAATAAATCGTGCGATGACGCCCGCGGTTCAATTTTGTGTGAAAATTACGAGTTTAGGTACGTATCTTCAGAAAATTTCCTCGAACAAATAGATAGCAGGCCGAGACTGGCCGAGATTCGCGTCACGTCTCCCGCGACCACAGGGTACTTTAAAAATTCGTTTCCCGACCTTCCGACGAGTTCGTATGCTGCGGCGGCGACCTTTTCTCAAAGTGCTATGACCCGCCCTACAGTGTGCTGAAACGTATTATGAGTTTTACTTTTAATGCATTTTATTCAATTAGATATTAGCAAACATCTGCAATTAGCAAATAGGGTAATGGACCGCATAATTAAATCGAATTTGCATACACCTGAAACAGAAGATGTATTCTGTACCTTTGTGACATGCAGATATACTCGTATAGTTATTTAATAAAACTAGAAAATAAAATGACTTGTAATGACATTATTTCTAGGATGTGTGGTTCTTGTGACGTTCATTGCAAGTCAAAACGAAGAAAAAAAAAATTGAGCCCTACTCCTAAGCCCGTTGGCGATTGTTCGACCAAATTGGTCGGTAACTTAAAGCGGTTACCAATCAGCCTGTCCATTGTCCACTATGATTATTATGGAAATATTGATCTCTGTCCCTTTCTTGTTTAAGGGCACTTCGTGAAAGGCACTAATGTCTAAGAGCCAAGGACAACAGTGATTGAGATTTGATTAAGATATCCGATATTTCACTAAGCGCGTGGTATGCAGGTATGTAGATTAATAGCACTCGGAACGTAATGCGGTGGTAATTAATTTGGGAACAGACGAAAATTAAAAGGCTCTTAAAATAAAGCTGGAGCGTCTGCCAGTTTCGTTGTTAAGTTAATTATTACAAAATCCGTGTCCGCTTTTCAAGTCGCTATCAGTATTACGAGCTCGTCGTGTTGAGCATTCAATCTTCTCTCATGAGGCTTCGGTTATTTTATTCAGGTCGTGAATCGAACCGTAAGAAGGTGTTAAAGAGTGAATTGGCAAAAGGAGCGAATGAATGGAATATGCGAACAGGTCGGCGCGTTGGTTCCGATCGCCATTCGCAGCTGAATAATGAATGCGTCAGGAACGATAATACTCACAGTGGCCACCGCCGCGCGCCGCCGCCGCCCCTGCGACACATGTTAGCTTTCCGTACACTTTAATAGACCTGCTCCACTGATAAAAAACAAGGTATTTCAGAAGTGTGTGGTCATATTTAAGGGAGATGTTCTGTATTTACTATATAGTAACGAATCAATACTATATTCCATTAAAAGGGGCCTCTTTAAAAAAACGGTAATGAAGTCCCATCAAAATCACTTTTCAAACAGTTTGATGTAGTCGGTGGCATCGAAACTGCGATAGAACTAAAACAAACGCAAAGTATTGTTACGGTTTAATAATGATCGTATTATCCACTTTGAATTTAATTTAAGCCTTTAGTTTCATGTTTTAATTATATTATTTAGTTACAGATACACTTTAATTAATTTACAACGCAAAGTTGATTTTTAAGCATTTTGGCTGGCCGGGTTTTTTAAATTGTTTCTTTACGACACAGCAGAAACAGAACACCACCCTTAAATAAGGCACGCACTTCTGAAACACCCTGTACACAACTCCACTCCCATATACTTCACACCAACTAAAAATACTTTGAAAAAATGTATTACCATCAAGATTCACTTTAAACAGATAGGGATGATCGAGTGATGTTATACGAGATTATGATAATGTACTTAAATTGGAAACAAATCTGGTGTTATCGTAGATGCATATTAAAATTATGTAAATTAATCTGTAAGGGGAAGGTCTTCGTAAATACGTTCTATTATTATGATTCTAGGCCAGAATAATCTTGTGGCTCTATGAGCAAAGAAAACTGCTGAAAATTTTGGACACAATACGAACATTAACATAAGTCAGTAAGCAGTTAATGATAAGAAGAATTGTATGATATTGTACTCCAAAAACCTCTTACAGATCCACTAGAGATCTAAACCGTAATGTTTTTGAAACTGCACTCAAGTTTCACTGTAGTGGGATATCTCTGTTATTAAATGTAATGGGTGGTAGTGCTAACTGAAATCAAAAATAGGGTTATCGACATAATAAACTTATAAGTAGGTACTTAAATCTAGCTATAGTAGTTGTTTTTAACCGACTTCAAAAAAAAGGAGAAGGTTATCAATTCGGTTGTATTTTTTTTTTATGTTTGTTATTTATGAACCGATTTGAAAATTTTTTGTTTCATTTGAAAGAGTATACTTCTCGATTGGTCCCATTGTCACCAGGTCAGAATCTGATGACGGGATCCCACGAAAATCAAGGGCAACCCTCAAATTTTATAGGCACATACAAGGTTTTTCATAAACTTTCTAACGCAATTCAGATATTTGTGCCTGGTAATCATCATCTCATGTTGCTGAGCTGATGATGAAAGGTATAAATTAGGATCTGATGATGAGATCCCATGAAAAATTTTTGTTCAGCGATACTTTAGCCAATTGTCAGCCGATTTGGATGATTCTTTTTTGTTTGAAAGAATATTTTCCTGGACTGGTCCCGTTTCAATTTGATGAAGATCTGACGAAGAACTTCGGAGGTAGGCAACGGAACTCTTCAATAAATGATAGCAAAGGGATCGGGATTGCTGAAATCGCATGTTTTTTTAGTGTTTACACCAGTTCTTAACATAACATTGCGCCGGTACGCTGTTAATGGGTACAGGTACTGCTAAAAAGTAAAAAATAAAAAACTTTTTTACAAAAAATACAACCGACTTCCAAAAACAAAACACTACAGGGTACAAAATAACTTCGGAAGAAAGAAAAAAACTTTAATTTCGGAAGTCGGTGTCAAAAAACGAAAAAATAACAAAAAACACCGACTTAAGAAATTAAAGTTTTTTTCTTTCGGAAGTCGGTTGTATTTTTTGTAAAAAAGTTTTTTTTTAGCATGGCATTAGCGGTCGTTGACGCACCTACATTAACTGTCATTCTTAATTTAAAAAACGGAAACGAAAAAAAAATTACCGGTACTTGATTGTTCGGGTTCCAAAGATGAAATATTATATAAAAGGGACTGCTATTGTCAGGCTAAAACGGAAACAACTAACATTTAGGAAGGTAGCGGGACTTTCAAGTATTTTATATTCGAATATATTTGAATATATACCACAGAATGGGCAGCAGAGTTCTCTTTAAAACGCAACACCCGCTAAGCGTGGCGATTATGGAAAACCCCCACTCGTACGATATTGCGAACAAATAAGGTTGGAATCGTCTCACCTTGTCAAAATATAGTCATATTTTATCATAGTAACTGTTGTTTTTATTTTAATTGTAAAGATTTAATTTTCTTTTTTTTTGTTTATAGTATAAGTACTTAAACCAGTTATAATTAATAAATAAATAAATTAAATAAATGAATTAAAGATAAAACACTTTATTATAAATAACACCATCAATGTCTAACATCGACTATGTGTGACAAATAAATATATTTTGAATTTGAATTTGTCATTTCGTTGGGCTATTTTTTGTCTTTTTGAAGGTGTGGCTTTATTGACATCATCATCATTCATTTATTGACAGTTTTTCTCCTGTTCACTCCTATGGGAGTTGATTATGAAAAATTCATTTGATATGTTTCATTTTTTTCAGTGTTAGATAGCCCATTTATCGAGGAAGGCTATAGGCTATATACCATCACGCTAAGACCAATAGGAGCGAAGCAGTAGTAAAAATTGTGACGCAGATGAAGTTGCGCGGGTCAACTAGTTTATTATAACTTCTTTTTCAATTTAATTGCAACAAGCAATAAAAACCACCTGTAAAAACTTGATCACTCAATTTCACCTTTTCCAGGGTTATTTTCGCAAAATCCAAAAACACTTATTTTATCAATCTGCGCTGTAAAATTTTTCCATAAAAACTTATGCCCTAATCTTTGTCCCATATTGGGAAATTAATATGTTATGCCTTTTTATTTACATAGATATGTGTTTGTGTCAAGTTTCAAGTTTATAAGCCTAAAGAATGAGAATCATACAAGAATTTTTTCTCTTTTCCCAAGAGTTGGGTTTTCGCAAAAACCTATCTTCGAATACCGCTACAATCAGTCAGAAGTTCAAGACATTGATTTTTATAATATATAATTGATTCTTATAGATAATCTCCGAGTAAAATAGCTGTTAAACATCGGGGCAGACAGACAGACAGAATATAGTCATAAGGGTTCTGTTTTTGACAGTTAGCTACGGAACCCTGAAACGTACTTTAGAAGTAGAAACATGTAAATTATGTTAAATAATTCAAAATACTAGTCGTTGGTTATAGAAATTATGGCCTCAGTGTTGTATGTCATCAATCTACTGGATACGTTATACACACAACGTTTTAATTATTAGCTCTGTAGCACTATCATTGCTTGCACTGAGTTTGGTATACATTGCCGGTTTTCTATTACCTCTTTAATGTTTTATGATGTAGAACTTTTAATGTAGCCCAAATGGCAATTGCAAAGCAAAAGTAAGATAGCCAGCTTCCAGCTTTTTGTAACGTTCCTTTGTGTCTCCGCTGAGTATTTTCAGCGCTGTCCTTCGTAGAGGTCATGTATAAAAAGATCTTAAACCTGGGAGAGATGTTTAGAAGAAAGATCCTATATATTTTTCTTAAACGATTTCCTCAATGGTCCCAGAAAGTCATTTCGTCACAAAATACGATTGCGTGTTAAAGTGCACACACGTAAAAATTCATAACTTCTGCTAAAGTGAGGATTTTTGCTGAAAATTTTCCTGTTTTTAGGTCAAACAAAGCATCTTACGAGAAGGTATCGTATTGAATAAAATATAAATATTTTTGGAACGTAAAAGTTTCACAGTATCTCGTCCTTGTGAATATTATGTAGCTATTCATTCAAGTCACGCGTGCCTCTGCTGTTTATTCACATTCGCATTGGCGTACGTAAATAATGGGGTAACTTTTCCAAGTCACCCGACTCGTGTAAGACATGCTTCAATAAGCTATTTACTTTAAATCATATTTTTTCATAGTTACTCGACTGCAGCTAAATTATTATTGTAAGGCCGAGGAAAATGTGCCATACTCTATGGTTATTTTTAAAAATATAGTCCATAAATCAATGCTCGTAAATATTGTCAACAAAAGAGTATGAATAAGATCCTAGGCTTTGTCAGTATTCGTATCAGTATTTATGTACGTGGCGCTTCCGATGTTTTACTCACTCATAATACAACCGCGGCTGGTATCCGAATACCTTAAAATTGTGTCCATAAAGATAAGAATTTTTGCGACTTCGTTTCGCTAGGCTCGAGGTTCCCTAAAAATTTATGATCACATTTCATGACTTCGTAAGAGTTCTGTTGGTTTTTCTGAAAAAAAAAAAAAAGTGAAATCCGATGTCCTCATTTAAACGAAGCTTTATAAATTGTCCGTAAAGTTAAACTAGAGCTATTATATTCTGCTACGAGTGCTACGCTTTTTCGTAGCAAGTGAGTAGCTGCGTAGGCCGCAATATAAACTTTGGAATGAAAAGGAGCAGTAAATTTATGTTGTTTACCTATGCCATTGTTATATAATTTTGTTGACGTGCCTACTTTTACACAAACATTAAACTGCATTATTCATTGTCCTCAGAAATTATTCGTGGAGATTTTTGGTGAACAATAGAATTATGAAAATTTTCGTGAACCGCGGTTTTGTTAATGGGCCACTAAAAAGGGACGGGTTCTAATTGCTTTGAATAATGTAAGCATATACGTAGGTATAGGAGGCTTCTCATCGGTACTTCACAGGGAGCTGACCACTCGGTCAGCTAGTCTTTTGTTGCGTAGATTTTAATTAAGGGTTTTTTGAATAAAGTAAGTACTTATTGACACAGGTCTAAATTAATCATAATATTTTGTAATCACCGCAGCATCATATTGAGTGAAGCGACGTGCACAGTGAACGTGCATGTAGGAAGTCTTAGGTACGTAACAAGAGAGCTCTTTAGGTCGTCTTATGAATTATGGGCGGCATGCAGCGTCGCGACGCGCGCTAATTGATTCCTGAATTTAACCCTCGCGTAACCTCGTTACTTCTAGTGAACGTGAAAGATGTCAGTTCATTCTCGCTGTAATGGAACAGTTCCTTTATCTTATTTCGTATAAGCTAGCAACGTGAATTTCCTTTGCATTTTTTCCGTGTACAAATGTAATTTTACCCATATTCCCGCTTCTGGTAAAAGAAGCCACTTGACACCCGTCCTTTAATAAATTTCGTTAAAAACAATTGAAATTGGACGCACTGCCAAGGTTAAGTAACGCGACAATCTGTGATTTATAAAGCCACATTAACATTCAACCTTGAGAGGCATTTGGAAAGTCAGTCGAGCCCAAGTTGAATCAAAATGGTCGTCTTTTATTGGTACTGTTTACTACTTACTAGTCGTGTTTCAGATTTCTTTCGTAAATTTTAATGGCACTACCAACTTCTATACAACAAATGTTACTAAAAACTCCTATGTCCGAGACTAGCTAGTAGTACTGATTAGTTTTAGTTATAAAATCTATTTATTACGATGTATTATGGAAACTTTGATATGATATTAGTTCAGAACAGAACAGGAAGATGAAGGAATTGAAAAACGGGTTCATCAATAAATCTGCCATTAATTATAAAAGATTAGTGAGAAATGCACTTTATTTATATGTCGACATAGTTATATTTTGAATAAACACGTCTCTTTGTTATCAAATCACGTCGCTGAAATAGTGCGATGCTAATCATGAAGCGTCGATCTGCATAGCAACTACACACAACACACCGGCTGTGACAATGTCTGACGCAAAGTTGCTCCATTAAGTTTAAAATCCAAACGTTTCGCATAACTAAGACAACACACTAAGGCTAACTCGCGTCACCAGCTAGCAAAATAATGGAGGAGTAAATATGGAACTGTTTCATGAGTGTGCCTCTCTATGATCACTAAGTGGCATTATTCGGCTTGGACTCCGTCATCATCTAATTACTAAATATTTCATTTTATGTATTTATATTTCCAACAACTTCCTTATAGAAATTCAGAACAGTACATAATCACTACCTTTTCGGAGCAGTCGAGTACTCGATGCTTATGGAGCGTTCGCGCCTAAGGGCCTCTACACACAAAGGGCAGTATTGTGCGGCGCGGCTTTGCGATTATATCCATGTTTCGCTGCTATACCAATTAAGTGGCCATTTATATCAAAGACAGTAGAGCAAACAAAACAAAAGCACGGTGTCAGCGACGCTCCGTAGCGCATCGCACCCGCTGTGTGAAACTCCTTTGTGAAATCTTCCGTTTGCTCAGCTTTAAGACCTCGGTCTATTAAATCCATAGCAGAACTGAGTCACTTCAAGTGTTATGATTATTGCATCCGTACACATTATCCCATGAAGGGGGAGCGGCGCTGCTTTAAAACATGGACCCTTGTTTTTGTGACGAGCACATTCACTTGAACCGGCAACCATTTTGTTCGGAGAAATTTTGTAATTTCTATTTACTCAGCGGTTTTCCTGTTGTTTTCCTTAATTTTGTCACAGTTGATCATTTTTATGAAAAATATATCTTTATTTAACGATCCGTAGCGGGTGTGTTTTATTAAAATGGTTAAGGCAAACCATTTTATGTTCCTTTGATCTTAGTTACTTAACAGATTTTTTCCAGTAATCTGATTATCAAAAAAGTGATTTTAGTAAACACGACTTAATTAAGACTTTTGACGAGAAACATTTTGTTTCCAAATTTTTTTTTAGCAAAATCATAAAGCGTTATCATATTTCACTCTCACTGTGTGTTGTTTGTATATTTTAAAATAAAGCAGGTTTATTTAACCGCCGTTGGTTGCCGCGGCAGCAGCTTGTTAGCAACTGCCTTTACATATCTCTTTTGCCAGCTACCGAGATTCTCATTAAGAAAAACAATGAGAAAACGTAATTATGTACATTCAAGCAGCCGAACACCAACGTAAACGTTAGGAAGTAATTGTATATAAAGTACTATAATGTTATATTATGACGCTTTCTCGACTGTATTATGTTCTGTTCACTCAGTTTATGAGTTTGTTAACTATTCATGATAAGGCTAACTTTGCCATGAATCTATGCCATGAATGAAACAACTGAAACTTCTGAAAAGCGCCGTTATCTGTTGTCAAGCGTTTGCTGCACCAACTGAGAATATGCTCTCAAGATACCCATGAGAATATTATGACAATTAATTCTAAACAGGAGGAGAAATTACTAAAATATGAAAACAAAGCAGTATGTCACTAAAATATAGTTGTTCACAAATTAGTGTGCGCAGATAGCAATTTAATTTGCGTTTCCCGGGGACTGTTGCCTTCGTCATAGTTTGATAAAGTTCTTCGAGAATTCTGCCTAAGTAGGCCAATTGATAATCAAGTTTTATTTGTTATGAGAGTCATTAGGAGAGGAAATCTTGTTAGAACAAATTTCGAGCGAAGTTTGTTTGGAAGCCTATGTGCGGGCTCGGGTAATTACTGACGACGATGTTCATCTTTTACCTTTACCGCCTCTTTTAACGCGTCGCGAGGAAATTGTTAATTGTTTATACTATTATACTATGTACGTATGAGGTATATCTCTAAGGAACTTGGAAGTATTACCGTGACGTTAGACTGCTGCTATTCTAAGAACAAAAGGGTTTGTTGAAGTGAGTATTGTATGAGAGGGGTTTATTTGTGTTTACTGCTCTTAAAAGCATTTTTGGTAAAAGGGACGAGCGTTATTGTGTGTAACAAGTAGAAAATATTACAAGTACACGTATTTATGTTTTGGGTCTGCGAGCTGCGGTCCCTACTAAACGAGTGCTCCTGTTTATTGCTCATAAAGTAACGTTTCATTCCAGAACGTCCGTATATACTTTATTGGTCGTTGTAACTGATCGAGAACATCACTTTTACACTTTTACCTGTTTTGTACGGTGACATAATCATGGTTAAATTTTTGAAAGCGCCATAAATTTTTTAATGTGCTTCATAAAGTTCGGCCATTCGTGTCAATTGTTTTATAGTTCTATTTTAAAGGTACTATAAAATTGGTATTGCCGAAATGTTTTCTCAGTCGCCAAGTCGATATAAAATTCATCATAGAATATGAATTGCGAGTCTATGAAATGATTGGTAGTCGATGTGGGTATGAATATGGGGTTTATATGACTAAATATTGGAGTGGTCGTGTTGTGGCGTGTCGTATGAGTCAATACGTATGCGGAGCAGTGGTGCGGCGGTGTAGAGCAAGCACATAAACGTTATTGGTAACGTACGACGTGGCGGGCGGGCGCGGGCGGCGCCGCGGCCTGTAATGCGGTTTACTTTTGCAGCCGCACGTCCCCGTGATGTTAAGTGATGAGCGCCACACACGTACATACATCTACACTCGGTGTAAGCAGACGATATGGTGAAATGACTTCATATTGGAATCATACGACTATTATACAAACATATTCATCGCTCAAGTAATGCAGAAGTAATAATAGTTTTAAAGAAGTGTGTCTGAAAATCGCTAAATTTTATCATTTGGGATATTTTAAATCATGTTTGGCGTCAAGGGCGATTGAAGACGTATTTGTACACTATTTAAAACTTTTAAATAAACAAGTCGTTTTTTAATGATCGAGCTATGTAGGCATCGTTACTATTGAAGATTAATATTGAGCAATAACTTACTCAAATTACCTGTTGAACGCCAATTAATATTTTGAAATAAGATGCTAAAGAAAAAAGAAATAAAATTAGAAGTTCTTTTTCTTTTGATTACAGGCAAGGATACAAAAGTCAAAAGTCTAAAAGGTTTATTTCAATTAGGCCATTAAACGGCACTTTTGAACGTCATCATTACATTTAAAATAACATAGTGACTCTACTGTCCATTCGGAAGGGTAGATTCTTATGGAGAAGAACGGACAAGAAACTCCATAGTTACTCTTTTCAAATCAATGTTTTACACGTGCTGTGGTATACAAGACTTCTATTAATATATGTGAGGACCAAGAACCCAGAGTATGCAGAGGTAGACTTATTTTTTTTTTTTTTTTTTTCTTTCATTTAGTTCTAATATGTCACAAGGTATTTTATTGTAACATTTAAAACAGTACCTCATGAAAGATGTGTGTACTTTAGCTATACGAAGTTTATAGTGTTAAAGTGTCATGTTACAAAAATTATCATGTCACGCGTCTCCAACTCGCACTTGGCCAGTTTTTGTAGTAACTGCTTCTCAACCGAAATTCTGAATAATAGAGGAACGAAAAAAATTCTGGCGTGTTGTTGGATATGAGATTTTTCGGGAAAATACTTCCATGAATTTCCCGTTCGACAACGTTGCTGAAAGGTTTTCTAAGAAATTAAGCTTCCGTCTTCTTCGCCTACTTGTATCCATTTCTCATAATCGAAGTTTTCGCCCTCTCGCCCTCCATTTCCACCTCTAAAACTTGTCGTGTATAGAAACTTGCCTTATAACATAATGTAGCCAGCGCGTTGCTAACATATATATTAAGAGCGTCATAGTTGCGAACAATCTTGAAGCAGGCTAGTCGAGGAGCCTGGAGTGTCCTGTACTTTAGTAATTTAACTTGAATGTAATTAATGAACTGACCGTCTGCGGCGCACCACTTCTCGGTCATTAGTCAAGTGCTTACTCATTAGCACACAAAGTTACCATTCAGATACTATAAATAAATTGCCCGTTCATATCTCACTGGACGCCTCGTTTCTGTGGCTTTATACAACAAAATGCTTACATTAGCAACTCCTATCGCGAGTTCGTGACGCTAAACGACTAAACAAATTATGCAAAACATAGGTTTTATGATGCAGTGTAGGTATAATTCTATTTTATGACCTATAAAAGTGACTAATTTTACATATAGACGGGAAATTATAGGAGTGGGTTGTAGTCGCTTTGTTGGAGCCTGTAAACATTGGTTTCTTTGCTAATTTATGGCAGTCGTTCGACAGTAGCTGTGCCGGATTTGAAGAAGTGGGTTTTCAATAGGTCAGTTGACATTTTGTTTTTAAATAAGTAAGTCATAAGTCATCGGCACATGTGTGAGTACTGTGTACCTTAAACTTAAGCTACAGCTATCAGTTTTAGGTTTGTTTTTGACTTGAATGTACTGGCGGTTGGGAGTGTCATGCTCACTCAAAAGTCTAGCTGATGTGTATGCGTTGGATCATTTGGCTCCCTTCAAAATGGTTGAGCCGAATGGTGCTAGCGTTTGCGTCATGTTCGTGAACGGGCGCCGTCAGTTGGGACTGGTTATTTCTCAGCTGCCAGGTTTATTTTAATTATTTCTTTGAATTATTCTTTTATTTCCGGACGCTTTTATCCTGCTCGTCTTTTACATCGTTCTCACATGTATGTATAATTTCAACTTGATGTAAACAAAATTTTGTAACAATTTATTATTTTTAAAAGAGTGTCCGTGGAGTTTCTTGCACGTTCATCTCCATAGAGATCTACGTCTTTGGAACGTGCAAATACCTTCATCTTTTTGGACTGACCAACCTTGACAATTCAAAAGTGCCTGTAAATGGTTTATTTGAAATAAATATTTTTGAGTTTGAGTTTGAATCTAACTTCTAACTAATATTATAAATGCGAAAGTTTGGATGGATGTTTTTTACTCAATCATGCTAGAACGGCTGAACGGATCCGGATAAAATTTGAAACATTGATAGATTATAGTTTGGAATAGCACATAGGCTATTTTTCATCCCGGGAATATGTTCCCTTGGGATCATGTGGGCGAAGTCACTGGCAGAAGCTAGTAATTAATTAGACATTTATTTAACAAAGGAAGGTACAATAATAGTAGTATATCGTTGAAATAAAGAGTGCGCTATGTTATGCCAGAGGGTGTACAAATGTTTGTTAATAATTGAGGCAACCAAGTCTCTATAATAGATTATAAATAAACCTCGACAATAAAGTAAGTCTTAAGTACATATTAATTATTGTTCTATTAGACCGTTAAAAAAATGATAATATTTTTGAGACACTTTGAAATAACACGTAGACTAATATATTATTTATTGATGCCATCATGAGCAGGTAACATCAAACATAAAATAAATCCACGTGAAACTCGCTCTTGAATCATTTTGGTTCGATTTCGAGCAATATGTCCTAAGTTATAACGGTCTTTACGTTCGATGTAGCTCGAAACATAAACACGTCGAGCACGTGTGAACACGCATGTGTGAACATAGCATTACACTGTACAAAAATGTTTCTGAGAAGTCTTAGCAATTTATAATTGTGCGGCGAAAAATTCGGCGTATAGCGGTTTCTGCATGGGAATATAAACTAGACAAAAGGGGTACATATGTATTGAAATACTTTAATTTAGTTTAAATAAACATTTATTAAAATAAATTTTAATATAAGTCAGCTTGTCTATTGTAAACTAGTTCACTGAATTAATCAGGGGCAGTTTTAATGTCGCACCAATCACTGTAAAACTAATAGAAAACTGCCTCAGATGGTAATGGACATCTTAAGCGGATAGGTGAGCACCATGTTTTAAAAATAGCGCTGAACCAGCCAGAACAGAAAATGTGCAGGTACCACCTGCCATCGACCTGGTGGTCCAAAATGGAGAAAGACCGAGGTCTGGCAATCAGGTTAATTCAAGAATTAACCTGTTTGCCAGAGCCGGATACGCCAACCTAGGATAGAATATCCTAGAGCAGAATCGTGAGGAAACCCGACACCAAATAATGAGAACAGAAGAGGACATAGAAGAAGAACTAGTTTATTGTAACATAATAAGACGTAGTGTGAATTCAATATTTACTTATTTGATAGAGTATCATCAAATCACAATTTTTGAGGAGTCGACGTCACAGTTAACGTCAACTATAAATTACTGTGTGAACCACATGAAAGGCACGAGAACATAGCTGCTGCGGTTTGTATGTAGTGGTGGTATGTAGCACTAATTATGTTCCTATATATATACATTTATCGTCTTGTCAGCTATTATAGGGCGTCTAGCGTTCAAGTTAGTTACACGTTTGGCAGCGCAGCTCATTTTAATGTGGTTAATGTTTATTTGTCTACTCTTTTCTTTAACTACTCGTATAATAGAGTAGGTCGGCCTAAATGGCTGAACCATTAGATAAGCTGATACCATTTTACATAGAATGACTCACTATCTTCCTTCAACAATTCAGTAGGAAAATGGGTTACATTATAATCTGGTTGTCAGACTTCCAGACTTCTGATTACTCGTCATCATCTGCCTAGCCTTTTCCCATCTGTATTGGGGTCGGCTTCCAGTCAAACCGGATTCAGCTGAATATTCAGTATTTTACGTGAAGCGGCTGCCTACCAGACCTTAACAACCCCTTAAATGGGTAACACAGTATTTCTTGGCAAGACTGGAGTCAGATTTACTGGCTTCTGACAATCTGTAACGACTGCCAAAGTTCTAAAAATGACAGCCGGGACCAACAACTTAACGTGCTTTCCGAGGCACGGAGGAAACTCGTTATGTTAAGATGGTCACCCATCCACAGACCTTGAAGATCGACCTGTGCGGCTGTTATTCTTTAGCCACGAACTCCTCATTTCCCTCACTTCTGATTACTCGTAACGACAGTAAAATATCTATAAATGACTGCCGTGTCCAACTGCTTGACGTGATTTTCGAGTCATAGCGTGTGATGGATGATCATCCATCTACGGACTGTCTTCGGTAAGCATTGCTTAACCCTGCTGTAATTATTTTACCAGCTCCTTTAGAGTGTGTAAAGGCGACTATCAATTTGGTGGTCGGAAGATAATAAATATTTTATTACAGAGCACGTGAACCGCAAAATCACTGTTACGGCGTTGTTATACGGATAATTTGCAAATATTATCGTAAAACCAGCAATGACGCCTGTTACAAATCACTACGGTAATATATTGTTATAAAGCCGTGCATTTAATATCGGTGCGCTGTTCAACAATGTTCAGTTAACGATGTTGATATTACATGTTCCATTTAAACATGTATTTTCGTTTGAGCGCAGCGGTCTTGTTAAAGTCATAAAGTAATATGGATATTCAGATACTAAACACAACATCAAATTCAGTCAAATAGGATAGTTAGGCCACTTTAGTATGTATTACCGTATCTAGCGGTTTCAAGCACGTTAGTAGAAATTCGAATAGCTCGTAGTGAACTGCAAGCTGTGCTGATATCGGCACGCCCAATAGAACATTAATTTTGATTGTTTGTACAGTAGTGAGATGATAATATTATGCGGTATTGGTGATCGGTGATGGAGGAGCTCGTGGCTAGATTATAATAGCCGCACGGGTCGACCTTCAAGGTTAAGCAACGCTTGCCAAGGTTGGTCTGTGGATGAGTGACCATCGTAACATAGCGAGTTTCCTCCGTGCCTCGGAAAGCACGTTAAGCCGTTGGTCCCGGCTGTCATTTGTAGATCTTTGGCACTCGTTACGGATAGTCAGAAGCCAGTTAATCTGACTCCAGTCTTGCCATGAATTACCGTGTTACCCAGTTACTGGGTTGTGGAGGTCTGGTAGGCAGCCGCTCCGCGTAAAATACTGGTATTCAGCTATATCCGGTATGACTGGAAGCCGACCCCAATATAGTTGGGAAAAGGCTAGGCAGATGATGATGTACAGTAGTGATATGATAATATTATGCGGTATTGGTGATGCGCGATGAGGTTGGGGTCAGTGAGTCGTCTGCTGGCTAGTGAGCGGTGGTCGTGGTGCCATTATGATAACGCGTGGGCACGCGTGCGCGGGTGTGGCGAGGCAAACAGCCCCGAGCTCGACAGCTATTTGATCGCCGCCTACAAAACAGATTAAGTACTACGTCTGTTTGCACACATAAAACTTTTCGAATTTACTTACTCCTACTTCCTACTCCTATTTATAAACGTGAACGACTGTACGTAGAAGTCTTTAGATGTTTGGATGTTTAATCATCAACCTCAACCGCTGAATAGATTTAGACGAGATTTGCACACGGGTAAACTGTAACCTAGATTAGAAGATGGGATCTTATCCCAGTAGTACGTTCCCGTGGGATAGTTTACAACAACGACGTAGGCAAAGACTCTGGCAAACTCGGAAAAAGAAAAATTGCTTTTACAACTATTATTAGATATTGTAAAGCTTCGTCACGACAAAACTATCACTGCTCTGTACACGATGCAGACGTTTATTTTCTCGAAGAACAGTTTTAACTAAAGTTCATAGGTAAATGAAACCAGTACAACAAAGACAAGCAAAATGACACGAAGTGTTAATAATTATTTTTTGACTTTGTCACACTGTTTATTAAATTAGAAAGGTTAAGTTATTTTTGGCACAACGGCGAACCTCTTGAACAAATTGGTGGCTACTAATAAATGATTTTCAACAGAAATATCTAACAGGAAACAGAAATATTGCTTGTACCTTACTTTGATTACTTTTACCCATTTTCTTGTTCTTTATGAATGGGTAAACATTAATTTTACTAACTTTAACCAATGTAGGTATCAAAACGGAAAATAATTGCCCTCTTTCTGGGACAGTCGGATAAAAATAGACCTGTGCCCTGCTTGCATCTCGTTTACAAATTTGTATTATTCGATGCCCCACACGATATTCGATGAAAACTCTCATTAAAAAAAATAGCATTTAATAAAAAACCCCAACTCAAAATATTTTTATTTACCAACAAATATTAACAGCCACACACAAGTTTGCCGGTTGTGGTGATAACCCACAAATAGGTCACTAATTACGGTAATTTATTTCTAACTAGCTTCTGCCAGCGGCTTTTCCCGCGTGTTCTCTAGGAAACGTAATCCCGGGATAAAAAGTAACCTATGTCCTTTCTCAAGTAGGTACTAGACTATTTGTGTACCAAATTTAATTAAAATCGGTTTAGTAGTTTTGGCGTGAAAGCGCGACGGACAGACCGCCAGACAGACAGAGTTACTTTCGCATTTATAATATTAGTAAGGATATAATATAATATATTAAATTAATAATAAATTACCGGTCAAATACTAGTAAATCACTTAGCTATCCAAACATCGGTAAATTAATTACTAGCATACGTCTTAGCGGGCGACAAGGTGTCACCTGTCAGCTCAGCTTCGCATCAAGTGACGCGCTATGGATATGCTGACGCGGGCGAGCATGAACTCTGCCAACACAGTCGTGATGTATGGCATTTGAATAAGTTATGTCGATACCTATATCAAACTATGAAGATGTTTTGTTGTTCTGGCTGCTCTAGCAGTGACTTTGCCCATCATATCCTTCTAACATCCTGACCTATAAATGCCCATAAAAATAGTGAAAATGGAAACCAAGCTGAATGTTAATTATGTGCAAGATTGTTGACTTCAGCGACAAAACAATTGAGATCCAAATGAGTGCCAATTTGTGTAGATAATCCTGAAATAAGATAAGACCCGAATTTCGACACTGAAGATTGCTCATGTTGTACGGACGAAATACCTCATTATCAATCTGCATCGATCACAACGATATTTGAGCCAATTTATGAGTAATGTTAAGTTGTTAAATCAGTGTAAGTGGCATTGCTAAAATCTGCGGGGCTGAAGAAAATTTAACAGAATGTTCCAGAAGATATAGATATGGAGGTAATGTAGGTATCAGTCAAATACTGTCAAACACTACTTAACTGCCACAATTTGACGGGAATTCAGGCTAAAGAATAGTTTGACAAATTATGGGAGTTAATTTATTTTTATAGATTTTTATAGCTGCTAACTAACTATATACACTAATTACTCGTAACACGATATTTTGTACAAACGCGTATAAAAAAAAAAAAAACTTAATTCTGAAACCGGGATAAGATTATTAAACAATAAAAATTGCATGCGATTGACAAGAGCTACCGAAATGGGCGTAGTCAATACCTTATATTTTTTTAACCGACTTTCAAAAAAGGAGGTTCTCAATTCGGCGAGTATTTTTTTTATGTATGTACACTGATTACTCAGAGGTTTCTCATCCGATTTGTGTGATTATTTTTAGTTCGACGCCGGCCATATTTGCCATTTGGTCCCGGTAAAAATGTTAAAGTTTGGTTTGTCGTTTTTATTTTATGAGCATTTTTGGTTATTTAATTATTTAATTTTTTCTAAAGCCTCCAGTGTTATTCCTTGTTTTTATCTTAGGTAACCCGTGTGGAAAAGTCCACCTTTCTGCGGTGATGAGTCATTCATACAATGAGTCAGGGTTTTTCTTTTTATGAATTGGAAAGACGTGGTACTCTTTGTATCGTGATTTTCCACCGCTTCAGTTATGACTGATAGATTACTGGATTAGAGGCGTTATAAAGGTACTTTTTTGTTACCTAAAATGCTTTTGTAGCGCTTGCCAAATGCCATTACCTAGCTTTTTTTTTCTAAAACTCATCGATAAGGTACTAGTAAGTTCGTAAATAGAAGCGACAACCTATTGTATGTTTTTTATTGATTAACCATTATTTTGTTCGTTGATTGAAACTCTTTAGTTCTACTTGAATATTTCGTTATCATAATTGTCATCTTCTTTATTTGTTTTGAATACAATATATTTCTATAGTCAGTTTTGTGCACAATTCAAGTTGAAATGATGAGATTTACGTAATCTTTAGGGTTCCGAACATGTGTAAAAAACGGAACTCTTATAAGATCACTCGGGTATTTGTATGTCTGTCACAACCAGTTTTCGCCGGATCTACTAGACCGATTCTGCTGAAATTTGGTTCACATATGGACTTCTGTGACTCAAACATAGACGCGTTACGTAAATAAATACATTTTGAGTACAGGGATCACTTTTTGGGGTAAAAGTAGAAAATTTTCAAATTGTGTCTTATGACATATCAAATGAAAGGGATAATTTTAATAATATTTTTTTCATAATTTTAAAATAAATAGCATTGAAGTTATTCAAGAAATTAAACCAAAAATGACCATTATCCGTATTAATGACCTTATCTCTTAAACTACTGAGCCTAAAATTTTGAAAAAAAAAATGCAGATTGTTCTTTACCTACAAATTACAGAACAACCTGTAAGAAGTCTATTGAAACAACATGTAACCAAAATGTAAATCGTTCGGAACCCTTTGCACGCAAGTCCAACTCGCACTTGGCCGGTTTTTACACTTCTTTTCCGTTATGTTTATTTACAATACATATCATATTTTAACACCGCAATTCTAGTTTTACTCAGCCATTTACTTGTCATAAAAGTCAGTACAAAACCCATTATAATTCTTTGATGTTTCATTTAACGTTCGAGAATAGTTTGAGTTCTCATAAAACGTACGTTTACGATACCTACGTACGAGTTAATTCTAGGAACTCTTTCAGCGCGAGCTCGATAGTATATTTGATTTCCCTGAAATTTCCCTTTCATACAGCCTCCGATGATTTCATTACATTCCCGACATTTGAATACATTTTGACTTGTGAGTTTCATAAACTATTATTTTATTTTCAGAAATCAGATCCGAACATATTTTTATTATCTAATTCTTTACTTCGCTACAAATCTAAATACGAAAACATTTATGAAAATGTAAGTTATACTATGGCGGGTTCACCTAATGTCACGTTGTTATTGTTGTTCTGAAATGACAAATAACACAATTAATTTCATACGTTTCGGAGAGCCACGGAATTAAATGGACCGTTCTAGTATTACTTGGCACAAGTTAAGGATGAATAAATAAAAAGTATGAACTTTAGTAATTTTATTACAGCAATAAAATAAAGAAATTTTCTCTGAGAACATCGTAAATTTTTATATTCCTAGGGTTTACGAGTATGTGTCACTAGTATGTACAAGCCATTATAAATTTTCCAATTAATCGAATTTTAGTTGTACTCGTGACTACTTACAGTTCCATTTCGCCATTTGTGACCTCATTCAGATTTTGCCTACGTTAGACCAGAATGATTTTGAGACCGTCTTTATTTTATTGACGCTCAAAACTTCGACAGCTTTCCGTTTCCTCTTATTTAACAAAGTTAACATTTTAATTTGTTTTACTCAAATATTGTTTGTATATGTTTTACGAAATAAACAAAAACACGTACATAATAAGCACATTTGGTAGTTACGGGCGGCGTAGCAGTGCTACGGCGTAGCAAATACGTAGCACTCTTTACTGTAGGTAAAGCTTATCTAAACGCAATTCTACCGCAAGGTTCTACTTTAGAGGGCCAAATTCAGCAGAATAAGCTGAACTAGCGATAGGCGGTATCAATACAGATGAATACTGCTGCTCAGTGACCCTTGGGAAATAATGGGCCGGTCTATTCGCAGCTGAAGCAGATGGCACCTCTGGAATAGAAAGTACCTCATTTGTGAAAGTCTAGTAATGCATTAAGTACTACAAAGATTTATACCGTGATATTATTCTCGCATTAATTGAAAATTATAATTAATCTAGGGTCGGTTACGTGAAAGGAAAATATATTGGAGATAGTGTTTATCATCTGGGTCCAATTAAGCAACTGTACCGTCGGACAGTTTATTTCGCCTCGTTATTTTAGGATTGTTCGGCTCAATGTAATTTTTCGTGGCTAGATAAGCAAGCGTGTCACGTACGATAGAGTCGGTGAAACTATAGAGGTGTCTAATTGGGTTGCGCCGGCAGCAACCGAGTGAGGGCGAGACCGCACGACCCCAAATTGAAGCCTTCCGATATCCAGCCTCCGCTAATCGATCAACAGCACGCTCCCATTCAAAGTTATCCTTTGTTATCGATAGAGAAAAGGCTTTTGAAATGAGATTCTAATCTCATTATGCGTAGGTAGGTACGTTATCCAATAAAATTTGAAGTATCCACTTGAAAAGATCGTTTCGTTTAAAAATATTCGGTTTAAGCCACTTTACTTGAAGATTTAGAGGCTTTGGGTTTTAATTAACGCGCGGTTTTAATGGAAAGTTTACTTGTCTGGCGAGGTTATGTGGTCTGTGCTCATGAAATTACGTACATTTTATTTTAAACTTCGTACTTTATATACTTTTTATCTTAGTTTTATGAAATGATTAATTTGCATTTAAATTGAGTGAAGAAATTTAAATTTTACCTTTCATAATATAATCTATCTGTATAACTAAAATGCCTAGAGATTCATAAAGTAACTAAATAAAACTAGCTTTTGAAAGTTTAAAACTTTCTCATTGGAACTTACTACCAAAATATTAAGATCCCTGTCCAAACCCAGGACTTGGTATCCTCGTGTTCTAATTTATTCAAAACCGTTGAGTTGTGAATGATAAACAAATATACTGATCGCCACATTTATATGGCAGGATACTTAATGGAACCTAGGTCATAAATAATTATTTAAAAAGTCTTTTCCATTTAAATTACCGATGTATACGGACGCAAAATGAGACAAAACCAGCCAATTAACTGGATGGTGGTGGAATGGTAACCGTGATAAAATTAAATAAATGGAATTATTATTGGTAAATACTTCATAATGACTGCAGTTCGAGCGGATGATCCTAATTAATAACCCATATTTTTAGCTTTAAGTGTTTTTATGAACAAACGACGTCTTTGTACGAAATGGAGGATATTGGACAAAGTTGTTCATGCTTTCAAAGAAATATGTGGTAAGATAGGATGAAACAACTTGATGTTATATATGTAAAAATAAGATTATTATTGTTCGAATAAACCCGTACTTAGTATTCGGATTATGCTGCCGTAGCGCTTGCTTAAATCAGTTAATGGAGTTTCTCGTCTAGCTAGTATCGAAAATATGAATTAGAGTATTTATAAGTATACTGAGGCTCAGCAAAGGGCATTTATTTCGTTAACATCTTTTGATTTAAGTAATTCAATAATTCCAGTTAGAGGCAAGATCATTCTAAAAGATAGAAATACACAGTTTCTTGAGTGAAAAAAGCGATGAATTCATAGTTCTAACAAAGATAAAAGTGCGCACTTGAAGTTAAAGTGAATATCAGAACGATTTCTTTTATGTGCTGTCATTGCCGTTGAAGTTGATCGCATTTTATTATAGCACCTTAAAACTGTTCGAATAATAAAGCTGATCATTCAGTTTTACTGGTGAATTGATAGTTTAAGTAAAATATAAATGGTACACGTAAAACTATGATTACAATAGATAACCGGACCAGTGCGAGTCGGATTCGCCCACCAAGGGTTCCGTACGAATTTGTAGTTACAAATTAATTTAATTAACTATATTTTAATGATTTAATAACAAATGTATACTTTTCAGATTGTTCCCTACACTTGTAGTTTAGGACGGTATTACTTGCCAAATTTTGTAGTTCTAGGTCAGCGGAAAATACCCTATAAATTTTAATACCCTTGAGAGTGGCAAAATATGTTTTTTTTTGCGGCATAAACGCCATATGTTTTTACGTCAACTTAGAAGTTTGATTTATTCACAGGTTCAAGGGACTGTAGACCTGAATATATGGTTTTAATTTTAACTCAATACCTCAACGCGTTACCGAAATAAAGGGTTTTGACAGACGGACGGACAACAAAGTGATCCTTAAAGGTTTCGTTTTTTTCTTTTGAGGTACGGAAGATAAAAAAAAATACCTTATGCTTAAACGCATGCTAAGTCATGGGGATATTTTACGTTAAAATAAAATGCATTTAAGGTATGTGCCATGCAGTCATGTAAGCACAGCGAATAGCTTTGTTTTTGCCGGTCAGAGTGTACATTATATAATACTAGTTGACCTGCGCAACTTTCTCTTCGTCACAATTTTCATTACTGTTCCGCTTTTATTGGTCTTAGCGTGATATATAGCCTAGCTTTTCTCGATAAATGGGCTATCTAACACTGAAATAATTTTTCAAATCGGACCAGTAGTCCCTGAGATTAGCGCGTTCAAGTAAACAAACTTTATATATTAGTATAGATATAGATTTACTAATATCATTTACCATTGTTCTCAACTATGTTAAGTTGGCTGTAGTATAACCTAAATCGACCGGCGTACGTATGCTACAAGAAAGAATTGCTATCTAAACTTTGTAATTCCATCACGACTTTCAGTCGTAGCATAGACAGTGGTGATTTAAATAACATACGTTGAAGTTTATCGAGCTTTACACACTATTCGTGATGAAAAGCATTGGTATTCGAACGGTGGATGCAATCGACAGTTCAACTTGTTAACATACATGCCCCACAAAGTAACATCAGCCCTCTACTGTATAAAAAGACATCACACATTCAAAAATCGACAGCAGCAACGAGCTCCCGAATCCCAAAATAAAAAAGTAAAACTAGAAGGCAAAGAAAACAAAAGGCCAAAATTGGTGCCCGAATCGAGTGCAAACACATAAAATAACAGAGATAAGACCGGAATTAACGTTGAGCGAATTAAAAACAATGAGATTTTTAAAACCAGTTGCTGCGAGAACCGGAAAAATTGTGGATCCGTGATCTCACTGTCAATTACACGTTGAATAACGATAAGTCATATTGTAGAGCGTGCAATCGAGCATTATCAATTTGTGGGGATACGTAGCTGACAGCAGCGGCCGGCGACGGCGCTGGTACATTTGTCAGCGTGATTAAATGACGTCACATACAGTACACCCACACGCTGAATGTTTTTTAACTGACAAAATCATTTCGACGAAACGTTTAACAAAAGTCAGAACTCCCACCGCTCACCTCTCGCCGCTTTTACGAACTGAAAAGTTGAAGCTCGCCGTATATTTCTAAGACTACTTATGTATTTAAGTTGTTCGTAAATAAATTGAAACTGTCAGGTGTTCCCATTTGTTGTTAGTTCTGAAAAGAAATAGAAGCAATTCAATTTGTCCTTTGTCTTTTATTGATGATGAGCCATTTGATCTGTAACAGTCGCGATATATTCTGTTTATAGTATGCTAAAAACATGTTAATATGTATCCAGACATTCTGTGGAGGAGGCGGTTCGCAAAGTTTAAAAGTACTTGCTGCGAGAAATAGTTATCGAACTAACTCTATACTTTGACAGGTTTTCAGCTGAATGAGACGGATAGATTAATGGTTTCACATATCTCTTGTGTTCACAATAGACTTCGAGTTTCTTACACAAATAATTATACAGAGATATTTTCGCAATCACTCGATTCTCGCCCTGGTTTCCTGACCCCAATTCACTTTAACCAAAAGTTAAATATTTTCTGCTCCGCACTGAATACAAACAGCTACTCAATTCTGCTAATAAGATATCTGAGTCGTAGTGGGTGAGGCGTCATTTCGTCAATATTGGTAAAGGCTGCTAGGCGCTTCTTTTTTGGGAAATCCGAAACTCGCGGGTGCTAACTGCGAGGATTAAGAATTAGTCATTCAGACTGATATTGAGGTTAAAATACCTGAAGAGTTTTGCTATCTTAAATATAAAATGCGATAAAGTTAATGTGGGACTAGACTATTCTATTTCGTATCATTTCAGAATATTTAGCAAACAAAAGCTACGTTTGTGTATTAAAGTGAAGATAAGAATAGGTTAAGTAAATTTGTATTTCCAAGGAATCTTTACGTAAGCCCTAACCCTGTAACAAATGCTAATATTAATAAAGCCAGCTAGAACGATACTTAGAAGCTCCCGCTAAAGTATATGTTATTTTCCATCCGAGAAATATAAGAGTATGTTCGCATTAACCGCTTGAAATATTAAATATCTACCTACCTATTTACATAACTCCTTTACATAAATAAGCTCTCACCTTCCAGCGTACGTCCTAGCTTGACACAAATGTAAAAGAACGCACTTGCCTTACCATATTATAATTTTGATCATAATAAAATTGTTTGGTAAGACGACACGTACAGCGAGCCCACAGTTTATTACTTTGAACAAACAAAATTAATAAGGATCTCCCCAAATCCGTAACTGAATGTTGATAGACACGAAGAACAATTCCGTTTAGAATTTCAATTAAGAAGTTAGAGTCCTATTAAAATTCAGGAGAGCGTTGTGGACGCGAGAGCGCAGCGAGAATGCGATTGTACAGAAATAAACGTTAGTGTTTGGTAAACGACTTTGAGGGGCTATTAATGAGAGCGGCCTCTTTTACTCTTTAACATTGGCGCGCCGTGATTTACCGAGATGAGATTAAATGTGTTTCAGACTCAATTGTACGTGTTCCTTACACCTTTCGCTTCCACGCTTTTGTTTTTCTTTAGTTACTTTGTTCTGTAAACATTTTGAATTTATTTGCTGTTTCTGTTATTTCGTGGAACAGCTTTTTTTGCGTAGCGAGGAAGTTATTTATTCCTTGTCCCACGAGTGAGGCGACCTAGACTTTACGGCTCACTGTTCACATCGGGTAATGATTTCTTACGCAAAATCCGAATCCGATGCTGGGAACTGGATCCGCGTCTCCTGGGAGTCGGCAACCCTTCTCAGAGGTCGTTACTTTTTAGCTGTGGGTAAGTCACAACTCCTTGGGGACAACATTTACATTTGTTTAAAATGCTGGTACGTTGGCAACATTTAATTTCGTGCCGCGACGAGGTGTACATATTAATTTTTTGCTCGTCCTTAAGTGAGGACACTTATCAGTTTTAAAGGCGTTAATTTTTTGCCTTGTTTAGAAGATACGTCAACGGAATTAACCATTTTAAAAAAAGCTATTACTTTTTTTGGATTGATAATTAAAATAATAATAATAGGTTGGGTATAGTCTCAGATTTTAATAATGGCGTCATCGCTTTTTGAATATCGCATCCTTTGACGTACACCGCCTTATCAAACATGTAGTATATTTCTAGCCCTGCAAACCACCTACTAAATTATCTTGGTGCTAACTTTTTTAACGTTTGTAATATTTTATGAGCATAAATCTCGGTACGTTCATAAATGTTTATGACTTCATGCAAATAAGAAAATGTTTGGGAAAAGTGATACTACCTACTTACCATTAATAATATTGTGTTGAGAAACATAAAATAGTTGTCAACACAGTTACTATGTACGAAAAGGCAATAAAAAGTGGGCTGGAGACTTCAACAAGAATAGTAAACATTTGAGATTAATTGGCATCTTGTAAAGAGTAAATATCTTGGATAAATAAAACAAAACTAGCTTTTGCCCGCAGGCTCAATCCCGCGGGACTCGGTAAATGACATAAATATTTCTTAATTTTTTAGACGACAATATCCAATGGCCTAGTTACACAATACAAAAAAAAAAATCTAATATTTTCATTATGCAAAATGAATTTAATAACTAGGAACACTAGACCAATTACTCCGTCAAAGGCGACATAGGCTGGCCTTAAGACGAAAAAACACAAGAAAAAATTCATTCATTAGCAAGACAAATGGCAGAAAGTTATTTAGGATATTCCGTTTCTGCTGAAGAAATTTTCATTTTCTGTTTCATTAGTAAAATTTAATCTTATTACGAGGGAGGGTAGGAGCCACGTCTTGAAGGAATCCTTGTAACGAGTGCGGGGAAATGTTTCTTGTTTTCTGAGCTATAAATTTTGAGTGCGAGTTACGGCTGAAATTGAAACGCTTTGCCAAACTTCTGATTAGGAGGCCGAAGGTAAACGTGTGCTGATTAATAGACGTGTTTATTATGGGATTGGAAAACACATTTCGAATAGGTAATTTGTACCTTATTAGAATGGCCGTCTACAAAAATCAAAGCTGATGTCTTTCCTTGTCTGGCCAGCCGTATGGTTCCCACTTCAATTGTTATACTATTGCGTCACAGACTCATCGAACGCCCTCATAGTCATCGATCATGATAGAAAGTTTCAATTGCTGTCGAAAGACAGTTCGTACTACGGTAAAAGATCCACTACCCACTTTCTTTAGTAATTTTGGTCAATGTCATCTACAATTACGACGACAAGGTAGGAGCAGTGTTTGAGCGATTGACTGCTGCGCTGCGTGTCGTGGGTTCGATTCCCGCACGGAACATTTATTTGTAAAGCCTACAGATTCGGCTGTTTGTGTATGTGAGTTGTACGAGGTGCGTTTTTAAGTTCGCGGAATGGGAGGGTAGATGATAAAAATAGGTCATTATCGAGGTGGCCACGACTTCAGCTACTCAATATTAGTATAAATACCAGGTTTTGTCTTAATTGGGTCATTAGTCTTTGAACTATCGTCAAGCAAACAACTCAATCGGGAAGAAAGTGTGCATTATGGAAAAAATCGAGTACCGTGCCGTAATAAAGTTCCTTACCAAGCAAGGAAAGTCAGTTCAAAACATACTGGAAGAGATGGAATCCGTTTACGGGGACTCTTGCCCGGGTAAAACCATGGTTTACAAGTGGCATTGTCTTTTTAAACAAGGCAAGGACCTCACTTGAAGACGACCCGCGGCCCGGACGGGCGATCGAGGTGACTACTCCGGAAATCATTAAAAATGTCGAAAAAATAATATTGAAAGATGCCAGACTAAAGAAGAAACAGCTTGCAAAAATGGTTGGAGTATCGGATACAACAATTTTCAAAATTCTACACGATCATCTTGGCATGACAAAGGTCAGTGCAAGATGGGTGCCAAGAATGCTCACGCCGCCTCAGAAACAACGCCGCGTGGAGTGTTCTCGCACGTTTTTGGACCTCTGTAACGAAGATAAGGATGGACTATTGAGTCGAATTGTTACTGGAGATGAAACTTGGGTTCATCATTATGAGCCTGAGTCAAAACAGGACTCTATGCAGTGGCACAAAAAAGGTACACCACCACCCAAGAAGTTTGAAGTGTCACAATCGGCTGGGAAAATCATGGCAACAGTGTTTTGGGATTCGGAAGGGATTCTGTTGACCGATTATAAAGATAAAGGCGTTTCTATAACCGGAGAATACTATGCTTCTATCCTCGAGAGGTTGAAATAAAGTATTAAAGAAAAAAGGAGGGGAAAATTGACCAAAGGTGTCCTTCTTCTTCACGACAACGCGCCTGTTCACAAGAGCCGTGTTGCGTTGGCTGCCCTGCATAAGGTGGGCTTCGATATTTTAGACCATCCACCCTACAGCCCAGACCTGGCTCCCAGTGATTATTACCTCTTTCCAAATCTGAAAAAAGAACTTCGTGGAAAGAAATTTTCAACTGATGAAGAAGTGAAGGACGCGGTTTCAGCTTATTTTTCGGACAAAGACAAAACATTTTTTTATGAAGGTATACATAAGCTAATTGAAAGATCTGAAAAATGTATTAGGATAGCAGGTGAATATATTGAAAAAGAAAAATAATTTAGTATTTTTATTTTCACTCCTTGCCCTCCATTCCGCGAACTTAAAAACGCCCCCTAGTATGTTTGTAAACGCACCCACGATACAGAAGAAATTGCTAGCACGGGACAAAGTTAAAAAAAAAACAGATTAGTGTGTAGCACCCTGAGGGCGAGTTTTTTTTATTCATATTTAACCAATAGTAATAAAATGGGTTTTACGTTGTTTTATAGAAGATAGTTTAATAGAATTTCGTTTCACATAAACATTTTCTCGTATTATCATTTCATTGAATTATCAATACCTACGCAGAATACTTACTTTGTATAAATTTAAATCATAGATTTTTGTTTCGAATAAACTTTGTTTCGATATTTATGATATCATAGAATTACAAATCAAATATTCTTTATCCGCATAATGAGTAGTTAACATAAAACTTGTTACCAAGAAAAACATTTTATCAACTGACAGTTTCAAAAAGTTTGACAAAATGCATACCCTCCTATAAAACTACAACATCGCAGTCACAAAAAAAATTCGGGCCCGCTCGACGGAACCCCGCGAAGCGGCAATGGTGGCAAATGGCGATGGGAATAAAAAACAAAACTATGCAAATAAGCATAACCATTAATGCAGCAAGCATACAGCTAGCATGCAGAAAGCATACAGCAAGCATGCAGCTTATAAGTAAGCAAGCATACAGCACATAAACGAGCATGCACCATGCATAATGCAAGCAAGCATGCAGTATGCAAGCGACCATGCAATATGCAGAATGCAAGCAAGCATGCAGTATGCAGGCGAGCATGCAACATGAATGCAGCAAGCATGCAGCAATCATGCGGCATGCAGCATGCAGCAAGCATGCGCCATGCAACATGCAACAAGCATGCGGCTTGCAACATGCAGCATACAAGCAAGCAAGCATGCAGCACGCAAACCAGCAGGCAACATGCAAAATGCAAGCAAGCGACACTTAGTTAAATTATTCGGAATAAAATTCTGCCATCTCAAATCATCATCATCAATCACCGGACAAACAATATTCGTTAAAAAAAAATTCTACCGTTTGATAAATTTGTTAAATAAAAAAATGTGATCATGATTTACATTAAATTGTGTTTCTGTGAAATAGGTTTCATTCAAGTAAATAGTCTTTGAAAAAATAATATTTGACATAAAATTACAACAACCAAATATTATGTGAAACATTTTCTTCGAAACGATATTCTATGAAATTTATGTCTACGAAACAAGGGTACACCCATAAAATGTGGTCAAGCTAAAAATGTATCGAAAACGAATTTTAATGTAACCACATTTTTTACTTGTTGGTTGAGTTTACGAGTACTACGGATCAAAAATCTCGCCCAAGTGTTATAATATCTACATACATAAGGACCTCAATAATAAGATTGCGGAAATATTTTCAATTTTTACACAAATCTGGCAGTAAAGAGAGCACTCGTAGTCATTTAAACCGCAAGCCAAACGAGGTGATTGTAGAGATTATGTCGCAACCTCGCAGTACCTAGAGATATTTCGCACTACGTAGAGATATGTCGCAGAACGTTTGCCGTTTCCGCTGTCTAATGCGCGGTTAGGCTAGCTAACTGCTAAATTACTAGTTATTTACGTAATGCCCGGCTCTGGCTATCCGATACGACAGATATACTGCTATCTTGTTCTTGGGTCACTCTGTTTGAGATACTGTGGTAAGTGAAAGTTTGAGTTAGCGGTCTCCACTCAAGCAAGCAAAATGATCTTAGCAAAACGGAAAGTTAATATAACCAAGCTCTAGGTCTCAACCAGCTTTATCAATCTTTTCTCAAAAAACCGGCTTTATAGCTTGTCTAAAACGTTGTCCCTGATTAGGTCCATGTTCTGGCTGGATCAATTTTTTTTTCAGTCAACGTTGAGGTCGATTAAATTTCAAGCCAACACATGAAGCGAAACACTCTTAAAAAAAAAGAGAATCTCGAGATAAAAAATCCATCTTTGTGATTGGAGGATATTCTTTAAAGGGCTGCATTCGTGAATAGATCAGGTGCGAGCTCGGAGGGATAATCGGGTTTACTCGGAGGGTTTTAATGAAAGCCATCAGTCACGCGACCGCCACGCCTCGGGTACATGCCGGGTACCATGTCCCGGAAAGCTTGGCACAGGGTACTGTCTCTTGGATACCAATCTATATATTAACTACAGAACATTTAGCCTAATGAGCGTTGTCGACATGGACTGGCCGCATCAATATTGGATAAGCTCGGATACTCCAATCTTATCAGCATTATCTTAGATAGGATTGGTTAGCCTTTTGCGTTTAGGGTTGAGAACATCCGGAAAAACGGAACCCTTGTAGGATCACTCCGGTGTCGGTCTGTCCGCCTGTCACAGCCAATTTTCTCCGAACCTACTGGACCGATTCTATTGGATACACGTATTTGGCTTTTGTTACCCAAAAACGGAAGCCTTACGTAAATAAATAATTTTTGAGTATGGGAGTCACTTTTGGGGTCATATTTACTAGAAAATTAAAAAAAAACAAAAGATTTTCATTTCATTCAAACTGTAAAGTGTGATATATCAAATGAAATAATTTGTTGTGAGGGTATATTTTATTACTATATTTATCTATTTATATCTATCTATCTATCTATTATATTTATTTATTTCTATTACTATATTTTATTTAATTCTAATTCTATTAATAATTTTAAAATAAATAGTTAGTCAAGAAATCAAAAGTCTTCGAAACCACTAAACCAAAAACTTTGAAAAAAAAATTGTAGATAACAGTTGCAGAAAACCTAGTAGTAGTAGTAGTATCTATACTAATATATAAAGCTGAAGAGTTTGTTTGTTTACTTGAACGCGCTAATCTCAGAAACTACTGGTCCGAATTCAAAAATTCTTTCAGTGTTAGATAGCCCATTTATCGAGGAAAACTATAGGCTACGCACGCTAAGACCAATAGGAGCGGAGCAGTAATGAAAATTGTGACGCAGACGAAGTTGCGCGGGTTAACTAGTATTGGGATAAAATAACATGCAATAAAAATGAGATTCGTTCGGAACCCTTTGAACGCGAGTCCGACTCGCACCTGGCTAGATTTTTTCATTAGACTTGGTATAATGAGTATTTCGATAGTGCCTAAAGAAAAGAATATCATGTTATCCTATGTCTCATAGTAGACATAACAATGCTTTTAGCGATAAGATGGTTGTTAGCATTCTTCTTATTTATGTGTTGTGTTTCCACTGAGAGGATCAGAGGACATTGAAGTTTATCTTACCACAAATATCTATATACTAATATATAAAGCTGAAGAGTGTTTGTTTGAACGCGCTGGAACTACTGGTCCGATTTGAAAAATTCTTTCAGTGTTTTAGATAGCCCATTTATCGAGGAAGGCTATATATATAACATCATGCTAAGACCATTAGGATCGGAGCAGTAAAGAAAATTGTGACGCAGACGAAGTTGCGCGGGTTATCTAGTGTTTGTATACTTCTCTAATTTCTCCTTTCTAATCACCCTTCTTACCGGTCGATTCTGTTAACATTTCGAAGTGAAATGATGACGAAGTGATCTGTCATTCCATCTAGATTACATAGATTGACAGCTCACTTCGTGATCACTTCATCTAAACCTTCACTTCGACATGTTTACAGAATCACACTGCTGATATCAAGTCGAAGTGAGTAAGCTCATATCACAGGCTCCATTAATTTCTGTGTTGTGTTTGGCAATTAGTCTGGTCCCAGTAGTAAACGCCTCGGTCTTCGAGGCAGCTAGTCACCGTTAATGTTTCATATACACAGGTACGTACAACGTATCTACGTCACTACGAATAAAACGTAATCATCATTTTAACAATCAAGTCACGTCAAGTTACGTAATGCAAAACATATTATGTACATGGTTTTATGTTTTCCTAATATATTTCCATTGTAGATCATATTATATCTAAATGTGAAACTTTGTATGTTTAGTTGTTTGCCAATCAATCACGCCTCAATGGAACGCGAGTAGATCATGGCTTGGATTAGAACATGGTAAGATTGTGGAACTCACATAGCCGCCTAGCATACGTGAGTGTAAAAACATTTCTCTATTCAAAAAATAACTCAAAGAGCATTATCTGTCCACTGTAGTGTGATGTATTAGGTCTTTACCTATGAAATTGCCGTTCTGCAGTACTGGCCATTTCAAATCAAAATAATTTTTGTTTGGCTAAGAATTCTAATTTCAAATTAATTTTATTTAAAAAACATGGTTTTTTTTTCCAAAAGTAGTCATTTGTTTATTGATTAGTGTTACATTTTCATCGCATTTCATTCTTTTTCGTCATCATGGATACGTTAAAAATTCGAATAATTATGGAATATGAATACCGTCGTGGCAGCAACGCGGCACAAGCGGCACGCAACATCAACGACGTTTACGGAGCTAACACTACAAACCAACGCACCACCTGTTATTGGTTTGCTCGCTTCCGTTCTGGAAATTTCGACCTGAAAAATGAACCTCGCGGTCGTCCGAAGACTTTGGTCGACAGTGACGAATTAAAGGCGATTGTGGAAGCTGATGATACACAATCTACGGCTGAATTAGCAGCAGCTTTCGACGTTAGCGTCAAAACAATATTGGTCTATTTGCGTCAAATTGGCAAGGTAAAAAAGCTTGACAAATGGGTGCCCCACGAACTCAATGATCGCCAGCGCGAAGTACGCGTCGAGACGTGCCTTGCACTGCTCAACAGACACACAAATGAAGGAATTTTGAACCGCATTGTTACCTGCGATAAAAAATGGATTCTGTTTGATAACCGCAAGCGCTCAGCAAGTTGGTTAGATCCTGGTTCAGCACCTAAACAATGCCCTAAACGAAAACTTACCCCTAGAAAAGTGATGGTCACTGTTTGGTGGTCTAGCGCCGGTGTGATTCATCACAGCTTCTTACCAAACGGGGTGAGCATTACTGCAGATGTGTACTGTGAAGAACTGAACACAATGATGGAGAAGCTGGCACAAATCTCCAACCAGCATTGGTCAATCGCTCGTCTCCGCTGCTCCTGCACGACAACGCGCGACCTCATACTGCACAGCAGACGGTCACCAAGTTGCAAGAACTGGGGCTGGAAGCTCTCCGTCATCCGCCCTACTCACCAGACCTTGCGCCTACAGACTACTACTTTTTCCAGAATTTGGATAACTTCTTGGCGGGAAAAAAATTCAATACCCGAGAGGCAGTACAAAATGCCTTTGAAGAATTTGTTGCCTCCCGTCCAGCTGATTTCTTTAAGAAGGGTATCAATAAACTGCCACTGCGTTGGCAAAGATGTATTGATTGCATGGGTGATTACTTCGATTAATACAAATAAAAAATACATGAAAAAAATTCGTTCAAATTTTTTCATACAAAACGGCAATTTCGTAGGTAAAGACCTATTATATTATAAGTATGTATTAATAATATAATAAATCTTTATTTAATTCCATGCATAGTACATATTTTAACAATACAGTTTGGTACTTATTAGTCTATAATAATCAATAACAGTTGTTACACTTGTATGAATTATTTGATTTCTAATTATAAATTCTATTTTGTAATTATTATTTGATTTTATTTATTGTTTGATTATTAATTAATTTATTTTATTTTAATATAATAATAATTATTTTTATAATTTAATGCATGGACCCCATTCGGGTAAAAGCCTCCCCCAAGGAATTCCATCCTTCTCTGTCGTTAGCTCTGTCTAGCCAACTTCCACCCGCGCATGCTACAATTTCGTCTGCCCATCTGGCCTTTGGTCGGCCTCTTGGTCTGGTGCCTTTTGGCCCAGACCACTTTACTGACCGTAGAGTCCATCTATCGTCCTTGTAACGGGCTACGTGGCCCGCCCACTTCCATTTAGCCTTCATTGCAAAAGTTAGGGCATCGCATACTTTTGTCTTCTTTCGAATGTCAGCGTTCTTTACCTTGTCCCTCAATTTTATACCTAGGCAACTTCTTTCCATTCTTCTCTGGGTAGTCCGAATTTTGTTCCTGGTTTTGAAATCGAAGATCCAAGTTTGGCATCCATAGGTGAGGCACGGTAGAAGTCCTGTATCCATGACTATTTTCTTGGTCGGTAACGGAAGTTGCGATTTTAGTATTTCCTTATGGTGCCAGAACTTGTTCCAGGTAATCGCCACTCTTCGGTTAAGTTCTTCAGAGTTTCTTTCCTTATTAAACGAGATTTGTTTTCCTAAGTATATGTAGTGGTTGACAAACTCCAGAGGTGTGTTATTTATTAAGATGGGCGATGAACTACGGTTAGACATAATTTTAGTTTTTTCCAGATTCATTTCCAAACCAGTTTTTATACTAACCTGGTTTAATTCATTTACCATCTTATTTAATTGGTGAGGTGTTTCTGAAAATATAATTATGTTATCGGCAAATCTGAGATGACTTAAGAAATTCCCATTTATATTAATACTTTGATTGGACCATGGCAGCTCTCCCATTACGTGTTGTAAGACGGCTATGAATAATTTTGGTGAGATCGGGTCTCCTTGCCGGACACCTCTCTTTATATTGATTACTTCGCCTACTCTATCCAGCTTGACTCTACTTGTACTGTTAGAATAAATATTTTTTAGGATATTGATGTACTTTTCATTTGTGTTTAGTGCTTTCAGCGATTCCCAGATGCTCTCGTGTGAAATTGAGTCAAAAGCTTTTTTGTAGTCGATGAAAGCTAAATACAGGGGTTTATTAAATTCTGAATATTTTTCTATCACCTGGTCAACCACTTGGATATGATCCATTGTGCTGAAACCGCTTCTGAAACCAGCTTGTTCGATCGGTTGGTGAGCATCGATGGCTGGGGCTATCCTTTCAAGTAGACATGAGGCAAAAAGTTTATAAAAACAAGGCATTAGGCTTATAGGACGGTAGTTGCCTATATCAGCTGGGTCGCCTTTTTTATACAGTAGTATAATTTCCGATGTCATCCATTGATGTGGTACAGTTTCTTCGTCAAGTATTTTATTCCATAGGATAATAATTGGCGTCAGTAGTAGAGTCTTCGCAACCTTGATACATTCGTTGGTGATCCCATCCGGTCCTGGGCTTTTCTCTGGCTTAAGTCTCATAATTTGTTTAAATATTTCATTTTCTGTAAACTGGTGTATTGGAGAAGTATCTATGTAGCTATAGGAAACCGTGTTTTGATTTTGTGTGTCTGATTGTTTGTATAGATTAGCGTAGAAGCCAGTAGCAGCATTTATGATTTCTGTTCGATATTTGCATTTGTTTTTGCCAGACTTGAGAAAAGGAACCCATGTTTTTGTTTGATTTAACTCTTTATAAGCTTTTTTGGCAGATCTAGTATTGTTGAGGTGTCTTTGTATAATTGTTTTTCTGTAGGTAACGTAGCACCTTTTTATTTCTTTGTTGGTAAGTTTATACAAAGTTTTTAGTTTTTCTTTGTCAGCTACGCTTAATTTGGGCTTATTTTGTAGTTCACTTCTTTCTTTCATGAGTTCTAGCGCTTTCGTGGATAGGATTTTGTTCTTATGTGTTCCTTTTATGTTTTTTAGACTTATCTTTATGTAGTGCGTGATTTGTTGGTAGTACTCCTCCACATTATAGTTGTTTTGATTCTTTATAAGTTCTGGTATATAGCTGTAGAGGTTTGTAAGGTACATTTCCTGCTCTGCAAGAGTTTTTAGTTTAGTGGATGTATTAGAGAAATTGCGCCTACTTTTCTTTGTTGAATTCAGGTGTATTGTTGCTCTTAGTAGTCTATGGTCCGATCCAAAGGAGAAAGATGGTAATACTTCATATTTAGAGATCATGTGGTGCTTCGTGGTCATGATATAATCAATTTCATTTCTTGAGTTTTTATCGGGAGAGATCCATGTCCAGCGGTTTTTTGGTTTTAATTTGAACATTGTATTCATAATTTTTAGGTTGTACTCTTGCATATTGAATTAATCTCGTGCCTCGAGCGCTTCTGATGCCGTAACCATGCTCTCCTGTAGTGGGACGTTCGTACTTTTCTGGAATGCCGATTTGAGCATTAAAATCGCCCATAGAAAATACGTACTCAGTAGATGTGGAACCATGAGCTTTTGCTAAGTCCTCGTAGAAAGATTCCATTTCTTCCTGTGATGAGTTTTCAGTGGGGGCGTGCGCTTGAATTACTGCAAAACCCAGGTTTTCCATTTTAATTTCCAGTACACACACTCTCTCAGATATCCCAGTAAATTTTATGATGCTTTCTTTGTGTTTCTTCCTTACTAGAAAACCTACTCCATGTAGTCCTTTCGTTTGGCTAATGTGGTAGAAGATGTATTCGTCGTCTTCGATTATCTTTTCTCCTAGGCGGCGAACTTCACTCATACCTATTATATCATGTTTAATATCATCTAGTGCGGCTATAAGCTCAATATATTTTTGATCAGAAGATAATGATCTTACGTTGAGGGTGCAAATGTAGATAGTTGGATATTTGTTCTTGGGGGGTTTTGGTCGAACTCTCCCGCGGTGACCGGCCGTACTGGGAGATTAGGGGTTGAAAGAGGGTCCGATTTTGATTGCTATGCTGTGTTGTGATCTGGTGTCTTCGGTTGGCGTTGAGTTGATTCTGTCTGGGCAAGGATTAGTTTGGGCTTTTGTATTATATAGTTCTTCATGTCGCCTTTATTTTTCTTAGGTGGTTGTTTACTAGTCTGTTGAACAATTTGGTTGTCAGAGTGGAGCGTTTCCGGGGACTCTGATAGGTTTCTTTTGCTTGACTGTTTCTGTGGGGGTTTTTTGTTGCTCAGTATAATAATTTTATCATATTTTATAAAGGCGGTGTTTCCTGCATCTTTTTCTTTCTGTAGTTGAACTTGTAGCTCTTTACGCTTAATTAAGACTTCGATTGGGTAGTCTTCTTTTAAGTAATAGGAAGTATTTTGAAGGTTATGTTTGTTTTTAATTATTTTTAATTTGAAACCTAAAGTATTGAATGTTATTACTATAGGTCGAACTTTTTCACCCTTTTTCCCCAACCTTCTAACAGCTTCTATATTATAAGTGTCGCATGAAATTTTTATATATGTATTTATTATGTTTATCACAATTTTTTCCAGTTCATCGTACGACTTTTCTGTTTCCTCTACGCTAAATAAGATCAGATTATTGCGTCTACACTGTCTTTCTAGGTTGTTAATTTTATTTTATTGCTCTTCTATTTTTTTCTCCAAATGCTCATTTTTCAGTTCTAAGCTATTGAATTTCTCGTTGAGGCTGTTGATAATTGTACCTTTAATATCTTCTTTCATCTCTAGCATGTCTTGTTTTTGCTGCTTTATATCTTGCTGCATGCTAATTAACATATTTTTTATTTCATCCATATTTGGTTAAACTAAGTATGTATTATTTTATTATAATTATGTATTTAGGCTTATCTATTTGTGTATATTTTTTTGTATGTTTATTGTCGTTTATATCTTTATTGGATAGTACTTGATATACCCTAGTTAAGTTAGTATAGTCTATTTTAAGTTTCCTTCTCTGTCTCTCTACACACTGTGTCTACGTTTTTTATCACACTCGGCACTCTTCTGTCGCAGGTCTGCTGGAAGAAATTTCTATTGAAATAAGCAGTACCTTTGTGCTCTTTTGTTTGTATGGTATTATCTTTTGTAAGTTTTATTGTGTGTACATAAATAAATAGTATAATTTTATCCCCGTAGTACGAAACCATAGGAATATTTTCGACATTAACAAAGGCGTAATCACTGACAAGAGTATAATTTCAAGGTCACTATCATTTTCATATCGCTTATTCAAGGACAAAGGGACGTCAGATTTTCTGACGGCGGTAATCAACACTCAGTATTCGGATCACGCCGCGTATTAATCTTCTAATAGAAAGAATATCGTGTCAAAGACAATAGAGGATCACGAGCAAAGATAATAGGGGAAATATAATTCACAAGCGGAGACAGCCTTATTTTCCCGTGACCAAACAAACTTCGACACTATTGTGGGTAAAACAGACACTTCGTATGGCCTCAGGGCATTTCATCCCGAAAATATTTTTCCCTATGTCAGGCGTTAAATGGGCTCCAAAGATATCGCTATTGTTTTGTCTGCTACAATTTACTGACGAGAATAGTTCAAGTTACTTATATTTATGATCCTAAAATAGCCGCAGAATTTATTATAAATCTTTGATCCCTTTAAAGTGTCAAGAATTTCTCAATTCATAATTAAAGTTGCATTTCGCAGTCTAACTAAATTATTCATGCCGCGACGTTAAATTCTGCTTACAACAATATTGTTCTGCGCTGTTCGGTTGAATCTTTTAATAAGTTCTCAATTATCTTTGATGTTACGACCCTTTTTACCTTTGACCCGCTCTTATTCAAAGGTCCTTTGCTGTCCGGCGACTTCAAAGCGAACTATCTCTAAGCTAGCTTACCCTTTGTGCGACTAGCTGGTAATCCGGACATTGTCTGCCTCAAATTCCTATTTGACAGATGTTTTTTGGTCGCGTCAAGTATTTTGTCGTACCGTACTTAACCTAATTGGTCTCGTGCCGAAGACTTGCATGACGTAACTCATACTTCACGCTGGTATTTCATTTACAAACATGAGATGTATGTGACCTCGGACCGGCTTGAGGGTTTTTGAGTGTACCTACTATGCTTTTCTTGGAATCAAGAGGCTCGTACATACACAATATTATTATTCAGTTCCTTCATTTTATCTTTACAAACATGGTCTTCAAATTTGCTCTATTAATGTTATCGCTCACATCAATATAGATCGGTGAATGTTGGAAAAAGTTAAATCGAGGGACCAAATCGTTTGAAGCAAGCGAAGCTTTGGTTAAATTACCCAATCAACATATAAAGTGGCTACTCAGTAAATGGCGCTTGAATCCAGTCACTAGAGATAAATGAATGTCACTGATTAGATACTAAAAGCTCAGTAATCGATTCAGCTGTTTGCTGGCCAGAGCTAATTTTAACAGTGTGATGACAAACTATCACGCTAACATCATTGTGCGGTAAAGTGCCAATTATCCAGAGCACACTCACCAACACATTGAATGTTACTACTAGCTGTACTTTATCACAATATGGGTGCGTATAACCAACTAAGTACCAACAATCTGAGCATGAAACTGAAAGTAATTCAATATCAATAGCATCCATAAAAAATAAAAAATGTATTTGGAAAAATAAGTAAAGAAAATCCAACAAAAATATGACCGTGATACCGAAAAACCGAACTGTTTTCCCCATTACGCTTTCCACAACAATGACAATAAACTATGTCGCGATGGCTCCATTTCGGTTGTTTTTATTTTTTCGGGCTAAACTTACATGCGTGGTCGATATTATTTCGGGCTTTAACATACAAAGCGAAATGCGATAGTTTCGGGGAAATGTCGCAAAACCTATCCGAGTACATTTGGTTGGCGCTATTAGCAGTGAAATTCGTTGATTTGTGTCAGTGGAAATCATCAGTGCGGCACGGTACATTAGGCAGTCGAATTGCTGTCAAAGCAATCACACGTTTTTGGTAGCATTTGGCTGATACCAACTCATTATGTTGCTCAGTCGTGCGGCCGAGTAAACAGAGGCGCGTCGTCGGAGGCGCGCGGCCGCGGTCCTATCCGCGCGGATAACGGCCGCCATTAATTACCCCCCTGGATTTTATTTCCATAGATAACATCGACAATGTAAGGGACACAATGGCGAGTCTCGATTTATTCAGATTAAGCGATTATTGGCACTTGCTTCGTTCGACAAACTTTCGCATTATAATAGTTTTAATCAATTAGTAAATTTATCTAATGTACTGATGGATGTGTTTCGTTTCCCCACCACGTTTGCTAAATATTCATAATACAAGTTGTATATCAAGGATCTCTCTATTTCCATGGCACTACAAGTCCCAAATCCAAGCATGTTGACTACAGTATTATTCCCACAAGATTGCTCATTACATTGAGGAGGTCCATGGGATAAACCCATGTTTTGTGGTGGTCGTAAACGTACACTCAAGCACCGATTAATGCAAGTATGTAAAGCTATTTCCGAGGGTATATTGGTAATTATATTAGCACCTAATTACACGAAATTGCGTAACAAAGGCGTCTTGCTATAGGGTTTATAGTGCCGCAAGAAGTAATTGGCTAATTTAAGATAAGAATTTGTTTTCCGAAGTACTTGTAACACAAAGAAGGTGGGTGTAGAGTGTAAACTTATGTAGCTACCTAAATAAACATGTTGGTGTATGGCGCCGTAATTAGTTGGCGCCCTGACGTTAACGTACTGCGTATTTACACCAGTCTGGGAGGAGTGCCTATCCATTGGATAGGTATCTTTACAAATTACCTGCCACAGCCTGTTGTTCTTTTGCTCTAAAAAAATAGAGTTTTAGTGAACGTGCAAACTCTAAAGGCTTTGATAAAGTTTAAGAAAGTAATTAGGTATCATGGTTCGTGGTAGAGTAAAGAGATTATCTTCTGCGGCTGAAGATGTTCATTTGAAATCAGAAAACGTACCAGTCGTTCGAAGTAGATCGATACGACAATAACGATATGCAAATCAAGTGATACTGAAGACAAATAACAATCTTCAACTACTCGAGCGGTGACCCAGTTATGTAAGGAATTGGCTGAACGTAGTGTCTTAACTTCCTACGTAAAGTTCATTAACATGATATAAGCATGTAAGATAAACCTAAGTACGCAACAACAACACAACAGCAACATTCGACAAATTAATAGTAACGCTAGCCTAATTAAATATAATATAAAAATTAGCAGAGAGCGTCAGACGCTACCAACTTACCCGGTAATATTCGTATTGCAATTTGCACTGTGTCTACACATATTGCTGCGGTAACATGCGCCGGAAAATATTACGCAACACTCGCGACGTGAACCTCAAGCTTTGAGCAAAATTTAATTCATTTATAACTATGAAGATGGAAATGGAAGAAGCTAAAATGGCAGGAGATTGCAACGTGGTACAACGACATAGAAAAAAGATCAATAGACTCGCTTGTCGCTTTACGAACCAACGTATACGTTTTGTATTTTTCTGGTTTCAGCAAACTCCTCGCCGTGATGAATGAACGGTAAACGTTCAAAAAGTTACCAATTCAATATTTCAACAAAGTCTGCGGAAACAATGAAAGTATTGTTCATTTTTCTCGCATTCAGTTTGTGAAGAGCTGAAAGTTTTCATGTTGTTACTGTATCTTTCATATTTATAAATAAGTATATATATATTTATATATATGTATGTATGTAAATAAACAATGTTAACGCTACTTTGAAAATAATACATATCCAAGCGGCTGAAAATGAATGAAAAGTTGTAGCAGTATTCAATTTAAGACGCAACTTTGTTGTAAACTTGTTGTTTATGCCTGCCAATAGGGTCCAATTTTGCGTGAAGTTAAATATACATTTGGAAATCGCAGCAACAAGCCACAGAACAGCGTGGGCGTGCTGTTGTTGTGATATTTATCGCCATTGTGTGCTCCTCCCGGTACGCAACTATATTCAGCTGCAAATACAATGATAGGGTTTGCTGAGTTGCGATATAGTTTCATGTGGGAAGCTAAATCTGTGGATTAGTTTAGTTCTGAGTCAGCAGTATATAAAGAACTAGCTTCTGCCACCGGATTCGCCCGCCTGTAAGTCGTAAATTATTCTAAGGAAACCAACTTTCAGGATGAAAAGTATCCTATGTCCTATTCCGGGACTGGAGGACTGAGTTACCCATGTCATGTCAGCTGTTGAAACATGAAGAGACAATAAAGAGACAGACTGAGCAACAGAGTTACTTTCATTTATAATATTAGTATAGATAGTATTTGTTCGGGCTAGTTTGCATGTTTTGTTGAAATTATGTACGTCTTGTATAAGTTACACGTGTTTAAATAGATACAAGACAACATTTAGGTACTTCATCTGTTATACAAAGTGTCTCGTACCTCGAAGTTGGGAAACCAGTAAATAATCCCAATGTACGAGCAACCATAGTTGCACATGCAATGAAGCTGTTTTAGTTTGTGCCGTGTTGTTGTTCCAGGCACGTAACCACAGTTTCTCCGGTGACGTCGCCTAATTTAGACAGCTGTCCTAAAGTCCAGCATCCTAATTTGGCACTATACCACCCCCGAGCATGACTGTGTTCCTAATTGGCTTTAC
The DNA here is from genome assembly GCA_950371165.1 of Lacanobia oleracea. Taxonomy (NCBI): domain Eukaryota; kingdom Metazoa; phylum Arthropoda; class Insecta; order Lepidoptera; family Noctuidae; genus Lacanobia; species Lacanobia oleracea. The sequence goes on along the minus strand of OX493393.1, from coordinate 15,413,073 downwards.
GGAATCCCTAGCGACTGGATAAAAGATAGCAAGTTTCTTATAGCCTCACTTCTTGTCCTGTTAGGCGCCTCCTGCCTGAATAAACTCTGATTGTATGCCAGTTACCAATTGTTAAGCCAAAAATAAAGGCCTCTTTTCTCTGATAAAGGCATTGTTAATGGGATACAATAAGAATTCAATCAAGAATAAGACCTTTTTTGAACAGTTACTTGTTATGTTAAAGTTTCAGATATAAAAGTAGGTACCTACAACAGTTTGTGGGTTCAGACATTTAATTAAGTACCCGGTTGTTCTATTTTTCGCCTTTTAAAACCCCTAGTGCGGGTCATGAATATGGGTACACACAGTTAGATTATAATATGAATACTAAAACTTTGAGAATGTTGTGCTTATATGCGTGTCCTAGATACGCAAAAGATTTTGATAGACTTTATATTATTGTGTCGTAGATAAATTAATAGATACCTAGGTATACTATATGTATATTATTTATATTCTGGACGAGACAGGTAAGCAATAACGTGATATATTAAACGTGAAATTTTGTCCAAGTAATAGTATTATATGAAAAAGGCTCACTAATAGGTTACTTATAAATAAACTGAACGGCGAAAGGTTATGTCTGGGATAAAGAAAGTTGTATGCCATCAAAAACATAACTTGTAAAGGAAACCAAGTCTCTGAAATCTTTTATTTATTTATTTAACAATTTATGTACACACATTTACTAAGAAGATAAGAAGAAAGAAACAGAAAAATAGGTACAAAGGTGATGCTTATTTCTATATAATTTCTTCCAGCATACTTGCAAAAGGAGAGTAGAGTAAAAAGAGATGTAGACATAGTGTGTAACTGTAAGAAGCTAAAATGAAAACTATGCATATTAAATATAACATACAATACATAAATAACATACTAATACATACTATGATATAAAAGATAAACAATAATACATACCTATTTGCAACTATGACGAGAAGGACAGATAGTGTTCTGTCACTCTTCTTTTAACAACTGCTTTTATGTTTTAAATAAATAGACTGACTTAGCCATCATATGAAAACACAATGTATCCCACAAGTAATACATAAATTATATTAAATTACATTGTTTAGTGCGATTGTCAAGTCAATCTGTTTATTTAAAACATAAAAGATTTTTAATATTGATTTCTCTATAAGATGTTGTTAGGTTAGCTAATTACGTACTAACTTAAGACAGAAGGACTCTTAAGTAGGCACTGAATAAATTAACTGACTTGGTATTGATCTCACAACCGTTAACGGTTTTTTTCGCGGTAAACTTTTTTTTACGAGGAACTTTGACTATTTATAATTCTTAATCTTAAACTACTGATTCAAATTGAATAAAATTTGAAATATACCGTGTTTATACAATGCCTGCTTGGTTACTGAAATTTCAGACTTCTAGTTATATCCACAACGAATTTATAGGGGGTCGAAAATGGCCTGAACTGCTTCGAGAACAGGATGGTTTGGTATGGTACGGTACGGCCGCGCCGCTTATTTGCTTGACATGGCGCCCAAATAACATTTTGGTGTCAGTTACAGGCTTTTTTATGACTTTAAGTAATATAACAGGGTTATAATTATCTCAGTTATTACTAAAGACGATATAGAGGAGTTAACAAACAAGTTTTAGCCCCAATCGCAGCACTAAAGCTTTAATGGATGACGTAATACAGCTTTGAGAGTTATAATGGCGCTAGTAGCAGCAAGTATACTTAATACGTTATAGCTTTAACCTTTTTGTGACACCCAAGTCTTTATTAAAGTGTTCGGCGACACCGTTTAACACTTATTGTTGTATAGTTACTACAATGGACACTTTTATACCACTTCAGGTGCTACATTGACTGTAATCGCAGACATAGGCTATAAAATAGAGTTTATCGAGAGTTTAGTAACACGAGAAACTAAAGGTGTCAAACAACTCCTCTATTTGAACCTAACCTGTACCTGTAGTAAAGGGTTTAACTAAAGCTTATTGTGTTAGGCAGTACTCTTTTACAGGCGTTCTAAAGGTATTGGTGTCAAATAATGCAAGAATGGGTCGTTCGTTATTAACACTAACCTCACTTTTGTAAAGTTCGCCATTGTTTTGGTAACCTAACAATTAATATTATTTCGAGTTATTCAACATTTGACTACAATAAACAAAATTTCTTACATTATTTGAAGCATTCCATGAATGCCACTTAATTTTACATACCACTGCTCAGGAAGCAGGAATGAATAATAATGTTTAGCTTGAGGTACCTATTTTATTATCATAATTTTTCTTTTAAATCTTTAATAAATCCTAGGCGCGTTAAAATTGAGATGAGAAACATGGTATACATTTACCGTGAAATCATAAGGGCAGTCATTTTTCACTTCACATACTTAAATAACATAATATTCCATAATATTATTCTGCTGTGTTGAATAATGGATGACATAATACTTCCATTACGAACAGATTTAATTTGGCTTGTGTTTAAACACCGCCCAAAAAAGTACCTATTTTACTACCAAAAAAGTTCTAAACGGTTACCAAAACAGATAAATGGTCACCAAATAATATTCGAGAAGTAGCGCTCGCCGGCCGCTGCCGCGGCACAATTCTAACCTAACCTAACCTATTTTATCCAGTTTGTAACCCCAAGCCTACATTTTATGGCAATCACAGTTGAGTTGGATAGAATTTGGTGACCGTTGATCCATTTTGGTGCCTAGGCTTAGAGTCTTAAAAATATTATTTTTGGTGACCGTCTAAATTATACCCATTTAATTTTAGTAAGGTTATAGGCTTTTTCATCTTGACGTGCGCTTTTTACCGCCTGTAGTGCTCACTAACGCGGTAATACAGGTTAAAGTAGTAGCTGACGATGAATAAACGCTCTTGTGCAGCTTTAAGATCTTTTTGACACCTTACTATAGGATTTATACAACCTGTAGCGTTTACCAACTCTATTTTACAACGGTAATACAGATTAAAGTAGTAGCTGACGATAAATAAGCGCTCTTGTGCAGCTTTAATATCTTTGTGATACCATACTATAGGATTTCTATAACTTTTACCTGTAAAACTGTGGGCCTCTTTCGTGGTTATAAGTGAGTTAGAGCATGCTCTAACTCAGTTGCACAGGTATGCATTAACACTTTTATACTCAAATGGAACTAATATACGAGTCTTATATAGGTTTTTTTAACGCTTTAGTGTTAGTTGGGCGGGGGCACTGTCGTGCCCCCAGATACAACATTTATTTTGAGAAAGTGTTTTTTATTTCACTAAGGATGATTAAATGGACAATTTAACCGCTTAAAGAATTTACAATCTCAGCCCGTCTCTAAGGACGACTTAAGAAGATACAGTCTCATATAAGTTAAAGTTAACCTTGTCTAGATTTCGCTTCACATTTAGTTTAAGTTATTTCGTAAGGATTGCCCCGGATTTAGAAGTTTTATTTTCTCCGTTTATCCGACGACAAAGAAACTGGATTACATGAAGCAGGTAGGTACTTATTTTTAGTCATAAGGATTTGTGGAAACGTTTAAGTTTTTGTACCTACCTATATTACTTATTTAGGAATTGTTCCAGTTACGTATAACAAGGTCGCTTTAAATTTAAAGTTGATTCAACAATTGATTCAATGTAATTCGTAAAATAACATGAAACTTGGCATTGTCTTTTAGCAAAACATATCTTAAAACCAAGTAAGTCATTTATTTCAAAATAACTAATAACAATAACTATATACATTATGAATATACAAAACCAAATACAATCAGGCGTCGAAAAATTCCTCCGCATCGCTGTCATCCGGAAACGTGCCCAGAAGACTGGCAGCATTGCCACGTTAAGATGACGCCCCGGGCGTTGGGAGTCGCAGGGCGATTTTCGGCCACCGTAAGCGCGAGCCTGCGGACGGCGAGCATTGGGTGGCTCGCCGTCTGATCAGAACCAGGCCCGGGTGGACGGCGTGCTGTGTTTCACGCGTGCCCAGTGCTAGGGTCAGTGCCTGCTGGGGCTGCGGACTTCGTTCGAAAGAGGCACCGTACCCTGGAACGCAAAGGGCACTGGGAGGAACGCGGATGGGTTTTAGTCAGTAAGAGTCTGATACTCCCTTCTGCTTCACCCAAAGCGGGGGGAGTCATTTGATGATTTCCCATCCTAAAAAAAAGCATTGCCACGTTGAATGGCAAAACTTAGTAAATAAAATCATATTGGCTAATTTTAAGTGTAGGTACGCTCCGTCCAGAGTGGAGGAAATAGGTAAATTATTTCTCATTTGATGATTTCCTACGAGTATCTTAAAAATAAAGTACGGCCGAAAAATAAGAGCCGATTTATTTTATAATAAAACAGTTTGTTCAAAAGTGTAATATTAGGAATATCTTTTTTCACGAGTGTTGCCGATGCCAATTAAATATAGCAAATGAAAATGTTACCACCTCTTGCATTCTTATGAACGTTTCACAGCAGTACTTACTTGGTTGTTGCAACAAAAAATACTTGCATTAAAACTTCGACGCTCTCAAGTTAGCTCCTTGTCTTCAAGTAAAATAGATTCAAAAGTTATATTTTTCAAAAATACATAACAAGCAGAGAAAATTCTCGAAACAAAATACATATTTTTAAAGATGATATTCTTACAGAACCATGTTATATCGAAATACTCTTGGGATTTAAAAAATAAAACTCCATTTATAGCGTTGGCTGTGCTGTTGGTAGCAGAAATACTTGGTTTGAGCTTATCCAGATACTAGAACTTGAGCTTTGCTGCTTGCTATGATTTTTAGGAACTGATATTTATAAATCCGAGAACGTTTTGGTCCAGCTTTTAAGGGTTCCCTATCCAACGGGTAACCAACGGAACCCTATTACTAAACCTCCGCTGTCCGTCTGTCCGTCCATCTGTCTGTCAGTGGGCTGTATCTCAAGAACCGTAATAGGTAGCCAGTTGAAATTTTCACGGATTGTGTTTTTCTATTGCCGCTATAACAACAAATAATAACAATTAAGGTTTATGGTACGGAAACCTTCGTGTGTGAGTCCAACTCGCACTTGGCCGGTTTTTTCTATTGAATAGAAGAACCAATGTTGTGTGGAGTTAGCAGAACGGTGCTGTTACTTAGTACCTATACGTTAGATTTACGAAGCTCTTCGATGTAAAACAATCCGAACTAGTTTTGTTAAAGTGGATTTGTAGGTGTACCATCTACATTTTCACGTCGAAAAACACTAGCCTCGGGCTCCTCCGCTGTGCTGGAGAGAATTCGTTGCGGGTACACCAGGGAGGCCTATCTGCAGCTCGTGCAAATGTCAAGAGGACTATACCTGGAGCGTGAGCGTGAGGGTATTATGCGTGACCAGCTAAAATGAAATTTATTTTAAGATAAATTCAGTTACGTAAGCAAGCTTCGAGCAAGATAAATCTGACGGTACCGTTTACAGGCGGTATAGTGAAGGCCCTGAGTTATTTTCTTAGAAAAGGTGTGCGCGGCCTTTTGTGTCAGATGAGATGATACTCGTACTAACTTTGCGTAGAGATAGCACAAACTGCGATAACCGGGTCAATGTGCTCGAGTAAACTGTCACTGCGATAAAATCTTTTAATAATAAAAAGTTAAAAGGGACTATTTGTCACATTTTTATGATGTCGCTAAGATGCTATGCAATGCTATTTATAGCCCACATAAAAAATGTTGTGATAAATGTGCGTCGGAATGATTAGACAGAAGCGACACTGATAAATGGCATTGTAAGGACGCTGAACATCTGTTATTCACAAGAATAAGATAAATACGGAATGTTTTTGTTACATGAAGCTCGCCATTTTAGGGGCTCATTGGACAGATAAAGGCTGCCATGTATTGTGTACATGTGTAGTTTTATGTAAAAACCGGCCAAGTGCGAGTCGGACTCGCACAGGAAGGGTTCCGTACCATAAAACAATGTTTTATTATTTGTTGTTATAGCGGCAATAGAAATACACAATCTGTGAAAATTTCAACTCTCTACCTATTACGGTTCTTGAGATACAGCCCCGATGGACGGACAGACGGACAGCGGAGGCTTAGTACCGTTGGTTACCCTTCGGGTACGAAACCCTAAAAACTAGTATAAGAGCGGTTCGAGGTCAGGACAGAGGACCCTTTAAATCTTTTTCCATTATGTAAAGCAAACACAATTTGATCATAAAGTTATTACAGTGTAGCAGGACGGCATTGAGGCGACAGTTGTTTAATATTGACGCAGGACAGATTTACTTAATCGAGTTTAACTCGCCGCTATTGTCTTCCTTTGTCCTCGTTCCAAATGCGTAATATCTTGCGGATAAAAACCAAAATATCTCTAACTTCTTCCATTATTTTCAGAGTTCTGTGAGTCCCACTGGAATCACGAATGGTCTACCGAAAATTGTAATGTAAGGAAATAAGAGTGAAAATAAAGTAATTACCTAAGAAAGCCAAATTTGGTTGGGCTGAGCTGTAACTTTAAGAATTAAATTAAAATTAAAATTATTTTTTTGTAGTGAAATTAATGCCATTGTTGTGGTAAAAGAAACAGTTAATAAATAGTTAGTTAGTTATAGGTGACCTATGTATAGATTACAGGAAAACCTATAAGAGGTCTATGATTTTAAAGTGACATGTTAACATGTCACTTTAAAATAATACTAACAAAAAAACAAAAAAACAAACAAATAACAAACAAACAAATAATATTTAAAAAAAAAAATATTATTTGTCTTCCCATTGCATGCGAGTACTCGCACTTGGCCAGGTTTTTGTACTACAGAACGCGAATTTTGGTACATCGATCGATTAAAAAACGTTCTGCAGCCATTCTTTTGAAGGACTCTCTCTAAAACCCGGTGTACCATACTACATGAGATATTGTTATACGTTCAGATTTAGAATCTTGCGTCTTGACAGTAAAATGAAGAAGTATCTCTCTGCTGGCCAGTCTTCCGCTCCCCTCTGGAAACCAGTGACACACATTAATTTGCATTGTTGACAAACTTTATGGAAATTCTAATAAGCTTGGATTATTATCATTGAAATGTCCTTTCAAAATGTAAGAACCGTCTTTTTCATATTTATCTTTACTTTTTTCTTTTTTAGGACTCCGTAGTAAAGAAGGAGACGCCTAGTACTAGAAAGTTGGAATTTGGTAAGGATATATTAATCACGCCGACAAAGTGGCAAAATTAAATCTTATTTTTTATTATGCTCCCCTACACGCATTGACGATTTTTTTTAAATATTGAGGGTGTGCGAAAACCATTATCCATCCTAGGATACGTTTGCGAAATATTAAGCTTGAAAATGTTATTTATTTTTAGAGTTAATTGCCCCCCGTCGGCCAGCTAAACGGGTTTTTTAGAGACGTGAAAAAATCATGGTAGTACTATACATAACGGTTTTAAAAGGAAGACTATCACAGCTACACGGTAACGAGTGATAGTGGACCAACCTATGAAAAGTGCTTGGAGAAGTCGGCAGTTGTGACGTACTACGTAACCCTACACGGCGCGTGGCCCCGATTTTTTTAAACACTGCTGTAGCTGTCGAAGGGTTAGAAAAACCAAAACTAAAATCATGTTAAAAATCTTAGAAGAAAAATATATTTAAAATAAGTAATTTATCGAGACAACTTTCTCATCTGTTTTTATCAGTTCTTAGCTCGGTGAACGCAAAAAGCTCTAGTATTCTTGTTAAAACAATGCCGGTAGTGTAGTGTCCTCGTTAACCAAGCGGTCTGATGAAACTTGAAAAAGAACCTGCATTAACCGATATTGTCAGTGGCTAATTACAAGATTTTTCTTATGCAATATTTGTGCTCTACTTTATGAAATATTCCCCCGAGAAATAAATATGTTTCTCGGAAAAACTGTTGCTGTTGGAGCAACAGGACATAGGAACATTAATTTAATTAAAATGAATCTACTCCAGGTTGACACATTTTAATTTAAATTAATGTTAAATAGGTAGAAACTGGGTGTCTTCTGTCGAATTATAAACGGTGCAGCTATTGTGTATCTATCTTCTGCTACATATTACTGACTGGATGGACCCTCAAGCCATTACTTCCTGGAATTATAATTATAAATTGTAATCTTAATATCTCAACTCTTCCATTAACTTGAAGCGTCCCCTCATAAAACACCTGCAACCACCCATTAATATTCGTCGCGTTGATCTTTTTATCAGCCATTCATTTACATTTGTATCCGTGGCGTAAACTTACTCCGTAAACTGAACCCCATAAATAGCCTCGTCGATACTTATTGATTTTGCACATCGCGGCCTCCATTTCCATGTCACCGTTGATAGAGAATCCATTATGAATATCTAAAAAAAAATCATTTGTAGAACAAATTGCGCGACACGCCAGAACACGTCGTAACATAGATTACCATAGTAAGTACCTACCGGGAAGAAATTTTTTATTCTGTTGTTTCCGGAAGGCGGGAGAGTAATAGTTTTTCCATTAGGAGAATTGCGACGCTGATTGACTAGAGATGTGATCGCCGAGACTTTAATCTTTTAGCCAATTTTTATTATTAAAAAGCTGTTCCCTTTAAATGAATTCGTGTCGGGAAAGTGAAAAATTGGATAAATTATAATAAAATGAGGGAGATGATTCAACAAAAATCTCTCTATTTTCGTCTCTTATTTGTAACAGAAACTGATGCTGTCATCAACCATTTTCTTTTGCTAGTCGCAGAAATCCATTGCGACTTAAAATGTTACTAAGTTGAAAAAAACTCACATTAATTAAAACACATAACCTAAATGTGTGTTGTTGTGTAAATTGCACATTATTCACAAGAAAATACAGGGGAAAACCGAATGTAATACTGTATCTGAAATAATTTAGTACAACCGAAAATTTTATCAACCCAGGGTAATTTTGAAACAGTCATAAATGTGGTACTTACTACTAGTACCCATTAACAGAGATCGTAACAAAAGTTCGAGTACCTATCACAAAATTCCGATTTAGTTGTGGGATCAGAGACAATAGCCAGTGGAGTGTGAGCCACAGCGGTGAAGGGTTGACACCCAATGTGTCCAGTTTGTACCGCGTTTAGTACCGTCAACGTGACATAGGTACGTGGTTGGTACCTATCGCCCGTCGCCCGCCTTGAACTGAACTGAGCACTACACACGCTCCCGTTTATGTGCTTTTATTATTAAAACAATGTGTTGGTTTCTTCTATTGTTTCCATTCCATTTCAAGCTGGTCATAAAGCTAGAAATGCATTCTTGAAACTACATTTTTGCTGAAATGGAATCTAAACTAGTTGCACTATAGTTGTTCCTAGCACAATAAATCTAGTTGATTCAAAGTTGAATAGGTCAATTTATTAAGAGGACATAAACAGTCAATAAAGTGCCATCTACCTGTTCATTTATTACCTCTAAAGTAACCTAAGAGTCATTAAGTGCGGGTAGAATCACGGCACAACTTGTTCTTAATAATTCAAACATAAGTTACGGCTCCTGAAGACGTCATTGGCGTCTTGGGCACGATTACTTAGACTACTTAAGTCGACGTCGGCATTTAAAGGGTTAATAGTAATTACAGCTTTTAATTGTTTTTCCTCATCAAGTTGAATAAAGTTTGTTTTTTATCCGTCTGCTTCGCTTAATGGATGTTTTGGTAGAGAAATGGTTTTATCAATTGAAGGTCTGGCAATTGGCTTCTCGTAAACTTCTAAAGGCTAAAGTGTTAATTGGCCTGTGTCGAATTACAGGGTAAAAAGAAATGGAAACTGTATTTTCCTGGAAAGGATTTCAGTTTTTGTGCGAGACGAAATAGGAAAGAGAAATGTTTTCTACGGTGCCATGCTGTGTATCTGTCTGTTACATCTCAGTTTTTTTGGAAGTCCTCTTATGTTTTGCCCGGGATCGCAAAATGGAATGGTTTTATTTAGGTTCTTATTTGAACTTCTTTAGTATTACAATCTACGTTCTCTAAAGTTCGGTTGTTAGTGAGTTCATTCATGTTATTCACTTGTGTTCAACGTTGTAATGGTCGAATCGTAATAAATCAGCCTCAATGGCTATTGATGTACTTGTACAGCGTCGATCTTCTATTCATATAACTGAAGAAAAAAATGCGCTCGGTGACTTTAAAATGGTAACGATTTTTATATTAGATGTTTAGTTAATCTTATAAAAATGCATTGATCATCGATACCTACATTGATAGGCGTATTGATCGTGTTTATAAAACAGAAAATCTGGTTTTTAACATGGAACAAAAATTACGTTTTTAGTTCCATGTTGCAAATTGTGTAGGTAAGACACAAGTAGCGTCTGACACAATTTGCAACATGTAACGTCTAAAACAGTTCTATAAGATACGAACAATTTTCAAGCGAAGATCTGCGGGCTTGTAGCCACAATACACAATGTACACCACACTACCGAAAATTAAATCCCGTTAGAACTTACATTTAGTCTGTTTTGTTTTCGGCGCGATTAAGTATGAATGTCCGTCTTATCTGTATTCAAAGCTTGCGTAGGAAAATAGTCACCGGCACCGCAAGGGCAGGCGTTGTGGTCAGCAGGCCTTTCCTTAGAGGAAGTTATCGTTACGCGGCCTCCAAATGTTGGAATAATCATCATCTGCCTTTGCCCAACTATATTGGAGTCGGCTTCCAGTCAAGCTGGATTTAGCTGAATACCAGTATTTTACGTAGAGCGGCTGCCTACCAGACCTCCACAACTTATTAACTGGGTAACACGGTACTTCATGACTAGACTGGAGTTAGATTTACTGGTTTCTGACTATCCGTAACGACTGCCAAAGATCTGTAAATGACAGCCGGGACCAACGGCTTAACGTGCTTTCCAAGGCACGGAGGAAACTCGCTATGTTAAGATGGTCTCCCATCCACAGACCAACCTTGGCAAGCGTTGCTTAACCTTGAAGATCGATCCATGCGGCTGTTATTAAAGCTTAAGAAAATATTTTTTCGCGGAGAGGCTACGCACGTGTGTAGGCTTCGCTTTGCAAGAAATTGTATGTGATTATGTCCACTGCATCCCACGGACACGCTACACATCAATTAACGTCATGGTAACATGCGTGACTTGGTCGAATATGGCGCTCAAATAGCCCAACGCTGTTAACACCATACACGTTATGTGTTTAACCCATGACTATGTACCACTGTATCGGAGCCCAGTTTTGAGATACGCCTTGAGGAACGGAGGCGTGTGCAGTGTGTATTGCAGTGGAAACGTAGACCCACGTGGTCAAACAAACGAATCCACGCAGCTTAAATGCGCCGCCTGCTCGTGCACAGCATGTGCCGCGGTGAATATGCATGCCCCTTTTCTTTAATATTATTATTTTAAATTATTTATTTACGAATTTTAAAAACATATAACCGCATTATTTATCAATACTTAATTACGTATGTATTTTAAGATCATCATCCGTGTCTCTTCAGGGTACTAACTAAAACTTCGCTTGCTGTCTGGCGCCCAGCAAATGTTCAGATGATAACCCTTTCGATATTTCGAGCATGCTCAGCGCAATTCTGTACTATTATTCCTTTTTGTCTGTGTCAACTAGACATTTTCTACGCTATATCTATGCAAATATTTGTATTCTGAGAACGAAAAACTCCGGAGAATAGCTTATCGTACACGCGAGGGATTCGTTACTTGTCAATTAGTATAAATTCTACGAAAATAAAGAAAACAAACGATGTTAAGGAAAATGAGGAAAATATAAAAATGGAGGCTCGACGATGAATTCTTTAGTCTGATTTAATGTGACATTTAAAAAGCATAGTCAAAAGTTATGGTTTTTGCGGGAAATCTTGTTTATTTTTTTACTGTGTAAAGTGTTATTGTGATGAAATGAAGTAGGTCGTTGATAATCCAAGTTTTTTTTGTTAAATAGCGGTTGGGTTCAAATTTTTGTAATTTAAAATATTGTGGCAAATTGATAAGCACACATAAAACTTTAAGTTTCCGTTTGGTTATCATCCGCAACCGCGAGGATATCTAATTTGGCCCGGCTACACGCTCCGTCTTGCCTGCGAGCATGCCTGCACAAACCAGTTTGCGCAGGTAAGCACGTGCGTGTGGACAGCAAGATGGTAGCTCCGTCCGAAGTTCCGTCTTTTTGTACAGTCATGACTGCACAGGCCTGTACTGCGTTAGTGCGTAGGCATGACGGAGTGTGCAGCCGGGCCATAAGGAGCAGGGAACGAAACGATTTTGGGTTAAATAGGCAGATCAATATTTTTTCTTCATACCAGATCAATCACAACGTAAAACAAGGCTAGGCAGAGGAGGAATTTTAATAATGTGGTGTATATTGCAGTTTTAGATCTGTGCGTGCTCTGATCTGTTCTGATCTGTGAGGAACTAATGTAATTTTTGTTGATTTCTGAAAAAGTGTGCTATTTAAAGACATCGTATTATTTTTCCTGTAATTTTGACATAAACTTCTATCATAAAGAATAATTTCATATTTTTCTCTATGCAAATTTAGGAGATAAGGTACGAAGTTTGCATGTAAAAATGTAAATGTGTAATGTAAAATTTTCGTCAATAGTCGAAAACTATGGGGCCTAAAAAAAAGAATAAAAATGTTTGAGAATGTGCGAATTGCTCTTTCATATGTTACCCCACTTGTCCTAGTAGCGCCACTTCGAATTTGCAAAATAGTTGAGCAAACGAAGTTGATACCATTAGTAGTTCTTCAGATATCCAGCTGTGACAGACGGACAGACTTAGCCACACCATAAGGGTTCCTTTTTACTACTTTGGTACGGAACCCTAAAAATGAAGTATGTAAGTACAATAACTCAATTATAACAAGTGTAAAAAGGTGTTTATTAGAGTTTGTGGGTGGAAAAAACATACTGTAAATTATCACTTTCACATAACAGATAAACAGCGGATTTACAAGCAACTCTAGATAGATTGTACTGTTGGGTAGACAGCCGTAGGTGTTTGTGAATAAGCGTAGAAGGGTCAGCGCGGCTCAAAGTGGCTTTGTTAAATTGATTTTACGTGTATTGCGGACTTTGTTGGTCCGCCCGCTCTTGTGTCGGTCTCCACGACTGCCGACTGCCTCGGGAATCTAACAACTACTTCGGATTTACTAAGCAACGTTTTATTTATCCATTTATTTACAGTTTGTTTTATCCGCTTACAGATAAAACGCACTCCCCTTTCGAGAAAAACACTTTCGTTTGCTTTCAGAAATGTGTTATGTTTCATAATGTTCGCAGACAACAATAACAATACAAAGTGCTGTTTGAAAACCCGTGTGTTGCTCCACTTGGAGTTTAGATTAAATGAAAAGGGTCAATGACACGGTCTCCATTTGATTTTCATTAGAAAGTTTGGGTAACATAATCCTTTTACTTTGACCTTTAGCAAATACCTTTTAGCTTTAAACTGTTACTTTTATAAATAGGTATTTTTTAGGAGAACGGGAGCCAACATGTTGAAGTAAGGAGTTTTATTAAGGGATTAAATATAATGACCACCATAAAATGCTTTGATACCCTTAGTTCTTTTACCAAAAATATATATTTGACACCAGAAAAATGAAGTCTAAAATTACAATAGTACTAGCTATTTTAGTCACGACTGCACCTCAAATTGTATTCGAACAGCAAATGTAGTAAATGATCACCAAATCGTAGCGAGCAAATTAATGCGCTATTTTTGCCTAAATAAACTACTGTGATTGCCATAAAATGTAGGCTTGGGGTTACAAACTGAATAAAATAGGTTAGGTTAGGTTAGGTTAGAATTGTGACCAACCGCGCGCGAGCCGAGCGAGCGAAGCGAGCGGTGCCGCGGCAGCGGCCGGCGAGCGCTACTTCTCGAATATTTTTTTGGAAAAAGTTATTTATTTCACACTTTTTTAACTCCAAACACCAAACAATAGCTGCCAATAAAAATGAAAGAAAGCTTATAAATTAAAATAAAGCTTTATATTTACTTAAAAGTTTTGGATTGACAATGATTTGTTTGACATTAGTTTGCTTAAACAGGATAGCAAAAAACTTTGATTTTAATTTTACATTAAAATGCTGGTATGATTTTGGTGATCATTTACTACTTTTGGGTTAACAATGATTTATTTGGAGTCATTTTACTTAAATAGGATAGCGAGACGTTAAAATTTTGGTTATAATTTTAAATTAAAATGCGTGTTTAATTTTGGTGATCATTTACTATTTTTGTCTCCTAAATGTTACTATATCTGGTGGTAAGTTAAACATAAGCCTTTTATTAATGCACTCTCAGGTTCGAGAAGTTGTTTGCTTAGACCTCTCGGTAATATAATGGTTTCTAGAAGTTAGCATAGACGTCATTGTCTTTCACATGTTACGATAGTACCTACAGATATAGGTAGTTACGATTAAATTATTCTCTTAAGTTGTTTTTTAGATCTGCTACGTTTATATAGTACTACTGTTATACTGTTAGTTTCGAAAAACTTACTTGCATTGGGTTGGTATTCTGTAGCTGCTATAGATATAGTAAAGAAACAGCATCAAAATAAAAACATTGTTTTTTTCTGGAACTCTCAAATTAAATAGACACCAACTGCATCAGATTACTTGAAAAGTGTTTTTTTTTACTTTTTTTTTTTTTACTATTGATAGGCACGCGTTTGACCACTATCTCACCGCCGCATCGCCGTTCGTCTTGTGGTCCGATGATGGAACGGGCTTGGCGGAATTAAATTATGCAATTCCGTCGCACATTCCCCAAAATGCAACCGGTAAAAAACCGACAGGCTAGCAGCAACTCGTCGTCGATTTTCAAGACTTTGGAGCTTCGACACGACGAGCCTCTCATTGCCGATGATCCTCTTGGCTCGTTTCTCAATTGACTCAAGGGCATCAAGCTGGTATCTGGCAGATCCATCCCAAAGATGAGAGCAGTATTCCATACACGATCGAACTTGCGCTTGATTGAGTTTGAGCAGCTGTTCCGGCTTGAACTACCGTCTCACCTTAGCCAGAATCCCAACTTCTTTGCAGCCACTTGAGCTTTTGCCTCTATGTAGGTAAGGGCCAAAATTGAGAGTAGATGTTAATGTAACCCCAAGAAGCTCAAGATGGTCGGTTATCGGCACGGTTTCACCGCGGAAAGATGGAGCTGGGCGGAATTGGCTCCTTTTGGCGGAAAATAGACACGCTTGGGTCTTAGCAGCATTGAACTTGACCAGATTGGCATCGCCCCATTCAGAGACAGCCCTTACTTTTTAACCGTCTTATGCTGTCGGTGTTTTAAAAAAAGTGAAATATTTCATTTTGATATTGTGTCTTTACTGTATAGTAGCTACAAAACACCATCCTAATATGACTACCTACATCTGGAACACGCTGTATATTGTCATGTTTCAGTTTGATAACTTTTTGAAAATTAAGTGACTTGCAGGGAACTAGGTTACGTTAAACAAAGGTTGAGATGACGTAACTCTGACGGTAACCTACACCTTATTTTGCATATTAAGATGTCACTTTCTAATAACGTTATCTCAACTTGCACGCGACTTTCCATTCAATTTTATGAGATACTCTGTATAATATCGTAATTCCGGACATAGGGCCTGTAAGATGAGGTCGCCTGGTTAATCTAGTTTGCGCGGCGAGGCGGCCGCGCCGAGGGTGCTCGACGCGAGAGCAGGCCTAGCACAAATAGCCTCACATTTCTTCCCGCAGCCACTCGAGCCGACAGCCGATATCGACCGAGCTCTCCACCTTTATGAGCCAAGCATCGAAAACCTGTGTCAAGTCCGTGTACTCAATGACTCAAATTAAGGACATACGTCACTCGCGACATTTTTCCAATTATTCAAAAAGTCTATATTGCACGTGTTGCATTGATGTGTCAATATCAGTTGACGTTTCTGTTTACGAGTAAATGATTTAATCAAGCTGCAATAAGGCATAATTTAAGCGATAAGCGCGTCTATCCGTACATGTCTATTCATCGGCGTCAAGGATTACGTCTACAATGGAGCGGGCCGGCCGGCGCGCCGCGGTTGCCTGGAATTATGTAAACGGCCGTTGGTTTTGAGATTTGATTAATGGCACTTCATTTAGAACAGCTATTTCGCGGAATTCTAATGATATAGAAACTGGTAAGCGCAGAAATTTGAGAATAAATTGTATTAAATTAACTGTGGAGGCACAGCTTAATACAATTTGTATCCCAATTTCATAATACATTTAGTCTTACAACGTAGACTTCGCATTAAAATTGTGTTGTTCAAATATAGCTTAAGTTAATTAGGAGCGGTTCGTAACTAAGTATGGCTTTAAATTGATGGTGTCTGGGATGAGTGCCAAGTGGCAGGACGACGGTAATGGCTATGATTGCACAATTTCAGCAGCCAATCAAATGTATGAAAAGCTTATTTGGTAAAAAAATAATAAAGTTGTGTCAAAGAAGGAAAGATTTATGAGTTCTCGATGACTGAACGTTTATTATTTCATGAGAATTTCGCGAAACTTTCTTGTTTATGTGGAACATTTTGTAACCACTAACGTTAGAATTTTAAACGGAGCGAACTTTGTTGTTAAGAATTCTTTTAATATATTGATAAGCTCGTAGAAGAATTCCTTTCGAAGCTAAACTGAGCTTAGAAGTAAATTCCATTGCGTAAAGTTAAGAATCTCTTGGCACTATGATCAAAATTGCGACGTCATGTTAATAAATAGGTTCATTCATATTGGAATAGCAAAGCAAAAGCGTTCGCCAGTACTCTGGTAACTTTGTCCACCGTAAGGCTTGTCAAAGAACCGTAAACATAACTGGAGTGCTATACGACGGCGCTGTGTTGTGCACATACAGCTCTTTAAACATAATTACCCGTTCACGTATGGTTACGTCAAGCCATAACCGATGTGGTTGTTGCGGAAAGCTTAAAGCTGCCGAGGTTTAGCGCTTTGGCGGCCATTAAGATCCCGTCGACAGTTAAACTTAAACTGGGAGACACTTTGAATTTTCATCCGAATTTGCATTGCAAATGTGGACAGAAATTGTCGTAGATTTTTGAAAATGTTATATTTCTCCTCATAACTTTATGATGGTCTCAAAGGTATATAAAGATTTCACTGCTTTTTCAATTCGTATTCAGATTCGTGCGTTGAATTTTGATTACATAGCTTGTAATTCTTTTGCGTGTTTGAGATGAAAAACTTTTGGTGTTATTATATTTGTTTTATTTACTTTTAATTGATGTCATGGTTTAATTAGAGTTGCCATGCAATCATTAAAATAAGTAAGATCAACTTATACAATCGCCATTTGAGGCATCCATTGAATGAATGTTATGACGTTGCTCGGTAGTTAGTCCAAATGTTCGCCAGCGGAAGTAATCGACGTGGAGTTGATCAGGGGAGCATGTCGGGGGTGGAAGACGAGCGTGTGCCCATTATAGCTCTGCGGCGGACGGCTGGCCGACATTGGCCGACGTTGGCCGACGCTGGCGGTGATTGATGACGCCAATTCGCCACTTGTCCAGCCTCGGCCAGTGCACGCCACTCTCGTTTCACCGTTGCCGTCGTTATGCGACTTGGCACGCTCCGTTCCATCTAATTGGATACTTTTTACTTGAAATTCTTTGATAATTTTGAGTAGGAAATTAGTTGATTGTAGCTTTTTTAATCGGGCTTCTTTCTGCTAAACTAAAAATAGTGCTACTCTTCCATTTAGAGCTTCTTTTACATTCATAATGGTTTGTACTTAATTTAAGGATATCAGGAGGTAACAGATTAGCTATTATAATTGGATAATATTTTAAACTATTCCAGTGATTGACAGTTTATTTAACCTCCCTCTCTATAGGGTAATGTTTTAATTACATATTAATAAACTCAACGTAGGGCAGTTTGCTCTCCGGGTTTGCGGAATTTGTTCGAAAGACTCACCGCGTCTCTGAAACGCATAGACCATTAGGAGGAATACGGATGGGTTTTAGTCAGTAAGAGTCTGACACTCCTTTCTGCTTCACCTAGAGCGGGAAAAGTCATTTGATGATTTCCCATCCTTAAAAAAAGGGCAGTTTGCTCTAACCGCAACATTTTTCTTACTTAGAATATATTATACCCGTCGTAACTTTTGAACGAATGGTCAGATTTGAATAATTTAAAGTGTAATTTACATGTACATAATCAACCTTTATTATCAAACCATTTAAATGGATAAGGATTAATATTATGATACCAAAATCACCACTATTCCATTCCATCCGAGTTTTGAATCAATCATTTCAACAAAAAGCGGTAATTGCGAAACCCTAACAGTTAGTCATATGCCCTTGCAGATTTTTTATAGGTAATACTTTAATTATGTTGACATTAATTTTATGTTTCATCAATAGTTTTCTCAGCGCTCGCTAATAATGAATTGTATAAGGAAAATTTTGCTACTTTCGGTTACATTATTGCAATTTTCTTAAGGATTTTTTTTTTTTTTTTGATTGGAGATAATGTAGGATTCTTATGGTGAAAGAACTTTTCAAATCGTTCCAGAAGAAACAAATAAACAAATATTCCCTCTTAATAATATTAGTGTAGATTTTATCAGGTAGGTAGGTACAGCTTATACAGCCTCATTAAATTAATTGATTACAGAGCAACAAAGAGTTTACCGTTTGTTAATAAAGTGTGCTTTCACTGCTTCATCAATGTTATAATGTAACACAAAACAAATACTCCTTCCTGTATATAAATTAATTAACACTTTGTGAACACCTGCGCGACGAGTTAGATAATCCAACTTTGCGCATTGAAACTTTCGGAAATAAATTGGGACACCAATTACAAATGTGTGTGAGATCGCGCTACGTACTCTTGTTACACTTTGAAGTACTTTGCTAAGCTATCTGTTATAGGGAATTAACAAACGGTTTCAATAAACCGGCGACGGGTAAAACGTAAACAAGGTATAATATCCCTGATATATATGGGGGTGCATAGTTAAAATGAATAGCGAAGAAGTTTTTCTATTCCCGATCGTTATTCACTATTCAAAACCGCTATGCAAAGAAAACCATTTTTCTTATCACGAACCTTTCAGGCATAATTCCCTAAAGTAACTGTAATATTTTTGATACCGCTTATAACGTTTATGCATCGCTTGAGTAGGCAGGCGATCGATCACAAGTGATCCCGGGGCGCGCGCTAGGTAATCGGCGTGTTATCTTGAGCGCAGCGTGACACCCAGGGCTAGATCACGCTTAAAAAGATTAACATATTACCCGCAGATTGATGCCGACACTTTCCAAAATAGAACGTCGAGATTTTAGAGCTCCACAATATCCAATTAATAACAGTATATCAGCTTTCCAATAAGAGAGCTCGTTCAGTCTTTAAAATTGGCTATTACTGCAATGAAGTAAGCACGTCCTTCGTGCTAGATAGCTTGTAAAAAACTTTAATAAGCTTTTATGAACGTTGCGTCGGATACCTGGAAAACGACTTTACTGCGTTCGTTTTATAACAGGTTACGTTTTCAAAGTTACCTGTTATTCTTTGTAGTCATTAATTCCAATGAGATACATTTCAGAAATAAACCCCTTATTGTAATTGATGGTATTATCCAGATATAATCAGTAAATTATATGAAAATAGTTAATTGCTTAACAATAATTATGCCTTATTGAATAACTAACAACAAAACACATAGTTGCGTAAGCTCATTAATATTGCCAAAACAAATAATTAAATTAGACTGTACGCAATCGTATTTATGATTACGAGGAAATCCTCATCCCGCCATTATTTTTGTGTAAAAGCCCGTCGCATAACCTGTTATATCCTGGGATAATAGGTATCATTTAGAAGATTTCATCGAGTCATTTTCACCATTTCTATAACAACGCATTGCGTTTGTTGATTAAAACATTCGCAATGGTTTTGATGGTGACTTCTGAAGTATTCATAACGGTGTGGCATCAATACCATAGACATTCGCCGTCTATGGTATAGCTGCCATGAATTTTAAATGCTGGTTCCCATTACGTAGGATGACTTTTATTATGCAATTTTGGCTTTAATGGTGGTGACAAAACAGTGAAATTTATTAAATTTGAAGCATTGAAAGGTCAGCGTTGACATGGTATCAATAGGCGTGCAACAAAATGCGGGTCGCTCACAAAGCTTGTGCACGTCACGCGCGTGATTGATGGTGTCGCGTCCCCTCACTAGCCGCTCTTTGTGCCCTCAGCAACCAAATGTCCGTAAATACCACCGCTGTGTCACCAATAAACGTCTGCTTTTATATAATTGATGTCCGTCGTGTAGCCTTCGTGTAGTGACACTGATGTGCTTTACGATTGCAAGATTTGATCTGGATTTGTAGTTTCTAAATAAATGATTACTACGGATCTAAATTCCTGTTCCGGATATTTTACCTGTTGGTTATTTACATTCATTTGAAACGCTATCTCTATTTAGTGTGAAGGATTTTTAAAAGCTTTCGGTTTATTAGGTATCGCTTCGGCATCTTATAGATATAAATATGAGATACAACCAAATAACCAAATACAGTCATGAATAACATTCCACATACAGTGAGAACGTTTAATTTAAACGAATCATGGGTAAATAGGAATAGGGGAAATTCAATTAGAGCAAACCATAAAAATAGCTGTCTTACAAACTAAACCACTAATGAATTAAACGATTCAACACAGTCTATTTATTCGTACGACGTAAACGCCGAAGCTTGTAAGATCCCATTGAATTGTGTTCACATTTAATTGCAATGAAAATCAGTCTTTGGTTACATAAATGAAGCGGAAGTGAACGTCTGCAGGGTTCCGCCACCGTGCGCGGTGCGGCTGAGCGGAGGAGCCGCCGCGGAAACGGCAAATTTCGTTTAGAAATGCGATGTTGTTGTCGTGTTTGCGTTACATTAAATTACGAACGTCGAGTTAGGTCTGTTAGGTAAACATTTTCCGTTACCTACTCCATTGTCCGCGGCCCGGCTTACTCCGCTCATATTTGATTAAAATGGAGATTTCATGAAAATTTCCCTCTGCTATAATAGTCGTGCGCTAAGTACCTTTAAACAAATTATTTTATTTTATCATTGTGTGCCCAACGTTAACGAAGCGTTTTATTGTTTCAGGTTGGGCAAATGATTAACGTTTGCAAACGTATTGGTAGTGTAATAAAACAATGAATCGGGTGAGTGTTTTTAGAGTTTTAGTAGTGAAACAGTGGTTTACGAAGAGAGTGTGATACAGTATGTAATGCCAGTGCGGGTGGGCGCGTGAGTGCGGCGCGTGATGGTGGGGGTGAGGGGCCGCGCGTGATGCGTGGCGCGCGCGTCGCCGGCGGCGCGTGGCCCGCGCCCGCGGCCGCCGCGCCCGCGTGATGCGCGCGGCCCGCGCCGCGCTGCTGGCGTGGCTGGCGTGCGTGGCGACCGCGCTGTCGGCGCACAAGTACAGCACCCGGGTGGTGCGCACCAAGTACGGGCCGCTGCGCGGGATCGTCGTGCACTCGCACCCGCAGGTCGAGGCCTACCTCGGAGTGCCGTATGCTACACCGCCGCTAGGTAGCCTCAGGTAATTAATTTTTCAATTTATTTTTTAACTAAGTTCTACAAACTTGGGCATTTAGCAGATGCCGTAGGCGTGACCAGCGTGTGGGCGTACTGAATAGCTATACACTACTTGCTCCCACTGATACACCGCAAAAATATCCGGTTTTTTGAAACCTACTAGCTTATGCCCGCGAATTCGTATGCGCATATCCCGTTCCCGTAGGAATTTCGAGAAATCCTTTCTTAGTGCTCCTCTACACTACCTAAGGAACCTACATGTACGAGTTCGTGTAGGCCCGAGACAAACTCGTAATTATAGATGCTTAAAAAAAAGGTATAGTACCACAAACACCGAAGCGCTTGTAGTATACAATTACCGAATTATATGAATTACCGGTAACATCACCGTCAATTTTACTTAAATATATCGACAAAACACAGGTACGCGGTGCCATTGACATCATCGCAGTCTACTGCGCACATGATGCAACATGGTATGAAATCGAATGCAGTTAAATTAATCGGAACAAACCTAATTCGGTCCACAAGTTTTTGGCGTCAATAATCGTTCGTCAGATAAACGTGTCATAACGGTCATTGACCCACATACATTTGTTGATTTTCATAATATTAAAACAGAAATAATGACAAAGCTGTCCTGAATCGATTTCTATACTGATCATTTTTGATCTCTAGTAATAAACACGGTTGTAGTGTTATTTTGGAAGTCGGTTATAGTTTTTTGTAAAATAGTTTTTTAACATATGTAAATATTTTTTTTTTCGTTTGAAGTTTCCTTGAGCTTTTTTTTTCGTTTGAAGCTAAATTATAGAGGAGCCTGAATAATGTAGAGCCCCTAGGCACGTGCTTAATTAGCCTTAGAGATAATCCGCCTCTGCATGGACAGGATGCTGTTGATGCTGTCCCGCATCCTACTGACCAAGGATGCGCACCCCTTCCGCATCACAGTCTTATAGCAGTTAACGCGATTTCAACAATCCCCGATGAGCTGCAGTACCGGAGTAACGCGAAGGGTGCTGTGTGTTTTCTGAGTATAATGAGCCCACAGACTGCAGTAGTAAAAAGACAAGCAATAAGCACTAAATATAGTGCGCTTGACCTCTTCGTTGGCACCCCACACCTAACAACACCACTGGAAAGCAAAATACGCAAATTCGTTTTCTTGGACGACATATTTTCTCCAGTTAGTTAACATTTTTCTTTCTTTCTTTTAGCTATGTTGATTAAAAACCAAACTATTAAACCGATTTTGATGAAATTTCTATGGGACCAATCGGATATTTTTTATTTCCAAACCGGTGCATAAAAAATACAAATGTATTGAGAACCTCCTCCTGTTTTTGAAGTCAGTTAAGAATGGCGTTATGAGCGTTTTAAAAAATTATAACACATAGAAACAGCACTAATTGCGTGTGATGTGACTCACAAGTCATGTCATAGTGAATTGGGGTCATCAAGTTCAAATGACGTTTTGTTATAACGTACCTTCCAATTTCTCTGTTTGTTTTTTTGAATGGTCGACTTTTTTTTTGACATACCTGCTACACATTCCCAACCACTGCAACTCCTGACAGCTAGAAACAACAGTGGCGGCCACCAGAAAAAAACGCCGAGCCAATGAAGCCCGACGAGTCCCAGAGAGACGATTCAACTATGTTGGATCCCGCAACGAAATGAATCAAAAAAGTACAGCAGAGGAGTAGGAAAAAATATACAATAGTCATACTGTTACAGTAACGTCTATCAATGATAGTCGTCAAATTCCCTATTGTTGAAAAATACGTGCGATGAATGCCTGTCGTTTATCACCTATGTACGCCATAAAACTAGCGAGAACCTAACTGACCTAAGGTAGTGGTGACAAAGGTCTCCCCCAGAGAAACAAGTAGTCACGCCAACGTTTCCTAGTCCTTCCTCGGCGACGAAGCCTGTCATTTGGCTCCCACCTCATCTGATACCTGAGTAAAAAAAATATGATTCTATTAAGTCCGTCAGTTAGATTATTGAAAAATATTGGATAGGTATTTTTGCTTTATTAAGTCAATAAAATTTTACGAAGATAAAACGCATTAAAGATCAGGAGTGGGTGCTTGTGACGTCATTACTAGGTAAAAAGTGTACTGAAATGTGACGTCCCACAAGTTTTCAACGTATCGTCTTAATTTTGTGTAAACGTGAAAAAAGGAAACAACATACGTGTCCAATATTTTTTGGAAATATATCTGACAGACTATTTAGATTTTTTTAGTCGTCTACCCTATTAATAGCGAAATAATTTATGTATGTTCTCAACCCAGATACATGCCGCCGGTGACGCCATCGCAGTGGCGCACGACGCGGCTGGCGGACGCGTCGGGCCCCGCCTGCCCGCAGGTACCGCCCGCCGCCGCGCCGCGCGACGACGCGCTCTTGCTGCACCCCCGGGCGAGGATCCGCCAGCTGGAGCGTCTGCTGCCCGTGCTCGCCAACCAGAGCGAGGACTGTCTCTACGTCAACCTCTACGTGCCTGTTAATGGTAAGCTGTTTAAATAATTTATGTTTTATTTTGCAGAAACATAATATGTTGTGTTTGTTTATAAACATTAATAAGTACAGGGGTTTCAGAAGCGCGTGGTCATATTTCAGGTTCTGTATACACATTTATACAGTAAAGAAAAAATAGCAAAAATAAAAAAAATATCGGCCTTTTTCAAAACCCCTACCGCAAAAAAAATACTGAAAAGTCTGGCAGGTGACAGGTTTGATACAATCCGACAATCTTAAATATAATCACGCTATTTTGAAACCATATAGAATTTTCGCATTCCTCGTTTAAAGCCAAAGGTGGTGAAGAGATAACATGACAGGAGCATTCTGCCTTGTCATCTCTTCACCACCTTTGGTTGGCAAAGAGTGCCTAAGTCATTAAGTCCACCATTGTATATAAAGTTCAATATTTTTATATTGATGTGAAGTGTCGAAAAAGACTGACGACAAGTCAAATGTATCATGACATCTACTATCTATCACTTGGTTTTTGAACTACAAACTATTGGCTGGCTGTCAATAGTCGTTATTCCTGAAATAATAAAATTGTATACTCTTGTGGTCATTCTTTCAGTAATAACGACTGTTGATTAGCCCCAGCCAATCAAGTACTTTCTGATTTACTATCATCATAAAACCTGTGAATATTCGTCCATTGTAGCACAATGGACTTACTATTCACATACTTCCATTTGTTTCTATGTATGGCACTCACGACAAGAAAACGGTTGGTCTCTTCCAAAACTATAGTGGATTAAGCCACGAGATTGTATATGAGAATTACAGTTAGGAAATTCTCAAATACAGTCTCGTGGTTGGCAACGTGCCCGGTAAATGGCGATACCTTTGCCCTCATCGCATACACTCTCATATCGCAGTCGGCGAACTGTGAGAGTACGCGAATACCTCTGCCTAATCCCGCGGGATTACCGGCCCGACAGTTATGTATGTGTATAATGTGTAGCACGCAGTCTTTGTTTCCTCTTTTTTCTTGTGTCGCACTTGTCTAATAGAGCAGAACAATGGTACCAACATAATAGGACGCCACGCCACGAGGGCTCGCTGCTCATTAATCCTTGCCAGCGGTTTATTCATATAATTTATTCACGTCATTTCCCAGTTAATTCACTGTCCGTTAAACATGTCGCTTTAAAAATGTATCAAGGTAGATATTTGCATGATACGTTTTCTGTACCGTGTGTGGGATTTAATTTAGCCTCTGAGTTTTATTAGCTTGCTAATTAAATTTTGCTGCGTTAGAAGTACGAACGATATAGGTACTCGTATATCATTTGCATAAATTATTGTGATCCATAATAATTTAAATATTTAGTTGGATTATTTCTCGTAGCATCGTAGCATGGCTACGAATTCGTAGCGTTCGTAGCTCCGTAGAATTCCCGTAGCCTGCTTGTGTTAAAGATTTGACTATTTTTTTTTAATCTTAAATAATCTTGACGAAAAATAAAGTGAAGCTTATCTAAAATCGCACAAATAATGAAACAAGACATGTATGAACAAAAGCGCTTAGTGTATGTCTCAGTCATGTTTAGCTGTACAAGTTGCATCATCTGACTAGTGTTAGCAACACATGTAGCACGAGTTATGAGCTAACCTATTAGCTGCACAAAGCTGAAGTTTATGATAGTCATTCATTATGTTGAGTTTACTTTAAAAGTAACGTAGGAATAAATTCAGATGAAGAACTGAAACTGAAGAACACTGACGTAGGTAGGGGACAGAAATAGATGTTTCATTCTTCGAAACCTAATTAACATTCAGAAACTTTTCTTTGTAATTTTGTGAGAGGCATGCGAACGGGTGCATGCTTAGTGAAACTTTATTCATTAGTTTCCGGCATGAAATGTTTCCGTAAATTTAGAACAGGAGATGCCATTTATAAGGGAAATATTTTCCCATATGACGACAAGAAGTTTTGTTTGTATGTAAAGGAATGTGTAAAATACTTGCATACTTTTGCCTACTCAGAAAATGCTGCAAGAGTAGATAAGTTTTGTATGATTAAAAAGTTATGAACTTCCAAATAAAATTTAAATAGTTATAAAAGCAGGCTATAATCGATACACTCTTCTGTACATATTCGCACTACGCACTATTTATTCACAAAATCAATACATACTTATACGTTTCCTTATAGCAAGAACACTGAAATATTGATGTACAAACCAAAATTTACCAGCAGCCCATTTTAAGGGGTTACTTTGAATAGTTACCTCCGTCTAACTTGACACGGCTATAATTTATGTAAGGCCGGTTCAGCTGCAGAGCACTTAAGGCTTCAGGAGTTATAAGTAAATACGTACGTCAGCGAGAAATGAAAGCAAGCACTTACGGCGCATAAGATGACACAGAAGATGCATCGGGGCGGGGAAGCGGGGAAGTGGGCATCAGTCGTCGGGGGTGTCGAGGCCTCAATTCCGTAGTGCATTGCAGTGCATTTTGCCCCCTGCAAGCAATGCGGAAGTGAGGCTGAGGCACCCCGTATCTACGGCGCGCCGGCGATGCGTTGTCTTCAATAACGTGAGTATAATGTGTGGGGAAACCGTTATTGTGAAGGATTGTTATTGTGTGCTTTCAAATGTTTATGTCGTGTTTACTAAGGTTTCATCATTATCCTTCTGGCAATAGCCTGTACGAGTATCATTTGACTATACAATTTGTGTAGTCGTAAGAAAAATAGTGGTTTTATAACACAATTTTTGTAACGACTGTGTGTTGTATACCTATGGCTGTAGGCGAAATGATATTTTCTTACCGACTACGATTGAGATAAGACAAATAAATATGACAAAATGCAATGCTTACATTTTTAACTTGTTGCCCATGCCGATGGTATGCCGCTTCGATTCAGGCAGTCCTACTTTACGAGATGCGAGTATATCTGTAATACAAACGTATTTTTTTTTTAACTAAAATGTGTTTTTGCCCCCTTCGGTTTTTTTTTATTACTAAAAGTATAATAAATATAATGTTCTGGGATGTGTAAAGTATTTTTGAAATTGTGTTACAAAAAATTCTTAAACTAATATTCTGATTCGATTTGCCTGCCTTTACAAGACATATTAGATATTATTTAAGCCTTATTTTGTTAAAATTATTTATTAGGATACTTAGGAAGCACTCCCTGATAATCGTTAATTAACAGTATCAGATACCACTTCGTAATTTATAAGCTGGCAGGAGAAGCCATCGAGATGTTAATCTAGTGTTTTTATAGGTAGATGTAATTTACGTCGAAGATTAATTTATGATGTCTGTTTGAATATTATTTAATGGTAGGCCGTAGTAGGTTCAAAGGTAATAAAACCAGAATAAGCTTGTCTGTAACTCCGTACTAAACTAGAAAAGTTCAAGGTCAAAGTGTTATCACAGACGCGCGGTCTACTGTACTAAAGCTAGAATAAAGTAAGGAGATATGTTTTCTAATACTACATTTTTCAAGTTGACACAGTTTTTAATTAACTAAGTCCAATTCGAAGATTCAACTATATGACAAATTATAGGTGATTTTATAAGTTGGTTTTAAATAACATTTTCAGACATCAACGTTTTTCGATCGTTTAAACTAGATGAGAATAATAGATTGTATCATAAGGGAGCAAAATAATATTTTTACGGCGAGGGCGCTTTTTTGAATCCAGAGCGAGGGATTTTTTTGTAGAATCCTGAACGTAGTAGAAATTCTAAGTACGTCGCCCGAGCCAAAAATATATATTGCGCCCGAGTGACACACTCTAGTTTTCATCACCCACTATGAGGAAATAAAAGGCGCCTATTTTATTGCAATATTATTATTTAATAAAACATAGAGCAACTAAAATTGAAATTAAATAGTATCTAATAATAAAACAACTTAAAACTTATATTTACATTTGAGACATTTTCGCAATTATGAAAATTTATTGTTACAGTTTTATTGTGTTTTTCATTTGGGGAGGGTTTGCCATAATCACCACGCTTGGCAGGCGGGTTGGCGATCGCAGTGTAGGGTGTTGGGTTTTAAAAAGAACGCTGCTACCCATTCTCTGGCAAGTCCCTTAGTCGCCTCTTACGACACCCACGGGAAGCGATGGGATGGTATTATTCTTTTACGGCACCACACGGCACCGGTCGACACCATACGGCGGAAGTTGAAAAACCTTTTTTTTTTTTTTTTTTTTTTTTTTTTATAACGGGGGAAATCCTCATGGATGTCCTCCGCCCTGGGGCGGGCGGAGGGGTCTGTCAGACTCTTACTGACTAAAACCACCCCGGTGCTCCATCTCTCACCAACCGGGGATCGCGAGAACTAATGCGACTTCCGTAATCCCCGGCTGGTGCCGGCCCGCCTCTGCAGGCCACCTCGGGTCAGCGGGGGAAGTGAGGTGTTTGACTCCCCCCGCAACGTCAAAGAGGGGCGCACGGGAACACCACGCGCCGCCACCTCGGGTCCGAATGAATGGGGGGCGACGGATATCCCCAAGTCCGACGCCTCAGGACCCAGTTAGGGGGGGCCGGAAGAGGGCAGCGTATGCCCTCCTCCGACGCCCGGTGCGCCTACTGCGGGCCGGGAGAGAGGTGGAGATCTCCCTCTCCCTTTCCGCAGCCTCCTTCTGCGCGACAACTGCTTCACAGAAGGAGACCACCGCGTCCCAGGACTCCTCGCCGTCGACCATAGCACGAACTACGGCCGGCAGCGAGAGATCACTGCCTACCACAGAGATGAGGGCACGGCGTGGCCCCTCCCAAGCGGCACACTCTGCCAGTGTATGCCGCGCCGTGTCCTCCCGACAGTCGACACAGTGGTGACACCGAGCGTCCGGCTCCCTGCCTATGCGACACAGGAACCTCCCGAAGCAGCCATGCCCCGAGAGGACCTGCGTCACACGAAATGTCAAGGAGCCGTGCCTTCTCCCGAGCCACAGGTCGAGCACCGGCCGGATGGCCTCGATAGTGACGAGGCCAGCGGAAGGGCGTGAGAGCCTGTTCCGCCATTCCGCCACCAGAACCTCGCGCAACTGCGACTGACGCAGCTCAATGTGCCGCTGCATCAGTCGCTCGCCGCGCGCCCGCGCGTCCTCACGCCACCGGTGCAGTGACGCGAGGACTTTTGCCTCCAGGTCCCAGGGCGGAGATCCGGCTAGTACGCAAGCCGCCTCGTAGGAGATCGTGCGATAACCCCTGATGACTCTGACGGCCATCACCCTCTGCGGCTTCCTCAGAACAGTGATGGTGCCGGCCGTCAGGTCAGCCGCCCAGATCGGGGCCCCATACAGGGCCATCGATCGCACGATCCCCACGTACAACCGCCTGCAAGCGGTGCTCGGGTCCCCCAGATTGGGAAGCAGCGTTGACAGCGCCCCAGCCGCGCCCAACAATTTGGGTGCCAGCCGCCGGAAATGGGGGCCGAAATCCCACCGGCTGTCGAGCACCAATCCCAGGTACTTCATGGTGGACTCGACAGCGATACGGGCCCCCCCAACAACTATGTGCGATCCCGGCGGTGGCGCCCGCCGGGGACCATGAAAGGCTATGGCCTCCGACTTGTTGAGGGCCACCTCCAGGCCAAGGCGCCGTATGCGGCTCACCACCTGTGAGACCGCGGCCGTCGCCAGCAACGCTGCCTCCCTGTATGAGCTCCCCCGGGCAGTAACCAGCGTGTCGTCAGCGTAACACGTCAGGTCCACACCCGGCGGAAGCTCGCCCCTCAGTACCCAGTCGTAACCGATGTTCCACAGGGGTGGGCCCAACACTGAGCCCTGTGGAACGCCGCACGAAATGGGGTGCTGATGTCTGCCATCACGTCCCAGATAGGTGACACACCTGTCCGCCAAATAAGCCCCAATGACGCGGCGGAGGTAGGGAGGCACTCGATGATAACGCAGTGCCTCCCGAATACAACTCCAGGGCAGCGTGTTGAAGGCGTTGGAGATGTCCAAAGACACCGCCAACATCACCCCGCCCCGGGACACCGCTTCCTCCGCCAGGACTCTCACTCGCGATATCGCCGTGATAGTGGAGCGCCCATGCCGAAACCCGAACTGGCATTCAGCCAGGTCCGGCCCCTCTCCGCACAAGTGGCTGACGAGGCGGGCTGCGATTATCCGCTCAAACAACTTTCCCACCTCGTCCAGTAGCACTATGGGCCGGTACGCGGACGGCGAGTCCGCAGGGCGCCCCGTCTTCCTGAGCAGGACCAGACGACCAGATTTCCACTGAACGGGAAACTGGCCCTGCTCCAGGCACGCTGAGTAGAGTCCTCTCAGATGGGGCTCCAGCTCCTTCAGAGCGAGGGCCAACACGCAACCGTGAATTCCATCAGGCCCCGGGGCAGTGTTTTTCGCCCGGAGCCGCATCACGGCCGCCCTCAACTCTGCTTCTGTCACCTCTGGGACGCTGGCGTTCTCTTCAAGCTCTGCGGTTGTGGGTAGAACCATCGGCGGCGGAGTATGCTCCGCTCGTGCCGGGAAGAGGGCTGCGACCACGTCCTCCAGCAGCTCAGGTTCGAGACTCTCCGTAAGCGGAGGCGCCCAAGGTCCGAATTTCCCTCGAACCGAGCGATATGGACGCCCCCACGGATCCCTGTTTAGAGTCTCTAACATCTCCTCCCTGGCACACGTCTTTGCCTCGCCGATGGCCAGCCGCAGAGCCTCCTTAGCCGCGCGGTACACCTCATAAGTTGAAAAACCTACCACAAGGTGGACTGGAATGACCTGGTGAAGGTCGCGGGTAGCCGTTGGATGCGGTACGCGCAGGGCCGGTCGTTGTGGCGACGCTTGGGGGAGGTCTATGTCCAGCAGTGGACGTCTTTCGGCTGATATGATGATGACGTTCAAAAGTGCCGTTTAATGGCCTAATTGAAATAAACGTTTTTGACTTTGACTTTGATGACAGTTTTATTGGGAATAGAGATTGTTGTAGATTTTATATTCTGGGTGTTCGAAATAATATCCGAATATTTGAGGAAAATGTGTCGGTGAATCTCGTTGTTTGGATGTAGATGGGCGCTGCGATAGTGGCATGGATGGATTAAATGAAGGTTGCAATTTATTGTTTTCCGCGATGCGTTTACATGTTTTCGCCTTGTTCTCAATGGGATCTTCTATATACCCCTCTGCTACAGCACTCGACTTCCATCCTCCATGTCGCTTGAGAACAGTTAAGTCCGTTCCAGAATCTGTCAAAAGGGTAGCAGAAGTACGACGAAAATAATGCCCTGTATACAGCTTGATATCTGGTAACTTCAAATAAGTAGCGATTACTTGTGACATGTTAGAAATTTTATATTTTCCCATAACTTGTTTGAAGCACTTGCCATTTTGATAACGGATGAGACACCAATTAGTCTTCATAGCAGGACGCAGGTCCAGGTATTTCTGTACAATAGTTTTGTATTCTCAGCTTTACTAACAGTAAATCATCCGAGTGATTTTCGACATCATCAACAATTATTTTTAAAAGTCATTGCCACGACAAGCTCCATGTACTCCGAAAATTAAAGCCACCTGTAACAATACGGAATGTGAATAAGACAAGTATCTATTGAAGTACAGGTTGCAATAATATGCGCATTTTAAACACTATGGTTATATTTTACTAATCCACCATATGGTGATCCAAAGTGTTCTCAGGCAAAAACGTGGAGCGTTTTCTTAATGAGGCACCCGACGAAGTCTTTCTTGCCGTAAAATTAAGTCTTGTGTCTACGAGTATATACTCGTAGATACAAGACTTAATTTTGGACACACAACACTTTGGATTCTTTAGGTTTAAATCCATCAGACATACTCTTCAGATACGCTATTAATTTCGAATATATATCTAGTTTTACGTCGTTATTAGAACTGACTGTTGATTTTAACATTAAGTAGGTACTCCAAAGAGTGGAAGGTTGTTTAGTTTTGTCTAAGTACTGGAAGTAGGCCTAAAACGCAGATTCAGAAAATTTTTTGGCACCTCTTGCATTTCTCCATTCAATAAAATTATCATAGGCTTTTATATATTTCTCCCGGGATTTTGCAGGTTATCCATCACATTTCTTGCGTCACTTCTAATACTTTCAGGAGTTAATTCTGTACTTTCACTGTCACTTGAAGAACTCATTTTGCAAAATAAAACCATGAATTTCTAACAATCCGTTAAATTGACGAAAACGCGGGCTGTGGATCGTGCGTTTTTAATTTGATTTTTTTTTTTTTATTCAGCCGGCGGCACGACTATGGGCCGTCGTACCAGCCAGTCTTCATTCAAATAATGTTTGCGTTCGATTTATTTGGCGCTGAACACTAAGATGTTCCAAATTCAAAAAGTGCACGGCAAAGATAATTGTGGCGCACTTATACAGAGGATTAAAAACTCATTACTGCCCGCTAAAAGTTTCTTATAGAAAACACCACCTTTGGGTGCATTAAAGGCGAACTAAGTCGTCCTTTTTGAATAGATGGGATGAAAAGGTTATTTAATTTAACTATATTTTATTATTTATCATGTTTGTACTGATCTCTTACTTCTGTGCTCAGTATTTACATTATACAAGTTTTAAGAAACCTCAACCATATAATAATTTTAGTTAATTTCCTGGATAAGTAACATTGTATTATAATATAACTTTGTAATTAATAACCCAACAGCCTTCATTGCGATAAAATCTAGAGTTGTCAGGGTGTTATGACACGGAATAGTGCAGAAGGTCGGGTTCGTACAACGAGCGAAAGCACTCGCATACATAGACATGATTTAAGTGCAAGCGCACTCGCAAGACTCAGAACCTGCCGATCGATTCTGTAAACATGTCGAGGTGAAGACTTCGGTGAAGTGATCACGAATTAAGCCGTCATTCCATCTTGATTACTTCGATTGACCGCTCACTTCGTGATCACTTCACCCAAGGCTTCACTTCGACATGTTACTGAATGGCACTGCAGTATTTGGCCGAGAAACACCGAGGTCGCCGTACAAAGATATCCAGAGGCTCCACAACGTGAAATTCTATCATCGATAACGATTTACAACACGTCCAATTTGTTTGGTATTGACAAGCGCTACCGAGACATCACGTGACCAATTCCAAACATTTTGGACTACAACCATTATTGCTGATATAATACGAGTATAAACTTGTCCGTTGTAGTTTGAAGGACAGGGTCTTACTAATTAGTAGTAAATAGAAATATCTAGCCACTTTTTGAAGTAGCACACTTATGTAACCATCTTTTTACGTAATAAATGATTACTTACTTACTTGTTCAGAGCCAACAATCAGCGATCTCGTCCGATTTCCAGCCGCGAATGCGCTTGCACTTAATCTACGTAAATTGTGTCGATGTGTGTGTGCACTATGAAACTAGCCTTCTGTATCTAATTATTCAGTTGTAATATTCACAAACATTTGCGTGCGCAGGGGGTGAGGAGGGCGAGGGCGGCGGGTTGCCGTGCCTGGTGTTCGTGCACGGGGAGTCGTATGAATGGAGCTCCGGCAACGCGTACGATGGCACCACGCTGGCGGCCAACGGCAATATCGTCGTGGTCACCATCAACTTTAGGTTAGGTGTATTGGGTAAGTCTTTTGTACTTCATTATGTCTCTTTTGAGAGAAATTACCTCTTATTCTGTATAAGCCAGACCACATGCAGGCAAAAGTTTCCAAGCAATGGGTGCTAGAGGTTGATCGGAGTCGCCGAGGCTGGCGCTGAAAGCGGTGCCGAGATGCCCTGGATGCGCAACATGAAGGTGGTTCAGGTGGAGTACTGACACTAAAAGTCGTGGGCATTTCAATATTCTATTAAGTCAAAATCACAACGCCACACCATACAAACTGTTCACCATACAATCGATGTCGCAATGCCGCGTTGCGTGACGATTTAGTTGCAAGCTTGTTTTAAATCGTCTAATTTAGAGCTCTATCACTCTCTGTGTTGCCGGTAACGACCGCTGTAATTAAAAGCGGTTTATTTCAAGATTACCCTTTGACTACTTTAGTTAGGTAGCAGGCGGCTTCTTTCATTTTATCTAGTTTAGAAAAAAAACGGATTAATTAATTTCTCATAGTCTATAAACAAGGGTAATCTTAACTTATTGTGTGTGACTATTTCTTTCAATAAAGTATTCAGTACAGTATTCAGTTCGTTAGGTACGTCATACACACTACGACTATATTTTAATGCTTAAACTATCGTCAGAGAACCTAGCACGAATATTTTGACGAATAGTAACGTTAACGTACGTGAATTTTGAATGTGATAAACTACAACCCTATAGAACTTTGGTTTAATTTTATGAGACACTAGTTGACCCGCGCAACTTCTCACATTAACGTCTGCGTCACAATTTTCATTACTGCTACGCTCCTATTGGTCTTAGCGTGATGATATAGCCTATAGCCTTTCTCGATAAATGGGCTATCTAACACTGAAATAATTTTTTAAATCGGACCAGTAAGTAGTTCTTGAGATTAGCTCGTTCAAGTAAACAAACTCTTCAGCTTTATATATTAGTATAGATACACGATTTAAATAATTTGAAAATAGTATCTAATTCAAATAAATATTATGTACAAAACGAGTATTGTAGCTATGGTAAAATTTCACGTTACGTTACTATACGTCAAAAATATTGGTGCTAGGCTCTCGGATCTCAAAAACACGTTATACACTAAATTGAAATCAACTATGTTCATAATATATTATTTTCAAAAAGAATGCGAAAGTAAAACGTTTCGCACTCTTTGTTTTGAGAGCCTACGATTATACAAAGTTTATTATGCACGTAAAGTAGGTATCCTACACCTTATACCATAACAATGGGTTGGCACAAGGAAAATAAACCCGAAAAATCTTATGAACGTATTTTAATAGGGGTACCTATTCTCGTATTTTTATATTTTACAGTTGCGAGCGACATTTGATGCAGCTGTAAAAAGACGATTTCGAAAATAATAAAAACGAAATTTATTCTGCGTTTCACAGTAACGAGTGTCATTTTCCTCGACGCCATTTTATGTTTTAGGAAACTTATAGGTATTGATTTTCCTGAACGAAAATTGTTACTTTTACAACCAATTAGTAATGTGATCTTATGAGTATCATATACACACGTATTTATGTGTGTACTGTAGAATATCCTCCTTGGATAGTGCAACCTCAATTATAAAAGTCTTGAAAGATTTAAGAAGAATTAGATTAGGTTTGAAGTAAACTAATGACATAAGAAAGTATTAGTCTTTTCTAAGAGATTCTGTAAAACAATTCCTTGAGAGCAGACGTAATATAATTATCCTTAAAAGTTCTATCAGTTTTTACTCTATGTAATTAGCTACCGCTACGCCCCATCCTTGGTACTTTACAGTACTTAAAGGTAGATAGAGTGCGAGATTTAGTTTGTGCTAGGATAAATAGATAATACGAAATTTCTACCTATTTTTTAACTTTTTTAAAGTAAAACTAAGCATTTCAAAAATTATCTTTCGTAACAGTTCCCATTAAAAATATCGAAAGATGAAAGAACGCTGAATCCAAACTGATTGAAGACGTGTTCCCAACAGACTTGTATACACGTGTACGCACAAGTGGACCGCTATTGTTTCTATATAAAGTCGTTTGTTTTCAAAATTGTACTTGTTTCCACTTCTTTCCTTTTGTTGTTCTAATGTAATCAGAGAATTCAAGAATGCTTTCAATGTTCGACAACATAAATACGTCGACGAAATTTGACCAGCCTACGCAAAAAACTTGTAAAAATGTGGTCTCGTAAATAATATCTACGAGAAAAACTATTTTTAGCCGTGCTATAACTTTATATCAAACTTTAATATAAAAATAACCTATTAGCAAATTGCGTAATACGGATTTTTTATTGGTTTATATGTATCACTCGTTTGGTGTACACCAGCTCAAGCGGAAATTATTATTTTTGGCGAAATGACATCGCAAAAATATCGACACGATATACACTATTCCAAATGTTTGTGTTCAAAGTCACTACTCGAAATTGATGTGATAGAAAATATTGATTCACTTGTGAACAATTTTCGTGAGAGGAAACTTTGAATAACGATGACACATCTGGGGGATTGTATGAAATGCGTAAGTTTTCGTATTTACATAAGTGTCGCTATCCACTGGAGTGTATCTCCTAGACAGACGTGTTCGTGTGGTGTGCAAAAAATACATTATGTCATAATTTATTGAAGACGCTCCGTGCTGGGCTTTTGTTCCGCAGGCGACAGTGAAATATTTTGCATTATGAGCCACTATTTCTCAGCAGCAAGGCATAGTCGTAGTCGTAATGGGTATTTATGTTTACATTTTATACTTTGAAATGGTTTATATTCCTTGCAGATTAGCGGTTGTGTAGCTCACTTTATGTTATTTTAACTTGTTTGTTGGTAGGTTTTTTAAAGACTGGTGCTAAGGGGTCGGCGCAGGGTAACTTCGGTCTGATGGACCTGGTGGCAGGGCTGCACTGGCTGCGGGAAAACCTGCCGGCGTTCGGGGGCGACCCCGAGCGGGTCACGCTCATGGGGCACGGCACGGGGGCTGCGCTCGCCAACTTCCTCGCCGTCTCGCCCGTAGCTAGAGGTATGCACGCTTCAATTACAAGTAGATACTTGGTTAATCAAGTCATAGATTGGGATTTGACTTGATTCGATAAGTATCTATGCAAAATCTCAATTAAATAATCATCGTAAATCTTGCTGGAGGAAAATCGGGTCGATTTATCAGGAGCGAAATTGTTAACTTCTCATTTTGGTCTCGACAAGACTAAATTAACCCGAAATGTCATGAAATTAAATTAATTAGAGATATTTTTTAATGAACTGTCAGCTGAAACAGGAAGGCTCTCTGTTTGCTCTTGGGGAGTGAGGGGGGGGTGTGAGTCCAGTGGCGGTCGCTCACGTGCGGGTGTACGCGCGCGGGACTGGCATTGTGCGTAATTATACCGCTCCGGGCAGATTTCATTATTTCGTGTCACCATCCTGTTTAGATCCTCCGTCACTTAATGCGATTAAAAGGGTCACATCAGACATGCACAAGAGGGCAGCTTCCTCCGCGTAATTTGAAAATAAGGTCAATACCTCACTAGAGACTATTTCTGTAAAGTTTATTATTAAAGAATACGAGAAACGGAGAGAGAAATAAAAATGTTTTTCTTAAGAAGAGATTTCATTATCTGGGTGATCCTTGTTCAAAATGACAAAATTAAATTAGGTTATCTGTTTCAGAACTACTGAAGCGCGTCATCTTGTTAAGTGGGTCGGGGCTGAGCTCATGGGCGCTGCAGAGGGAACCGCTCACGATAAAAAGAAAGGTACGTTTACGTTTAAGAATATCGGGTGTGGGCTTCCTGTTAAACAGGCGAGAGAACATTGTTTAGAAAAAATAAGGGGAACCTAAATTGGGGACACAGAAAGTTTTCTTGCATTCGACTTATCCAATTTGCGACGGAAAAAGTGGAATCTTTTTTATTATTTTTATATTTTCACTTAACATTGCCTTTGTTCTCGCAAAATAATGTTTACAAGTCTTTAAATCCATATGAATAAAACGGGAAGAATAACTTTTGAAATTGATTTCGCCACTGAGATTCAGATGACGAATGTAAGGATTTTAAGGGCTTCTAATAAAAATGTCGGAAGCAAGATCTTCTTATATCTTGTTTCCCCAGGTGGCGGAACAGACGGGGTGTCACGGAGACCTGTTGGAAGACGACCTGGCGCCGTGTTTGAGGAACAAGCCCCTGGCAGAGCTGCTGGCGGTGCGACTCGACCCACCGCGGTTCCTGCCGGGGTTCGCGCCCTTCGTCGACGGCACGGTCATCGTCAACCCTTCAGTGAGTTTCCACATAACTTTTAGACAAATAGTGGGTCTACTCCACATGATACAGACTTTTGTCTGCACGGATTTTGAACTCTGAATTAAAAAATCGATCTCACCTAAATTTGTCTGTATCGCTTTGTTCCACAGACAAAATTTTATCAAAGCTTATAGACGTCTGTACCATGTGGATGGTGTGGGCCCACAGTAAGGGCCATTATTTACTGAATAAATGGTTTAAAATTATCAGCTAAGCAAGTGAACGGGAGCTTAAATAATGCTGGTTCTAATGTTATTTTTGTTGATGATTTCTGAAAAAGTGTGCTACTTAGAGACATCGTTTTATTTTTTCGGTAATCTTTACACTTTTATCACATAGAAAAATTTCATTCTTCGTCAAAACACGAAAACCATGTGGCATAAAAAATACAAATAGCTATAAGAATGTACAAATAGCTTTCTTTCATATGATACCATAGTAGCTCCACTTAGAATTTTTAAGACCCCTTTTCAGTCGCAAAAAAATCGTACACATTTTTATTTCTTTCTGCAAAATAGTTGAACAAACATCAAGTATTCCAAACTTTAACTTGATAGCATTAGTAGTTCTTGAGATATCCAGCTGTGACAAGACGGACAGACTTAATTACATCATAAGGGTTCCTTTTTACCTTTTGGTCATCATCATCTGCCTAGCCTTTTCCCAACTGTATTGGGGTCGGCTTCCAGTCAACCCGGATTCAGCTAAATACCAGTATTTTACGAGTGGCTGCCTACCAGACCTCTACAACCCATTAACTGGGTAACATGGTACTTTATGGCAAGACTGGAGTCAGATTTACTGGTTTCTGACTATCCGTAACGACCGCCAAAGATCTACAAATGACAGCCGGGACCAACGGCTTAACGTGCTTTCCGAGGCACGGAGGAAACTCGGTATGTCTTGGTAAGTAATGGATGGTCACCCATCCACAGACCAACCTTGGCAAGCGTTGCTTAACCTTGAAGATCGACCCATACGGCTGTTATTATCTAGCCACGAGTTCCTCTCTTTTTTATCTTTTGGTACGGAGCCCTAAAAATGAAATGATCGTATAGTCCATACTGAGTTCAAAAAATTCTTCTGAAATATTTGTCAAGTCTTCCAGTTCTTAAAGTCAATGCGAAAGCATTTGTCTAGTAATACCCAACGTCTTAAACTGATAGCAACTTACAAGTTACTGCGACAATTCCCAAATGCTCCTTTAATTTTGACTGTAAGTGCTATTCTTGAAGAAAAATATCCCATTTTTGCCTTTTCTGCTGTCTTTACGTCATGCTTGCTTTATATCTTCTTATTTCTGAACCTATTGAAGTTTGTGGAAGGACACGTTTTTCTCAAATAACAGTTTTGTTCGCCCGCGACATTGCATGCCAGTTCAACTTTCAGGAAATTTGTATGTTCGCTTCTGTCTCTTTCCTTTTGCACCTTATTCGCAAAATCGCTAATTAATGTACCGACTCCGGCCGAACAACCCCTTTGACGAAATTAACAGGATGTTTTCGCTAACAAATTGACGTCGCACCTGCGTCACGCTCTGTGTTGCGGAAAATATGACGCTTGATTGTACATTTACTCTTTATTTGTGTCCCTTTTACGTAACATATGTGGGTGTGATTTTATATGTGTGTTTTCGATTTATTTTGACTTGTTTTTTTAAATGTCAGTCTTAATTGGACTCTATAGAAAGTTCGATTGTATATGTAAATACAGGGTTTTTGAGTATTGGTTTTAAATATCACATTGTAACTCTGTGTCATAAACATTGATAAAATTATCGTTGGAGAGGTAAAGATAGTCATGAATGTACGATTTTAACTTTGGATTAACGAATTTCGATAGAAATTTGATGTGTTCCGTTCCCTACAATTCGGTAAACGAAAATGTACCTACTGAACAGCTATTTTTTTCTAGTTTCAAGGATGTATATTAATAAATGCTTTTACTTTCTCAAATTGTTCCAATTAGTCAAATTCAGCCTGCATGCTCACAAGAAGAGATCACCTATGCTCGTAAAAATATCCTACCAAAATGACCTCTCTTACATACGCAGAAAATCTATAAACATAAATACTTCTAATTAAATAAAACGATGACGGTTTGCTTCCCCTGAAACGGCCCCACAAGCCTTGATTTACATTTCAAGCAGCCAGATATCGAAAACCAATTAGAATATTGAAGCGTCTAGAATTTCATGTGATTACCGCAGTTTGCAGGTTACAGCCTAATAACGGCCCACCTGAATAACATTTGATGCCTGAATGTCGGCCTTCGAATACCAATTTGGTATAATATGGTCTCGTATAATATGTATCAATTAATGTTAGTTGGGTACCTAGAGGATAGGTATCCTATCTTAATTTTATGTGAATATGTAGAGGTTTGAGTTTCGTATCTGACCAAAAGTACGGTGACCCAGCCTTTGCGTTAAGTTATTTATTTATTGATGGTTAATACTAGGCTGGAGGAGCTCGTGGCTAAATAATAACAGCCACACGGGTTGATCTTGAAGGTTAAGCAACGCTTGCCAAGGTTGGTCTGTGGATGGGTGACCATCTTAACATAGCGAGTTTCGTCCGTGCTTCGGAAAGTACGTTAAGCCGTTGGTCCCGGCTGTCATTTGTAGATCTTTGGCAGTCGTTACGGATAGTCAGAAGCCAGTTAATCTGACTCCAGTCTTGCCATATAGTACCGTGTTACGTGTTGTGGAGGTCTGGTAGGCCGCTGCTCCGCGTAAAATACTGGTATTCAGCTAAATCCGGTTTGACTGGAAGCCGACCCCATTATAATTGGGAAAAGGCTAGGCAGATGTTGATGTAGAGGTTGTGTTTCGTATCTGACCAAAAGTACGGTGACCCAGCCTTTGAGTAAGTTATTTAATTATTGGTAGTTAATACTAGGCTGGGTACCGACACACCCGAACTTGATTTTCGTGGAAATTGCTAATTGGTTCTTACTCGTGTTCTCTTATTTTTGTATAAGAAGTATCGTATTTTTTCTACTTTCTACAAAATATTTTCAACAATCGTGATTCGCGTCTGCCTTCCTTATTACTTTTTTTTTTATTCAAATACGCTAACATTCTTTTCCTTTTATATTAGTATCGCTTAGAGTTCTTTTAATTCCACAAGGAAAAGCTTTTTATTCCTCGCTCTT
The DNA here is from genome assembly GCA_950371165.1 of Lacanobia oleracea. Taxonomy (NCBI): domain Eukaryota; kingdom Metazoa; phylum Arthropoda; class Insecta; order Lepidoptera; family Noctuidae; genus Lacanobia; species Lacanobia oleracea. The sequence continues at coordinate 15,371,947 of OX493393.1, read as the reverse complement.
ATTAAAGAAAATTAAATTTTATGTTGAGCATTGTTTCAATTAGCAAGTTCATTGAAAGTGGTGTTTGTTTGCATATCGCTAGTTCTGCTGTAATGCTTTGCGAAATGTAAGACGTTATAAGCAAAATCATAAAAAAATATGGTTCTTTTCTTAATGAAAATGATGTTTATTGGACTTATTGAATTCATATTGAAAGCCATGTCTATTCTTATATTTGTTTTTGCAGCCGTTTCTTATAACCTCAGCGGTTTCAGTAAAAGTACGAGTATCATCAACATATCAGCCGAAACACCTCCACTGCTGGACATAGGCCTCCCCGAAAGGGGTATAAAATTAATAATTAAATACCGACAAGGGACGTGACAAAACTCACGAAATGTAGGTAGATCATTGGTACCTTTGCATATATTCTCGAGATGTGTGATGTTATGTTGTGTTGTTATTAGGCCTTGTCGCTTGCAATACATTGAGTATAAAGGGTCGATATTGGTTAATCCTTCTCTGATTTAATAACAACAAGAACATTTCTCTTACAATGTTGGAATATAGTTGGATACATTAGTCTTAAACAATGTTAATTTTACGGCAACCAATGTGAAGAGAGAATACCTAAATGACATTGAGCCTTATTTTCTTAGGCGCCGCCACCAACGGACAGCTCACGACTCGGCGCGGGCGCAGCAGCCGTAGCCAACGCAGCTGGCCACGAACTAGCCGACTTCTCACACAGAGAGCTGATGTTCGGACTCACCACTACTGGTAACAACACAATTTAGAAATAAGAAAATAAGATTTTTTTACTCTTAGCTATGGAATGTAGATGGTGAACAAAGAAAACACTCAAACATTGTTAGCTCCGCATGTCTCGTGGAATTCTCTTTCAGCCTCTTACTAAATATTTACTATGTTATGAATAGCGAAACTTCGTAACGTAATGCGAATCTATAGTTACAAAAATCTGTAAAAATGTAAAAACTGTTTCTCTGCATATGTCATCACCATTTAGATAAGAAGAGTAGAATTATGTGAAGTAACGTACGAGTACATGCTATTTGTCTAGCTGCCGTAAAAAGTAACACAAACCCTTAATAATCATTAAGCATGTCAAGTCTCAAGTACCGCTGTATTACTCTCCTCCTTGTACACAAGGTATTTCTTGTCGTACAAATAAACAGGCGTAATATACGGTGTTAATATCTGTCTTAATTACGTCTTCATTTAAATTTATGAATTAGACTATTTATTTCTATCCTCGCTTTGTGTGCCGTACTGTGGAGCCGTATAACGGAACGACATATAGAGCTTGTGTTTTATGGTTCCAAGTATTGAAGTTGTAATTCACATAGCGTTAACATACTTCAGAATAAATTGAATGAGACTTCCGAAGCGAATGATAAATACATGCAAATGAAAGGCATGCCTTCCTTGCAGAATCTTACCTGGAATTTAACGCCCAAGACTTGGAGTTTGGCTTCAACGAGAGCCGAAGAGACCGGATTCTTCGCACATTTGTCCGGAACGCGTACTACTACCACCTCAACGAGATTTACTCGACCTTGAAGAACGAGTACACGGACTGGGACAAGCCCGTGCAGAACCCGCTCAGTGTGCGCGACGCCACGCTCGAGGTGAGTCACGACGCCTGTGTCTACACCACGCGTTATGGATGACGGCACATCAAGTGTGTGTTGTTTACGTTTGTAATGTACCGTAATTTGTCTAAACGCGGAAGCTACCTTACCTTGACTTCCACGCGTAACTGAAACAATAGATCTCAACAAAAGCAAGTTGATCCCTTTGAAACTTCTGTTTAAGTTGTTATTGTTATTACAAGCGACGCCAGTGTTATTAATAATAACAGTATAATTTAGAAATATACCTAGCAACATTTAAACGCACTTGTTTTCAAAACGCTCCATTTACAGGCGAAAATACTTAAAATGTCATTACGAATGAAATTGACAAGATCTTTTAATGTTGCGAAAACAAATAGAAAAAGCGTGATACTAGCCGTGTACACTGTCGTGCTTGAATATAAGATCAGCAGCGAGGGAGGAGAATCCTTTGAATAAACATAGCGAAGAGTTTCCTGTCCTCTTTTGTTTTTGTTTCTGTAATTTGAATATGGAACACAGCACGATTAGCATCATCGATAGTGAAACTGCTGAAAGTTGATAACTTGCCTGAGTTGACATTAGTCGAGCGCGCGGTCTGGCTTGGCGTCGGCTTCGCAGACGATCTCAATTTAAGACTCAAGTGGTTTTCGCTTCTCACCGAACGCTCCTTGGTCGTACAAAGGGAGCTAATGACGCCCGCGCACGATGAATACTAAGGCTTTATTGGAAAATACTTGTAACGCCTAATAACACGACTATATTGTTATCATTCAGTAGAACTGCTTTGCTAATCGTAGACAAACTATTGAAGATATTTGATTTGGTAAGTACGTGGGTACTTCTTATTAATACGACGTCATTCTTTTAGATAGGTAGGACAATGAAAGAAAAATATATTAAAAAACCAGCCAAGTGTGATTTGCACTCTCACAGAAAAGGCTCCTTTCCATAAATCGAAAAAAAAAAACACGTTTCTTGTATGGGAGAGCTTTAATTTTGTTTTATTTTTTTTTGTCTTTTCATATTGACTGGCCTGTTGGTCTAGTGGTTAGTGACCCTGACTGCTATGCCAGAGGTTGTGGGTTCGATTCCCACCCAGGACAAATGTTTGTGTGATGAGCATGATCATTTGTTCTGTGTCTGGGTGTAGTTTATCTATAATATGTATGTATTTAGAAATATATAAGTATGTTTATCAGTTGTCTAGTACCCTTAACACAAGCTCTGCTTAGCTTGGGACTAGATGGCGTTGTGTGATAGTTGTGTGGAATATTATATATATTATTATATTCATAGAATTTTCATAGAGTGTATTAATAAAGCAGCTATAGGCTTTAGAAATACACTCTATGAAAATTTCAATTGTCTACCTATTACGGTTCTTGAGATACAGCTCGCTGACAGACTGACGGACAGAGGGACGGACAGACAGCGGAGGCTTAGTAATAGGGTTCCGATTGTTATACTCGGGTACGGAACCCTAAAAAGTAGGTAGGCATTACGTAAACATAAAATGTTCGTTGTTAATATATAAAAATATCACAACCATGCAGGTGTTTTAAATGAAACAAATATAGAAAAAATAAAATAGGTAAATGCTTTTACAATAAAAATGCACTTCCAGCGAAAGTTGTACGTTGAAAACGCTGTGCCAACATTTTATCAATTCTTGTTTTGTGTGAAGTTTTATATTTATTTATTAACAAGATAATTACAACAGGTTACAATCATAAAAAAATATAGTAAGACATACACATCATAGGTCTTGACCTGATTGTGACCCAAAGCGTAATCGCACAACATGGCAAACAACAACAAGAAAAAATAAAATAGTAATAATAATATATGTAAAAGAAATGGAAACAACAACAATTACAATATTTACCATTACCCAGAACGCGGCGCGTTTGCCCTCCGACACAGTCCCAGTTTATAGGGGATGTGCAGGAAACGTATATTCCGTACTTGTCAACATATTTCTTCATTTACTTGAAATAATAATGTTATTTAGGTACTAAGTGACGGACGGACAGCGGCGCCACTGATCAGACTGGGTTATCTTCACGCGTTACGAGGTGGCACCACTTACTTCACGCATTTCCATCACCTCTCACAAGATAAGGATTATCCACAGGTAAGTTAACCTATGTGCCTGTGTGGCGCTAATTTGCGGAAATCCATAACAGCGCGTGAAAATAAGTATAAGGTCGCATTAAAATAGATGGACAAATTTTAACACAGCGTTTAGTGCGTCTAACCAAAGATATCCAACAAAAAACATTAAATTTTGATCTAAAATAATAAAATTGCACATTAGAATAAACACATCTATTATAAGTAGGTACTTACTTGCAACCGCGTTTTTCTTATTAGGTATTTTTATTACCACTGTCCTTATTTTGATAGTCTGAATGATTTCCAAAAGTTAGGTATCTTATAATAAATTATAAGTAAAATTTCAATTCCAGTACAGAACCACAGAAAATCGTATTGTGGATCCTATACTCGCGTGGGTCCCACAGACCAATTCTTGCCAAAAACAACCATACATGCTAATCGCACGAACGCATTTTGCCTCTAAAATAATCGCTGTAACGAATCCGGCACCTATTAGAAAGTAAAAAATGCCAGCTTTGATTGTACTAGAAAAAAAAAACACCAAAGAGTGTCTTGGCGGTCCCACAAACCAATGCGCGAGTATAGGAAGGATAATAACCGAATGTCATCATCGATATTAAAATAACTTTTGTCAAACCGGATTCAGCTGAATACCAGTGTTTTACGTGGAGCGGCTGCCTCCCAGACCTCCGCAACCAATTGGAAGTCGTTGAACCCTATGGTCATCATCTGCCTAGCCTTTTCCCAACTACATTGGGGTCAGCTTCCAGTCAAACCGAAATCAGCTGAATACCAGTGTTTTACGTGGAGCGGCTGCCTACCAGACCTCCACAACCCATTGGAAGTGGTTGAACCCCATGTCAAATAAAATGAGCGTACGAGTTTAAATCGAGGCATTCTACTTAGGGATTCTAAACTATGCCTTTTTAATAAGGGTCACTAAAACGTCATGTCTTTTTATTCATCAAAGTTGACAGAAAAAACTCGAAGTGCAGAAAATATTTTTGCCGTCCAAAAAATCTGTTTGATACTGTTTCATGTAGATATATTACCCAGTTAGTATGTATATCGGCGACATGCACACTCAACATAACGGGGATCTTGGCAAAGGCTTATCAACTGGGATGGTGGCGTAGCGCTTTTCTTCTCAAGTTGTTAATCTTCGTTTATGTCGGCCATAAACTCTGTTTGAAATAGATTCAGTAAACTGAATGGACAAACAAACAGCTATATTTTGCAAAGTAACTTTTCTAAGTAAACAGACTAAAGTTCTTCTGATTGAAGGGGACGTCAGTCAGTAATTTTGCTATTGAATAAGATTAAAGGCTTTGATTAGCAGTTTTTAGCTAAAAGTTTCTTTGACTGAAGCCTAAATTGATTGTACTTTCGATCAAAAATATTCGGAAAACTTTTGACGGCACAAAATATATATTAATCGAATAAATTAAACGTTGACTACAAATTATGTCAGGCTGTGACATGATTTAAACTCAGTCCATTTATTCTGTAGTTTGAGTAAACCCCTTCAAAACATACCATGGAAATCAATAGTTTTCTGGAAACGGACGATATGACAAGCAGGAAGTTGTTATAACAGGCGTTGACAAGACTGCGGTTGTCGAATCGTGTCGACGCACGTGCGGTTGCTGAATGTCTCTATACACCTGTTTGTTATTTCGACAACCCTACTGTAGTGCCGGCACTTGAACGGACTTGTTAATAGGCTATGCGGGCTTTTGGTTAAGATTGGGCTCAAGTTTGACGGTTAGTGCTAAGGGTAATACTCTACGTAACTGTGGTTTACGTCTTCGTCATTGTGAATGTTACTGCGAATCTCATCCTATGTAGCTTTGAGCTTACAGTACTAATGTCCAGTTTCTGAGGTTTTTCTCGATCGTTTATCTGTCCGTTAACGCTGTTTTACATAACGCTTTTGGTTGGTTACTGGTTAACGGACAGTTGAACAACCCATAAAGTACCTCAGAAGCCGGGCATTAATGAAATGGGTTTTGAGTTGTTACAAGACCAAAGTGATTATCTATATACAGGGTTATTTGTAAAACTCCAGCAACATCTTAGGCAGTGAAAGTACACATGATTACAAGCCACTTTTACTTTGAGAAAACCCCGAAATCTCGAGAAAAATGACAGCTGTTTCATACATTTTCATTGGCTAAATATTGCTTTCACTGGCTAAGAGGTTGCTGGTGTTTTACAAATAACCCTGTATAAGTTCGACAAGCGCTTTCACCACCTATATGGTTCGAAATGTTATCGCAGGTAGAATTTCACTTTGTCTAAGCCCTTTTAGCTAACTGCAACAACTAAACAGGAAGAAACTGCACAAAACTTTAAGACATTGTAACTGCGCAGAGGCCAGGATCGGTGCACGGCGAGGAGCTACCCTACTACCTAGGGGTGCCGGTCTCCCTGACGCATCACCAGCAAAACTTCACGCAGCAGGAGCAACGTGTATCAAAACTATGCATCCATTACATCTCCAACTTTGTCAGATATGGGTAAGAATGTAAACCTGAACCACAATTTCATTACTCGCATCATTTTTCACAGTCATAAGGAATCCCTTGATTCGCATGTCGTAAATTCTTTGTCACTTAATTCGTCTGCTTGTCTTGACTTCTTTGAAGTGACAAACTGAAAGGGTAGTAATCGATCACAGAGTATTAATTTATTTCTCACAATTGCTGGTGTTTTAAGCGGCCTTAAATACGCTTAAAGATCAATTGTTTAACTTGGATAGCTCTATTTCGGACGAAATTACGAGTATGTTTATTATAGTTCTCGTTTTTCCCGCTGCAAGGCAAATATTTCCTTTTTACCCTCTCACTTCTCTTTATCTAGGGTCATTTGGAACCAGTTATTATATATCGATAACAAAGGGTGTTTTTTTGGCACCCGGCTTCTCAAAACAGTTATAAAACTGTAACTTTCAGTGTTAACATATTTGTTTTCCTTGAGAAATATCGATCTGAATATGTAGCAGATGGCTTTTTTAATTCAACATCAATAACGGAGATGCCTCGCAGCAAAGTAACAGCTGAGGGCACCCTATAGCGGACTCAAGCCTCGGGGTAAGCGAGAGATGGGATTTCAATCCAGTTTAGTAGGTATGATGGAAAATAATGAACGAATGTAATGGCAAACTGACCGTAAACTCGAACATGATTGAAATATTTTTGTACTATAGTAGTCTTACTTTCTTATGTGGGACAGGACTTTAATAACATTATGCTAAAATGCCTAAGAAAAGGAGGTCACTTTGTACCCAATTTTTAATTTCAGAATTTAAAGAAAGAAATGAAAACTGTTTATTCACGTGCAAGTGACGCACATAAAATTATTGTATAACAAAAGCAAAAAAAAACAAGTTGTTATATTATTTACAGCAGGTAACATTACCTGCTGTAAATAATATAAGCTCTGAGCGAAAATAGAAATGGATATGTTTAGATACTTATAGAGCTCATCGCCTGTCAGTAATGGCTTTTACTTTATTCTAAGTTTCGGTTCCGACCCTCGAATTTTTTTTTTTAAGAGTATGAAAAACGAGTATGTGATCATCTCGTGCTTTCACAGAAAATAAGAAGCATCAATAATGTGTAAAGAACATGTTTGTCATGCGTGTGTTGGCAGATTAGCTTCAAGCACCTCTAGATCAATAGGTCAAAGGTTGGTTTACCTTTACATAGACGGTGTACAACTATTTTATTGGCATAAGTCATGAATTCTGTGGTAATGGAAGGAATTTCAATTTGAATTTGTTGCGAAACAAGATTTTCCAATGTAGGTTTAATAACGTCGTAAGCTATCTGCAATGAAATATTTGATTGACGGTTGATTTTATTGTGTTTTAACTGGTTTCTGTAGAATACTTAATGCTTAACCGCTTTTTTGTCAAAAAATCTGTGAAATCCTCAAATCATCTTTTTTAAATAAACAAATGAGAAACTTTCTCTGTTGACGTATTATTTTTCTTTAGAAATCCGAATGACCCGTCAGCTACGCCACCTCCGAGTCCGATGCTGGGCGAGACTCCCCGCCTGGGCCCCGACCAGACGCCGTACTGGGACACCTACGACACCATCAACCAGCTCTACATGGAGATCAGTGCGTAACTCCGTCCATATCTATTTTATGTCACAGCTAACGAAAAACTTCCTGATTAGTTTATGCGAATACATATGTTACGGATGCCCAGTTTATGGACCTTTCCGATTTTCCTTTATAGCTCAACTACTACGATGTCGTAGTAATACAGTAAAATAAATGGAACTCGGAAAGTTTCGTAGCCGAGTAGTTGTGAAGATCAGCATCTGTTAACACAACAACCAACATATAAATACAATATGTATGGATTTCAGCATTGTGTCTCTAGGAATTTGGAGTCGGTCATTTAAAACTTTAGGGTCGCCCTCGTGACCGTTGCGGTCACGGTTCGGGCTCATTTATTTCAATTGTGTGGTGCGGGGCGCGCAGGTAGCAAGCCGGAGATGCGCAGCCACTACCGCGGTCACAAGATGTCGCTGTGGCTGTCGCTCATCCCGCAGCTGCACCGGCCCGGCTCCGAGCTGCCCGACGCCGCCATGCGCCACCATCACTTTCAGGAGGACAACGCTAACTACTATGAAGGTATGTTATCTAAAGTAATGAATACATTTATATCTATTTGTGAATGAATTATGCAGTTGGTTAATGGCTGCTTGTGGTGCAGGAGCGGTGCGCGCGCAGTCGATGTCGCGCGCGCACGTGCCGCACGTGGTGGAGCTGGAGGGGGGCGCGCGGGCGGGCGCGCGCAGCACGGTGCCGCCGCGCGCCGCGCCGCCGCGCCCTGTGCCTGCCGCGCCCCCCTCCACCGAGTGCCCGCCCAACGCCACGGCGCCGCCCGTGCACCCTGACGATGCACTGCTACGCCGCCTTGCCTCTTCGCACTACCAGTCCTACACGGCGGCGCTCACCGTCACCATTGCCGTGGGCTGTTTCCTCCTGCTGCTCAACGTACTCATCTTCGCTGGTATCTACCACCAGCGCGGCTCGCGCCCGCGCCGCTCCAAGGACGATCTTGCCGAGGCGGGTAGCTCCTCGTCTTCGGACAACTACGACGGGAAGCTCGACTACGAAGTGCGTGCGTTTGACGGCAAAGGGTTCGGGTTTGAGTGCAAGTCGGCTCACGTGCCGCGCGGTGTAGGCTCTAAGTTTGACCTGCGGACGTTGTCGGACTGCGGTGAGCCCACGTTCGGTGAGTACAGCTGCTACGACGAGAAGCACCGCGCGGCGCGCAGCTCCATGCCCGACGTGAGTGTGGGCAGCGCTATCGAGGCGGGCAGCGTGGTGTGCATCGACACGCAGAAGCCCGACATCCAGAAGCTGGATCCCGCGCGGGCCGGGGACCCGGTGGGGCGCACCAGCACGTTCGAGCCGCGCGTGGTAGACAGCTCCACGCAGGTGAAGTTTGGGCCGGACGGCGCGGAGGGCGGCGGCGAGGCGGGCGCGGAAGGCGAGGGGTGCGGGCCGCGAGCGCCACCGCCGCCCGCCGCGCCCGCGCCTCCCGGCATCATGAAGAAGCGCGTGCAGATACAGGAGATATCTGTATGAGGGTTCCTGGACGCCGCCGCCGAGGTCGTGGTCAACAAGCGGACTAAGTTGTGATATGTGATGTCGTGCGGACGTGTACATAGGATCGAGTGTGTAGTGTGTGTACTCATCGCGAGTGCGTGTAAATAATTGTATCTAATTATAATGTTCTGTGAGTGCGCTAAATAGACCCAACGCTGTGTGATAGGTCCGTTAAATCCTGCGGTACAGCCGTGACGTAGTGCGACACGTCTTCATTTTCCGCTCTATTTCCCGTTGGATTGAGAATGTTAGAATATTAAAAGCGGGTAAAGTGAGCGTCGATGTGATGTGATTCATAATGGAGGAACGTTTTCACGTTATGCTATGAATAGATACCACCAGGTGTTGCACGAATATTTTTCAGCTAAAAGTGACAATCTATCTGAAACGCATTTGGCTCAAAAATATTACTATTTATTATCTGGGATATCTTAAAACATTCAATTTGATGGCCTACTTAATGATTGGGTATAGGATAATGGTGTGAAATGGATCTTGTTTGATTCACTGTGAAAGGCAAACTTGGCTCGAGTCCTGCTATCTAATCTTTGTCTTGTTTATATGACTCGACAGAGATATTATATACATTCAAGTTGCCTTTTATGGTAATAATATGCCAGTTATAATTTATTTCTACTGTCGGATATAGAATGAAGGAATTGTAGGCTCTTGTGAATATAAACGTATTTAATAAATGTGAATATAACAATAAATTAGTGACAAAAGACTTAACAGCAAACCGGCACTAGCTGTACATACTTATATATCAAACGAAGTGGTTCAGGTATGTAGGGTAAAATAACTAATTAATAAAACATTGTTTAAAAAACATCGCATATGTTGTAATTTTTTGTAAAGTTACTTTTAAGTGAGGTGTATTGATTTTGAGTAGTTTTTGATAAGTAAATATTGAAAACTTATTACTTAATGGACGAGTACACCGAGCGGTCTAACACATTAGTTCACGCTGTACAATAAACTCCCAAAAAGGTAATCAGGGTAATAGACAACACAGTCAACTCTTCGGTTCTCCAAAATAAGCCCCATTGAGTATCTCTCCAGAGGTTCATATACGAAGATAAGCATAAATGTTCGTGTTCGTATCACAAGGGTTCCTTTTTATAAACCTAATAATTTTCTTCGAGTCATACAAAAATGGAATCAGCAGAGCTGTCTATTCAGCAAATCACCTATTAGTCCCTCATTGTGCGTGAAATACGTCTCTTTTATATTACTCTGTTACCAGTGATCGTGCTTTATCTTCGTAAAATATATCTATTGAAACTTACTGAAATGTCAGGAGATTTTTTCTTATGACGACATCTTCAAGAAAATTGATAAAAAAGCGCTGATTCTTTCTAAATATCAAGTATTATAGTCTCCTCTCGATCCACAGTAGATAAACTCCCAGTACTCGTCCATATTTTTATCTTCACAGGAATTGATGACGATTAACTAACTGATGGTAAGTAATATTTAATACTTACACCATTATCCACATTGTGACAAAATGTGAACTGTAATAAATTTAATTTATTGACCACATTGTATTACTAGTACTTAATTAATTATTATTGAAATGTAAAACAATTTAAAATGTAGGTAAACTGGAATTGACTATTAGTGTAGAAAGACTGTATATTAGATTGCATTACTTACCTACTTCACAAATTTTATTTATACCTGTCTCAAATATAAAATTTATTGAGCATTTTTTTTTTGTAATAAATGCCAAACTTATCCACGTGCCAAACTATATACATATTTATCTAAATATATTTCTTTTGAGGCTTTCAAGTGGAAGTGTCAATTTTAAAAAACCGCCAAACAGGGTGCTCACTAACCTTTACGGCACTGTTTCCAAATAAAGTAAATCAACTGATACTAAATATTTTGTTAATTTGTCAAGGAATTTTGTAAGATATTTATATCGATTCGACATTTTATTAGCAAACAAAGTTAATTATAGAAAAAAAAACTGGTGGGAGAGAGCTTGCCACTTTATACGAAGCTCTTTAAAAATGTAATGATTTGTGTCAACCTTAATAATTGTTTGGAGTGCCCGCATAATACTCGTAAGTAGTGATGATTTAGGAATTCTATATTATTATTGAGTTTACATCGATAAATTAAAATATTTATTAAAGAAACTATGTCGTAGTAAATATTTATATATAAATATATCATTTGACATCCTTAGAGGAATTGTGTACTTAATTAAGTTGTTACAAATTACTGACATGTTTATTATTACTGTTAAATTATAGTTTTATCGATATGTTACAAATCTCCAGGTTACAGTTGATCATTTCAAAATGTTTCTACAAGCTGAACATCAACATTTTGTTACAATTTGGTGTTTAATGGAATGCATAAAATATGGTGTCGAATAAAGAATTGAAATTTAAATGTTTTTGATTTACTCTTGCATTTTACCTGAAATCAAAACAAACCATAAAACTAGCACGATATCCAAAGTATATTTTAATTATTTTGAATAAGCTCATGCCGTACCTTCTCGAATGAAACGAAATATTTGCTGCTGAGTAAACATAAGCCGGTAGTTGAATTTATTTTAACTCCAGTTTTAAGTATTTCATTTTGAGCTTTACCCACGGCTTGCTTTCACGCAATCCACAAGGATTAATAATAAATTGAACTAGGAATAAATGAAAATGCCGAGAGAACTACAAGCTAGAAAGTTAATGAAAGTGCTGATTCCCGAGCCACCGCCGCGTGGTAATTCATTTAGTTCGTTTAGTTACTTTGCGACAAAGCGAGGTGCTGTGTTTGGACTCCATCGGTCTAATTTGCCTCGCCACACACCCCCGGTGATTAATTCACGGCGAACCAACTAAATCCATTCCCACTATTCAGAGAGATGTATGACGAGGGGAATCAGAGGTCATTAATTCTGGACGTACCATCACTTGTTGCTTATTCAAACACATAAATTATCCCTGGATTAAAAATATCCGTACTCGCTTCAGATGGGTGCCTAATATGAATAAATTAGTTAATCTTATGGAAGCTCCGTGCAGTCTCTCGTTGCTTGGATGTTCTCGGATTAGGCGCACATGTAAGCTTGTTATGTTCGCAATATTGGAAAAGTTTACGGAAGAATACAGAATTAGAAAAGTTCTACACGGCACTGAGACGACGGAACATCAACTTATAACTTTGTAGGTACTAGCCTAGATACTAGTTTAAATCCCTCTTTTAAGTTTGATAATGCTTATTCTATTGTCATGAATGTGATTGGATATAGGTATTTATGACGCAGTGCCGCGAGGATCATGGATGGATTTATCGCTATTATATTAGTTGAAATGATTTGGGTAATATTTAAATTCATAGAAGTACTCATCAATTTTCAGCTTGAGAAAACTTGAATTTATTCCGTAAAGTTTGGTGAATCTGAAGAAGGGAAACTTCGTCTAGTAGTTATTTCAACTTCAAATTCTTCTCGGGATAGTACTCACCACAATCCCGCTTTATTTTAAGAGCTCGTTTAGTTTGTTTTGTTGTTCAAGTTTCTATAACAACACAGCGATTTTAAGTACGACAATGAGCGGTGACGTGAACTTTACGTAAGTTTAATTGAATTACAGGGCGTGATTACTTCACAAAACAGTTTTTTTTCTCATAGACACTATGTCTATATTTCTTCTATACTAATATTATAAAGAGGTAAAGTTTGTGAGGTTGTGGGGGGGTAATCTCTGGATCTACTGAACCGATTTTGATTTTTTTTTACCAATAAATGCAAAAAAACGTTATTTTATGAGTTTTATAATACTATATATTAACCCGAAACATACCGCCAAACGAAGTGGGCACGGGTCAGTTAGCAATAGAATATATTTTAAACTATTATATTGATCGTAGGTCATCAGCTGTCTCATCAAATGTACACAAAGATAGTGTAAAACATTGTGTATTTAAAAAAAAGTACCCGGATGATCGAGCTTTGCTAGGCTTTTTTAACCGACTTCAAAAAAAGGAGGAGGTTCTCAATTCGGCATGTATTTTTTTTTTTATGTTTGTTACCTCATAAATCCGTCATTTATAAACCGATTTGAAAAAAGTTCAGTCTCATCTGAAAGGGTATACTTCTCGATTGGTCCCATTGTTACCATGTCAGAATCTGATGATGGGATCCCACGAAAATCTTAGTAATAGGGTTTCGTTGGTTACCCTTTGGGTACGGAACCCTAAAAATGAAACCTAGCTAGATCGATTTATCGTTCCCGAAACCCCCTGCTTACTGTTACTAAAGGACATTGTAAAAAATGGCCTATGAACCAACACGCATGAAATATTTACTAAAATTACTAGTTCTTTTAATAATATACATTATTTATATTTTAATACAACGGACACTTTTTAATTTCGAAAACATTTTAAAAAGTATTCACTTTCGTCCTTAGCTTCCGTCATAATCCTCGGTGATAGTTCTATTATTTTTTGGTTCAATTTGAGGTTTTTAATAGGCAAAGGTATTGTAGCTCATACAGCCAAGTCTTTGTAACAGCACTTTTAATAGGAGTTTGACACAGACAAGCGTCAATACTCTCAACACTTGATATACGATAATGATTTTTAGTTACAAACAATCCGCTATGATGTCGCAGAACCATAATAAGCCTTATCAAAAAATTCGATTGAAAGCGCTGTTTGAAACGAGCAATAATATCGACACTGACAGTTGACGAATTGACAGATGACAACATTAGACATTTGGTAGTAATGTCACTTGGCGCGTATGTACTACATATGGTATACCTACTTTATAATCACACGGAAATGAAAAAGTAAATCCTTAATAAAACCCTTGCATGTCCATAAGACTCCCGACTCCTAGAGTTCAATGTCAGTAATAAATGCTAAGTTATTGCTACATACCGAATGTTTTTATTGACGAAATTATAACCTCAAAATCCGAAAGTGTTTTGATTTTTTCAGAATTCTCAAAAGTGTCCGTTGTTTTAATTTAGGTTTAATCGAATATATACATTATCTAAAACTCAAAGAGTAAATACACCTCCCTGTTGGATCTTAGGCGAGCTATGTTTGTACGACGAGCAATGTCCTTTCATGAAAATCATTGAAGCTGTTTCCGAGATTCAGATTATATATACACATCATCGCATACCATCAGAGGAGCTCGTGGCTAAATAATAACAGCCGCACGGGTCGATCTTGAAGGTTAAGCAACGCTTGCCAAGGTTGGTCTGTGGATGGGTGACCATCTTAACATAGCGAGTTTCCTCCGTGCCTCGGAAAGCACGTTAAGCCGTTGGTCCCGGCTGTCATTTGTAGATCTTTGGCTGTCGTTACGGATAGTCAGAAGCCAGTTAATCTGACTCCAGTCTTGCCATAAATTACCATGTTACCCGGTTAATGGGTTGTGGAGGTCTGGTAGGCAGCCGCTCTACGTAAAATACTGGTATTCAGCTAAATCCGGTTTGACTGGAAGCCGACCCCAATATAGTTGGGAAAAGGCTAGGCAGATGATCGCATACCATCAGGTGAGATAGTGGTCAAACGCGTGCCTATCAATATTAAAAAAAATATATATATATATTAAAGTTTTGCTTGTTTAATACATAAAAACGTAATAAGTGTTCTATTTTTTTTATTTTTTTTTTTCGGCTGCTGCGGATTTTCAGCAGTTATAAAAGCCCTTACCCAGTAAACCCAAACAGACGCATATAGGTACTACATAAACATAATTACCTACACACACACATTCACATTTGTTAGGATTTTAATCTCTCAATTGATTTCGCTGTAAACAAGCCAGCTTCCATTATATAAACAAGCAGTGTGCCGGCGGCGACAAACATTTAAACATACCAAGTTACGGCAAAATAATTGCGTTTCCATTTGGATATGTGAGCGAGTCCGGCTTGTAACGAACGGGGAGAGCGAATGAAGCGGACCGCGAAACCTTCAAATTGAATTTTAAGCATCCAATTTGTTTGCGCGGTGGTGCCGCCTGTACCGGGTTATATCAACGCGGCATCGTGCTACCCGGCTACCCGGCTACCCGTACCTCCCGCGAGTTCCCACACTCGTAAAGCGATTTTTGCCAGCCGCACTGTGACCTCGAACGGGATTTCGATGAATTATTTATGCAGCTACAGCTCGCGTGTATTAAAATTAAAACTGCGATTTCATGACAAAATATGAGGCTTCATCAGATTTCGTCTATGTTGTAATGATTTTATTTTACCTCGGATCCTATTAGAGGGAGAATGTGGGACGGGTTTTGGGTTCTTAGCATATCAGTGTCCTGTGTCAGCCTAAGCTTGATTCCTTTAGAGATAACGGTAATTTCTGAAGATTTACTTAATTCCTGGGGCATCAAATTCTCGCATGTACGCAACTAAGTAGGTCGCTGAGGTGAGCTTGGTATTTTATATTTCGTGAAACTATTTCACGCCCTCTTGGAATTTCACTCCGGTATCAGTTATCTCCAATTCTCAAAATTCTCTACACAGTCAGGTGCGACCAAATTATACGAATGTAGATCGAAGTCTAAACGTATTGTTGGAAGTACCATTTAAAATGTCAAAGTTAGTCTAATGCTTAAAGAAGAAAGATGCTGCTCCCGGTAATGAGGGGATCACATATTCCATGATTTATAACTTACCAAAGGACGGCAAGATTTTCTTACTGCATTTGTTCAATGCCATTTTTACCAGATCAATGGAGGACCGTATTGATTATTCCAATATCAAAGGCATCAAACAATCATAGCCCCGATATGAAATTAAGGTGGATCTCTCTGATGTCATGTCTGTCCAAAATTTTTCATAACATGTCGTTGAAAAGAATGGAATGGCACGTAGAAAGGAACTTAATTTTGTCCCAAAATACGACATGATTCCGTAGAGGTCAGTCATGCTTGGATAATTTATCAAGAATCATAACACACATTCAGGTAGGGTTCTCAAAATAAATATCAACCGCAGCGTGTTGGAAAATGCGTACAATAATGTACTTACAGAAAAAGTAATCAAAAAGTTGGATCAATTGAAATTCGGCTATCGCATTTGTAATTACGTATCTTTTCTAAGTGCGCGGTGTTTAACGATAAAAGACAAAGTTAAGAATGGATTGTTGGATATAGGTGGACTAGCATTGGCCTGGCCCAGGGAGATCCACTTTCACCATTATTCTTTATGTGGCTACATATTATTATGATATTTGCCAAGAGAATGAGGATTCACATATAATGATGTCCCAATACGCAGATGATTTTGCCTTTCATACGAGTTATAAACGTCTTATCACATGTGAAGTAAACTTACAAATATTGTTAAATTATGTGGTGAATAAATTAAAGTGTATTGGACTTGAGTTCTCTTCAAATAAATCTAAAGTATGTATATTTAGCCAAAGGCGAAGTGTACAATACATTTATTTGAAAAGAAATAGTAACACTATCACTTGTGTTGATAATAATAAATACTTAGGTATGTCGTTGGACAAGTCCCTACTCTGGAGTAAGCATATAAACGAAATCGTACATAAAACATTAAGAAATCTGAATTTACTTAAAATTTTACTGGTCCTTCTAGGGGTGTCTTTAAGCATTTGCGTAACCTTTAAATAGCTTTATTAAGAAGTAGGATTGAATACGGCTCCTTTTTATACGACAGAAGCGCAAAATCTTATTTATTTAAACTGGAAAAAAGTCATTATCAGGCACTCAGAATTATTGGTGGTTTTATCAGGAGTACCCCCATACATGTTATGGAGGCTGAGCTAGCTATACCCCCTTTGCAGAACAGAAGACTATATCTATTTTCTTATATATATTCTATATACATTCAGTCAAAAAAGTATCGGGAATGGATGATTTGTTTATGGTTCCAAATTCAAATTTTTGTTTTTTTTGTAGTTGTTAGATTAGCACAACTGTTTTCCATTTTGGCGCGGAGTTTGAGTTGCATCTGTTATTTATATTAAATACAGTGCTGGTTTTAGTAATATCATAAATAGTGTGTATTGCGAATTTCATAATGGACAAAAATATCGAACAAAGAGTTTGTCTTAAATTTTGCATCGCCAATGGAATTTTGTGTTCGGAGTCACTGAAAATGTTACAGAAGGCTTACGGTGAATCGACTTTATCAAAAACTCGTGCTTATGAGTGGTTCAAAGCGTTCAAAAGCGGTCGAGATGTGATGGAAGATTTGCCTCGCTCTGGTAGGCCGTCAACGTCTGCAACTTTTTTTTTTTTTTTTTTTTTTACTATTGATAGGCACGCGTTTGACCACTATCTCACCTGATGGTAAGCGAGGATGTGGTCGAAGATGGAGCACGCTTGCCTAGAAATAACCTATTCACTCTTGATTTAAAGACTCCCAGGTTGTAGCTATCAGGAAACACAGACTCCGGCAGGGAATTCCACTCCTTAGCTGTACGCACTATGAATGTGTTCCCAAAACGTTTTGTGCGTATGGGTGGGATGTCCACCATATACCGGTGGCGCATCGCCGTTCGTCTTGTGGTCCGATGATGGAACGGGCTTGGCGGAATTAAATTATGCAATTCCGTCGCACATTCCCCAAAATGCAACCGGTAAAAAACCGACAGGCCAGCAACTCGTCGTCGATGTTCAAGACTTTGGAGCTTCGACGCGACGAGCCTCTCATTGCCGATGATCCTCTTGGCTCGTTTCTCAATTGACTCAAGGGCATCAAGCTGGTATCTGGCAGATCCATCCCAAAGATGAGAGCAGTATTCCATACACGATCGAACTTGCGCTTGATAGAGTTTGAGCAGCTGTTCCGGCGTGAAGTACCGCCTCACCTTAGCCAGAATCCCCAACTTCTTTGCAGCCACTTGAGCTTTTGCCTCTATGTAAGGGCCAAAATTGAGAGTAGATGTTAATGTAACCCCAAGAAGCTCAAGATGGTCGGTTATCGGCACGGTTTCACCGCGGAAAGATGGAGCTGGGCGGAATTGGCTCCTTTTGGCGGAAAATAGACACGCTTGGGTCTTAGCAGCATTGAACTTGACCAGATTGGCATCGCCCCAATCAGAGACCGCCTGTAGGGACACGTTCAAGCGCTCAACCATTGCCTCCCGGAGAGACCGGATCTGCGACCCACCAGCTCGTGCGTCGGACACGTATCTTTCAGCAACAGTGCTGTCGTCTGCATACCCAAAGGTACCGGGTTTAAGCAGATCATTAATATGCAGCAAGAACAGTGTTGCCGAAAGCACCGACCCCTGAGGAACCCCGGCATTAATATCCAGCAGTCCAGACGAGCAGCCATCTATGACCACTCGGATAGACCGATCCCTTAGGAAATCTGCGATCCAATCACACAAACCGGCGGGCAGACCGAAGGAAGGAAGCTTACTAATAAGGCCATCGTGCCAGACCCTGTCGAAGGCCTTCGAGATGTCAAGGGAGACCGCCAGTGCCTCCCCGTGCTTCTCTATGGCCTCACTCCAGATGTGAATGGCATACGCTAGAAGATCCCCAGTTGACCGATTTCGGCGAAACCCGTATTGCCGGTCACTAAGGATATCATTCGCTTCTAGGTACGCCAGGAGCTTATGATTCAGCACGCGTTCCATAGTCTTACAGAGTATGGACGTTACCGAGATGGGTCTATAATTCGACGGGTCAGCTCGACTACCCTTCTTGGGCACGGGCTGCACGTTAGCTTGCTTCCAAGCCTTCGGCACTTTTCCAGTCTCAAACGAAAGGCGAAATAGGCGTGTCAAGATCGGAGACAGCTCAGGCGCACACGTCTTCAGAACAATTGCCGGTATCCCGTCGGGACCACTAGCCTTGTTCACGTCTAGGTTACGCAGTACCCTACGGACGTCCTTCTGATGAATGCGAATGTTCGACATACTCGACTCGCATTCACCAGGAGAGGCGGAGGGCGTCGCGCCACCAGGATCCAGACGTGAAGATTCCGCAAACAAAGAAGCAAACAAGTTCGCTTTCTCCTCAGCGGAGTGGGCCAGCGTCCCGTCGGGTCTCAGCAGTGGTGGTAGTGAGGGGCGGCAGAAGTTCGATTCGACCGACTTAGCCAGGGACCAAAAAGCCTTACTACCTGCTGGGTATGAAGCAAGTTTGTTCCCTATTCGGCTAATGTGGTCAAACCGAGCCCTCCGCAACACCTTCTTGCAGGACTTAGCAGCCCTGTTGAAGGCTCTCTTCTTCTGACTCACGTCATTTGCTTTGCGCGTACGAGCGTCGACCCATGCTAGGTACGCCGCGTGCTTATGCGCATCGGCGCGATTGCACTCGGCACCAAACCAAGGACGAGCTTCGCCAGATATTGCTATGTTAGAGAACGGAATGTAGTACTCCATTCCCCTCCGCAACACATCCGTCACGGCGTCCGCGCACGACGTAGCATCAGTGGAAGAAAGCAAGTAGGCTGCCAAGGGTAACATGCGAAGAAAGATCGCATGCCATCCCAATCTGCTGACTTGTATCGCCATACCCGCCGGGTGCCTCTTGGGCTAGGATCGGGCGGAGAGTAGACAGACACAGACTTCACCAGACAGTGGTCGGAACTACCCAGTGGTGATGAAATCGACACCGAATAGCGGTCTGGATCTGTTGTCAGCAGAAGGTCCAAGCAATTGGCAGTGTGCGAATCAACATCCGGCACCCTCGTTGCCCCCTGGACCAGCTGGGTAAGATTTAACGCAAGCGCTAGCTTTCGCGTCTCACGTCCAGCATGGTCTGTGCACTGGTATGGGAAGAGCCACTCCTGATGGTGGGCATTGAAGTCCCCCAGTAACACCAATTGGGCAGAAGGGTACCGCTGCTGAGCCGCATCCGCCGCCTCACTCAGGTGCTGTGTAAGCCCAGTTGTCTCCAAATCACCGCTGTGCGAACGGTAGACGCATGCATAGACAATTTTGTCTAGACCTGTGTCCACCATAGCCCACAGCGTTGAGAACCTGGAGTCTTCAAGGTAGCGGAGACGCCGATAGCAGATGTCGTCCCGGGCGTACATGCATACGCCCGCGCGGGGTCTAAAGTGGTGCTCCAGGGTAAACCCAGGGTAAGACAGGTATGACACGTCCGACGGACATCCGATCTGCGTCTCCGACAGGAACAAGAGCGCTGGTTTCTCGGTCTCAAGATGGTGATGGACTGCGGCGAGATTTGAGTGCAGACCTCGTATATTAGAGAGGTGCACTTTATGCGAAAGGACGTGCTGCCGCTGTACAGCTTTTCTCTTTTTATTCCTGTTCATTGATAAACTTGAGTGATGGAGGTTGAGGAGAAGGAAGTGAAATGAGGTTCCAAGCTGCTAACCTTCAGGCACGCCCTGACAGGACGACATCTTTGGGGGACTAGTCTGGAGACTGCGGGGACGCCCGAGCCCCCCCGGGAATGTCCATCGGGCCCTTTCATCTGGTCGCCAACCAGCACGATGGTGCATTCCGGGATTTTTCGTCAGATGGCGGGGCAGCCTTTCATGTGTGGCTAGCACACTACTTGGGCCCCCAACTATCTGCGGTCGGCCAGCGGTGCACCGTGCCTCGGATCCCGCTACCCTCCAAGACTAGTCTCCCGATACGCCCATGCCAGGGCTAGCCTGGCTGGGTCTGCCTGCATTGGAACAACTATTTCGACCCAACTCCTCTGAATTGGCTACACTGAGCATCGTACCGGAACACAGCTAAGCCGCTTGGCGGTACGTCTTTGCCCAGTGGGTGGTCACAAGCCATCGGCCGAAGCCTACCACCAGTTAGTGTCACCTGATTAGCACCACCCGGGGACCACGTGTAGGGTCTTACATTGGGTATTCTCCTACGGACGCGGGTGACTCGGCCCCCAAAACTGAAGTTAACATCACAAAAGTGAAGGAAATAGTGACTGAAAATCCCCATTCAACTCTGAGAGAGATAGCCGCCGAACTTTCTGTATCTCACGAGTCGATCCGTACCATTTTAACTAATCATTTGGGTATGAAACATGTTGCTGCTCGGCTAGTCCCAAAAGATCTGAATTTTCTCCAAAAACTCAATCGCATGAAAGTCGCTGAGGACATGCTAGAACGAGTCAGTTCGGACCCAACATTCATGAAACGCATTGTTACTGGTGACGAGACGTGGGTTTACGAGTTTGACATGCAAACTAGTCAACAAGCTTCGGAGTGGCGCCTTCCAACTGAACCGAAATCGAAAAAACCACGCCAAAGTCGATCAAAAGTCAAAGTCATGTTGACTGTTTTCTTTGACTATCGCGGTGTTGTGCACTTTGAATTTTTACCGGAAGGTCTAACGATAAATAAAGAATATTATTTGAGCGTTATGCGGCGTTTAAGAGAGCAAATTCGACGAAAAAGGCCAGATTTGTGGAAAGAAAATTCTTGGATTTTGCACCACGACAATGCGCCTTCGCACAAGGCTATCATTGTGAACGAATTTTTAACCAAACACTCAACAAATACCATCCAGCAACCACCATATTCACCAGATAAGGCTCCTGCTGACTTTTTTCTTTTTCCTAAACTCAAATTACCACTTCGTGGCACCCGTTTTCAATCGATAGAAGACATAAAGGAGAATTCGCGGCGAGAACTGAACTCAATTCCGGAAGCAGCGTTTAAAAAATGTTTTGATGAATGGATTATTCGTTGGCGCAAGTGTATCGTTTCTAAAGGAGCATACTTTGAAGGTGATAAAATAAATTTGGATGAATAACAGACATTTTGTGTATTATTGATCTTTTCCCGGTACTTTCTTGACAGAGTAGTATATACGAAAATTTATAGAAGACTTAACTTCTTTTGAGTATAGTCAATATCGGCAGACTAAAAAAAAAGCCGTGTTTACAGGCGTATACGAGTATACCGACTGTAAATCCTATGATATTTATTCTTCATACCCACTTGACATGTTCTCACTAGATGTTTGGCCTTCATATATAGATGAATAAGAAAAAATTCAATGTAATTTAGATTGTGTTAAAGAAAATAAGAATACTTAGAACTTTCAGTGACTCACTCTGAGGTCGTCAAGGAATTAAATTAAAAGTACGACGGATGGCATAAAGTTTCCACTGATGGGTCTAAAAGTGTTAAAGGACAAGGGACCGCGTGTTATGATGCGAGCCAGGAAAAGTCGTTTATGTTCAAAATTAATAACTGTAATGCATCGATTTGCATTGGAGCTAATTGCAATTTTAGAAGCAATTAACAGTATCAATAATTTACAGTATAATAAAATAGTTATTATTAATGATAGTAGAAGTGCTTTACATCATATTTATAAGCCCTACAGGTTCCCTACTGAAACTCTATACGCAAGCTCTAAGCTGCTCTCCGTTAGAAAACTCTACATACTACACATGGTGCTAAGATATCACAAAATTCTACCCTTTAGCCATGCCAAACTTAAAAAAAGACGGTGTGATATAGTAGCCCCTACATACTCAGCACGTTCAATTTTTGCCAGTCGCCAAAATGTAACTCAAGGCCCACGCGTTTATAATAGAGTAAATCGCATACTTAACATCTACCCTATGCAGCTGTATAGGTGTAAGAAGACATTGACGGAATGGCTCTTCACACTTGATTATGATGCCGTGGAGGACATTTTGGTGACTCTGGGTTGAACTTCATGCACACAAACACACATACACACACTCTCCAACACACACACACACACACACTCACACACACACACACACACACCCTCACACACACACACAACACACTTTCCAGCGCACCTCTACACTCATTCACACATACACACGCCCACTCACAAACACATCCACTCATACACACAAAATATACATTCTCACACTGATAAACACACATTAATACAAACACACTCTAGTTTTTCACACACTGCCATAAACATGATTTTTACTTCTCTTTTATTGGTTTTATAAAAAAAAAAAAAATGTGTAACTTATACCAAATTAGCACAACGAATCAATTTGGAAATTAATCGAGGAGCGAGGTCTATCCCATCACAAGTATCTTCGGATTACTTTCTGGGAAGCCCCGGCAACTGAATTGTATTGATTTAAGATAATAAACACATTTTACTTAATTTTTTTTATATTTCTCGTATTCCATATTTCTCGCCTCTGCATCCAGAGGTGCATCGCCAGCTTATGCACTATTAAAGCAAACAAACTATTTCAAAAGCTGTGGACAGGATATTAACCTGCAATGGGTTCCATCTCATATCGGGTTAACTGGTAACGATAAGGCTATTAGGTTGGATAAACTAGCTGTTACGGATGGGAATGAATTTAATTTAAAACTATTTTATACGGAATTTCTTAGTCTCGTTAAAAATAAATGCTGTAACTCATTCAAAGAGTATTTCGATGAGAGAAACAAAGAAAAAGGTATTTTTTTTAGAACGATACAGTGTCAGCCGTCTCGAATACCATGGTTTATGAATTATAAAATAAGTAGAAATATTATAGTTATAGCAAATAGGTTACGATCAGGACACTAACCCTCTAAGAAATTTGCATATTTAATAGGGAAGATGCAAATACAGAATTTATGAGAATGTTGTCAGAAAAATGATAAAAAGTATAAAATAAAGGCCATTACAACGTTTTTATTTTAGTTAATATCGATTTTTAACAAAAATAATGAATTAAAGTAACGTGAAACGGAACGTATTTAAAAACAACCATCAGCGTTAGGTGACGTATCTGCTGTTATGCCAACGAAAAGGCAACCTTATGTCTTTGAGTTAGAACAGTTCTTGACCAGTGATAGACACAAGTGACGTCATCGTCCGTTTTCGCGCGAACCTTTAAACTGTCGGTTTAAAAACGCAATTTTGGCAATAAATTAAAGCGTTTTCATTTCTTATTTATGTGGTGGTCTATTATAGATGGAGTTCTTTAAAATTAAAGCAAAAATGGAAATATTGCATGTTACCTATTAAAAAAGTCGATTCATGGCGAAGTATGTGGTGTACTTGATGATGTTCACCACTTATTAATAGATTGCAGTAAATGTATAAGAGACAAGGAATCCCTACTGCGTGAATTTAATTTAAATATGACGGATGTTGGGATTTTTTGGTAATATTAGCAAATCCCCTTTCGTCTGCGGCTGTAAACCTATTTAAAAGGTTCCCGCGTCAGTGAGATCTTGTTACTTATGCCCTTGATAAGTTTAGATTAATAGTAATTGTGTAGTTGTATTACTTAGTTATGACATAACGGGGCTGACATGTTCATAGAATAAACGTCCCTCAAACAAAAGATAAAAAAAAAGTCTAAACGTATTATGCACGTATTATATGAGGTTGAAAAACTGTTTATATACTGGGTTACGTAAACAGAACACGTAATATTTCATTAGTTCTATTTTTGTATCTAGAACCTAACATACTGGCTTATGATTTGAAAATGAAACTGAATAAATAAATAATTGTGGGAGTTCAGATACATTTTGTCTGGGAAAACAGTCGGTACTTACCTAGATATGTAACAGTAAATAAACAAAATCTACGGAAAGATATTTACTTAGGTTGTCTGCAGTAGCCGGGTTAAACTTAAATAAATAATCATATAGCTGAGCTTTGTACTCTAAAGATTGTTTTATCGGTAGATTTGTTATCCCGACGTTACCCCTTTCATGAAATATTAGAAAGAAAAATATATTTTGGAAATGTAAAGGTCTGATAGATGATTTCCATCGTTTCCGATTTGATAGGTGAAGGAAAGAAAATAATAGTTTGTATTTTCCTCTTGCCTTTCCGCTACTTGTAAAAAAGTCAATGAAGAGAAAATCTCTTTATTTGGTCAATGTTATTGTGTAATAGAAGCAGTGTTTGGTATTTACACAAAGGGACAAAATATTTTATTTCACGAAAGAAAAAACAAAAAAAATACAAAACGCAACGGTTCTCTGATTACACTCTTGTCTTTGGATCCTATCTTTCAGGGAAAGATAACATGAATACAAACATTTAAGAAGCAAATTGAAATACAAATTGAAGCTGTAGGTACTTATACAAAATGCTGCAACGGTCACAATGAGATAAAATAGTAGTGAAGTGCTTCCCAACTACGCTTAAGACCGTCAACGCGTTGAAATAAAGTTCTAAAGACTGGGCGACGCATTAGAATTTCAAAAAAGCTTTGCTTTCCAAAGTGTCGAAAGACTTTACTTCCTTGCCGGCACGATTCCACTGCTGGAGGTTCTTTAGCAATTACTTAAGATAAAATAATTTCGTGGGTTCGCTTTGTGTGTCAAGGTAAATGTCGCTTCTATTGTAATGATTTTATGGAAATAAATTTCATCTTCATCATTTTTGTTCTTGGACACATTTGTCTCTCTCAGCGTGTAACAGTTATGAACAAAAAGTGTCACGTATGTTCAGCATTTGAGCCCATAATTACTTCGTTAAGTAGAGTACCTGAATACACGTAGAATTGCTACTTACATAGGTTTCCACCTACGCAATTTCGTCAGTTTCTTCTTTTGATCCTGTTAATTTGTATAATTTTCTACGTAAGGAAAGGCTGAATAAAAAGGCGGCCATAACGAGTCATTTGCTCACATCCGAGCAAATGAGTCCTGTGTGCAGGTAAGACAGCGAGGCGGCGCGCGGCGCGGCGGAGCGGCCGTGCGTTACATAATTCACGCCTCTTCAAACACTCACCTTTATTTTACAGCTTACGCGCCGCTTTTGATGTGCTCGCGAATTTGTGAGAGATCTATTTACAAAGCGCGCGAGACAGTTATTGCATTAGCTTTGTGTGCTTTTGTTTTAAGCACTGTCAACTGAGAGTCGCTCGTGCAGCCGCTGAGACTGCACCCCCCAACCTCATCTAAACACACATTTTTCACAACGTAAAAGTTTCACAACTTGTTTGTTTTTTTACCTCGTAATCAAATTACAGGAACGGTTCCAGTATCATCGTTACAAAGGTTATGTCTACAAATTGAATAAATAAACGGCTAAGTAGATAAAATTTCAGAAAACTTTTGAAAAGGTTTCTTTATAAAAACTCGGATAGCCTTGTCTATAGGTAGAGTAGCTTTTTGTAAAAGGTATGAATTATTAACAATATCCTTTCTTAGATTAATTTTATTACATCAACAAAGACTAGACAAAATCTATTGTCAAAAATAAAATTGACGTTAGTATAATAAGTAACTTCATTATGAAATATTTAGTAAGATTCTAGGTATATTGAATTAGGCTAATCTATCTCACTTAGTGAACAAGAACAATCGGAATAAAAGATCTATAAAACTTACTTTTATAAATCATCCTATGAAAATGGAGACTTTGGGCCTTTGTCGTAGAGAAAGAACAAAAATGTTAACAATGGACGTCTGGGAATTATTTTTATTCAGTAGATAGTTTAAAGGTATGTTAATTTGCTCACGTAATATGAATATTTCTATGGATTAGTATGCGAGCGGCGGCTGCAGGTGCGCTGAAAACTGATCGAGGCATACGACCCTACGTGATGCGCCTTCGACAGCCTGGGACGCTGGGACGCTGTGTCTCGGTGAGGAGCCGCCAGGAGCCAAATGACCGTTTATCGCCTCGCTGAATTTCTTAACGATAATCTGAGAATGAAGGAGGGAATCGTGGTTTAATGGCGAATATACTGAGCTATCGGTCTACGAGATTTAGCAATAGACGCTAGTATTATATTAGCAACAGCAAAGTTGCCGTACCAGCCAGGTTCGATATTTTAGCGGCTTGATATTCATAGTGATAATTTAGAAAACAATTAACAAGAAATTAATACTGCAGACATATTGTTTGAGTTTTGATTCAACACCAAGTGATAAGCAATAGGCCAAGACATCCAGATTTGAGTTTTTAAAGAATCTACTTGAATTCAATTGACGCGAAGTCAAACACGCAAGGCGGACCAAATAGGTATTTCAGATATTAGGCATTTTTGATGCAGACAATAGGTTCATAGTAACTACTTAGTTATTATTTCAGTAATTAGAAGAAGTTTAAACGAGCTTACAAAGAAAACATTTTGTCTTCGTTAACGATTTGACAGCAACTTCTTAGATGTTGGCCCTAAATTACTAGGATTATAAAGAGAAGTAGATCGACTGACTGCGCGTTTTAATGAATTATTCTAGAATTCTTTCAAATAATGAACAAAGGACAGGGTTTTGGAGTAAAAGAATCAATTTCTCAATATTTTTTCGAAGTAAACCAACCCCGTGTTGTTGGTATGTACTCAAGAATACAAATAGAAATGTTTATGTTACTATAAAAGACCGAACTTACCGCAGTTCGGTTCGATGGAGTTTCTTGTCCGTTATTCTCCATAAGAATCTACTTTTTTGCGAATGGACAACTGGATTCACGATAACATTTTATTTTTAAACTGTGTTTTAATTTGACGTTCAAAAGTGTGTTAGTGGTTTAGTTGAAATAAATGAATTGAGATTAATCCGAAGCTACTGATGGTAAATAACGGAACTGTAGGTACTGTCAAAACACAAACTAACTAGAACTGACTCGATGAATCTTAGTTTTTATCTTAGAAACGCGTTTAAATAAATTATATCACACGTCAGATCCATATAATTATCAAATGATAAGTATTGCTATAGCTAACGTAGCCAACGTTATTATTGTTACCAGCCGGTCTATTCTCTCGACATACTTATATGGTGTCCATAATAAAGAGTATTTTTATGTATATTTCCGAAAATATATAACCAAATACCTGATAAATTAAAAATTTGCCCTTAATTAAATTCAAAAAGATTCTCTACTCACTATTAATGGAAAAATGTTATTATACTGTTGAACATTTTGTTTTTTTTTTTCTTAAAATTTCTTTTTAATTATAATTTTTATAAGGTTATAGTTCCTTTTCTCATGTAAGAGTTTAATTTTGTTTTCCTCGTATGTTAGTTATTTAATTGTTATTTTTTTATGATTTTTCTTTACTTTTCAATATTTGTACGCCTTCACGGCAAAACATAGCGCACTTATAATACCTAATCTCAGATCTTTTAAATGTAAAAACCTATGTTTCACAAATAAACATTGATTCTGATTCTGATTATATTGTATACACTCATTACTCATACACACCCATTCACCCTACAGAAACACTCGCCACTCTAACTCAACGTCAAAATACATCCCAATCATAGATCCTATACTGCTTATTTTTATCTTGTTTTGTTTCTTATTATTATTTTTTATACTATAATGTAACTAAATCTAGATTAACTAAATTATTATAACCAACCTTTAACTATAATATCATTACCTGTTTAACACTTTTTGTATGGAACATCATTCCATTCTGTATTTGGAGAAGGGCGTTGTTAGCTGCGCTACAGTTTATACTTTTGCAACTATCATTATTTTACTTGTTGTACTTAGTCATGTGTTATTGTTCCAAAATAGTTATTCCGTCTTGTTTGTACGGTTACAGCTCACTTGTCGTTCACTTCGCATAAGTTTTCACTTCGACATGTTTACAGTTACCTATTGGTCCTAGAGCCCACCTCTCAAATTCCTACTTTATCGTGTTCCGATGGTCCTTAAAATACATACCAATACAGATTTTCGTATTTTTTTTAAAACAACCTTCGACCAACATATATCATGTGGTTACCAACGAAACTTATCTGTTGGTATAAAGACCGATAAGTAAAACTTCTGATTTTGCGTACATACTACTTAAGATTACAAAACAGTTGTACTTTTACCACTAAAACTAAGTAAATCTTAGGTTTTTGACGCAGATCCTAGGGTTTTCTGTAGCAACAAATAGCTACATTATTTTTTTTTATTTGATATTGGGCCTGCTCTTGACCACAATCACGCCTGATGGAAAGCGATAGATGTGGTGTATGATTTTACTCGCTTATTCTTCTTTTGCATACACTCAATACTCATCCTCCATTTCTGTAATATTTATTCATTAGAACACATCCATCGGGACTGTATTACGTATCCAACTAATAAAAACTTTATAACAAGGATTTTATTCTCTCCGGAAGGGAGAAAATATTAATCATGTTGCGGTTTAGAATAGAAAACAGTTCATCGCTATTATTGTTTAGAAGTTTTGTGTGTTGTATTTTTATAAGTCATTTATTTTGAAAAGCTTCAAAGTTGAGTGGGAATCGTTTGTCTCCCTCTTCATAAAGGAAGGATGAAATGCATGTGACGAAAAAGATTGATGAATAAAAATGTGAATGGATAAAGAGGGATGCAGAGGGTAAAGAAAATATGTAAGGATTGTGCGAGGAAAGATATAATAGAAAAGAGAGTGAATGATAGAGTGAAGTTTGACTGGAGACAAGGGTGAAAACGTGATGACAAGCTATGGGTAGTAGGAATTAAACATAGCTACGATCTGAAGACTTTGTGACAAATTGAGACGCGTTTTTGTCGTCACTTGACTTGTGTTTCATTTGTAACGCGTCGATAACTTTTTTTCAGAAACCAGGAGTGAACAGGCTCCTTCTGGGTAAGCTCGCTCCATCGTAGACTTTGTCTCTGATCTAGACTAGAGTCAAGAGCAAACCTATCACAAATTAAAAAAAAAACCATGTAACCTTTCTGAATAATCACAAATACGGGTAATAAAATGTTGGAAATATCCGAAAATGCCACAATAACATAGGTCAGAGTTAATATCATTGTAATATGATAAATTGCATCAAGAGCCAAACAATAATTGCGGCCACCAAAATTGCATGCACGGGATATTCAATTTAGTTCTAGTTTCAGCCAAATAAACAGACAATACTAGTACATAGTTACCTAAAATGTTATTGAATATATTAATATTTGAACGTTGATTTTGAATTTGCAAACAATATGAATATTGGAAATATGAACAGTTATATTAGATAACTACATAGACTAGCTGCCTGTTATTAAGTTTACGTTTTGCTAAGTTCACAACGTAAACGTAACTTCAAATCTGTTACCATGCGGTGTTATGTTACATGCTACATATTATATAGGTATAACTAATATGCAACTTTTAACTTGATCTTGAAATGATGAAAATTCTTAGTACGTAGTGGATAAAGGAACTAGACAACATTATTTACATTGTTAATTTCATATTGGCTAGCATGATCCACTTGTTTCAGGCTATCTTTTCAAGAACACTAAAGGACTTTAAAATGGTGTACAACTGCACATATAATGGTAAGTACCTGGATGACCACAGAGGAGGAGAGATGAGGAGCTCGTGGCTAAATAATAACAGCCGCATGGGTCGATCTTTAAGGTTAAGCAACGCTTGCCAAGGTTGGTCTGTGGATGGGTGACCATCTTTATATACCGAGTTTCCTCCGTGCCTCGGAAAGCACGTTAAGCCGTTGGTCTCGGCTGTCATTTGTAGATCTTTGGCAGTCGTTACGGATAGTCAGAAGCCATAAATCTGACCCCAGTCTTGCCAATAAGTACCGTGCTACCCAGTTAATGGGTTGTGGAGGTCTGGTAGATAGCCGCTCCACGTAAAACACTGGTATTCAGCTGAATCCGGTTTGACTGGAAGCCGACCCCAATATAGTTGGGAAAAGGCTAGACAGATGATGATGATGACCTGGATGAAACCTAGCCAGATCGATTTATCGCTCCCTAAACCCCCTGCATACTAAATTTCAAGAGAATCGTTGGAGCCTTTTCCGAGACTCAGATAACAAATATGTGTATACAAGAATTGCTCGTTTAAAGATATTGGATTAGATAATATGTAACACACGTTACAGGTACATGGGTACCAGTACATACTTTATTCTACCACCCGCTGGTGTCGTCGAGTCGGGGTAATAGCTGTATCGTTTGCCTCGACTGAGTGCATAATTTATTAGGTCTCAAATAATATTTATGTTTTAAACATGGAGCATGTGTATTTTCACAGAAAACACAGTCCTTTTTAAACGAACCTTAAAATTGCTATAAAAGGTACGTTTCTCTAGAAAAACAAGAGAGAATAATCTTTACACAAAAACTGATAAACAAGAATATTATTTTTTATGAAAAAGAAAAAGTTTATCGCGAGAGGATCGCGAACAAGCCAGAGTCCCCGTGATTAATGACGAACACGACACCATTCAATTTAATTCCAGAAATTCCTGTCCAATAAGATAAAAAGAGAAAGTTTTATGCCTTTTTTATTTATTTTTAATGAAATCCCCACTTTGTCGTGTCGAAAGGTACGTAGCTTCAATTAAGATTTTAGTATTAATGATGGGGCCGCCGCTGGACAAATTTTCCAAAAAGCATTTTAGAAATCATAACAATTTTCTTTATCGACCCGCTTAATTTATGCATTAAAAGTTGCGGAAAGGCATGATTTAATAATGGGGAAAATTAATATAAAACTTTATCTTCTTGCGCATTGCTTTTTACTTTAGATCGTGGCTTGTAGAGCTTGAGGGTTTTGCCAATTCAATTGCCAGGTTTAAGAAGCTTTGACTTTATTATTACGTTTTTCTCGTGCCCGTAGGAATTTCGGGAAATCCTCAAGGAACCTAAATGCCAATTATCAGTTTACTACGACCAGTAGTTTCGGGTGCGCGTTGTCTGTCAGTCAGTCAGTAACGGAAGAATTTTATATATATTGATGATGATTGATAATTGGGAATATAGTTATATAACTATAATATAGTTATATTCCCACTTTAGTAAAATTCTAATTACTTAACATAAAAATAAATGACATCATCAAACCTAGTAACGTATTAACCGCCCTAAGCGATCACGTGTCCAAGCTACGTACAATACGTAGGTATTCAGGGATCGGGCAATCTAATCCACACATTTTCAAGACAAAATAATCGGGTCTCCGCCCAAGATAATCCCACCACGTAGGAACGTAAGCAGGGCACATAATTACGTGTAGGCAATACTACCCATCCCTGTCCTTATAAATGGAGATTCTGACTCAGCTATCTGGCTTCATCAAGTCTACATCAATCTTTTTTGTAGGCGCGGGTTTTTACTTTCTCGAAGTTATTTGGCAGTAATAATCCTCTCGGTGGAATTTCAGTCACGGTAGCCAAACTCAACGGATATTAGACAAGTACCTAGGAGATATTATTGTGCACAAGTGTTTGCGTTAGCTCAAGTGCGCTATGAGTGTTTTTTTTACTATTGATAGGCACGCGTTTGACCACTATCTCATCTGATGGAAAGCGATGATGTGGTTGAAGATGAAGCACGCTTGCCTAAAAGTAGGTAACCTATTCGTTCTTGACTTAAAGACTCCCAGGTAGTAGTTATCAGGAATGACAATTTCCAGCAGGGAATTCCACTCCTGAGCTGTACGCTCTATGAATGTATTCCCATCATTATCCCATCAAAGACACTGCTTTTCTACTTTCATAGTCAGATGGGAAGACTAACCGACAAGGCCGGGGAGAGACCCAGCCTTACGTGCTTACCGAAACACGGGAGTGCTACGCTATCAACTGCAAACTACGCTTTTTAACTGCGAGCTGCTACTGATAAACTTCAAATGGAAAAACCAATAACAATTTTTTTCCGACCTGGGCATCGAATCGAGGACCCCACGCTCGACAGCTGCGCTTGCGACCACGGAACCAAAGGGTCAGTACAAATAAAAAGCTATAAATTTAGATTGGTTGTAAGCTAAAGATCTACGTGCGACTATTGTAGAGTGACGTCACTCGCTGTCATTGGTGGTATGTCTCTCTGTCACATAGGAAGGTCAATACCTTAATAGGTATTGACCTTCCCATGTGTGTGTGGTAGTAGCCACAAATGACGATGCTCATGGTGTACCCGATGTCTTCCATTTATTTTAGTAATATCCGGTTTGATTCCTGGTTCAGGCAGTCTTAGGCCAAAAATTGTTATGTAACTGTTTTAATTAAGTACAAATATATTTATGTATTTCGATATATTTTAATACACAGTAATTTCAATTCAACTACAATTTTATTTATTGTACCTATCGTTTCTTTTTTATGTTTTTGTTTCTCTTATTTATAATGTGTTTTTTGCTGATGTATTGTGTGTGTGTGTCGAATTGTTTATGTTTTTTATTCTAATTTTAAGCTAAACTGTTTTACACTCCACTATAGTCCCAATATTCCGTTAATATCCAACCTACCACTATCGGTTATCACCATCTCCCCTTTTATTTTGAAATAGGTACTCTTCCCATTTTGTTTCCCAATAAACAGTCGCTCTATTGAAGCGTTTTCATATCAAAGTGTCATTTTTTGTATCGTTCACCGTCATTTGGACACGAAGATAATGCGAATAAATGCGTGGGCCCGGGTTCTTCGAACCTTTTTCAATAAATGTGGAAAAGCCTTCGGTAACCGCTGAACTGAAACTCTTAAAGATGATGTAGGGATTATGAATAAAAAATATGATTAAAAGAGTTCGAATATACTGGATTGGGTTTCTCCGGACGAGAGGGTAAATTATTCATCCTCTTTTAAAACTTTGTTTAAAGTCAAAATTATTCATTTTAATTTTCTTTAGAAAAGCTTTACGTTAGGTACTTTAAGATAGTACCTATTTATTAATAAAGTGTAGTCGCGAACTCGTTAATTTAATAAAACTCTAGGGTGGAAAGTGGACACTATCGTGTTTAGTACACAATAAAGAAAACTTTGTATTTCGCTACTTTCATATTAATTAAATGCGTTCGGCATTACAGAGTTTTAGCTTAAGTTGAAACACATCTTTACGGTCGTCGTTGTAACATTTTATGGGCGTCGATTTCACTTGTCAATTGTGTAATAAACTTCCGTCTTGCGCCTTCCATTCCTATTTGATTTAAGCTCACTCCCTGCGAATTGTCTCCTACTTATTTTGTTTCATTGCTTTATACTTAAAATAGTACTTTGAAGCTCGGTGTCTCGTTTCCAACGGGAAATGTATGCATATGAATGATAATTATGTACGCGAATGTTGAAACTGCTAAGAACGGTTTTATCATTTTGAATTGTAACATGTTCTTTTAATCTACGCCGGGGATAATTACCATTTCAAATGCGAATACCGCAGCCTTGTAAACGAAATATGTTGTTTACTTAGCAACTGCGATGTAGCAAAACATTGCGATTAATATACGTATGTACATACAAATGTATCTAATAAACAAGATTGATAACATTTCCCGAAACTTATCCACTAACAAGTAACAGAAGTTGGTGGACTTTTATGGAAATACTAAATATGGTCGTCTTAAGTATCTTTTTAGAATCTATTAGACACCGAAGTTATAATATCGGATCCCGGGGCAGAGCGTCGTTTACTATCACTTAACTCATTTTTATATTCGCCATTTTGGCTTGCTCGCTGTCCCAGATTCGCTATGAATACAGAGTGGAGCCACCCATAATACGATACATGGCCTACTTTGAGAGGGATCCGAGGAGCTGCGCTACTTGTTTACATTGAACTTACGTGTCTCGTGCGTTTGTAGCGAGACGCGGTGACTCTCTCATATTTGTGTTTTTCCATGGAGTTACGATCGACACGTAATAACTGTTTTTTTTTGTCAAGTGTATCAAATTTAAATTTCTCATAATAATGTTGACGAACATAAGTGTACCAATACCAATGTACGAAAGGGTATGGGTATGTCAAGGGTTTTATATACATTTCGATATGTATGTGAGGTAGAATAGTAGCATTAGAATGTTGAGTCTTGGTTCACCGCATGCCCCGTAACCCGTTTCCTGTTTCCCTTACTTACACCGAGACCCATCGGTTTACTACACCCATACGTTATATAGCAAAAGGGTACTTGCTCACATATACCTCTAAGTTTTATAGGAAAGATGTATTTAAATGTTGGAACTACTACTATTACAGTAAACCAACATATCTTTCACTTTTGATTAAAATTGTTGCAAAAATTATCGAACGATATCTCGCGAAATCGGAAAAATATTATAAGCTGGAGAGCACCAGAGAGCACGTTTCCGGTTATAAGATTTATCAGTTGCGACAGATTCTTATCATAAACAAACTTTGGAATACTTTCTAGTTTTGCCTTAAGAACAGTAATATTTTGGGGATAACGATTGCCTTATTTGAAGTTGAACAAGATTGCACCAGCCAATTTAGTGTAATAATGATCGTTAATATTCAGAATGGTTGTAAAGCAGGGTATGGGGGTGTGACCTCTCTAAATCCTTATAGTTTATAGTTGCAGTTTATTGAATAGTGAATATCTGGAATCCGGTCGGGTAGCCTGGGCGAGTGGGCGAGTGAGCGAGTCGACCACAAGCAGAGCAATAAGGCGCGTGAAGCGGTCGGGCCTTGTCTTAATTGTCAATAACCGTGAGTCCCGCGCCGCCGCCGCCGCCGCCCGAGCCGCTCCCGCCGAATAATTAACGAACTTCCGCGATTTTTGAGTTTGTAAATTGCCTCATGGTCTCGTCGACCCGCGTCCTGGTTTGCTGATATAAATTATGTGCGCACAAAATTAATCTTAGTGATTTAAGAACACCCTTTATTCTCAGGCTTCCATTTAAATCTTATTCTTACGAACTTCTCTAATGGCAAGTTTCTGCGTTACGGAAAGTGCCTTTTTGTTATACGGTATAGCTAACGTAGGTACCTATAGCTCAATATTCAGATTAGTGTAGGCGTTATTGTGAAACGGAGCCGACATTTATCGGTAATGTCACCTCTCGCTGATTTTCCTCAGAGATTTTCGAAACAAATCCTGATAAAAGCTAACGGAACTCGACATTTCGTGTATTATTTCCGTTTTCGGGGAAATTATAATACGACTTAGCACCGCATCGCGTCGCTCGGCTCCTGCGAGTGCTTGAGCGGAAGTGTTTTCAATAATTACGTTATTGGAGGAGGTGCGTCGTTTGTGTTTATGGTAGTCAATAAATACCGTGAGTGTATATTGTATTAAATTACGGAGACATACATGACATACCTTTATCACGGAGTACGAGTCTGGGCGAGGAGAGTTGTGGGATGGTTGTGGGCTCCGGCGCGAGTGCGAGCATAAACAGAGAATTTACAAGACCACGCCTTTCATTAAAATGTAAACAAGCTTCCATATAATTCGTGGTACGTAAATACATCACCGGGGATCACAAGGGCGGGTGCACACAACCTAACTGCGGGAATGTTTTACGGTCAACATTAACCGCAATACGGTTGACCCTGAGAGCTCATCTTCTCGAGGCTAAATGCACTAAAACCAGCGTTTTAATACTTTAGGACGTGCGTATGTGATATTTGTTATGAACCAGCTTTATGATTTTGCTACGTAACCAATGTTGCAATAGTTTGCCAGCAGATTTTAACTGCGGTTATATAATAGTTAGTGTCATTTCAGTATAGAGGTAGAGTGTCAGCAATTTAAAACTGAGCACCTTCATAAATCGCAAACTACAGAGAGTTACGCAAAATTATTTTAGTTCAAATATGTGCTTAATTCTTGTGGTCTGCTTTCGCTGAATCCTTGTTTCTATTAATTACACGAGTTATTTTAGTGATATAACTAGTTTCAGGTATTTCGTAATTATGTAGGTACCTGAAACGTTTCCATCTGATTCTATGTTGTTAATAAATTATTATTTTCATTTAGTTCCGTCCATTCCTTTATCTGAAATGCGGCTACACAAACATTTTGTGCAGCTATTCTAGGGTTATTATTATTGTTTAGTATAGTTTTAATTGTATTGGCGGATAATTCTGTTAATTCTACTACTAATTTTTTTTTTGGGTCGGTTACAAGGTGATGTAAATTCTCGAAGTTTTTACATTCATTACATACCTAGGTGTGCAAAATAATCTCAAATATCTAATTATTTTTAGCAGAATTGAGAAGACGGAAATCTTGGCAAAGTTGTGGTAGCGAAACGATCGATCTCATAGGTTAAGCAACGTTTGCTGGCTTTTGAGGTAATTTCATAAATGAGTGACCATCCACAGACCAACCGTGTTTTTTTGTTTTTTTTTTTTTAAGTATGGGAAATCATCAAATGACTCCTTCCGCTCTGGGCGAGGTGGAAGGGAGTGTCAGACTCTTACTGACTAAAACCCATCCGTGCTCCTCCCAATGCCCTTTGCGTTCCAGGGCTGCGGCGTCTTTTTCGAACGGATTCCGCACCCCGGCAGGCACTGGCCCTAGCGGGCCCCGTCTCCCATGCTGACATCTCCATGAGGCGCGCGTGGAACACAGCGCGCCGCCGACCCGGGCCTGGTTCTGATCGTACGGCGAGCCACCCAATGCTCGCCGTCCGCAGGCCCGCGCCTACGGTGGCCGGAAATCGCCTTGCGACTCCCGACGCCTGGGGCGTCTTCTTCTGTTGCGGCGGCTGGGTCGTGAGGTTTCCCTCTCTCTCACACGTTCGGCATCCTCCTTCGCTAGCATTACTGTTTCGCGGAAGGAGGTGACCGCTTCCCATGCCTCTTCGCTCTGGACCATAGATTGTACTAGGGCCGGTCGCGAGAGGTCGCCGCCGCCGATCGCCTCAACAAGGACCCGGCGGTTCTCCGCCCAAGCAGGGCAGACCTCCACCGTATGCTCCACCGTGTCCTCCGGGCGATCCTCGCAGTTTTGACACCCGGGCGTATCCTCCCGCCGAATCCGAAACAGGTATCTCCCGAAACAACCGTGTCCGGTGAGTATCTGCGTCAGGCGGAAATTGAGGACGCCGTGGCGCCGCTCCACCCACTCCTCAAAGAGGGGACTAATTGCCTGGATTATGGCATACCCAGCGCTGGGTTGCGACAGTCGCTGTCTCCATACCGCCATGAGATCCTGCCGGAGCTCCGTCCGCCTTGCTGCAATTTGCCGCGGCAGAGGAGTCTCGCCTTGGCGTTGCGCCTCCACGCGCCACTCGTAAATGAGCGCGAGGACTCTCGCCTCCAGATCCCATGGTAGCAGTACTCGCCGCCTCGCCAGAGACCGTGCGGTATCCCCGGGCCAGCCGGATGGCCATGACCCTCTGGGACGCGTTGAGGTAACGAGCAGGTCGCTTCCTCAAAGTAGGCGCCCAAACAGGCGCCCCATAAAGGGCCACCCTGTGGAACACCGCACGACATCTCTTGCCGGTTCCACTCTCCCAGGTGACCGGGGTAGATGACGGCTCTGTCCGTCAAGTAAGCCTCGACTACGCGACGGAGGTAGGTCGGCTCCCGGTGATACCGAAGTGCCTCTCTGATGCAACTCCAGGGCAGGGTGTTGAAGGCATTAGCGATGTCTAGAGACACCGCCAAGACGACCCCACCCCGGGAAACCGCGTCCCCCGTCGAGAGGGCTCTCACGCGCATGATGGCATCCACCGTCGAGCGGCCCGTGCGGAAACCGAACTGGTTCTCTGCCAGATCCGGCCCCACCCGCACTAGGTGCTCGACGAGGTGGTTTGCAATTACTCTTTCAAAGAGCTTGCGCCCCTCATCGAGCAGCACGATGGGCCGGTATGCGGACGGAGAGTCCGCAGGGCGCCCCGGCTTTTTGATGAGGACCAGTTTCCCCGTCTTCCAACGAAGTGGGAACTGGCCCCTCTCCAAGCATGCACTTAGGAACCCTCTTAGTCGAGGCCCAAGAGCCTCCAAGGCCAGGACCCAGGCTTTCCCAGGTAAGCCGTCGGGTCCTGGGGCGGTATTTTTGGCCTTCAGCCTATTAACCACCACTCTCAGGTCTACCTCAGTCACCTCAGGAGCATCGTCATCGTCGTCAGCGGTGTAGTCCGCATCAGGCACCGCAGGTGGCGGAGCCATAGACGGGGGAGTATGCTCCCCTCGCGAGGGGAACAGAGCGCTCACCACGTCCTCCACCAGCTGGGGCCGAAGACTCTGCGTCAACGGGGGGGCCCAGGTGCGAAGCTTATTCCGCATCATTTTGTAGGGTCTTCCCCAAGAGTCCCAGATCCTTGGCTTGCAGGATCCCCGCTCGGAGGGCGGCCTTCGCCACTTTGTACTCCTCGTACAGCTCCGCCTCTCTGACCTGCGAATCCGGAGGGCGGATGCGGAGCCTGCGGTGCCTGATATAACGGCGCCGTGCAGCAACGCATGCCTGACGCAGCGTCGCCAGCTCTTGCGACCACCAGTACACCTGACGGCGGGCACGTCCTGGCTTAACCCGGGGCATTGCCACGTCACAAATATCGGACATGGCCTCCCGGAACCACTCCGCTTCGTCATTGATGTCAGCAAGCCTGTCCGGAGGTGACACCCAGGCCTGCACGATCGAAGCTTCCAGGGGGAGCAGGTCAAGCTGTTTCAGTGCCCACCGCGGACCACTCGGGGCCTGCCGGACTGGCGCGGTTGAGGTCTGGGTGGAGACGTCAAACCGGATATACCGGTGATCAGAATAGGTCTCCACCTCCTCTAATACGCGCCAGTCAATGACACGTGGTGACAGAGCAAGGCTGGCGAATGAGATGTCCACCACAGATTCCCCCTGCATCCGCACACACGTTGGGACAGAACCCATGTTTAAACGACCAGGCCTGTCTCCAGAGCCCAGTCCTCCACCATCCTGCCCCGTGTGTCCGTGTAACGGGAACCCCAAGCCAAGTGCTTGGCATTGAAGTCCCCGAGAACGAGCACGGGGAGGGAACGATACCCGGCGACGACGACGCCCAACTCCATGAGGGAGTTTTGGAACTCGGCGAGAGTTCGGTTCGGGGAGAAGTACACTCCTACCACGACAATCTCCCCGAACCGTGCTGCTACGCACCCCTGTCCTCTCCTGACGCTTTCGAGAGACGGGGTACCGGCAGCGGCTGACGAAATTAGGGCCACCGAGCCGTTCAGGTCCTTCACCCAGTCATCTCTGGGCGGAACAAAGTACGGCTCAGCGACCACGGCGATGTTAATCAACCTCTGCGCCATGCTCTGGACCAACAGGTCCTGAGCGGCAGCGCAGTGGTTGCTATTCGCCTGGAGGAAGCGTAATGGAGCCGTTATTGACACTCCATTTCAGCCTCCTCCTGAATCCCCTGTGAGGGCTCTCTCGCAGCAACCGAAGCGGCGGCGGCGGCAGTGACGGCGGTGGTGGAGGGCTTCTTTTTGCCCCTGGTTTTGGTGGGTGGAGCGCAGGCTTTACCCCCAGCCCAGTGATCGACCGGCTTGCCAGCTGCCGCACATACAAAGCAGTGCGGCGTGGCGTTACACGAGCCGGCCCTGTGACCGGGCTGACCACAGCGGAAACAAAGACCGCTGCGATCCACCTCCGAAGTGCACTGAACTCCCACTTGGCAGCGGAAGCACCTCAGAGGTCTGGGTTCCAGCAGTTTGACCTGCGCAGAAACCCAGCCCACCAGGAGTCTTCGGCCCTCCGATATTTCTTTGGCCACCGTCACTGGGCAGCTCACCACGACGGTTCGCATGCCCGTGTCGTCAGGACGTATGGTGCCTGCCTTCACCTGCTCGGCAGAGCACTTCCCAATCCTGACAACGGCGGCCAACACCTCCTCCTCCGTGACGGAGTCGTCCAGGCCCAGGATGCGCATGTCGACGCACTTGGTGGGCCTGGACACTCGGACCTCGTCCGCATTTAAGGACGCTCTGAGCTTTTCGGCCAGAGCGTCAGCGGTCGGGCCACTGGCTGCACCGGAGATCTCCAGCATCCGGGCCCCAGTCATGGTCAACCTGTGCCGGAGGCCCCCCGTGATACCGAGCTCCTGGAGGTTCACCGCCTCTTTTGCCTTATTAATCCGCTTTGCGCTGCCGCTTCCTTCGTCGTTTCTTGGCCGCCCTGGCTGCCTTGCCCGCCTTCTTCTTATCCCCGACCACTTGCCATCCGGTTTCAGCCGCAGGAGAGTTTGAAGGCGGGGGCGCCTTTTGCACCGCTGGCGCTAGCGCTGGAGCCTTCCCCGCTTGTGCAGCCACTCCACCTTTCTTACGTTTGGCCAATGCTGGGTTTCTCGGTGCTTGCTTCGCGGTTGTTGACCCGGTCCCTCGTTTGGTCTGGCTGGTTTGGCAGCCGCGGCGTCCGACGGAGGCCCGCAACAGTTGTTCTCCGCTGCCGCCAAAATGGAAGCCGCCGCCGCGCTTATGGCCTTGTTTTTAGAGGCTTGTGACCTCTTCAAAGCTACATCGCGGACCGCAGCCTCCACGACTTTCACAAATCTGGCCTTGCGCTCCTGTTCGGAGCCGCCAGCGACGTCTGGCTCACTGCCCGAAGACAACGAGAGAGGCACCTCCTCGGCAAGCTTCACGGCTCGCTGCGCAGCCTCTTGGGAGGCGAGCCCTCTCCCTTTGCCTCCTTCTCGTCCTTTACCCCGCCTGCTGGTGGAGATTTTTCGGGCTGAGGCCTTCTCTCCATCGGAAGACGACCCCTCGTCATCCGCCGGTCTGGGCCGCTTGCGGTAGAACTCGGAGTTCCTCACAGCAGCTCCCGCTTCCTCGTGTTCAGAGCCCGCTGAGCCGCCGCCAGAAGCAGAGTCAGAGCCTGACCCCGCATCTCCTCGACGCATGAGCGAGACTTTCCTCCAATATTTGGAGGGAGCATCTACACCATCGCGCTCGCCCGACACCTTGTCAGGCGTGTTAAAATTAGAACCGATCATGTCCATAAGGGACTCTACGGATCGGGAGCCTCCTCGGCTCTTGTTGCCACTGGCAAGTGGAAGACATCCGTTGCCCCCCCCAGAATACGAGGGGCATGACGCCTCCAATGGAGACGTGGCGGATTCTCCAGCTGCTGAGCAGCTGGTACCGCCCTGGGGTAGTTTTTTCGCGTCTGTCTTTTTCATTATTCTTTTCCTTTTAAAGGGTGTGGTCCCATCCTCCTCCAACCTCTCTCCCTCTCTCTCTGCTTGCTCACTGCCCTCCTAGTCACGTCTGATAATCAGACGCGTACCAGATAACAGTGAGCAAGATTCCTACTAATGAAACGCACACCGTTCGAAGACTTGACCACTGCTCAAGTCTCCGAACGCTGTGCCCCTCGCGTGTCCCTCTTTATCTGGTCTCTCACTTGAACCTTTCCGGCATGAGTAACTCTACCGGCAGAGCTTCAAGATCATTGAGACACGCAAGCCCCACCACGACGGCAACGTGGGGACAACCTCGGTGGGGACCAACCGCGTACCGACCATTGGTCTCGGCTGTCTATTATAGATCTATGAAACTCGTTACCGATATCTAATCAGAAGTGCCTCCGTGGTCGAATGGTTTAGGCGTTTGCCTTGTGACCCGGTGGTCGTGGGTTCGATTCCCGCGGGAAGCATACTTTGTAAAGTTGTTTCCAGTTTGGCTAGGACATTGCAGGCTAGAATCACCTGATTGTCTGATAAAAAGATGATTCCGTGCTTAGGAAGGCACGTATCAGCCGGTGGTTGCGGCCGCGAAATGGTGGTCGTCAAATAAACCATGTCAGAGGCCCTTGACGCGGTTTAGAAAGTCTAACACTAGGGTGTGTGGGGTCGTTACACCTTACTGCTCGCACGATAAGAAGAAGAAGGCAGAAAATTTTACACGTCTTGCCAGGATATGATACCCCATTATTGGGGTGTGGATGTCAGATAGGCAGTCGCCCCTTGGAAAATACTGGCACTCCGCTGCATCAGGACATAGTGGAAGCCGACCTCAATATAGTTGGGAAAAGGCTAGCTTTAGTATTGGAAGTACCTACAACAGCTGCACTATGTAAAACTAGTATTATTGCTTTAAACTCAATGGTGAATTGTTGGTTTGATGAAATTTATTCATCTTGGCCAGTAGGTACTTCAACTTCAAATAAGTTTTTACTCTTCGGATGGTATGAGCGTCAGTGGTAGAAAACTGAGGAGTTACTTGAATAACGTTTAATCTTCATTGAAAGTTGCTTCTTTGGTCCTATATGCAAAGGTACAAGAAGTTATGATGTGATAAAATAATACGAAGCTAGGCTTGCTACAAAGGAGTTACAAGCGCTAGTGTGATCGAAATCAAGGAACTGGAAGCCAATAGCCGAGAATTCCTTAGCCCCCTCCCCCTGGATCTGCCAATGCTAATAATTACCTTCTTTATAGTAAGAAATAGTAAGAGCCGATCTTTTTCCTCACAATATTCATTTAACACTTGTGTTCGCCAGAGGATTCGAAGTCAACTCTCAATTTGTTTTTGGTAGAAAATTGGTTCCGACCAATTTCTTTTTTGTTTTGGTTACGGAAAATTTTCGCAATAACCATTTATCTCAGTACAAAAATTTATCAAAATCAACAAACAAACTTACTTTCGCTTCAAAACATATTAAATATGATAAAAAGGATATTAACATTTACTCTTTCAATTTTACCTATGGGTTTCCACAACGAATATCTTATTGACTATAAGCAATTCTTCCTATCGAACAGTATTGAAATACGCTCATAATTACTGCTATACCCTTAATTTCATTAATTCCGGGAACATAGCGTCAGTATCGAACTATTCAGTCAACAACGAAGGTATTTAATTAATTTATTGTACTCACAGTAGCTCAGTAAATCCACTTGAGGTTCTATAGGATCGCGAGCTCTAAGTACCTTTAATGAGTATCTTATTAAATTAGTGCAGGAGCTGCAAGGAGCCTGACTATGCAGCTCCCCTTAGTCGGAAGAAGATATTGAATTATAAGGTGGGAGGTAAGTTAAATTAGAGCGGTGTGCAGTGTGTTTCGTTAAGTTATGTTTCATACCGTATTTAACAAGCAGAAAACACGATTTGTATACGAATTTGGTACTGCAGCTACACAGGGTAACCAACTCGGATGTATATAACTGTAAAGTAAGTTTTTTTTTTTATCAAACGAGTATTCGTGGATATTTTTTGAAAGTTAATAATATTTATCAAACTTCGCAAGTTTGTATGGATAAGTTCCATTTCCATATCTGCATGAGGGCTCCCCCAAACATCTCCTCATCGACTGATCTTTTATTTCTCGCATCCAGTTGATTCTTGCGACCTAGACCTACAATGTGGGAGAATCTTTAACCCAAAATTCTTCAGGTATCCTATACGGTAGCATCTCCTCAAGTCCTGAGCCCCATCAGCTATCGTGCTCTTTTTTTTTTGTTGCCGGTTTAGAAAATATCCTCATGGATGTCCCTCGCCTGGGGCGGGCGAAGGGGTCTGTCAGACTGTTACTGACAAAAACCACCCCAGTGTTTCTTCTCATACTTGACCGAGAATTGTGGGAGCTAGTACGCCTTCCATAATCCCCGGCAACTGCCCGCGTATGGGCCACCTCAGGCCCGCGGGAGGAGTAAGGTGTCCTCCCCCCGCAACGTCCAGTAGGGGCGCGTCTGGAACAATACGCGCCACCGTCTCGGGTCCTGCTGGATGGAGGGCGGCGGACGACCCCGAGTTCACCGTCTCTCCGGACCTTTATACGGGGGCTGGATGAGGGTGTTTTGTCCGTCCTCCGCCGACGCCCGGTTCGCCTGCTGCCGCACGGGAGAGTGGCCACGGCCTCCCTCTCCCTCTCTGCAGCCTCCTTCTGTGAAATTACCATTTCGCAAAAGGAGATCACCGCATTCCATGAATCGGCGCTCCCAACCATCGAACGAGCGACGGCCGGCAGCGACAGGTCGGGTCCCACTTCGGATACGAGGGCACGGCGCTGCTCGGCCCATGCGGCACACTCTGCTAGTGTGTGCTGTGCCGTGTCCTCCCGACAGTCGGTGCAGTTATGACACCGAGCGTCC
The DNA here is from genome assembly GCA_950371165.1 of Lacanobia oleracea. Lineage (NCBI taxonomy): Eukaryota > Metazoa > Arthropoda > Insecta > Lepidoptera > Noctuidae > Lacanobia > Lacanobia oleracea. The sequence goes on along the minus strand of OX493393.1, from coordinate 15,326,976 downwards.
GGCTCCCTGTTTATGCGACACAGATACTTCCCGAAGCAGCCATGCCCCGAGAGCACCTGCGTCGCTCGAAACGACAGGGAGCCGTGCTTCCTCCCGAGCCATTCGTCGAGCACTGGCCGGAAGCCATCGTGCCCTGTCCTAAGTTAGTATTAAAGTAATTCTTCGAATTCAACAGTTTTTACACGACAGCCCTAAAAGAATCAGCATTCATGTCTGTTTGTATGTTAGTGATTTTGTTCTCCATTTTGCTATATTTTCATATAAATACAATTTATTTTGTTTAATACTGCGCTTCATTAGCATGGTAATGATGCCTTAAAGAATGACGTCACAGTTTATACGTAACGCATACTCGCCGCAAATATCGTGGTGGTCCCGTTCGGTTGACCGCGGTAATACGGCATTTTACAACGTCATTAATTCCGCTTCTTCCATTTATTAAATTATTCATACCTATGCTAGTTATATGAAAATAATACCCTTGTAACTCGTAATTAAGTGCCGGTCGCTATATATAATGGCTTGTAATCTTAAGGTTTATTACATGTGGTTCAAGTTTTCATTACTGAGTTAACCTCCACCTGATCGTTATATTAAAGGTATTTCAACTTAACTGTTTATGAAGAAGACGGGTAGCAGATGTTCTGATAATGTCTTATCGTTTATGGCAGTGACCAAAGTTCAGAAGTGAACATTTTATGTCGCACTAGATTTTGCCAACTACTTCGCCCATGTCGATGTCGAAAACCATCTCACAAGAACGTGAGTGCTACTGAGATTAAAAGTATCTGATATCTTAGCCCAAGACTTGTTCCTAACTTCGTGTTCACAAACAAACGCGTTCAGCTGTTGAGGTAAGATTGATTGAGAAACACGCAACGAGATATTCACATTCATAGTAATTATAATATTAATTTATTAATTTTTGACCTATGTTGTCCCATTGCAGGACTACTGCCTCCTAGTTTTCTTTCCATTTGACTTGACTTAAATAAGTACGATAATGAAAAAAAAGTGACAACTTTTCTCCGCCCATTGAGGGTTCCGTCATAAATAGTTCAGGAATCGAGTCCCGCAGTTTTTTCGGCTTTTCAGATTTTTCCCTATACTTGTGCTAAAAGAAGGTATTACTTGCCATATTTCATAGTTCCAGGTCAACGGAAAATACCCTATAAATTTTGATTCCTTTGAAAGTGTCGAAATATATGTTTTTTTCGGCAAACAGCTGTATCTTTTTTTAAGTTAAGAAGTTTGATTATTTCACAGCTTTAAGGGAAGGTTGACCTGAGTATATGATTTTGATTTCAACTCGATATCTCCACGCCCTCTCAAGATAAAGGGTTTTAACATACAGACGGTCAAAAAAGTGATCCTATAAGGGTTACGTATTTTCCTTTTGAGATACGTAACCCTAAAAAAGATGAAAGTGAAAAATTCAGTTTCGTTTCATTATCACCATCATCAAACAGTGTCTTAAAAAGAACTTTGAAGCAAGCAAGCGCAAGTTCGGTGGAATACGTTTTCATTTCTAAAACAATGAGCGAATCAAGAACTTTCGAACAAAACAGAACACAATTGTAAATTACTCTTAACAAGCCCAACAAACAAGATTATTTTTAATTTTATTACAAGCAATTACTAAAACTTGAGCTCTCAACAAATAGAATTAAGGATGAACTAAAGTAATCACACAATTAATGGGTCTACCGGAGATATTGTCTGGTACAGTCACGTTTGTATAATCTGTGGTACGAACTACGTCGAAATGTTACTGGATTATATATCATTAATCACAAGATAACGGTTCCAAGTAATTTAAGAGATAGTTGAAATATTACGTGAGACGTTTTTTAAATTGACGAAAAGTAATACGAAGAATTAGCATTACATCGTGCCTTTTTTCTGGAGGATTTTGTCAACACATTATGATATATCTGGACTCTTGATTTTATATGAAAAACTATGCTGTAGAAACACACTTATCGTATGCAACGCAACATACGATACGATACAAAAGCGTTGCATACGTTGCGTGCGTAGGACCAGTGTGTTTCTCGCGGAGGACGTGTATGTATATATAGTCATCATCTGCCTAGCCTTTTCCCAACTATATTGGGGTCGGCTTCCAGTCAAACCAGATTCAGCTGAATACCAGTGTTTTACGTGGAGCGGCTGCCTACCAGACCTCCACAACCCATTAAGTGGGTAACACGGTACTTCTTGGCAAGACTGGAGTCAGATTTACTGGCTTCTGACAACTCGTAGCGACTGTCAAAGATCTACAAATGACAGCCGGGACCAACGGTTTAACGTGCTTTCCGAGGCACGGAGGAAACTCGTTATGTTAAGTTGGTCACCCATCCACAGACCAACCTTGGCAAGCGTTGCATAACCTTAAAGATCGACCCGTGCGGCGGTTATTATTTAGCCACGAGCTCCTCACCCTGTCGAAATGTCACGTGATTAATCCGTTATATTTTGGCATTTCGAGGTATATACAGTGTACTCACATAATGTCACGTTAAGACATATATATGTAAAGGGGGCTAGCTAGTTGGTATCAACCGGGATATAGACTTGAATACAATTTTTTTTAAACCAAATAACCCTGCCTGACTCGGAAAAGAAACTAGGATCTTATGCTTGCGATAACCAACGAGGTAATCATTAACAGAAATACGTATAAGTGCTGAAAAATACTCCAGCTAATTGCCGTTCGTGTTCAATCAAAGTAACTACCTATCCACCCGTCTATCGGTTTGCTAATCGAGACATCGCAAGTTTGAAACCCAGTGATTGCACTAGGTAAGCACTAGTGATCCCACTTCCAGCGCAGACACGATTGCGTTAAATAGGAAAACATTCTGGGCTTTTTGAAGTCCGGATTCGATTTAGGATCATTAAAAAGAAACAGTCATGATGACCAGCTACCATGTATCGTTACAATTCCAAGGTCAGTTATACTGGAAAAGTTTTAACATCAATAATAATTAATTTAGTTGGCGACAAAGCTTTCTTCCAGTCTCTACACAAAAATGTATTAAAGAAAACACGACCGAAGCTAAAAGCATAAATTAACCCCGAAATATCTGTTACGCAAATGTTTGTATACTTGGGTTGTTTGTCTTTGTAGACGCAGTAATTTGTTAGGAAGACAATCAAAGCACGTATTGGGTATCGCGTCGTTCAGTCCGACCATTTTTTCACCAAAATATTTTGGGCAAGGAACTATTATATCGGGATCCGCATTGTGTGATTGACCCGCATGGCAGTGCCGGGTCCCACTAGAGACTGATAACGCAATAATGAGGGTCTGTTTCGCAGTCCACTGACTCTATGACGCGAGTTATAACTACTCCATTGTCCTCAAGGCTCGGACCCGGCGTAATGTCTGTCGGGTGGCGTTGAAAAGAATTCCGAAAATATTTCTTCGTTGTACACGTGACAACAAAGACGTCTGTTAAAAGGGTGTGTCTCAGATTTATTCTGCGAGCTTCACCTTCGTCCTAATAGTTTAGAGTCCGGTGCACACTGTGAGTGTGCAGTAAGTCGCATTGTGTTCAGTGATACGTGTAGCCGCGCCAGAGGACTGTGTGCCGCTGAATGTGAACATCGCCCAACTGTACTATGAACTTTGTATTTGCGTGTCTAACACAAATATTCAGTAGCCTCACAACTTGAAGAGTTCGTTGCTCATGTACAATGTAGGGTATATCAAATCATTGTTGGGTTTTGAATCCGAAAGTTAATGCAGTGAAAGCACCATTAGAAAGCATTAAGGCTTTCCACTTTGCAAAGCTTCATCGGCAAAGTGGCGTGAAAAATGCGCTCAAATAGAACCGGAACAACAATTAGAAATCATAGCATTTATATTTTTCCCCTAATAGGTATTTAATTTAGTAAAAGTTTCGTTTGATATACACACAGCTGCTGTTAACTCGTAGGTGAATGCAACGAAAGTATTTTAGAATTCATTCTTACTTTATGGCTGAATAATCTTTTGCTGTTTAAGGTTCATTCGGAGTTCAACGTGGCTATATCTTTTGTTAGCTGCCACCACTACTAATATATTTGAAATACTTAAGGTCGCTTTTTCGGTGATTGACGATTTTCAATGTAGATGCTTGTGGGAATTTAATTCATTACCTAGCTAGTTACTTATTTTTATTTGAATCAAGAAACTGAAAAGGGCGACCGTCCTTGCTTCTTCAAAAGAGCAAAAAACTAGCAAATAAAGTCGTTGGTTTGTATTCATCGAGTAATTTGGTTATCTATTGAACTATTCTTGCGGCATTGCCTTTGTGTTTTACTGAGGTAAAACACCATGGAGGGAGGTAGCGTGAATACATATTGACAAGTTACATAGCTACGTTTATATTATATTTAGCCACGAGTTTCGTGCACGTAGAACTTTAGCGAGAAATCGTAATTTATGTACGAAATGTGGTTCTGATATAACTTTTCATTCGGTAGTTATTTATTAACGCTCGGATTCAGCAAGCTATCCCGCTTTTAGTTCGCCGTATCTATATTTTGTGTCATTAAAGCGGTGAAACCGATATCATTGGAACGTTTCGACTATGACATTATACGCTTGAGTCTGGGTATTTTAGTATTTCGTATCACGGTGTTCCTGTGAACAGTAAAGTTGTGAGTTGTTAGCTGACAATTATACAGAACTAGCTCTTGTCAGCGGCTTCGCCCTCGTGGAAGTTAAAAGTCAGCCAATGAAAAGTATTCTATTAAGACATGACATTTCCGTGTGCCTAGTTTCAATAGTGTGTGAAGTGAGAGCAACCATACACCCCGAACAGTTGAAATAATCCGATAAAATTAAATTTAATTTTGGGAATTAATCAACGAGTCAATAAAATTGTTTAAATAATACAAAAAACCGTATTTAGATTCGCCATCTTCACACTACACGGAAACAGTTTAATTAGTTTTACTGTAACCGCACAAAATTCTTTAACGTTACGTCTTCCAAATTAACTCACTCGGCAAATTGTTTTACACACTTGTCGACCCTCGTCAGCCAACAATAAACTGTATCTACTCGTAAGTTTCATTTCGTATCGACACACTTCGAATCGGACAACCTAGAATCAATACATCACGCAAAATTGCTTCCCTGACGATTACCTGCCTAAATGGAATTGATTTCGTAATTCGAATTACCCGGTATACCGAATGTATTATTGTTCGAGATTTGTAAGGATAAAGGGATATGCCGGTGATTCTCACGTACATATTTCAATGTTCATATTTGTATACGCGAAATCAATATAATCATTACTTGACTCTCCTTTTGTTTGCCTTCTACATTTTTGTATGGGGAATAGGGTTTGGGTCCCGGGATGTCTCGTGTCTCAAAGTCGCGTAACTATTCGTAATTTTAGTTGTCTCGAGTCCCGGGACTTTCGGGTCGAGATTCGAGACGAGAAAAGATTGTCGAAATTGTTATGTAATCATTTTTATTTTTTAATAATTGAAGGAGCCTAGCGCCATCTACGTAATAAACCAAGTAATTATTCATTAAACTGACAGATGTAGTTACAAAAATCAGAAACAGATTATCGGAAAAGCTGTTGACGCTTTGACTTTTTAAAAGCCTATTCTTAAAAGCCTAAAGAGGCACCGTACCCTGGAACGTGAAGAGCACTAGGAGGAACATGGATGGGTTTTAGTCAGTAAAAGTCTGACATTCTCTCTTGCTTTACCCAGAGCGGGAGGAGTCATTTGATGATTTCACATCCCAAAAAAAAGGTATTTTGACGTAGTTAAACAATTTGAAATCAGCTGATTTATACTAATAAAATTGATTAAGCTAACAATGTATTTAAAAAATTTACAAATAAATAAATTACCTACTTAGTTACCTGGAGGTATTGTTCAAAGTTGCCACCATCACATCACATTCTTCACACAATCGAGCACAACGTAGCTGGTTTTCCTTTAGGTTACGTAACACTAACACATTCGTTTTAAAGTGTCGAAAGCACTAATGTTTCTTGCACGTAATTCTGTTACACTTGTCACAGGCCATGCCGGGGAACGTCAAACTGCCGATGATCTCGCAGTCTCTGCGTAGCAGCCACCATGATGCTCTGTGATGGGGTTCCCGATCGGGAAACATCCGGCTGGCTCCACGTAGGCCTCTCCACTGATGGCATACAGGCGGCCTCTCTCTACCAACTCGACATTTGAATAATTGTCCGTCATCTTGCACTTTGTACCTACGTCTCAACATACGTACCGAGAAGCGGAATTTGCAAAGCGCTTCGGCGACATCAAACACACTGTTAGTTCCGGAGCCGCGGGGGCGGGGTTCAGGTGCTTGCGCGGGAGAGTACCCGCACCGTGATTGGGTTGGAATTGATTACCTACGAATTTATTGAATGATCGTTTGCGTATGCGTTGTGTTTGTGTTGTTTGCGTTTTTTTGTGTGCGAAAGCGCGGTTATAGGGCTAGTAACAGACGGGCCGCGTTTAAATACGGCTGGTTCACACCTACGGATTTCCGTAAATAAGAAAAACAAAATACCTACCCATTTTATTGTTGATTTGGGTCGAGAATCATTAGCATAATTACGTCCTTGAATTTGACTAGGATGCAAATCAACATCTTGTATAGTAAAGTTATTAAAAAAAAATTTGTTTTTTAACCAAGTTCGTTTTATAACTATCAGATTTAGCTTCTAAAAGTGAATCTGTGTGTGATTAAATAATAAACAAAGCAGTAGAAGACTGAAATTAACGTTAAAATTATTAAGATTTAATTTCTGTTTAATAAATGTTGATTTTTTACAAAAAAAAAAAGATTTTATTAATAGGTTCACCAGAAATTAATTAAAATTCTTCAAAACGCTTAACCGTCTTAAAAAAAAAACAAAATAAAAATTCTTAAAAGTCTCGAAATCCCGGGACTTTGATTGTAGTTTGTCTTGTGACTTTGATATTGTCGGGAATTCCCAAACCCTAATGGGAAAATAACGAACCGTTTATTTTGGTAAATTGGTGAGTGTCGCGTTTCTTTTGTTTGACAACACGTGAAAGACTTTTGTTAATCAAACTATAAGCACTAAAGAACGAAATAGGTACCTATAATAACGTAAGATTGAATGTTTAAAAATCGCCGCGTAGCTACGACTACGACGGCGTAGCGGTTTGCTACGGCGTAGCACCCACACATGATTTATAAACAATAGCTTTTTGGATTTTGAAGTGCTAAATAATAATAGCCGCACGGGTCAATCATCAAGGTTAAGCAACGCTTGCCAAGGTTGTTCTGTGGATGGGTGACCATCTTAACATACCTAGTTTCCTCCGTGCCTCGGAAAGCACGATAAGCCGTTGGTCCCTGCTGTCATTTCTAGATCTTTGGCAGTCGTTACGGTTTGTCAGAAGCCAATAAATCTGAGTCCAGTCTTGCCAAGAAGTACCGTGTTACCCAGTTAATGGGTTGTGGAGGTCTGGTAGGCAGCCGCTTCACGTAAAACACTGGTATTCAGCTGAATCCGGTTTGACTGGAAGCCGACCCGCTTTTTTGGATTTTATAAAACTTCGAATAAATTGGTTATCTCCAAGACCACCTTAACAAAATTTCGAAATTACATTATGATTAGCTTTGTCAGTCAATCGCCCGCGGAGAGATAGGGTGCTCATCAAAGTCAATCCAATGATTGAGCTCAAATACAAAGGCTAATTTAACCATATCAAATTACACAGTTAACTTTGATAAAGTCCTGTTAAGGTGGTTTAATAATGCTTTTAGTAGCTTGACTGTTTAACACTTTTTGATGAAATCGACTCAACAAATGTATCGTAAAATGAATGGTGTTAAAGTGAGCTATTATAAATGTGAAGCCGTTTAAAATCGAGTGCAGATTGTAAATATTACACGGTATTTAGAGAGCAGCTTAGCAAATATTATGCGTTCATTTGGATGTTATGATAAATGCTATTCGAGCGCAGCACAAAGAGGTCTTTATGTTTAAATTCGCGTGTGGTTTGGCCTGAGTCGGTTAATCTGGCGCGGCTTAGTGCCTGTACTCGCTGCTACTCACTATAAATTATTGTCTTTGTGCCTCACTTGTATGAGAGAGGATAAACTTACTACTTTCGCCTTTTGTGAGCCCCTCGGAGCTCGAGTGGCTAATAATACCACTATTTTAGTGCGCTCGTTTTGAGAACTACGCTGTTATTTGACGGTGTACTGTTTACTTGTGCAAGTGCTTTTAGTACGTAACTGGAATGTAAATATACACATTTTTGAGTTTATTTTGGTAGAATTTTTGCCATTATTTTGGAAAGGATGGATGGTGAAACCAATTTTTTTTTAAACTAAAAGAAGGTAACATGGTAAATATAAATACTTTCTGAAAAGTTTTCCTTTTTAATTGTTAGCCATATAACAAAGCGTAGGTATAAGTTAAAAGTCAATAAAAGATGAGTAGAAAAGCCGTAAAATCTATCTTTATCTTGCGAACAAAGGCGCAAGTGGGTCGCTACTAGCTAGTTACAAACAGTTAACTTGAGGAGTTTAACGTGATCTAATATTTACCACCTTAGACTCATAAGAGCGAATGGCAGGAGTTCGCAATGTTGTCATGATTAATTCATGTAGCAAAGCCTCACAAGTCGCTTGCGTCGGACGGATCAAGTGTTTGAATTGTTAGTAAAGTAAGACCACCAGAGAATGATGTACGATCTGGTTGAGACTCCAAATTCGTCAAGACTAAAGTACACGCCACTTAGGAAATATGAGAAGGCCATAACTCCGGTAAATGAAGGACGGACGGATCAGAACGACCCCCGCCTCGGAAACGTAATGGAAGTGACAAGGGTTCCTCAAAATGATGGAAGAAATTCTGAGGGTTGCGCTGAAGAGGTGCGTTTTATGAGTTCCCACTGAAGATATGTATCAGTTGGCTGCTCACATCGACATCTGCAATGTTTATACCCATCAAAATGAGCTACGAGACGAGCGATCACAATCGCTTTGAATCTCGCTCCTTAGTAATCTTTACGACACATCGCTCTGTGCCTGTTCAACATTTTAGCTATCTCACACTTACTTAACTCCCGTGAACACCCATAAAATGGACTATGCATACATATTACATAAAGACATGTATTGTACTAAGCAATGGAAACGCTGCTGTAAAGTTTAAAGGGAAGAAGCCATAAACGCCACTTCCAGTTGACAGGTGATCGTAGTGTTTTGTAATTGTGTAAAAGGAAGACGTTACTGCCCACCCTAAGTCACCTACACTGCTCATTTTGAAACCGTTGTAGCTTCAAGTAACTCAATTCCATTAAAATTTAACTTGAGACAGGAAAACAGATTTCCAGTAGTTTGTATTTGGTGCTACAACAATACCTACCTACTTATTGCAGTCCACGAAAAGTAATTATTTCGTTGTGTTCAACCCGTTAATCCTATAGCCGTAGTTTGTGTCTACGCCTAAGGGAAGGAATAAATGAGCCCATTGTCCCAGACTCGAGCCCAACCCATTTAAAGATAGACAATACCCATTGTCGTACAGTCAAATAATTCTAAATTTGTTGGGATGTCTTTCTCCGCTTCAAAGTTTGCAGACAAACCAAGCAATGAACAATTCAACGCACATCCTTACGGGTTTGTTATGTGACGATTGATGCTCGCAATGTTAATGAAGACATAATTAAGGAATTTCAATTACAACGATAGTGTGCCTAGAGGTAGGCTTAGTACGAGTAGCTCGGTTACCTACCTGTTTATTACCTAAATTGAAGGCCTAAATAAAAGTGTTCATGTGATAAGACCTAAAACGACACATCAAAAAGTGACATAAAAAGTGTGAATTGTGTGAGATCGTTGTGACACTATGAACTAACACGTAAAGACGATTTTATAGCGAAACTGAAACTGCGCTCGTAAACTTGAAAAGACACGCACTACGCGACGCCTAAGTGAATTTTCGGGGGTCAAATCTCGCTTCAAGTACTCAACTTTAACTTTCAGTTAATAACATGAGCGCTGTTTGATCTGAATTTCAAATGAGTAGTATTAAAAATTCGTTTCGGTGACAAAGAAAAAATACACAACAAATAGCTAGGAGGAAAGTTTTACGTGCGTCTTCAAGCCGACGACGTTCTCATTTCTGAAAGTAAGCAGCAGATTGGACGTCAACTTTTCCTCTTTTTCCTCTCGTGACAGACAGTAGGTACACACAAAGAACGCGCATCTTCCGATGAACAGAACTTTACTCATCTACCTTGGAGCTTCAATATTAAAATTTTACTTATGTCGATAAAGCTAGTACAGGGGTATGGAGCTCCGACGCAAATATGTTTCTATAGGAAATCGTGTTTGCTATTTTTTTCACAATGTGTTTAGTTTATCTGAAATAGATGAATCCGCCTAATGTGATTGGACTGGCTGCTGCACCGATCTGAAAGGAGATATACTACCTTACTATGCACTCTTAATTGATTACCTCTCTTGTAGTTATTTGTGGAGTTGAGAGCATAAATGTATGTACTTATTTACACAAATGTTCGGCAAACTGTAGGTAAGCAATAAGCGTCAGTGAACTGCGTAGGTACAGTAATAAGATAAAATTACACCCTTCACTGAATTGCCAATAAAACGGAGATGAAATGTACTAGTGATGTTCATTTTGCGACAATTTGATCACGGGCGGTCATTTACCATAATGGATTGCGCCAATTTTCAACACTGTTAAATTTTAATGGTGGTATTATTGCTTGAATTTGTTCTATTACATTCATTTCGTATTAATGACAGTTTATGTGCTTATAGTGCTGAAAAACCTTTTGGCACAAAATGGCAAATGAATTTCCAGCAGCTCGCGGCAATTGACTTCGCCGTCATGTCCAGAAGATTCGCGCGAGGCAATGCGTTGCAGCGGTGTTGAATACTTCACACCCGTTACCGACATAGATTTAAAATGAATGTCTCATTGATATCGAATGTTTTGATTGATTTTATATAAGTTCATATGAAATGATTTTAGATGTTTGATGTGTTTCTGATGTTTTGTAACAAAAAAAAAGGTTGGTCAAGCAAGTATTTACCGACTGAAGTGATCCAAGTATGTTTAACGAAGACAAATCAGGATCTCCATACACTCATATCATCCAAACGTTTACACGTAGTTCTCCTTAAGGACTTTTAAATACAATTTTCCTAAGAAGATGACAACAAAGGCTTGATAAAAATAAAAAGTTAGCCGAGCAACTGCAAAAAAAAGGAAAACTTCCTTTGAAACAGGTGAATGTAACATCAGGAACTATAAACTTGGCAACAATGCCTCTCTTAGGATTAAACTTCTTCAGAGCCTGGCAGACGACAAAATATTGACAAGTGAATTTTGCGGAAAGTGGAAAGGTGGAGACGCGATGACGCGGCGGCGGCGGCGCGCGGTCTCGAGGCGCCTCGAGCACGCGCGTGCGGCGGCATAAGCCCGGCACACGTCGCCACTCGCCACTCGACGCGATGTCTACGTGACCGCGCAGACGGCTGCACTAATCTCGTTCCCGACATGTGTAAGAGCCGTGCTAAATACGGTTATAGTCCCGAATACGACCTACATTTTGTTAAAACTTTTTATTTTTCTTTCACTTAACACCGACAATGCTTTCATAAACGTAACACTACAATCCAAGTATTTGCAAACACGTGAGGTCACTAATATTATACGAAAGTTACGCGACCGTTTTATTTCTAACAACCCTATAGGCTCAAGTACTAAATTTGTAGAAGGCCGGATGAAAGCATTTTTTTTGGTAAACGAATTTCGGTCCCGGTCACGTTCGAAAACACACTAATGCACGAGTTCAACTTTTTCAGTGCCCCTTTATCGATGTCAAAAAAACCAGTCAAAGTGAGAAATAAATGGTGTCGGAACGTCGAGGCGAGCTGTTTTTGTATTCAAACTTAGTCACTAAATCAAAAACTAGCTTTATAAACAGCCAAGTTCAAGATATGTGAGACATAATTAGTTACGTTTAATACAACAATTCTTTACCGCAAGACGCAGTAAAATGTTTTATTCCAAATGTAATAAAATATTTGTGCAGAAGCCGGAGTATTTATTGAGTTCAGACCTTTCGCAAGTCAGGCGCGGCTTCCGGGTGATGAATGATAAATATACAATCATATTCCGTATGAAGGATTGAGCCCTTATTTGTGTTGACGAGCTGCTAATATAAAATGTACATATTCCTCGAGACCGTGTTCTGTAATATGGATGTAGGTACGAGTACAATATACATATACCTTTATTCATTTGTCTTGGTGTCGTGCCTTGTAATCAGTCTTGAAATAATTCCACGGATCAAACTGTCACTGTACTTAAGAAGCAATATTTACCTTGTTAACTAATGTTTCGACAGTTGGTAGAAGTAATGGCGTGCCAAGTTTCAGTAAACCAACTAGAATGAATCAGGTTACCCTTCATTAAATTACTTTGTGCTAATAGTCATTATGACATGAACAAGTCTCATAATTGGATATGAGGGAAAACTTGTTGTAATTTGTTTTGATGCCCGAAACCTAAAACGACATCTTCGAGGACAGAAAGTCCTACAAATTAAATTAGTTTTCATATAGGTACGTAAGTTCTGTTGTGTAGTGTTTTTTACCGTATTTTTATTTTTTGTTGTGTTTGTTTTGATTTGACGAGTACACTTATCTTTCAACGTTCAGTAGTGCTGAAAAGTTACCTGAAAGTTGTAAAATGAAAATATTTACTTCAGAAGTTAAACTCAATAGCCAAAGCAATAAAACTAAAGTGCTATCATATCACTCTCATGCTAAATGTATACGTTGGCTAGTTATTTTCGTGACTCAGCCGTAGTGTGTTCGATGAGCCACCTTCTTTAAATGGCACCTGATTCGATCGCACACTTTACGATCTTCGACACCCACCCGCACCGCACCTGCACGAACAACGTCATTTCATCTCCATGACAAAATAAAATATGCCATGCCTGATCAAAAATCTTTTTACACTATCTCCAGGATTTATACCATTATGACCGACGTATTTTCTTTTTTTTTTATATTAGAATGAATTAAACTCACGATCGCAAGCAATCTGATTTTAAGTAACAAAAAGTATTTCTACTTGGTTCCCACAAATTCCAAGCTTAATGTTTCCGTGGGCGTCCTAGGAGGCAACTTAAAGATTTTATCGCTTCGGTGGGCAACAAAATTTGGGAACTGATAAAAATAAAATTGCCTGATTGTTCTAGTTAAGCAAGTACGCCTGCCAAACATGGCGGCTTCTGATTTATTGCGGGTTGGATTGTAATTAGGTTTTTCAGCAGTAGATTTTTTGAAAGCTTGAATTATACAAATGTTATTGAATAAACAAGTGCGAGTTGGACTCGCGTGCAAAGTGTTCCGAACGAATGTTTTTTAACGTGTTATTTTAACACTATAGACTTCTTATAGATTTTCTATAAGTAAAGATCTATTATATCCATTTTTTTTTCAAAATTTTAGGCTCAGTATTTTCGGAGATAAGGAGGGTCATGACAAATGGTCATTTTTCGTCTAATGTCTCGAATAATTTCAAAACCATATATTTTAAAGTTATGAAAAAATACAATTAAAACCCTCACAGTAAGACCTTTCATTTGATATGTCACATAACATTTTTCAAAAAACTTTTATTTAATTTTCTAATTTGACCCCCTAAATTGACCCCCATATTAAAAATTCAATCATTTACGTAACAGGTCCGTATTTGGGTCACTTAAGTGACCATGTGCACCAAATTTCAACAGAATCGGTCTAGTGGATCCAGAGAAAACTGACTATGACAGACGGACAGACAGACAGACAACCGAGTGATCCTATAAGGGTTCCCTTTTTTGTTCGGAACCCTAACAAGCTGTAAAGGTGACTTGTACCTTGTAACTTGATCGTGGTTTCCCCTATTGAAGACAAAGAAAAAATTATACAGCTAAACAGAAAAGAATGGCATTTTTAATTAAGCGACTAGTTCCTAGTTCTTTATTAGAATTAAGAGTCGTGTATATCCGATTCAAAGGGCTTCCTTTCAATTGAAGGCTTTGTGCAATCACCTCAAATGACTTTCAAAGAAGGAATTTTATCATCGAACGAGAAAAAAGTGTTTGAATATTAATATGAGAGGAGAGGGAATTTAATATTTGACGTAGGACAAGAATACAGGAGGGAATTTCTGGTGTATTATGAATTGTTGCGGTGCATGGGAGAGGGGTAAACGCTAGCAATTCTTTATGAGCACTAAGATAAGTTGACGATACGGCGGTACATTAAATTAATAGCCTTACAACATGCCTATTACGCCGTGCGCTCATTTAACCTCATAGATGAGCTCAAACATAATAAACAGGAACTAAATATTTATCAACAATGCCAACCTATATGTGCTGGACCCCGTAAAGCAAATTCAGAGCAAAATAAAATATTTATACATTTGCGCCGCACAATAAAGACAATAAATATAGAAGTTGTAGGATGTTGGAGGGCGTTATTGTAGCTCTCAACACAACAGGTGAGGCTATTCTTTACTCAAGTATCTACTCACCGTAAGTAACCTTTTACGTGGCCACCATTCGTTCTTATTACTTCTTGCCATACGTTTGCCCGTCGGCGAGAACTTTAAAATTCCATACGTACATGTGGGGTTTGGAACCGAAACACAACTTCGTTGATGTGAAACAGAGCAAATGTGTCGAGAAGTTGGCGAGTGCTCGCTTTACAACGTAAGATATCATATTAATTTCACGTTTTCAACTTTGTTAGGAATGTAAACAGAACTGTTGCCCGAAGACTCCGACAACAAACCATTAGTGCGCTCGTTTCTCATCGCAAAGTGCGGAGGACATTAACTGGTGAGTGTAAGTGGGAATGTTGTGCGTCTCCACCAAATCGCTCGCTTTCTAATTTACGTGCCAACTTCGGTGACACGTGTGTTCTATTGATTTGGTCTACTCGCTCCGGAGTTGGGTTAAGTGCGTAGTTCTTTGATTGTCATCCAATTTCGGACGTGATCTAGAGAATCTATGGTTGAAGATAGAATAATAAGATATCTATATAAATAAGAATATCTTTGCACGTTTGCTTCTTGTGGTCATCATACCTACGCAGGTTATGAACGTTATCAGTCGTAGCTCTATTTAATTGAATAATCATAAAAGTTGACTCAACCGTTTCGCTTCAGGTAATCTGTCCTTCTATTTTATGTGATTTAATCTGTACTACTTAATATCTTTGTTGTATGATCCGTTTAAGTCATGAATTCTTCTGAAAAATAGTTAGTTCGCATCGTTCCAAGAACACTGAGTGGCTGACATATTTTCGGTGGGGCTAGGTATGCTAGAAGTTTATATGAATATTCTTTCATCGTTGCGGTCTACATGACAAGACGTGATACAAAATAGTTCTGTTTTCAATCTTTATTATGCACTTTGAAGTGGGTTTTAGCGAACCAGTGACGTTAGATACCTCAAATGAATGCTTATGTAAACGAGTTATCAGTACGTCTATCAGAATGGCCAGCAGTTGGATTAGAATTGGCAGTCGAGCGTAACTGAAATGAAAGTAACCCAAAATCTTTGTCACTTAATCATGGTAGTTGTACGATACTTATTCAAGATTTTAACTTAAATCAGTATAGCTTTTTACAAAAAACAGCTGTTTAGTAGTACTTTTTGTCCAGTTGTAAGTTATGCAAACATGAATTAATGTATGGAGCAGATGATTTATATTTGTATTAGTAAAAGATGTTCTAAATTATGAGTACAATGAACTCTTTTTCACAACGCAAATCGCGATATTTTGTTACATTTATTTATAAACTAGTTGACCCGCGCAATTTCGTCTGCTCCGCTCCTATTGATCTTAGCGTGATGATATAATATATAAATGGGCTATCTGAAACTGAAATAATTTATCAAATCGGACCAGTAGTTCCTGAGATTAGCACGTTCAAGCAAACAAACAAACAAACTCTTATGCTTCATATATTAGTATAGATAGATAGCCTATAGTCTCCCTCAATAAGTAGGCTATCTAACACTGAAAGGTTTTTTCAAATCGCACCAGCAGTTCCTGAGATTAGCGCGTTCAAGCAAACAGTTTTATATATATTAGTATAGATATAGATTATGACACTCTTCAGCTTTATATATTAGTATAGATATAGATTATGTAATGTGAAAATCAGTATGGATGCAACTTGAAATAAAACATGGATGGATAACCTTGTTTAGTAATACTTTCCCAAAGGTAATTTTCGTTGTTCACACGGGCAAAGCCGTGTTCATATGAGATCTTTGATATTAGAAGATAATGTTCAGTGCTAAAGAGTATCGCATCCAAATGAAATAAATGCTCTTTTCATTAAGAATTTAGAAAAACTAATTACGTCTCTGACCTCATCCAGTAAGTTAGGTGTCGTGCAGGCAATGAATTGCCACTGGGAGCGGAAAAACTGTAGGTATAGAAGCGCCAGCATCCAATCAACACGGAGTACATTTAGCTACGGACTCAGAAATTAAATGGCTCCCAAGTGTGCATGTTTTAATGATGAGTAATTAGTTAAGTAGATAGGTACTAACGTATAAATTGTGAGTGTCTCAGGTGCTTTGAAGATGTAAGCTCGCTTTCTATTGTAGAACGAGTCTCGGTATACGGTCTACAGAATTATGAGAGGTGACGTCATGCTTGAAAACTGACAGAACAGATAATGGATTCTTTCCTGTAATTAAAAAATCGCTGCGATTATTGATATTTGAAACACAAAATTTCATGATGGAAGAACGACGAACGGACGAATAATAAAATATTTATTGAAGTAAAATAAAATTGTAAGTACTCATTTTGTTGTTCATTTGACAATGCGAAAAATTCCAAGGCCAAGTGCGAGTCGGACTCGCCCACCGAGGATTCCGTACAAAGTTGGTATATTATTACTTTAAATAAGGAATTTTTTTAATGATTTAATTACATTCAATCATACATTTACAAATGTATGATTTTCGGACTTTTCCCTATACTTGTAGTATCGACAAGATGGTATTACTTACCGAATTTCATAGTTTTAGTTTAACGAGAAATACACTATACATTTTGATTCCTTTGAGTGTGTCAAAATATAGTTTTTTTGCGGCATAGACAGCCGTATCTTTTTTCTACGGTACCTAACTACGTTAAATTTGATTTTTTCACAATTTTCAAGGGACCGTGGACCTAAGTATATATATGGTTTTAATTTCAACTCGATACCTCCACGCGTTCCCGAGATAAATGGTCTTGGCAGACAGACGGACGAACAACAAAGTATCACTTTGTTGTGTGTGATCATAGGATCACTTTGTGGGCCAATACTACAAGTTTCAAGCAACGTTTGCATTCGCATCTCAGTCGCAGCCTGTGAATTTCCATACATTTTTGACAGATCACAACCGACATGCGAATGTAAACGTTGGTTAAAAATTAGTGGGTTTGCCACTCATGTCTGTAAGGAATAATTCATCAAACTGATGCATGAAATTATTTTGGGTAGTTTGGAAAAGCATTACTATAGCAATTCATGCATTAATAACTGTTACTAAAGATGGTGTTTTATTGTTTAAAACGATTTATCCATAGAAAAATACCCAATAACAAGAGCTTCAAACACTACAAACCTCGTGTTTTCAAGTGAATTAAAAAGAACTACTAAGAGAAGATAACCTAGAGTTCAATTTAGCATAATCCTAGTGCACACCCTGTACCGGTATCTGCGTATACCTCGAGCAAATATGTTTGCATTTTATTTGTAGGAAATTAAGATTCGCGCCGCGCCGCCCCCGTACACCGTGCACCCGTTACCTCAACAACGCGGTGCAATTTCCATCCGCTGCAGATAAGCAAAGCAATATTTCACATTACATATGACGTTATTTCCCGAGATAAACTGTACAAGCTTCTGTACGTCCTGTAAATGATCATCAACTATATTTACTGTAGATTCGTTTCTGCGCTCGCATTCACAATTATAAACAAAAAAAAGGTGATACTTTTGTATTTTTCTTCTTATAGTTTTGATGACAAAAATTCAGCTGAATTTGTTTGAATACCTATTATGTTTTATGACCGGTAAGTGTGAACTGACCATGGTGCCAGTTTTAACTGATTAAGGGCCGTCTGATGGCAATAACAGAAATACTTTTTTCAATACGGATTCACATAAACGAACTTTTATATTAACGCTATCGAGTACGTTAAACACAAGTACTAAGGCCGAAGGTGAAAGGGCATGAATGTTTGTATTTGGAACGCTAGACTAATATCTTAAAAGCAACATAAGGAACTAAATATAGAAGTATAGGTACTAAACTTGACATACAGTCGAGACTAGTCTTTAGAAACAGTGCAGCCATTATCAACCGAGAGTCTCTCTGTATCTGCACACTACAAACTATTTCCTCGGCAGGATGTCGTCAGTTCTCGCACGACCGCTGTTCTAATACAAAAGACAATCGGCTGCGGTATCTGTTCCTTGTTAGGAGGAAGTAAAAAACCTCAAAATGATTAATTGTTGTCACCTCACTTGAATTTAAGCGGAAAACATTTTTGTGTTTCAGCAAACCGTCTTTGTTGTTATGAAAAAACGGGTGACTTTATTTTACAAAAACTTATTAGACTTACAGCTCTGGTATGAATAGAATTCCACAATAAGCGTCGAGTTGGAAAAAATACTGAGCCTCGGTATTAAGATTGAGTATTACGTCACACCGTCCTTGGGTTACGTAATCCCATTCATAATAAATAAATCCCTGGTTTGAATATTAATTATACTAAATCAACTTCTGAGGTGATACAACGGAATTATTTAGATAGAAAGTAAACAAAACCGTTTTTTTACGCTCTGGTGGTGTTAAAACCGTATATTGAATTTGGGGTTTCGTGATAATATCCTCTTTGGTTTGCTTAAAGTTACCATTGGAAGAATCAATTTACCCATACTTGTAAATTAATTTGAGATTACTGACATAAAAATAAACACCAGTACTTCGGAATAACAACTCGGTTTTTATTTTTCATTTTAACAGACTTTCTTGGTAATATTTCTATCAATACCAAACCAATGACCGAATGAATGTCCAATATGCAGATATGTTGTTTTATAATTACATTATGAACCGACACGATGTATAAAGAAAATCGTCTAAAATAGTGCAGAAATAACTTCAGGTAAGCGACTCCGAAAGATAGTCATGAATAAACAATTTATGAAGTGTGAACGATACTCTACGTGCTCGTATTTTATCGTTCAGGTACGTCACATCGATCACTGTTAATTTAATTCAGACCCTCTCTACGTGAAACTTAGGGTCTATTTCGAACATACAAAAAATATATGAGCTACGCACCTGTATCGAAACCGAGCACTCGTTAAAAAGATAAACAGCCTTGCGGTTTTATCCCGAAATGTTAACAAACAACTACTGTGAAAATAGATGAGATTCCAAAACAAAGTACGTACTCAAGTTCGGCGTGATTAAAACAATTTAGGTAACCTTCGAGTTCTATCATGGAATTCAGAAGCAAATTCTAAGAAAAACCGCTTCTACCTCAACTACTTTTTGTTTAATCAACTGTGGCGTCGTCTTTCTTCGTTACCTTATTCTTATCGCTAGTTTTGGAATAAATTTTCTGTGTTTAACACTAAGTTATTTAGTTATGATAATTGAGTTAAAACTAGAATTCACGGTTATTCAGTTATTTCAGGAATATATTCGTATTGTTAACCTTAGCAAAAAAATAAATCATCATCTGCCTAGCCTTTTCCCAACTATATTGGGGTCGGCTTCCAGTCAAACCGGATTCAGCTGAATACCAGTGTTTTACGTGGAGCGGCTGCCTACCAGACCTCCACAACCCATTAACTGGGTAACACGGTACTTCTTGGCAAAAAAATAAATAAGTTGTTTCAACTGCTGTTTTTAAAAGCTCTTAGCGGTTAGTACTTGTATGTAAAACAGTTATCTCCAAATTATTGAGTTTATGATAGTTATTCTTTTGGTTTGTATGAGAATAAACGCTTGAAATTATTATTAATCCAATATGGTGGACTCCCAAAGATGGCTGAAAAAAAATGACCGGTCTCAAAACACAAACAAACTTCCAAAAACACCGATTAAAGTTATTTTTTACTTTGTAGTGTTTTTTTTTTTATTTCGAAGTGTTTTGCGTATTTTATTTGTATGGTTTTTTATTTTTCACTTTTTAGTGGAACCTCACACCTAACAACACCACTGGAAAATAGCAGAAAACAAAATACGCAATTTCGTTACTTGGATTACAATAAATATTACTCGTATCAAAGTAAACAAATTCCAGCTATTTTGATTAAAAATCCAAACTTCCGAACCGATTTAGATAAAATTTCTATGGGACCAATCGGAATGTATATCCTTTCAGTTTTTTTTTTGTTAGATAATCCTGCAATCGGCCTTACAAGCCCTTAACAAATTTGTTGTGGGTGTCCATTGACAAGGGATAACTGTTCCTCCAGTGAGGAAGCTGTCTCTTATTAAGTTAGGACTGTTAGTGAGCAAGGTCCCAAATGTGTTATCTTTTAAGTGTTCTGACATTGATTGGTTTACATAATGCTGTTGCTAGGGTGTTATTATACGTTCTTTGTAAGCTTTTGTTCTGTGTTCCGCTTCCTCCTTAACAGTTTTCACTTCTGTGTCTCATGCAATTCACTAGCTTTGATAAATAGAGGTGCATCAGTCATAATTTTTAGCGCTTTATTCTGGAACCATTGTACTATCTCCACATTAGAGTTTTTTGCTGATCCCCATAACTCAATGCCATATGTCCAGACCGGCTTGATTATAGTTTTATATATGAGTATCTTATTTTCCATTGTGACGCTTGATCTTTTGCTTATTAGCCAGTTTAGGTTTCTGAGCTATATATTTATCTCTTCCTGTTTCTTTTTAATATGATTTTGCCATGTTTGCTTTCTGTCAAGATGTATGCCTAGATATTTTGCTGATTCCTGGTGCGGTAGGACGTCGTTACCGAGTTTAATTGGGGGGCAGTTGTCCTTTCTCAAACTAATAGTGACATGCACCAATTTTTTGGGGCTGGCCTTGATGCGCCACTTTTCCATCAATTTGTTTACTTTGTTCAGGTGCTTCTGTAACAATAAAGATACCGAACTAGCGTTTTCATGGTTACAAAGTGCAGCAGTATCATCAGCAAATGCGGCAGATAAGACGTTATCTGTTGTAGGTATATCTGCGGTGTACATAAGATATAGAGTAGGACCCAATATGCAACCTTGTGGTACCCCGGCTTTTATGTCTTGAAAGTTAGAGTAAGTGTCATTGATTTTAACTTTAAATATTCTATCTTCCAAATAAGATTTTATGAGCAAGTAGAAGTTGTGTGGTAGTTGTTTCTTCATTTTAAAGAGCAGGCCTAGGTACCAAACTTATCAAATACCTGCTGTACATCCAAGAATACAGCAGAGCAGTACTATTTTTTCTCGAGAGCTTCTCTTATTTTATCGACGACTCAATGAACTTGCTCTGTTGTGGAATGACCAATTCTGAAGCCAAACTGATGTTAGGAGATGACATCATATTCGTTTAGTACTCGTGTTCACCTCCGCAAGATGATCCTCTCAAGCAATTTTGATAGTATTAGTAATACAATAATTGGTCTATAAGAAGACACAAGATTCGGAGGTATACCAGGCTTCGGAATCATGATTATCTCTGATATTTTCCATATCATTGGACATATCCAATCCTTGGTCACCAGTTTAGAAGTATGCGGAACAGAGAGTAAAGTCCCGCATACCCCCATTAAATAGGAGGATCCCCCAACCAGGCGGCTGTTGTGCCTGGCGGGCTACTGCCCAATAGTTGATATTCGGGTCGATGTATATGTTCAAATCGCATGGTAAACTCTGCTTGCGCGATGCAGTATTTCGACGAAGTAGTTCGTTGCTAGTTGGATAGATGGCATCGCGGTTCTTTTTGTTGCGACGTATATTTGCTCCGTTGGTTTTTCTTGTGGCTGCATTGATGCTGCTACATCACTCCCCTCCGGAGACTGGAGGTCGATAGTGGATGAGTCGTCCAAACAACACACTTCTTTTTTTTTTCTTTTATGGAGTACTGTATTAAATTTTATAATAAAATACCAGTTGATATTCTCGAACTGAATGAGAGAAAATTTAAAGCATGCATAAAACGCACACTATGTAGACAAGCGTATTATAAACTGGAAGATTATATCCTCGATAAAAACGCTTGGCTAAATGCTGGTCCTGCTCCACAGTCACAGCTGCTTAGGTCCACTTTTTAGGTTTTTATGTTTTTATATTTGGAAGAGATGCTCGCTCCTTTTCTTTTTTTTTTTTTTGAGGTTCTTACATTATTTCGTTTATTTATTCTTATATACATACAAATTATGTTATTATTATAATTACTTATTTATTCTTTTTGATGTAAGAACTTAATCGTTGTCTTTATTAATTTATTTTTCATTATTTGGTCATTGACAACCTTAGTTTTGTGTAAAGTAGAAGCATATTTTTCAAATTTTGTCAATGTGAGTACCATGAAACTATTTACATTTTATGTGAGTAGTTATAGTTTTACTTGTGGGACATGAACGAGCATGGTGGTTGAGAGCATGTCATGCTCACTCAAATGTCTCGCTGATGGCGGCGCGTGGGTTTGATCATTCGGTTCCCTTCGAAATGGTTGAGCTGAAGGGTGCCGATACACGCGTCATGTTCGTGAACAGGCGCCGTCGGTTGAGACTGGTCATCTCTTAACTGCCATTGGCTTATTTTAATCTTTATATTTAAAATTCTTATAATAAGCCCTTTTTTTTTATTCCTTTGCATTGTCCTCACATGCCAAAGCAACAAGTATATGTAATTTGGTATTTTGTAAAACAGAACATGATTTAAAAGAGTGTCCGTGGAGTTTCTTGCACGTTCTTCTCCATAGAGATCTACGCTTTGGAACGTGCAAATAGCTTCCATGTTTTTGACTGACCGACCTTGACGTTTCAAAAGTGCCTGTGAATGGTTTATTTGAAATAAAATGCTTTGAATTTGAATTTGAAACATCTTGAGATGCTTGCCAGGACAGTTGAAGGTTGATTCCAGTGAGTCGGAACCGGAAGTCGCACAGTTCTCGGTGAGTCGGAACTGTTTGCGGTGCCTCAGTGAGTCGGGGTGATAATAGAGGCTGAGGAAGCTGAACAGGTAGCCGTGGCTACTGGCTGGCTGTATGACTCGCTGCTCGAGAGCTTGAGGTCACGATGAGGAGTGATGATGACATCACGCTGAAGTAGTTGCACGAAGGCTGCGCTGACGTTCAATGTCGAAGGTCATCAGTTTAGAGGAATGCGGAACAGAGAGTAAAGTCCCGCACACCTCAATTGAAAAGGTGGATCCTCCATGCAGGCGGCTGTTGTGCCTGGCGGGCTACTATTCGGGCTGCTGTATATGTTAAAATCGCACGGTAAACTCTGCTTGCGCGATGCAGGATTTCGACGAAGAAGTTCGTTGCTAGTTGGATAGATGGAATCGCGGTTTTTTTTTTGTGACATACATTTGCTCCGTTGGTTTTTCTTGTGGCGGCATTGATGCTGCTACAGTAGCATCAAGCTGTGAATTGCTTCTAAGGGATTGACTTCTGTGTCTATTTATAAACAAGCTAGGATGGAAACATTGTTGAATAAATCGTTTGCCAGTAGTATTCACTGACGTGGATGCCTGGTTGCTCACATCCACGTAGTCATCGGTAGTCAATTTCACACTCTCTAGCCCGCGCGGGTATCAGAAAGCGCCGTGGGTTAGCCGGATCGCACGACATATCGCATTCCTTATTAGACTACACAATTAAAAAGGGCTTGGGAATTATTCCAACAGCACTTTCCCAAGGCACTACCGTCGCTATTTTTTGGAATTAATTAGTCCTCCTAGGTCTGCGAAGGCCTGATGACGGGTTTTTTACCGACGCCTGTTGCTCGGCGTTGGGCAAAGCTAATTAGGCCCCTGTTACTCGTTTGGCATCACCCGGAGGGCACGTGTAGGGTGGGTCTAGGAAAAGATGGTAAATCCTACGGACGCGAGTAACTCCACCCTCCTTTCAGTTAAAAGAATTTTTCAAATCGTTTCATAAATGACGGAGTTATAAGGTAACAAACATAAATAAAAATTACAACCAAATTGAGAACCTCCTCCATTTTTTGAAGTCGGTTAAAACAGAGAAAAGTTAATCTGTGAGTCTTGAATCAGACATAGAATCATGAATCAGACAGCTTTAACATAAATTGGAAAAATATCAAGAAAATGTAAGAGCAAGCGAAGCAAGCGGTACATACAACATGACTGGCATGGGCTAAGTCTGAAACAAGCTCGGACATTGAAGCATTTTGACCTGGGACAGTTTAAGTTTTCATAGTGATTTTACTAAAAGAAAACCCCACAAATGCATCTTAACAATATTAAACTTACCTATTACATTCAAAGAGAAGTTTTCCTATCATATTGTGAGTCCATATTTGTTTTTAATTTGTTGAATTTAACACATTTATAAAATTAAACAGTGCATGCACAATGCGGATTAATGCTGCGTCAATTACACAAGAGCCCGTGGCGATACGAAATGTGAAAAATTATTGGTTAATGGGGCGCAATCACGAAGTATGAATTTGTTTCACTTCGCGATGGTAATACACGAACACATTACTGCGGAGCTGCCAGTCAAGTACAGGACCGCTTTTGTTTATTTTGTTATTTTAATTTGATGCCTTCTTTCATTTAAAATGTACTAACATGAATTATATTTTAAAGACATAAAATTGTTTCTCTGTTTGGAAAAAGTTATTTCTGAAAGGGTATAATTTAGACGGTCACCAAAAATAATATTTTTAACACTCTAAGCCTGGGCACCAAAATGGTTTAGTGGTCACCAAATTCTATCCAACTCAACTGTGATTGCCATAAAATGTAGGCTTGGGGTTACAAACTGGATAAAATAGGTTAGGTTAGGTTAGAATTGTGACCAACCGCGCGCGAGCCGAGCGAGCGAAGCGAGCGGTGCCGCGGCAGCGGCCGGCGAGCGCTACTTCTCGAATATTATTTGGTGACCATTTATCTGTTTTGGTAACCGTTTAGAACTTTTTTGGTAGTAAAATAGGTACTTTTTTGGGCGGTGTTTAAACACAAGCCTTTCTGAAAGGTTTGCTGATATTTTATGAAAATACACTCTCTAGAAGAAAACTGTCGTTGACTATTCATAATATTCGAATTCTTTGTGTCCTTGAAAAGTCACGTTTCCTGTGGGATAGGCGGGAAGTACAGCCGCGGGAATAAACTAGTGCAATATATGCCACGCTTATTACATATTCCAAGTATTTAATCACAAGTATTTTTGTTACGATTTTGCGATCCGTTGGTTCAGTCTCTCAACGAAGTGCGATTCTCAGGTCGAGCAATATGAATGTCTTTCAGCAAGATTTTCCCAGACGGGTGGGATTATCCCAGACCCCCGACTCATGGTAACCGTAGGAACTGGGGGTTTATTCGGTAGGAGTTCGGCATAACACTCCATTTTCCCTGAGGTTATCGATGAAGATTTTACCATAAAAAAAAAAACGGTACAAGTATTTCATAGTATTTCATATTCAATGGTTGACAACTGTTTAATCTTTAAGTTAGTAATCTAACCTGTAGTTAAGAAACTAGCCCGTAGATTAAGAAAGTTAAATCAAGCCTTTATTTATTTGTGCACACTGAGCCAAGGTAGGTGTTACAAAATATTATGAATGTATCTAAGTTCTAATAAAGTAAGTGGCATACATTTTTCTGCTGCCCAAACTATCCTACTGCTGGGGAAAGGCGGAGGCATTTTCCTCTTTTAGGACACAAAAGATACAACGGTGAAGATGACTTTGTTCTACAACACAATTTATGGCAAGGGTGATTGCAACTGCACAATAGATCTTTGGTTTTACATTAATTTTTTTATTTAATGTATAAAATTCTTCCGGTACCGGTGATTGACTTACAGACAACGCACAGCAACTACAGGTCGTAGAAAGTTGAGGAATGTCGGTTACTGGGGAGTAGGGGAGGACTAAAAAACGAGAATGCGCGTACAAAGTCACGGGCAAAAACTAGTTTATTTATAAAACCTTTTTGCACAAGTAACACAAGAGTATACAAAGGCTGTTTTATTTTGTCATGTGCCTTATTCACGTCAACCAGTTGGACATTCATGTTCAACGTTCTAAAACACAAACGTATTTTAGAACTATTTGCTTATGTGTTCGTATGCATGTCCATGATGTTATCAAAAGAGGTATGCATAGAATGTCATAACGAACAGGCATATCGCTTTAATGTGGTCGCATACTGAATGTTATTGGGTTTGTTTCAGTTTGTCGCATTTAGTTAAATGTCACAACAAGTTTAGGTTGTAAAGAGAGGCGGAAAAGGCACGTAAATATTTTTAGCTCAAGCAAAAACCTAACAGGTTAGACTTTTCAAAGCATCAATTTCGTAACACAACAAACAAAGCATCGAGAGACAGTAAAATTTGTTTCCGCTTTATTTGACTTGTATGAGGTTATAAGTGCGTCAGTAGATGAATACCTTTCTTCGATGGATAGCAATCAACGGGTGAATGAATGAATAAATTAACGGTTCCCTATTTTATACGACGCAATAATAATAAAATTGAAATCTAATTACATTAATCAGGATAAGGACTGTTTGTTTTCGATACCTTCAGAAAATTTAGTGTCGACCATAAACTAGAGTAGTTAATGAATGAATAAGATATAGTTTTATTATTCTAGGGTAGACCGTAACTCCTTAGCGATAACGAGACCTCTGTCTCATCGCTATGTTATTTACGCACTTGATTGATAGTGATGAATATTCAGACGGCGGCGCGTCGACAAATCCCGCTGTTTTGTCTGTAGTGCGCTGTTTTACTCACACCTTCTGGGATTGCAACATAAATCTTTGTCGAAAATGGATACTTTGCTTCGCATCATTGCCCTTGTAGTCATAAATAATACCCTGTAACAGTATTACGCTGGCCGGATTAATCATTAATCTCCCGCCTTAGTGATCCCGATCCGGACAGATGGCGCTGCTGTTTAATTGTATTTTGGAATTGCCAATAT
Organism: Lacanobia oleracea; assembly: GCA_950371165.1. Taxonomy (NCBI): domain Eukaryota; kingdom Metazoa; phylum Arthropoda; class Insecta; order Lepidoptera; family Noctuidae; genus Lacanobia; species Lacanobia oleracea. The sequence goes on along the minus strand of OX493393.1, from coordinate 15,299,747 downwards.
ACGAAGTCAACCACTTTTTATTTCGATTTATTAGCGTCGTTTATTATACTGATTTGTTATTCTTTTATTTAGATGTTAATCTGGGAATTGAAGAAAAACAAATGGGCAGTCATGATTGCTTTCCATTTGGCGTGTCAGGTGTTTGGACACAGCCCACACAGCCCGCGTGTCGGTTGTATTTGACGTGTAAAGCTGTCGGTACACAATGACGCAACTTGTACAATGTCTATCGATGAACTACATTGATGGGACTCTTGTTTGAGTCGTGCGATGGACGTAATTCGAGCACCATTGCGCGCCATCGTGCACCATTGCGCAGCATTATGTAGAAACAGAGCGTCACGTAATTCAGCGTATAATGCAATGCAAATTGTTCGCTTGCACGGCGATAAGGGCGGTTTATTTAATGTTTGCGCCAAACTTACGCTGACCATCAGTTGGTTTTTGTGGGTTCGCAATGGCAAACGTAACTTAAGTAACGCTCATTTCGTTAGAACCTTATCTGTACCTATATTAAAGGCTGAATGTCGCAGGAGATAAGCTTATCTCTATAGAGGTCTAGTTTTATATTCAAGCTAAATTAATTTGGAGTTTAGCATTCATTTAAATGTTGGTACGTAGGTAGTACTTCAAAATAGTCAATACATTCTTCCATCTAAAATGATGATGATATATGTTGAATAAATATTAGGTAGTCAAACAAAAAACTATCCGATTCGTGTCATGTTTAAAAACTACGTCCAAACAAATATATTTGACAAATACATGCGGGTTCATCGATGCAGGTGACGTTGAAATACTTCTAAAATTAAAGCTACACTCGACTATAGTACCTAGGTACAGTCACAAGTCACCGACACCTCGCACTATATCCTCGGCGTTTAGTTCACTGTCAGGCCGAGCTCATAAATCTACCCTAGAGAGACTAGAGAACGTTGGCAAGGACTCCACTTGGAATCCTACCAAATTTAAATATCCTTGTCGTAATCATAAAGATTACATTACGTATGACAAAGCGTACTGCATCGCCTACTTTACGTAAGACTAGTTTAGACAAAGAACTCATTACACAAAACAACATCAAGAAAATTTAAAGCAACTTGTTAGTAAACAACATTTGCGTAACAGAATGAAGGAAGCGAACTCACTCTTGACAACATCGTTGCATGTATATTGTATGTGTCCACAGTAAGTTACCGCTCCGATTTTAGAAAATATTCTCAGTAAGTAAGTTGAATGGTCATTCAGTGCAGACAATACCGTGTCTTGGGACCCCAAACTCGGTTTAGAAGTACACTCCAGATGCAAAATACGGCAACAAGAGATTGGAGGCAGCCTTTGCGGTTTAAGGCGTTTTCTCATAACGTTTTATGTCGACAATTTACCGAGGTTTAGCCGGAGGGATCTGCACAACAATTTGTTTGAACTCCCGCTTTCTGGGCATCGTAAATAAGACCCAACATAGAACAACGCAGAACTATCTAACACGTACATTCGGTGCAGCATTGCTGTAATAAAATATTTTATTAGAATTTTATATTCAGTTGGTATTACAGTGCCTAGTAAAGCAACTTTCTCATTAGGTAGTATTTTTGCGTTCCACGAACGTGGCGAGTAAATACGAAAAAGAATGCCTAGTTTTATACCTGTCATAAAATATCTCATCGAGAGCGTTGGTGTATTTTATTTTTGCATGGCAGCACCTGATTCGTTGCTTATCCACCCACCTACTCGACTAGACAAAGCGGATGTTACCTATTTGTTATTAGAACGTGTAAGCAACAATGTGAGGGCGTTAATGAGTTTTCTTGGTAGTAGTAGTAGATAACATGTGTTCCATGTTGTCGCCGCGCGAGCCGCCGACCGCCCCAAATGCACCGTGGGGAGCGTGGCGGCTGTGAGCTTGGGGCGTATATTTCTATCTTGCGAAGTCAATCCAATTTGCGGTGACAGCTGAGTGGCCGCTACACCGCCGGTCTGATTTGTTCAACGTGTTTCTCTCGAGCGAACCAAGAGACCCAATATTGCCAACTTTCCACCCTATTATATCTGAAGCAATTTAACGCTACAAGTTATCACGTTACCGAGATATGTTGGTATATGTTACGTCACAGACGAACAAATGTCCCAAATTGTTTCCCAACTTGGAAACAAATTACGATAACTCTCGACTTGAAAACCATAAAATTAGAATTCGTGCTTGTAACTCCAATGAATGATAGGCACCTAGCGAGTTTCATTACAATCCCTTGTATTTTCATTAACTTTATGAAGAAACGCTGTCGGTGTTTGTCTTTGTGAATTTTGTTTTGTCTTTATAAAGTTTGGGTCTTTCTCTAGTTATTTGAAAAGACAAATTTTGAATATAATTTTGAATTTAATAATGATGCTCCCTGACTGAATAATATAAAATCGCTTGAGTTCCTTTGAGGATTGAGTGTAAAATCGGTGCTTATGTAATTTGCGTACCTAATAGTAATTCAATGAAAATTGTTTGCAGGTATATTACATGAAAGGACCCTAGAACAGCCCCGATTTTGCATGGGTGTTAAGGGTGTTAATAATATTCACAAACTTTTCTCGTGTACAGGGTAATTTGTAAAACACCAACAACCTCATAGGCAGTGAAACTTTGAGACCAACCCTGAAAACTTGAAAAAAATATAAGTTATTTCATACATTTTCATTGGCGAAACATTGCATTTTGTATGTCAAAGTAGAAGATGTTTATAATTATTTGTACTTTCACTGCTTAAGAGGTTGCTGGTATTTTACAAATAACCCTGTATAACGATATACGAGAAAGGTTTGTGAACAGAAAGAACGTCTTTCTATTAGTGAAAACTGTATCAATATCCGTTGCGTAAGAAATAGGCGCAGAAACAGGCATACGCAGTAAGTTCGTTTATATTATTCAGATATAACTTAATTAACATTCTATATAACATGAGCTCGTTTACTCCAGTTTTCCTATTATAAGGCCAATGTACTACCAATCTATTATTTAATTTTATGTGGGCGCAGCCTATTACCGAATTGTATGAAATGAAAAATAATGGATTCCCAACTAATTATATTTATAATGTTTACCCTTGCGAACAGAACATTACAAAAAAGAATAAGAAAATGTTTTTCCTTGTAAAGGAAAACTGTAAATAAGGATAATCAACTCATATTTTTAAATTAAATCTCGATCTTTGCGAAGTGAGGGTAGTTAAAAAGTTTTATCTTGAAAAGTAAAGAGTCCAGGATCGTGTTCAGCTGGCTCGCTGGCCTGAGTCTCTGGGGCCCGCTTCTAGCCCGGCGCCACTTCAGAAAGCTATCCGAACTAAATTGCACTTTCTCGCGAATTGTGTAGTTGATACATTTAAACTGTACTTTTGCGTAGCGGTTATGATCTTCGTTCATAATGTATAACATCGTACCGCAGTGTCGCAGGACTCGCAGGTTTAGATCGATGAAACGGAAAACGGGCTGCCATGCCCGGGATCTAATGATGTGACTAAATCTACCAAGTTGTCTTATAAAATTGTCTGCCCCGTCTGCCCCGTACCGTTATACGTTGTTAGAACTTATTAACTTTCTTTTCATGTTCGGATAGGTTTCTGCGGTCCGCATCTGGGTCTAACCTTTCTTATATAAAATCCTGTGTCGGCCTATGAATATACTCTATCTTCTATTGAATGAAAAATCGATTCCTATCAACATTACAGATTCTCATTCTTTTCGTAAGGGAGAAAGTCAAATCGGTGTATTACCGAAATATTTTCAATTCAGATAGCATATATGACATAGGTCAACAGAGCATAGAAAATGGATAGAGGTTCTTTTTATGCTAATACCGATGGTCTATCACACCTTTTTTTTATTAAATAATTAGTTTGGATGGAGCGTAAAGGAGTGTCAGACTCTTACTGATTAAAATCTATCCATGTTCGTCCAAATGCCCTTTGCGTTCCAGGGCCGCGCTTAGACTCTTGCATATAATTCCGCAACCCCGGCTTCAAATCGCACTACGATTCCTATACCATTACATTAGTACATAATGCACGTTATTTTTTATGTATTTTGATACCCCGCTGAGTAATGGGGAGACCGATGGGCAATCGAACCATGAAATGGCTGTTTTTTAATCTCGGAGACTAAATTGACAACTTCAAATGTCAAAACTGACTTAAATGCTATTGAAATCTATGTCAGTTTGCCATTTTCACTTGTCAATTTAGTCTCTAAGATTAAAAAAAACAGACTATAGTGGTAGGTGCAATACTAGTTTTCAGAAACACCTCGTTAGATTAGGTTAGCCTGAAAGCTGACCTCAACATACTTCAGTAAAAGCTATACAGATGATAATGCTAATTATATTAAAAAATATATGTCTGTTAGTACCTAAGTACGTACGATTAAATCCTTTGAAAAAACAATTAAATACGTACCTACCGACCCACTTGCAAGTTTACATGAAAACATTTAATTAAAAATGAAAACGCTGGAATCGTAATTATCGTTTTCATTAATTTGTATTCTGAAAGCGAATAATCAAGAGCAGTCCCGCTGTTCCAATTATTACAATAATCACGTACAGAACCCAGGCACGGCACGGTTCTGTGACGAACCGTTATCAAAATTTTAGACAGAACCATTGACATTGGCTTCACTATAATAATCGTCTATTCATGTTCTAGTAACATGCTATGCGCTGCTTGGAGTTTATTGTTCTTCGAGGTATTCATAAACTGTTTTGATTACAGTAGCTATCCCCAGTTTAATAGATTTTCAATTATGGTTGTAACGACTCGGTACTGTTTATTAATCTGTGGCATAGGTACATCTAATAAACCTAACGTATGAGTTTTAATATTACATGGTTCTTTAGCATGTAGACTGTATCTACCTAAGTACGGTACTTGGCTGCCTTCAGGCACAGTAGTATGGGAAATGTCCCATACTACATTAGCTCAATTTTAAATTATATCAGCCAATACGGCCGTTCGTCTAAGCTTTTTGCCTAGTCTTAATATTAACTTTATCACGTCTTTGGAGATCCGTAGCTCGTACTTCTACTATTCAGAGAGGTCGGTTGGCTAAAGGGGTTCGAACTTATTTCTATGAGAGCTGGCATAGCCCCCTGCCGCCATTCTGTTTCTTTTTTAAAGTTGCGTCGCACGTTCTTATACGCATATATGGGTAGAGGACATTTAAAGAAACAAAAAATGTTTGCAACATGGTGCCCTAAAGTGTCAGGTTGCCAAGATATTTGAAGGTAAAGTCGCCATAACTTTGATGTCGTTCTTGAACATTGATTAGCAGGCGCTTATCATTGAGAGAAAAGGTGACATTACATTATAATTAGTATTATACACCATTTTCCCTCAACCACTTCAATCAGTCTGCCATGCTATTTCCTCATTATGTTTTTGAGCTTCCGTTCTTATCAGATCTAGCTGAGCAAGTATTTTTCATTGAGCGACTGCATGATTTCTACGATTCAGTTACTGCGTAACACCATACCTGAAAAATCTGACACCTCTGTCAAATTTTTCTAGTTGCCAAAGATTTTCATATAGCCAGGATCAAGCTTCTAAAGTACCGAGGCGTGGTGAAGTGAAGTATCCGTCCACTGAAGGTAAAACCTTCAGTGGACGGGTGGATGGGTTAAGCAACGCTTGTCAGAGGACAAGCGTTATTTATCCTTGAATATCGCTGTAAATACTTAGCCACGAGCTCCTCCACATGAGCAGATACTTACTCTATCACATTATGAGAAACATAATCGTCTAGGTTGTTGACCATATCTATTCATGGATACCGTTAATGCTGTATCAATGTTATTGTGGCCACATTGTAAATTCAGTTAGCACCTATTAATCTTCATTATAGTTAGTTTGGCAAGCACACGTTATTATACCAATAATGCAGCCTTCATTTGCATAATCCTTACTAATATAAACAATGTGAAAATTATTCTCTCTGCCTTATTGTCACGCTTTCACAGCTTTACTAACTAATTAATGTTGAATTTTGATGGATACACAAACACAACACAAGCAAGGATCAACTCTAGTTGTGTGATGAATTTGAAGTTCAATTGGTGCCTTGAACTTTTATATGCTAATACTAGCTGACTTGGCATAAGTTGTTTTGCCAAATGAAAAATATAACTTACCACCTGTTCTCTTATGTACCGCATATACACACATAATTTTATGAAAATCGGTTGAGCCGTTTCGGAGGAGTTCGGCAACAAACACGAGATTTTTATATCTTGTACTGATTAGACGCATCGTATTTGTTGATGGGTTTGGTTGGATATTTAATTATTATTTTTTATGGGTATTCCGCAGCATAGGGATTCGGATCGGAATCTGTGTTTCTTGATAACGATAACTTGGGGGTCTTTACGTAGTAAGAGTGGAATGGTTGGTTACTTCTAGAATTTAGGTTAAAATCTTAAAAAAAAACAATTAGGAAATATCGATGATGTGGTCAATAATGGAACTCCATTATTGACCACATCATCGATTTTTAACCGGTGACATAGGGGTCAAACGCGAGACAAAAAATTATCTCTGTCTTTTGGGAATGGTAGGTGTACCTACTAAACATATACTCTATTACTCAAACTGCCACTCAATCAGTATAACGATTGTCAAAAGACATGTCTCATACATTTTGGAATCTTGAACAATCCCTATCACTGACACAATCTCACTTAGTCTAGTCTTGGTCCTCATGGTCGCACACTTCGGAAAATACTTATAAAATTTGCATATCTATCATATAAAACTGATGGTATGGAAGGCAAAACAGTTTATTCATTGAACAGGGCCAGGATATAAAGAAAATCGTTTTCACCGCATAAAGGGCCGTTAAGGTGCTTTAAAAATACTGACGTCAGGAAGGTTGGGGCCAGATGGCATACCGCATAGGGGCCATAATGTCAATATTACACAAGAGCCTTATTACTTGGGATTTTGAAGTACTGCTTACCTGTTACGTCGTTATACTCGTACTTAGGCAGATATTGATATTAGAAAGGTTTTGTCATTTAGAAAGTAGGATTTCCGTTTTAATATCGGAGAAATCATATAGTTTTTCGGCCCACAACTTTCTTGGAAGGAAAATCCGCAATTATTAATCCATTAACATTCATATATAAACATAAACTATGTTTAGTGATATTTTTGCATGTCCTCTAGAGCTAGTTTCCTGTAAAAGCTGGCCGGATGACAGTCAAAGGAATTTAAAAGAGTTACACGCTTTACGTCAGCCCACAATAACGACAGCCTTTTGTTTCCCATTTTTACGATTTCCACTCCATTTCTACGAGCTTGTCATTGATAGTTAGGTCCCTTTGTAGATGAATTGGAGGACCGTTTGTGCCAGTATTGATCAGAGTTACGACAAAAGATTTAGGGAACGTAGTACAGATTTAGATATCAATCAAATTACTCGGATCCACGAACTATAACCGGTATTATTTGCTGAAACTATTAATGATATCCTTATTCGTCTTACAATCGAATTCACCTGAGTGTTGGCAGTTTGAGATATTGCGTAACAGGCAGCACATGTACACAAACAAACGCTGAAATTATTACGGTCCGGGCCTCCGATTTCCATAAAGTTCCCTTAATACATTGTATACGATGGGCACCTGAATAATTCCATATTTGCATGGGGCTCTAATTCCTATTCCGATTGAATTCTGTTGTGAATAAAATGCTGTATTTTTTTAATCTACATATACCTACAATCATTTTGATTCATATTTTTATGTTTTATTGCAAAATCATTGCCTCTTCGAATAGCACATTACGACTTTTTATAACTGAAGTTATATTGTTGAATAACACTCTGAAATTGTTTGAAACGACCATTGTTACCAAAATATGTGTGTTAGCTGAAAATAAACGAAAGGTGCATTCACGGTATGACGTCCTGGTTAAAATATAATGTTTGTCTATTTATTCATTTTTTGTTACTTTTTAGGGTTCCGTACCCAAAGAATAACCAACGGAATCCTATTACTAAGCCTCCGCTGTCCGTACGTCCTTCCGTCCGTCCGTCCATTCGTTCGTCCGTCCGTCTGTCTGTCAGCGGGCTGTATCTCAAGAACCGTAATAGGTAGACAGTTGGAAGTTTTCACAGATTGTGTATTTCTATTGCCGCTACAACTACAAATAATAAAAATAAGCTTTATACTACGGTACCCGTCGTGTGCGAGTCCAACTCGCACTTGGCCGGTTTTTACTTCATTTAATCATTCAACATCAAATAAAATGGAGCCTACAGTTAGTCCCAAAGTTAGTAGAAACAGCCTATTTCTTTGGGAATATTAGAAAAAAAATAACAATTTTTTTATTTTTCTATATACCTATTGATTATCGACAGTGTTTCAATTTTAAAAGGTACGTAGTAATATGAGTATGTAAATATGACATAATACTCAAAAACCAGGCACTTTCAGTCTCAGTAACATTTGGAGGCGATAACGACATATTACCCACCATGGGCCGAGGGTCGTTATGGTGCGAAATGGTCACTTTTATGATCGTATAAAATAAAGAAAATCTTCTCATACTTCAGCCAGATCCCTCATGACACTAATAAGAAATTATAACGATTGTGCGATCCATCGCAGACTACATACGGAAACTGTTCATAAAATTAGCACATTTACGAATTGTCTCTTCGCTATTACCAATAAACCTGTCATAGGTTTATTGGTAATAGCGATAAGATTGCAAAATGAGGAGCTCATGGCTAGATAATAAGAGCCGCACCGGTCGATCTTCAAGGTTAAGCAACGCTTGACAAGGTTGGTCTGTGGATGGGTGACCATCTTAACATACCGAGTTTCCTCCGTGCCTCGGACAGCATGTTAAGCCGTTGGTCCCGGCTGTCATTTGTAGATCTTTGGCAGTCGTTACGGATAGTCAGAAGCCAGTAAATCTGACTCCAGTCTTGCCAAGAAGTACCGTGTTACCCAGTTAATGGGTTGTGGAGGTCTGTTAGGCAGCCGCTCCTCGTAAAATACTGGTATTCAGCTAAATCCGGCTTGACTGGAAGCCGACCCCAATATAGTTGGGATAAGGCTAGGCAGATGATGAGCGATAAGATTGCAATAATATTACAGCTTATTATTTCCTACATTATTACTTGAAGATTTGTCTATTTATTTGCTCCACGTAAAATACTGCATTCAGCTTCATCCGGTTTGATAAGAAGCTGACCTCAATACATTTGGGAAAAGGCTAGGCAGATGATGATGATTTAATTGGACTTACATAGACTTTGTCTCTCTATCTCTGTTTACCTAGATTAAAGTCAAGAGCAAACCCATCACAAAATGTGGAAGTGGAAATATATATGTATTTTTTTCCTACTCCTCCGCTGTACTTTTCTGATTAAATTCGTTGCGGGATCCAAGACAGTTGAATCGTTTCTCCGGGACACGTCGGGCTTCATTGGTCGGTGTTTATGGTGGTCGCCACTGTTAATTCTGGCTTTCAGGAGTTGCAGTGGTTGGGCACGTGTGGCGGGGACAACCCAAAAAAGAGACAAAAAACCCATATAAAAAAAAAATTGGATATACTCATCGCCATTACTTACATTACTTTCAAACACTTACATTGTGGTACCTAAAAACCTTTTGTTAAATGAAAATATGGTTTTACCTTAAAAACCGCTTTCATAGGTTTCTACCTGAAAAACTGTTTTCATAAATTTCTACTTCAAAAACTGTTTTTATAATTTTCTACACGTTATAAGTGTCGGTTCGAGAGCGAGGCAGGCCACCGTCATAGTTTTATTTTACACAAAAAGGAACAATATGGAATTAGGAGTTCCGTGAATCCCAGCGGGCTGCGCTGAAAAGAATCTTTCTTATAAAATACTGTGTTGTTTTATAATGACCATAATGACAATGCTTTGCAAGAAATACTTTATTGTACACCTATAGAGAAAACAAAAAAAAAAATCACAGTATTGAACAGAAAAATATCGGCCGGTCTTTGTTATATTTGTAACATTCATATCTAAATTAGATTAGTAGTCACTTTTAGTTAGTGTGACCTAAGACTTCCTTTAATTACAGGCTACTAAAATCCTAGTGCACCCCAGACTACTAATTATAAGTAGTACCTGCACCTCCAACCTTGTTTCCACCCATAATCAAATTGTGTACAGATATTATTCTCCATATTTTCTGATTCATAGTTTCTTTTATCTTTTACATCTAAAACTAGTTGTCTACAAACTTATAAAACTCGTCAAAAAGTAGGAACAACGGTTAATATCGTCTGAAACAAATATAAATATTTTTTCAGGTTTGTTGTTTTTGTCTACTCATCGATAAGACTAGTTGAGAAAAGTGTTAGCACTTTTATAGTAGTTAAAACGAGGCGCTTAAGCCACACTTCTTCTGACATGATGTTTTAAAAGCCATTTTGATAATAATCCGCTAGTTATTACATGATTTTTAATTACTTGTGTCGTTCGTATGTGTAAACGGTTAAATTAGTAAGTAGGTAATCCATTTGCAAGAACTTTTCCGCATCCGATTAAGCTGAAACTTTTATAAATTGGGGGACAATGCAATTATAAGAATGTGCAAAACATGTGTTAGAAACAACTTTGAATGATATATTCTTTTTTTTACTATTGACCACTATCTCACCTAATGGTAAGCGATGGTGATGTGTCTGATGTATTTGAATGCCACATCATTAGTTTCTATAAAATTATCAATAGTTTGAAACTAATATTGATTGAAAAATTGAAATCCTTAAATGTTCCAAGCAGAGTATAAATAACTAACACTTGCCCGCGACTACGTACGCGCATTTCTTGTTTTTTTTCAGTTCCCGTAGGAATTTCGGGAAATCCTCTCTTAGTGCTTCCCGGAGTGTGGGAAAGCTTCATGCCAAATTTCAGCTTTCTACGACCAGAAGTTTCGGCTGTGCGTTGTCTGTCAGTTACTAAGTCAGTAACGGAAGAATTTTATATATATTGATTTGAAAATTCCTTTCAAAGTTTTGTTTCTATTCACCCCGATTTGTCTATGGAACTGGTTTGTAGATGCAGCTGGAATATGGCAATAGGAATTTCTGACCTAAACAAGATAGCACTCTAGTATTCGGCTTTCTTGAATATGTATCAGGACTTGATAAGTGATATTAAAAGCACATAAAACGATTGTTTCAAAAAGATTTTTACTGAAACTTATTTATCTATAATATGGATGTCCTCTATAATAACAGCCGCACGGGTCGATCTTCAAGTTTAAGCAACACTTGCCAAGGTTGGTCTGTGGATGGGTGACCATCTTAACATATCGAGTTTTCTCCGTGCCTCGGAAAGCGCGTTAAGCTGTTGGTCCCGGCTGTCATTTCTAGAACTTTGGCAGTCGTTACGGATTGTCAGAAGCCAGTAAATCTGACTCCAGTCTTATCAAAAAATACCGTGTTACCCATTTAATGGGTTGTGGAGGTCTGGTAGGCAGCCGCTTCACGTAAAATACTGGTATTCAGCTGAATCCGGTTTGACTAGAAGCCGACCCCAATATAGTTGGGAAAAGGCTAGGCAGATGATGATTAATGTCCTCTATAAAACTGTACTACATCACTTTGCTCCATTGTCAATCCTTTCCGCAACGTACGCGATGTAAGGATATTTTTTTGTGATTTTTTTCACATCTTGGCTTACATAATCGAAGTTTTCATAAGGATCCCTAACTTTTTTGAAAATATTCTATAGCCTATGTTCATCAGGGATAATGTAGGATTCTAATGGCGAAAGAATTTGGAGCCTATTCCTTTCAAACAAACAAACATTGAAACAAATCTTTCCTATTAGTAATATTAGTTTAGACTTATTCTAGTGCCGAAGAAGCGAGTCTTAAAACCGGCTAAAGAGATTGCTTATTTACAACACAAGAGAAGAGTAATCCACCCTTAGCCTTTACAAATAAATTATTTTTATGAACAAAGCCTTGGTAATTGTATTTAATTATAAAAGGGGTGTAGTTTGCAAGGTAAATCTAGTCTACCGCAGACGGGATACAGGGTCTCGCTTTAATATATTTATGCTCCACCGTATTTACATTTACTTAGTACTTAAAAAAAATATGTATGAAGAGTGAGGTTGTATTGGTAATTTTCTGATAGCAAATGAAATTGATAGAGGCCTCGGGTTCATTGCTAGGTTAGGCTAGGTGTTATTGAGTTTAACATCTATACTAATATATATAAAGCTGAAGAGTTTGTTTGTTTGTTTACTTGAACGCGCTAATCCCAGGAACTACTGGTCCGATTTGAAAAATTCTTTCAGTGTTAGATAGCCCATTTATCGAGGAAGGCCAATAGGAACAGTTATGAAAATTGTGACGCAGACGAAGTTGCGCGGGTCACTAATTATGACAATAAAGTAGTTATGACATAAAGTGTCCGTAGAATGTGCTCGTGTCTCGTTCTGGATTATCTACTTGAGGTCTTATACAAAGCGGTTATCGCGTGAATATGCGATCGTCGCCTTCATTCTTTCGACAAAGCCGAACTGCCCTCTGTCAGCGAGATGAAGTATCAGGATTACCGTTCAAATGAACACAACGATCGCGTATACGCTTTATGATCGCTTTGTATTTGTATGACGCCTCATTCCTGAACGAGAGAAAAGTGGGTTAAGTAAAATAGAGAAAGAAGACTCCGTAATACCTAGTTAAAGCAGCTCATGAGTGTTTTTGTTCCATGAGCTACCAAATGTGGGGCACATGAGCTTTGCATAATACGCCGAAAATGTCCGCGGTTTGCTCACGTGGAAGTTTTCAAAATTAGGAAAGTTATCTCATTTGTACGAATAGTAGATCCTGAAGGTATTAATCAAAGGTTTTTCTTGTGTAATTTTGTGGTCTTTTCGCTGGAGTATCCGCATTTGTGTTCAGTAGTAGTTGGTTTCTGGCTTCATGGAGAGTAACGAACTATCATCTGTTACAACGTTTTCTATCCTTGTAACAGATGTAAGGAAAACATTTTTGTTTTGTTCATTGTGTTACGTTTTAGTAGGTATGAGAACAATAGTTGTAAGAGTGGCTACCTTGAGGCCGTGGATCCAACTGTTGCTCAATGAAGATGATGGATTGCCTAACCTAAATACTTGTTCACATTTTTAGAAAGTGTATTAAAAATTGCGTGTAGAAAGACGCAGCATTGGAGAACTTCCATAAGTTGGACCGATAACCCGATGAAAACAGCGTGACTGCAGGATGGGAGAAGCGTGACACCACTCAGTGTGCCAGATTTTGGGAGCGACCTATGTCTAGATAAGGACAACGTTTGGCTGAAATTTTGATAATGATGAGAAGGGAAATAAAGCAATGGGATCAAATCCTTAAAAGTTGACGCCTCAATCCCGCCGTCAAACTGCTTGCGAATGAAATGTATAAAACGTTTGGTCCAGAATAAATGATTTATTTATTATTTTTCAAATCGGACCAGTAGTTCCTGTGATTAGCGCGTTCAAACAAACAAACAAACAAACTCTTCAGTTTTATATATTAGTATAGATTAATCTTCAGTCTACAGCAACTTTCATCTCCATTATCCACAGCACATACAGAGTTGATACGACAGAGGGGCATTAAATTAAACTACGTATACTATACGTGTTCAGTATTAATTCGATACGGTACAAAAACAAAAAGCGCCATAAATGAGAAAATATTTTTTTCAAACAAACTAAATAGCTTGCAAATCCGAATAAAACGCAACCACCCTTTGTAAAAAAATGACACTGACCTTAGATACCGCTAGGTAACAAAGCGGCAAGCGCGGTGCGCGGTATCTCGTGTGCTCGGCGGGGGCCGGGCCGGGGTGGCCGCCGGCGACTTAGGCCTCCGCTCGCACTGGCTTTTATGTTAGGTAACGTTTCGAAGTACGCGCACAAAAACAAACACACTAAATTTTTAAATTTTCGATGTGTCCTCCATTCACATTGATGCACAAATTATACCGACGGAGAATATTGTTATTTATTTTTCTAATTAGATCACTGTCCGTCGCTAAGCACTTTAATTTGTGAAATGCTAAAATAATCCTATTTTTTAACTCATCAATTGTATTTACCTCTGAGGCATACACTTCACCCTTAATGTAACCCCACAAAAAGAAATCCATGGGAGTGAGGTCCGGAGATACTAATACTAAATAATAATAATCCCAAGTTACGTGTCCTATCACCATAAAAAACAGTCAATCACAAAAAAAAACACTAATACTAAATAATAATAATCCCAAGTTACGTGTCCTCTCACAATAACAAAATAAAATTACAATTGTTTGCGCGCGAATTCCACAAACCGTACGTTCCGAAAAACAAGCGTCGGCGCACTGAGGGACTTACCGATCCCAAAAAACAAGGATGCAACAAACTGACCTATCTCTATTTCTTTCGCTCGCTTTATGTTAGTCGCTTTCGTAGTGAAAGTGCAAGTGTGTGTGTATTGATTGCTTCCTTGTTTGCATTGCCAATTTTTAGTGAATGTCCTTTCGACATGCGTCAGAGCGGCAACAACGCATCGTAGATTTATCGTTGTAAGGTGCATGACCTATGCTTAGACGATAATCAGCCGTTAGAAAAGATACATCGTGTTCAAACCGTGCAAAAACTTTAAAAATCATTTGCGACTAAACTACTGCTCCTAATTAATTTATTTTTGGTACAGAGCTTGAAAATGGTACCTAGTATAGGCAGTTTAAAGGAAAGCCCCTCTGTCGTATCAACGTTGTATAAGGTTGTTAGGTACTAACATTTTAATATTGTTTAATAAAAACCATGTTTTTTTTAAATTTAAAACACGTCAACACGTCAGTAGAACCTTTGGCCCACAGACAATGGCGCATACGAAAGCGTGTCGGAGGTATTGTGATAAATATTCGCGAAGCACTGCCTTCCTGAAAATCAATTTATCTTCCGGTTATTAAGCTGCCAATCTTTTCGCTTGACAAACACATTATTAGCCGTTTCTCTCATGTGTGCTTCAAGCGTTTTTCCTTTCAATTTAGGAACGTATAAAATTTGAAAATACATAATATAGGTAGACACGGGTTGTTTAATGATAGCTCGCGTAATTGGGGAACTTAGAACATTATACTTAAGGAGTAGAAGAAAAGATGAAGAGAAGCTTTTTAGATCAGAAGATTTAAGACGTGGTAGTAGTGGCCTTCCCATCTTCGACCCCTTACATTCCGCACATCTTCGTATACTATTCACCGATTCATACAATCACACTCATAATTCATCTAGCAGTTATTAAAATTAATATCAATTCGAAGAAAAAAGTCATGGTACATTCATATTTTAAGTAGGTAAATACCAACACAGTTAATTTCTCTTTGTGTCACAATAAAGGCATCCAAAGAACGCTGGCATCGGTTACCCGTGCGAATGTGACCCGGTTAGCACTGTCCCAATTGACGAGGATTCCGGGAAAGAAACCGGTTTACTGACCGGACTTGGCAAGCTGCTCTAGTCCGTACTTATTGCACCCGGCCGAATTAACGACACCGCCCATTCTACCGAGAAATGGCTTTTAAACATTGTAGTTGAAATGAAAAGAAAGAGAATTGCAGGTATTTTATGGAAGAGCACTTGAGCTACTAAAATATTAATGAAATTAGTCACAAGACTTAATTGTAATGATTGCAAACATAGATGTTCAAACAATGACTGCAGGATTTATTTAAATTCATTTAGCGTGGAGGACAAATTTTATGATGCTGTTCTAGTTAGTTGTAAGTTTTGTGTAATTTGTTAATTTAACAAAATATTTTATACTCAAAGCCTTTTCCGTAGGTATAAATGCAAAGAAACTTAGAAGACAGCCTTGTGACGTCTAGAGTTGCACAACTAGGGGCCGAGGTCGCTCCCGGAAGTGTGACAAAGTTCTTAAAGCCTTTAAATCATTTAATGCAAATGGGTAATTTTGTTTTTCCTAATTATAAGCCGAAGGTGAATCTCATTACGGTACTTAGATTAATAATGACGGTCGGCCTGTCCCAACTTTGTCTGTTAGTTAACTCTCACTGAGTAAAATTAATTGAGAAAATTTTCACTAAATTCGTGTAGGCGAAACGTGATAAATTTGTGAAAGTTTGAAGCACCTGTTTTGGACAAATATTCAACTACCTGTCGGTAAGCGGAGATATATGTGCCCGATTTATCTAAAGACCACGTTACGGTCGCAGTAATGGGTAAAAATCTATGGAGTGTAATATTAGATCGTTTGTTCGCAATCCGGACACTCAAGGACTCGACAATATCCGATAACATCGTTCAATGCTTTCATAGTTTTACTCACTGATGATTGACGTGACGTCAACATGCCTTGCACGTGTTCCTGATAACCGGACGTCTCTCACCTCAATGCAAAACCATTTGATTGTTATCATAAAGTTTTGGGAGAGTACAATTCCTTGGAAGTCGGATAGTCCGTGAACCAGCTCTTTTCTCGTTAATTAGTTTATAAAGTCAATCAAAACCATTTCGCTGGGCCTGCAGCAGTTCCCGACAGTGTAATTAGTGAGGTGATTAGATTAAAAAGGCAGTGTTAATTAATTATCGACTACTCTTGTTTTCATTGATTTTCCTTCGTGTCATTGTAATGTCAAGACAATCTGCGTAACCTATAGCTACTTAATAATCTCTCTAGTAGGATAAGTAACGATTGAACGTTACTTATCGCACTATTTTTAGGGTTCCGTACCCAAAGGAATAGGAATTCCCTGCCGGAGTCTGTGTTTCCTGATAGCTACAACCTGGGAGTCTTTAAATCAATAGTGAATAGGTTATTTCTAGGCAAGCGTGCTCCATTTTCGACCACATCCTCGCTTACCATCAGGTGAGATAGTGGACAAACGCGTGCCTATCAATAGTAAAAAAAAAAGGGTAACCAACGGAAGCCTATTACTAAGCCTCCGCTGTCCGTCCGGCTGTCCGTCCGTCTGTCCGTCCATCGGTCTGTCTGTCAGCGGGCTGTATCTCAATAACCGTAATAGGTAGTTGAAATTTTCACATATATGTATATCTATTGCCGCTATAACAACACATAATAAAAGTTAAGGTTTATGGTTTACGGAAGCCTTCGTGTGCGAGTCCGACACGCACTTGGCCAGTTTTATATTATAAACTAGTTGACCCGCGCAACTTCGTTTGCGTCACAATTTTTATTACTGCTCCACTTCTGTTGGCCTTAGCGTGATAATATATAGCCTTGATTTAGCCTATAGCCTTCCTCGATAAATGGGCTATCTAACACTGAAAGAATTTTTCAAATCGGACCAGTAGTTCCTGAGATTAGCGCGTTCAAGTAAACAAACAAACAAACAAACTCTTCAGCTTTATATATTAGTACTAGCTGACCCACGCGGCTTCGCTCCCGTCAACTGGCTACTACCCTACCTACCCTACCTACCCTACCTACCCTACCTACCCTACCTACCCTACCTACCCTACCTACCCTACCTACCCTACCTACCCTACCTACCCTACCTACCCTACCTACCCTACCTACCCTACCTACCCTACCTACCCTACCTACCCTACCTACCCTACCTACCCTACCTACCCTACCTACCCTACCTACCCTACCTACCCTACCTACCCTACCTACCCTACCTACCCTACCTACCCTACCTACCCTACCTACCCTACCTACCCTACCTACCCTACCTACCCTACCTACCCTACCTACCCTACCTACCCTACCTACCCTACCTACCCTACCTACCCTACCTACCCTACCTACCCTACCTACCCTACCTACCCTACCTACCCTACCTACCCTACCTACCCTACCTACCCTACCTACCCTACCTACCCTACCTACTATAATTTGAGATTTAAACTATCCTATCTCTCAAGTTGGATCGAACTGCACATGGTGTGCGAATTTTATTATAATCGGTTAAGTGGTTTAGGAGTCCATTGAGGACAAACATTGTGACACGAGATTTATATATATTAAGATAGATATAGATGTGATAGTTAAAGTTTCCTAATTTTCAAAAATACCAGTCCAATACCCTATTAACACAAGAATCTTTAAAGGCGCTCGGTACAAATCCGGGCATCCCTTCAAAATTGTATTAGTTCGCTAAAATAGGTACAATTAGGTACGTAACCAAAACCGATACATCCTGAATATTTAAGTCAATTTCAATCTGTTCGACGAGCACCCGATTGATCGGATTTTAGCGTTTAGGAATAGATTCGGAGCGAGATTTCCACGTGAGTTGAGAGCGAGGTCGGAATATGTCGCCTTGGGTCCTTGCAGGTGCTACCTCGTTACTAGAGCAGCCTCGACCCAAGTGTGACCTCTATGAAACACGGTGTTTTGTTGACACATTCATGGCTGCGTTTCGAAATATACAACCCAAATCTGTACACCCATCACATCGTGAGCCTATTGCACAGTTTCACTATTTATGGTAGGTATCTGCACAGAAAATATTATCAACGGGAGATTTTGTCACAAACTCGTTCATTATTTAAAATGTACGAACTGATTGTTTTCAGAAATGTTAATTAGTCATGATGGATTTTTTGCATTGCAATTAACGAAACGTTTTCATTTCCGTCAGTAAGACCAAGTTTTTTTATGTAACGAAATATGTTCCGAAAATATCTTCTTTTACTTTCTCAGTATAGCACCTATTGGTATTATTTTTCGTTCAGATCTTATCTACGTAAATGGAATTCTAATCACGCGTAGCAAGGCACACGGCTCATCAGTATAATTGTTCTATGGTCACAGGTCGGTTCGAGTACGCCACTAGACTTGCCAGAGTAACGTTCGGCGCTTTGACAGTGTATAAACGCAGCTAATGTATTACTCAGAAAAAATTGAGAGGAATAATCTAGATACGAGTTTGTATGGAACCCTCAGTGCGCGAGTCAGACTTGTGTGATTTTTTTGTCGTCGTTTCGGTTTACCCATAGGTATATGGTTGTTGTGTCACAGCACAGGGGATAACGCCCTGTGCATATTACCCGTGACTGATCTGGCTTGATCTGACAGAATTTTTCCCCGAGATTTGTGTGGAAAATTTCCGCAAGTAATCGCATGTGACACTTTCTGCACACAGGTACGTACCTACGCGTGGGTAAGTATATTCACTGCAGCTTTCATCACTAAATTCAAACACAAACCTGAAAATCCTTCAAAGTAATTCCTGCGTTAATCTTAGAAGCGTGACAAAAAACGACCCACAGAGAGTTTCTCACCTCGAAACATAAAGGCAAAATAAGAAAGTTACCTTTAAAGCAATTACTCACGAGCATTCAAATAAATACAAATGTCGACTTTATAGGTACACAAAAAGCTTAACGTCCCAGCAAATATGTAATTCCAACGGAAAAATGTTATCCGTCGGGAAAATGCTCATAGCCGCTAAAACTTCTTATATTAAAAGGTTTTTTTAATCTATTCAGAGAGAATTTAGAGGGCCGTTAGTGTCAAAGCTTGGCTTCACTCCTTTCAAGTCTTTTCTTGTGATGCCGAGAATGTTATCGGAATTTTTTGGGTATCATCACAATTCATACGCGATTGTTATCACTTTATACTAGTGCTTTGTACTAGAGCGATATTAAATTTTCATAGGTTATATTGTGTGCGTAAATCATCTTTATAGCGGCCAGATAGCATAGAAAAGCGATGAAAAAATATTGTGTTCATGAATGTGTTAGAAGGACGAAAATTACAAAAATAGGTAAGAATTTTTGAATGGAAATAAAATGTAAATAAAAACGATACACGTGTGCCAGATCATTCAATGAATATTATGTAAAGAGAAACAAATAAACACATACAAGTGCGATCAGCGGACTATAAGAAATCAAAGAATAGAATACAGATTTATACTCAAAAGTGTTAATTAATGGATATTGGTAGCAGTTCGTTAAATTTCAGCATGTTGTTTTATCTATAAAAGGTCCTGGCAGTGCAAGAGAGTAACTAACTAAAGCCATTTTTTCATTAGAAATTGTATACCTATTTGACCAATAAATAGATCAAGTCCAGTAGTAAATCATATGAGACTTAAGTCATACGAACAGAACATTGTCTTTCTACAGAGTATGCAGTAGCATGTTTGCCTAGCTAATAAACTTTAAAAAGTAAGTACGTAAAGAATGAGACGAGTGTGGATTTAATTAAACTAATAAATGACCACAGTCCGTGTGGAGGCACTTATCTGTCTGCAGCGCGCTGGTCCGCAAAGTGAATCCTCTTAATTGCACCCTGAAGTAATTGGAAATCTTCGCCACATAATATCGAACTGCCCTCTCAAAGAAACTAACCATGATCCGTTCATTAAGATTTCAACTTCTGATTAAATTAAAAGTTTTTTTAAACTTTTCTACTCAGTTTTTTTTTGTGCCATTCTTGTTAAAGAAGTGTCTTCACTGCTCAAGAAAAAATGCGATCTATCAATATATTTTTTTATGAAAAGCTCGCTCAAGCCGAAAATCAATTTTAACAATTTCTTTGTAACTAACTTTGAAAACACTTTTGTTTCTTTTCTATAAAAGGTATTATAGTAGTTAAAATTTACACTAATAAAAATAAAATTAGTTACGCCGTCAAGTCAAAGGCAGCTCAGTCTATGATATCCATTCCCGGCTCAACGGTTTAAAATAAACTATCATTTATTTCGATGGCCAACAGTTTCTAGAGACGGTGTAGCCGGATATCGGCTTATAAATCAGGCGATGTGCATCCGGGCAATGAGCGCGGCGGCGGTACACGCGCGGCTCGGCGCAGCGCGGCGTGGCTCGGCGCGGCGCGGGCGAGCCGCCAGCCGCGTGTCCGACACGCTACCTGCAAGCTCACCAACTGTTCGTAGCTGCACCGGAACTGCTGCTACAATATTTTGTATGCGTTCACAAAATAAACGCAGCGGTGCAAACATATCGCCAAGTTTACGCTACATTTTCGTATTCCGATGAATTGAAAGACTCGTTAAATGCGAGAAAAAATCAAAGCATTGTTTATATTGAGCTATGTTAATTAAATTGCTTCGTGTTCATCGTGATAATGTTATTAAAATATGTTTGTTATTGAACATAAAATGGACAACAACCAACCGAAACGGTCGGATCCAAATTATAATTGTGTAAAGTTAACAGACAGAATTGTTCATTTGAAACTGATGGCTTCGATTTCAATAGACCTTTTAAATGAGCTTCACATTGTTTTCAGTTAAATACTAATTAGACCTTGTTTTCAATTCGTATGTTCTATGGAGATTCCACGAGTAAGAATTCATTAAAAGGGAATATGTAATTAAAATAAAAGAGCACAATGCAATGTAGGTACGAGTACCTAATTGATTTAGTTTGTTTGATAAAACAGAACTGGAAAAAATGGATATGGCTTCATATGTTGAGTGATGGTGAGTGAGTCATGCAAAGTAAGTTAACAAAGAAAAGCAAGCACCATAAAATATGCAGACGTGCGCAACACAAATTGCGCTAACTTGAGAATGAAATGCAAAACTTGAACGTTGCGGAGGCCAAGCGCGAGTCAAGTGTGCGCTCTGTAAATAGGACGGACAGACTTGGGCGAGCGCGCCGAGCGCCGCTAACTCGCCTACAATATTATTGTGTGCTGGTGTGCTGCTAACTAACTTGTTTGTCATTTCAGATACAGGCATGACTAGTGTGCCGCGGTCCGCACGGAATGCCTCGAGGAGCTATCCGCTCGGTTCACTCGTGGACTCGTAGCCGCTATCCTTGCGGAATACAATGTAAATCACTTTGATTTATGTGCACTAAACGATAGTGCGACGGTAAGAGTTGGATCTTTCTTTGTTGCCGTACGTCTTGCATTTCCTTAATTTATAAGAAACGTATTATTGTCATTTTGAGCCGAGGGGATGGCGCTCAGGGGATGCTGTTGTGTCTTGACTTCTATCCCTAGCTAAACATACTTATTATTTTCCGACATTACAATATCATAATTTTTTCTATTGCTAAAACAACTCATTCACTTTGGACTTCAAATAATAAAAGCCAGCTCTCAAAAAGCGTCAGCCTCAACGGATACGGAGGGAAACAGACACATAATTGCGAAGTTCAAACATTTCATATCTCGCAGCCGTCGACGGTCATATTTCACCAATCTTGTTGTTCACTGCAGTGCAAGTAAATCTTTTCAGACGCGGGCGTGTTCCACTTTTTTAACGTTGTAGTAATGGCGTCGACTTGAGAGACTTTTATTGGAGTCCATTCGGTTAGAATATAGGGGCTGTTAGCGTCATATAACAGCAATTTTGCCATTCCGAGTGTCTTCACCGCAATGTTTTCAAATAATGTTAAAATTACCACATTTCATGTGTTATAAGTCTCTTTCGTAACCTTATTGTTCGAAACTTTAGTATATCCGCTGTGAACTCAACAGCTCTTTTGTTTTATATTTCAAAGGGCTTCCAGTAACTGCTATGTTGACTTTACAAAACTCTACGAGCTCACTTCTATGTCAGCTAAAATACAAAGTTTTAGTACTGATACAGCACACGTACACCCGTGAGTTTATAAAGAATAGCCTGACAAAACCGATGAAGGTAATCCTTGGGTCAGTGAACGTCAAAAATATGTGCATGTCAAATTCAGTGCTCCGAAGTTTTCTATTTTGCTGTCTACCGAAATGTACTCGGAGCTTTTGTTATGTTGGTGTCCAATAAAATTAGTAGGACCCAATAAATAGCCACCGGTAAAACAGCCTTAATTTAAAGTCACAATATCTTAATACATCCCTTTACTAATAAAAAGCCAGACGTTTTTACAATAGAGATCATTAGAAGTATAAGAAGTCTTCAAAAGAGCGGATGTAAGTTAATACTCAGAATAATTAATCTGAATCCTTACGATCGTTGGTACTTTTGTTGCATTATTTTGTCCCAGCCACTGTTTTAAAGTTCTCTGTTAATTAAAAATCCTGTATCTCATGTGTAATGAAGTCTACCTCATCCCGGGTGTAGAATATTAAAATATGTAAATTATGGTTTAGATATTGTACCTATATACTTACATCTATCGTGTCACGCAGCGGTTCATCAACACCGACTTGAAGATGTAACCTCATGCAGAAGCTCTCTGCGACATTATCCAAGCATCATATTCGCATTGTGACGTCACCCGCCCCCCACAAAATCTCGCCGCCGCCGTGCCGCTCATTGTACCCGTCCCACTTTTTAATCTGGAGACGTCGAATAAAAGCACAATACTAAGAAACATCTTGCTCGGTATTTGTTCCTCTTTTAATCAGCGAGTACTCAAATGGTTATTTCATAAAAATAACTTGATACATTACTTTATGTCATCTATACGGCCTTCCATTCGATTTTCATTGCCGATACATATCTAGTGGAGAGCACATAATAAATGACGTCACGAGAAAGAAAAACTACACGTCCGATATTAGCGGCGCAATATTAATCTAAGGATGGTGGCAGCGTCGTGACGACAACACGTCTTCTGGTGTAGGACTGTCTGCGACGGGGGGATAAATCATAGCTATATTACCAAGTCAGTATGTGGCAGGTCGTAATATATCAAGAGGCATAAAGAAGCAGGCTCGCCGAGTGCCGCTGGATCTGCTTCCGCCTCGACGTGGTCGCGTGAGGGGAATGCGCTGCTGTCGCGAGCCCAGCGCTCAGCAATTGAGATGAATGTTGCGACCCGGCCCGCCGCTGCCGCTGTGCGCTACCCAACTACTTCTTATACATTTCATTTCGTTTTCTCACAGCCTCACGTCGCCACAAATGTCGATCGCAACAATCCGCAGTGACATATAGCTGAGTTATTAACATGTAAGAGGAACTGCGATGAGACAAAGTTTTTGCAAAACCATCTGTATGTGAGCGAGCGCTTTGTATTAGCAACAAAGCCACACCGGGACTTGCATCGCTGGAGCTTTTAGGCGGGCAGTTATCGTGCCAGCCACAAATGCGAATTTACGCTTTGCATTTTGAAAAATTAAAAGCGACATTTTCAATGCAATTGCGAGCGTTCTTTCCGCAGTCGGCGCGGGTAATGGCCACTCCAATCCGAAATTGCGCGGTCTTTTTTGTTGCCGACGCTTTCGTAAACACTCATTTGTACCTACTATTTACAGAACTCTTCACTTTTACTTAATCACAAGTAAATCACTCCATTTTCGGACGACTTTCAATCAATCACTGAATAATGCCCAAATCGGCTGAGATTGTTTGTCATTTCAAGTCGTTAGTAGGTAGGTACCTACTTACTTATAGGGTTGGTCATCAATACAACTTTTTATTACTACATTAAAATGAAATTGTGCTTGTTTTGTATAAAAGAATTGACTCTCTGACCTACTTCCTGTAACGCTACATTAACTGGATAACACGTTACATCTTGGCTAGACTAGAGTCAGATTTACTGGCTTCTGACAATCCGTAATGACTGCCAAAGATCTACAAATGACAGCCGGGACCAACGGCTTATCGTGCTTTTCGAGGCACGGAGGAAACTCGTTATGTTAAGATGGTCACCCATCCACAGACCAACCTAGGCAAGCGTTGCTTAACCTTCAAGATCGACCCGTGCGGCTGTTATTATTTAGCCATGAGCTTCTCATATCCTATACTTATGTAGGTACAAGTAATATTAGGTATAAACTAACAAAACATCAGGAATTTAAACCGACTAAACGCAAGTATCAAAACCAACGAGCCGTTGTTATTGCATAAAGAGTTGGTAATTCAAAACAGTTACAGAGTTACATTAGTAATCAACCTAATGTAAACAGAGCTTACTTCGATTTTTAACCGTTATGTTCATCATAAAATTAAAGTACAATCCATTTTGAGGCACCCTTTCAATAACAACAGTGTAATGATGGCAATCAGCTTAAATACTCAATTTAAATAGCCAGATGTTGGATGGGGTTGTTAGTGCAAAGGCGGGCGCCGCGCAGCTGGGTCACGCTGGGTCGCACGGGGACGCGCTGGGACGCGCTGGAAGTGGTTGGAACGCGCTGGGACGCGCTGAACAGGGCTGGAACGCGCTGGGTTGCTTCTCCACTATAACACGCTGCTCCGCTCACGTGCGACTGCCTCCCAGAACTTCAGCCGCCTTAATAGCTACTAATAATAAAAGCAAACGAGCGAACGACTTGTAACAAATTGCATTATCTGCCGAAATGGCCCTTGGAAAGCATTCATGTCGCCGCTCCGTAACGTTAACTCTTTTCCGTTTTGATCTTCGCAAAATTGAGTTTGGAAAAGCGGATCACGCCGCTGTGTTTCTAAGAAAATTAAGTAGATTTATCTCGTTACTTATTGGATTAACATTTCTGTAGGACTTTTCGCCACGCACACTGAACTTAATTTACACAAATGCTGCATTAGCACCATTAAGTGAGATAATGTATTTAAGCATATAAACTACCGACTATTTTTCCGCTAGTGACAATTAAAAACTACTCAGCTCTTTTTATAGTGGGACATTAAATTTATCTTCTTAATTTTTTGCAAAGTGGAAACCTTCAGTGGGGCAAGAGATTAAATTAAAAAATGGTATAAAAAGTTGACTTTCCGGGCGAGGCTGCATTGCAACGACATTAATTCAAAAGTCGCCATCTAGAGCAAATTGTCAAGCTGAGTGCAGACACGCTGCGCCTTATTCCCAGCCAAGTTTAGAAAGCTAGATAATGTAGGTGGCAGTCTGAGCCTTATTTCAAAGTTAGTATTAATGTGAAGCAATAAACTAGCATAATATCTGGTGCGGAGTTGAGTGTTCAAATAACAGTACGCTATGTGGTTTGAGTGTGTTTCTATGTGCACTATTATAGGGCTGTAAATTCGGTGGTTTAATTCTAGTGGCGCAAATAAGAAGTAATAGAGCTATAAATGTAGCTAACAAGGTGCGAATGTATCGGCATTCGGTTCATTATTATCGGCGCTGCACGTTCCAACTTGGCAAATACTTGGTTTATGATGTCGTGCAGCGCCGCGCTAAATGTTTTGTTGCGAATTCTTCTCCCTTGCAAGCGAATTGTAGTTCGCTGGCATGAGAGCAAAATGTTTTGATAAAAGCACAAAATGACGTACTTCATTAATTAAAAATTTTGCTCCGCGTTTCGTATAACTGTCCAATGTAAGAAACTATGGTCTTTATTTCTACCGAATTATTTAGTTTAATATCAGAGGGGAAAATCTTGACGTTTTAACGTATCAAGAATTGGCTTTCATGTGTAACATTACATTTTTACACATGGCTGCATAAAAGGTACATCTGCCAATAATTTATAACCTTTTTATTTTTTTGACTAATTTTACATTTACTCATCCGAGTAAACGAGAAGGTTTGCGAAAAAACTAAAAATCTTCGGAAAAAGCCCTTGAAATATCTTTTGTCTTGTGGCCTTTTAAATAAATATATTTTCAAATATTTCGCATCTGAGATAACCCTCTTTGATCCAGTGCTCGTCCTTCCGACTATAATTTTTAACATCTAAAAATAAGCTTCCATCATAGAGTGGGGAAAAGTGGCACTCTGTTCTCTTTGATTGTTGCAAGACAACGGTTTAAATGTAATGTGTCTTTTATGTCTTTCAATGACCAGGAAAAATGAAAAGTCCTTTTATATCTTAATCAGTGTAGAACCTTCACTGTCCAAGATCGTTCAAAATGCTTAGAAGAATTATTAACGAGCGGAAGACTTTTTCTAACTTTTTTCTTCGAACCTCCTTAATAAAGGTCAATCATTGCACGAAGGAACAATTTTGAGCTATAACTGAGGTTTTTTAGTTAGGCGACCGATAATAATTCTCCCGACTCAATTTCGGCCACGGTAGTCAATATTAAGCACGAGATATTATAAGTAGTGAACTAGTGTGTGCACGCTCTGTTTCTTTACACTCCTAGTATGCTTAGGACCAGGCGCTGAAGCAACAGCTTACCTATTTGCTCTCCAAGGTGGTTGTCGTACCACCATATTCCAAACTCCTGGCTGCTACCGAGACATTCTTAATAGAAACACCTAATAAAAACTTGCCTCGTTTGGGAATCGAACCCTGAACTCTTCGCTCAGAAATCCCGCATGCGGCTAAAAGACCAACTAGCGGGGTAACCAACGTTTGAAAATATAAACTTAGCTTTCTATTAAATTTCAAAACCAAAACCCAGGAGAACTCAATTAGAACTATTCGCCTTCTCTAAAACATAGCTATGTATAAATTCTAAGAAGAAACTAACAACCAGATTTATGTTGGCTACAGAAAGTCGAGGAATTTCGTCAGGTTAGATAACTCGGTTTATTCCTACATTCCAAAGGGAAGTGAAAGCAGAAACATTGCCGGTGCTTATCAGGAAATCTAGTTATTGTCGCGCTCCAACGCCATGTTCTATAACTATATTTTATGTTATTCTATTTCTTCTGTAGATAACAATCACGGTAACTTGTAGTTTGTGCCAATGTTATTTTGTGGGAGAGTATATTTTGAATGAAAAATATAAATACCTATGGAATACTCCATGTTTTCAAAGATGTTTTCTTCGCACAAACAATTCTGATACGTGAAATAGTCTCGTTGCGTACAGTTTGTAGCCTACAGCCTACACATGGCCATAAGGTTCAAATTTCAAAATAAAATCAAAATAGAATGTGTATCCGATACAATGCACGGTAACAAAGTCCAAAAACAAAAAATATCGCTAAAAGCGTGTGAAATCCGCGGGTGCTGGTTGGTTTCATTTTGGGAAGTTCTCGTAGCGTAGCGCGTAGCAACCGTAGCGCGTAGCAACCGCGTAGCACCTATAGCGATCGTAGATTTAATAATTTTTATTCCGAGTTAGAAATACTCCGTGTTATTATGGGAAAATATTTATAAGATCGTTTAAACATCTTAGTGTTCTTGTTTTTGTTGTGCTGCTCGTAAAATAGTAAACTTTTATAACTTATTTGCTTCAATATATTCAAAACTCGTATTTAGTATTTAGTAGTTGTAGTTGTAGAAATATACATGAAACAGTCTCTGAAACAGACCAAAAATTTCATTTCACTCAAAATGTTATATCTTACTCAACCATATTTTTGATAGGAGGATTGAGAGGCGATTGTGCGGTGGGTTCTGATGGCATATCGGGAACGTTCATTAAGAAATTTAAAAATCTTCTCATTCCCCATCTCACTCATATATGTAATTCGGTTTTTGCCACTGGCATCTTTCCAAATGCGCTTAAGCTGGCAGTAGTGCACCCTGTGCATAAGGGAGGGGATAGTAATCGATCGAATAACTACAGGCCTATATCTATTTTGCCTACACTTTCTAAATTAGTTGAGCGACTTATGAATAACAGATTGGTTAAATACTTGGAGCAAAATCATCTTCTTTCTGCCTCCCAATATGGTTTCCGTTCTGGAATCTCCACAAACAATGCTGTACTAGACCTTACAACTAGCATCTTTTCTAATCTAGATAAAAAGCAAAAGGTAATTGGTATTTTCTTGGACCTGGCAAAAGCCTTCGATACGATTTCGGTCCCCAAACTTATCGCTAAACTTGAAAGGATTGGAATTAGAGGCATTCAACTGGCTCTTTTTGAAAGTTACCTCACGGGTAGGCGACAATGCGTCAGGATCGGTGACTGGATCAGCGATGAGCTTACTATAACATACGGCGTCCCCCAAGGCAGTATCATTGGTCCGACCCTCTTTCTCATTTATATCAATGAGCTCTGTCGCTTAACGCTTCCGAATGCATCCATCTTCACCTATGCCGATGATACTGCCATTTTATTCCACGGAGACTCCTGGGAGTCAGTGTTCCGGCATGCACAATTTGGACTCAACCATGTTACTAATTGGTTGACCCAAAACCTCCTTACTTTAAATGTAGAGAAAACATCCTATTTAACGTTCTCCTTTAATGCCGCTGGGAAACCTCTTTCTTCTCTCTACTCCTTGACAGCCCACTCCTGTAGCTCTCCCCACCTCGCGGCCTGTAATTGCCACAGCCTTTCTCGTAACAACTTGGTCAAATATCTAGGAGTACATATTGATGATTGCTTGTCCTTTTCTTTTCATATACACACAATCACCTCACGAATGCGCAAGTTGATTTACATTTTTAAATCCCTTCGTCACGTTGCGGACTCTAAGGTGCTAAGGCTAGTGTATCTCGCCCTCTGCCAATCGCTGACCCAATATTGCATTGTTACCTGGGGCGGATCAGCGAAAACGCATATGCTGAAATTAGAACGAGCCCAAAGAGCACTCCTGAAGGTTGGTTGGCGATTACCTTACCGCTTTCCCACGGTCGATCTCTATAAAACTTGCAAGGTCCTCTCTGTGCGTAAACTGTATATCCTATACCTTGTATTAACAACACACTCTACAACTCCATACGCCCCATGTAAACTCGCCTCCCAACGACGTAAACATACCGTCTGCCCCGTCATTCGCACAAATTGTCGATCGGTCCAACGTAGTTTCCCGTTCCTTAGTGGACACGTTTACAATAAGGTTAATAAAATTTTAAATATTTATTCTATGTGCAGATCTAATTGTAAAAGAACTGTTACGAGTTGGTTACTAGACTTGGATTATGCAGAGACTGAAGACATATTGAGTGTTTTGAAATGATTTCTTTGTAGCGTTTGACCATCTGGAACCTTGTCAAAGATACTTCGCATATGACCATTTTTGTTTTTTGTACATATTTGTATTTATTTATCTCCCTCTCAATACGTAGAGCTCTTGCAATACTCTGTATGTAACTGCAATTTTGTTTTAATTTTAAGGGTGTGAGCCTGGAGTTCTGTCATACAGGCCCCGTGCCCAGTATAGACTCCAGCTCTCACAAAGGTCTGAAAACCATGCATGTTTTTATATTTTATGTACCTACCAAATTGTACCTTTTTGAGAGAAAATAAACATATTTATTTATTATATACAGAACACAATAATTCAGCAATATCATACGTAGCGTACTATATTCCCCCGCATTGTTGTGGGTGAATCCCGACTAATGCCCTGTGCCAGTGGGTGCGCTGCACAGATCAGCTTTGCATCGCACCAGGCCACAAGAAGTGGTTGCCGTACTTAGCAGCGTCTTACATACCTACCCACCCTGTAAGCCGTCGTAAACTTTGCGGACACCGATCTTACGGATTAAAACCAAGATGCATGATAGTGTTTTGTTTTGTTCTTAAAATGTGTATGTGTTATCTAAACAGACAGGAAGAGCTCACGGCAATATAATAACAGCCACATGGGTCGAACTTGAAGGTTAAGCAACGCATTCCAAGGTTAGTTAGTGGATGGGTGACCATATTTTATTTACCAAGACTCGTCCGTATTTCGGGAATCACGTTAAGGCGTTGGTTCCGGCTGTCATTTGTAGATCTTTGACAGTCAGACGGCAGAAAATCTCTCCCAGTTTTGCCAAAGGGTATAATCAGTTACTGGGTTACGCATAGGTGCCAAAAAACAATATAAATGTTAATTTTATAACAAGAAACTTACCTTTTACACAAAAATATGGATACTTAAGAATCTTAATGCTCTCAGAATACTGTATCAAATGCAATTTATCTACTTCTGATCAAAATAGACTTAAAGCGATTGCAGTTCTGCAGACGCTTCACTATTAGGAATATCTTCCACTGAAGACTAAAGTCACTCGCAATAGTTTCGCCATCGAGTACGATAGTCGACATTCACTTGAAATATTGACATCATATAATCTATCAAAAATGTATGAAATCATGGCTTTTTTGACAGTTTGCGATTGACATGCGAATGCGAACGCTGTTTAAAAATTAGTAGAATTGGCCCTCAGATGAGTGGCATTTGAGGAGTATGGGTTACCTGGGAGTCTTTAAGACAAGAGTGAATAGGTTACTTCTAGGCAAACGTGCTCCATCGTCGACCGCATCATCGCTTACTATTAAACATATAGCCATATATTCATATAGCGCGATAGTGGACAAACGTATGCCTATTTATAGTACAAAATAAAATAAAATAGGCACTTGTCTCACCGCCGACGATGAGCGAGAAGCGAGTAATGCTTAAAACTGGATACGAGTTGGCGAAAAGCGAGTGTGTAGTTCCGATAGATTATTCGCTCGGCTTTTAGCTAGTACAACGGGCGATTACTCGCACCACTCGCTCCGCCTGGTAATATAGGTAGAAATGACAGCTGATTGGTGAGTTCTGACCGCCAAACGAGCGTCGCCAAGCATGAATCGCTGTGCGAGTATTATCTTTGATAGCTCTTGTCGCTGCGACCAACTAGTGGTAAGAACAGCCAGCTATCGACTATAAATGTAGGGACCTATGTGTCTCTTTTACTCAAACGTAATCTATATCTTTTGTCCTCTTCTCAGCAAGAAAAAAGTCGATAGCTGTCTTGTCGGTGAAACAAGTGCCTTAATCAGATGAGTTGTAACGCACCCTCATATTTCGAAAACACAGCCTTATAGGCTTTAACGCAAGCAAAGAGGGCAAAAACTAGTTTCTAAGGAAACAATGAAGTTTGTAGAAAATGTGTCATACTTTTGTTTTTCTCTGACATTCGTATCACCACTCAGGTTGCTTAAACTCTTCCAATACAAAGCAAAAGCCAAAAAAGTAGCTTTGTTCATAATGTGCACTTTTTGTAGCGGTTCATTCCTGGTTTCCGCAAATTAAAGCTTCTTAATTAATTTCAAAACAAACACGCGCAAAATTCAAAATGACTATCACCACTTAATTATGAACAGTCTGGTATAATGTATAATTGTGAATCTGGCTGGTGAGTTGTAATGATTGGACGTGTCATCGCGCAGTCAGTCACGGCTTGCAGATAAAGCGATGAGCTCGATGACGTAATTGCTTAATTAATTATCACTTTCAGTAATGCATAGCCTGTTTACTGTATGGTAACGATAATGGATCACATTGATAGTGATAATTATAACTCGTCCTAGTCGAGGAATGTCTGTCCTTTGAAAAATATTTTTCGACACATTGCTTAAAAAAAGCATTGACCGAGCCTGTATACATTGTTCAAAAGTTAAAAATTTCGCACCATACAATGGAGCGTGCGTTAAAATAGGTACTCTCACCTAAGTACCTACTTTACCACACGCTCGGGATACAAAGTGCGTGCATGCGTAATCTTTACGGTTTTTTTTTTAATTTCCATAAACAATATAATAAGAATACCACTAAGGAGTTTCATGGATTTAAGCTTAAGAGATGTCATTATATTCGTGTTATTTAAGCTACAGAGCGTGCTAAAGAAATATACATACTTACATACATATACTCGACAAAAACGAACTACAGAATAAATTACCAGTTTTTTTTTGTAAAACAAACGTACTGAGCAAAAATGCATCCGTCTGCGTCTGCGTCTGTGTGAGTTTCACAATACGAGAATAAGAAAAGTTCAGAAGCTAGGAGGTGAAATAAAGCGCTGTATACTTTCCAATGCTTCCTTATATTTTGTGATAATACTCAAATAATTATTAAAAAAAAAACTTTCCAAGGCGGGAAAATCACGAATACCATAGATAAAAATGACCGCCACATGAAAATAAAGCTTTTTAAGCATATACCTATTTACTGTAAGTCAAGCCGGATTCAGCTGAATCCGGCTTGACTGGAAGCCGACCCCAATATAGTTGGGAAAAGGCTAGGCAGATGATGACCTATTTACTGTAAGTAAAACACAAGTAAAATAAAAATGGAGCATCTGAAATTACTCTCTTCCACCTGGCGTTAATCACGGCTATTGCCAGGGTCCGCCTTCCTACTTAGCTTCCTCCACTTTGCCCGATCTTCAACATCCTTCTCAGTCAGGCCATTGGCTCTCATGTCGGACTTGACGACGTCCAGCCAGCGCTTGCGAGGGCGACCACGGGGCCTAGCCCCAAGAACAGCCATATTCATGCATCTCCGACCAACGTACTCCATAGGGCGGCGCATGATGTGGCCATACCATCGCAGACGACACTCTTGCAGTTTTTCCCCCACGTCACGGACACCAAGACTACCTCGGATGTATGAGTTGCGCATGCGATCGGATCGCGTTACGCCACTCATCCACCTCAGCATCTTCATCTCCGTGACGCGAAGCTCCTGGGTGTGTCTGCTTAGTGCTGGCCAACACTCGCCCCCGTACAGTAGGACAGGCCGAATGATGCATTTATATATCTGCCCCTTGAGCTTCGGAGGCATTTTGCGGTCGCATACAACGCCCGTCACCTCGCGCCACTTCGCCCAAGCCGCGCCAATACGTGCTTGGACATCGTCGTCCACGATGCCAGACTCGTGCAGCACGGATCCAAGGTACCTGAACGTATCGGACTTTCTGATCAGGTCCGAACCTATTCGGATGGTGTTTGTATCCGTGCTGCCACAGGACATGTACTCAGTCTTCGCCACATTTAGTCTCAGACCACCGTTTTCAAGCGTGTCCTTCCAAATGTTGACTTTGCGCTCAAGATGGGCTTTGTTCTGATTAACGAGGGCGATGTCATCGGCATACATCATTAGCCATGGAGGCTGATCTTGGATGTTTGCCGTAACTACATCGAGCACTACGTTAAACAAGAACGGGCTAAGAGCCGAGCCTTGGTGAACGCCAACAGATATTGGGAAGCCATTCGATTCGCCAACAGCGGTCTGGACAGAGGACACGGAATCGCGGTACATGTCTCTGATAATGTCAATATAGGCCTCGGGAACGCCCTTGAAGCGCAGTGCCCACCAGATGGACTGCCGAGGTATACAGTCGAAGGCCTTCTGCAGGTCTAAAAAGGCCATATGCAAAGCTCTCCTTCTC
The DNA here is from genome assembly GCA_950371165.1 of Lacanobia oleracea. Taxonomy (NCBI): domain Eukaryota; kingdom Metazoa; phylum Arthropoda; class Insecta; order Lepidoptera; family Noctuidae; genus Lacanobia; species Lacanobia oleracea. The sequence continues at coordinate 15,265,888 of OX493393.1, read as the reverse complement.
TCTCTGTAAGCCTCAGCCAGATTCCGTAAGGCGAACACTGCGTCCATGGTGCTGTTACCCGCCCGGAAGCCATATTGACACTCAGAGACAGTACACTCGCTACGGAGCCGTGTGTCAATGATGCGCTCGAAGAGCTTCATGGTGTGGCACATGATCTTGATACCGCGGTAGCTACCACAATCCTGTACGCTACCTTTGCCTTTGTAAACAGGGATAATCAGGCTAAATCGCCACTGGTTCGGCATTTCCTTGGTGATCAGGATGCGGTTAAAAAGATCCGTCAGAAGGTCCACACCATGAGGGCCCATCGCCTTCCACACTTCAATTGGCACATTGTCAGGCCCGACCGCTTTCCGGTTCTTCATGTGGCGAAGAGCAATGCGGGTTTCGTCGGGGGAAATAGGGGAAATAAGCCCAAGGTTAGGAGGCGGTTCCGGAGGAAGGTTATGGGGATGCTGTTTGTTAGACAGCTCCGCGAAGTATGTACACCATCTCTCCTTAACAGAGGGGGCATCGTAGAGCAGCTTACCCTGGGCGTCCCTTACACAAAGACATTTGCTAATGTCCCGTGTAGCTTTCTCCCGGCCACGCGCCAGCTTAAAGATAAGCTTTTGCCCCTCCGCAGTTTCCAGCTTGTCGTATAAGGGCGCCAGACTTTTGCTGCGGGCTCTGGCTACAGCTTTTTTGCAAGCGCGCTTAGCCGCTCCATATGCCTCCCTGTCATCCGGAGAGTTGGACCCTTGCCACTGTTTAAACAAAACCTTCTTCTTCCGAGTCGCCTCCTGCACCCCGTCATCCCACCACCACGTCTCCTTTCCTATGGTGCGGCCACCACGAGAAGTGCCAAGGACGCGCTTACCCGCACCGGTGATTGCTGAATGGATCCTACTCCAGATCTCTTGAGCGGGCTCATGCGGAGCACTGATCTTAAGATGCTCGACCTCCGCGATGAAGTCCGACTGCCTAGGACCATCAAGCAACCACCACTTAGTGCGGGGTTTGCGTTTCTCGTTCACTCTCTTCTTCGGTACAACCGCAAAGTCCAGGACAAGGAGGCGGTGTTGAGCCGTTAGGCTTTCGCCTGGGATGACTTTGCAGTTGGTAACCTTGCCAATGTGGCACCGTCGCACCAGCAGGTAATCTATTTGGGTTGAGTAGGCACCACTACGGTACGTAATAAGATGCTGGGGCTTCTTCTGAAAGAATGTGTTCGCGATGGCTAGGTCAGACACAGCGCAGGTGCTAAGTATATTGACTCCCTCTGCGTTTAGCTGGCCATAACCAAAACCACCGTGAACACGTCCATACTCTCCAGCAAACTGACCTACGTGACCGTTGAGATCCCCCCCAACCAAAACACCTTCGGAATTCGGGATAGCGCGTAATACGTCCTCGAACTCATCCCAGAAGGCCTCCTTTTCAGACTCACAGCAACCAGTCTGAGGAGCATAGGCGCTGATTAGGTTCGTTACCGACCCTTCGAACAGCACCCTAACTCGCATCAACCGGTCGCTGCATCGGTCTACTTCAAGGAGTCCATCCTGAAGGTCCTTAGACAGCACCACGGCCACTCCGCTCCTACCCGTTGCAGGAGCATCTGAAATTACTATAATGTAAAATTTTAAGTATTTTGAAGTTCAGTTTCAAAAATAGAATATCAGCATAATAATTAAAAATAAAAGTTAATGAGCTGAATGATCAAACCTCCTTGGAAGCGCTCTTGCTCAATACGTTTGTGAGTCAAGACGAAAGATGTAGGTAGTTCTAATTTTTAAATTTTTTTTTCCGACTGATATCTAAAAACAAAAAGTTAGTCTCACAGTTTTTCTCGCTATTGTTTAAAAATTTTTGTATGATATACGTGCGGATATTTACAAACTCGTGACTATGGTAAGCCCGTTTGTAAAAACAAACTTACCGCACTAATATCATAACTAAATATTATCACTAGCTTTTAGCTCTCGTAGCGTCACCATCACTGAGAATCATTGCATTTTTTGGGATAAAAAGTACTTCAGTGATATTGTAGCTTTCCATTAGTAAATTAAAATTTTCATGACAGAGATCACCTTTTACACATACATCAAACATGAATATAATAATAATATCATCTTTATTTCTCCCACAAAAACAAGACTTTATACGATAAAAATTAACTAACATAAATTCAAATTCAAATCATTTTATTTCAAATAAACCATTCACAGGCACTTTTGAAACGTCAAGGTCGGTCAGTCAAAAACATGGAAGCTATTTGCACGTTCCAAAGCGTAGATCTCTATGGAGAAGAACGTGCAAGAAACTCCACGGACACTCTTTTAAATCATGTTCTGGTTTTACAAAATTTCAAGTTACATATACTTGTTGCTTCTGCATGTGAGGACAATGCAAAGGAAAAAAAAGGGCTTATTATAAGAATTTTAAATATAAAGATTAAAATAAGCCAATGGCAGTTAAGAGATGACCAGTCTCAACCGACGGCGCCTGTTCACGAACATGACGCGTGTATCGGCACCCTTCAGCTCAACCATTTCGAAGGGAACCGAATGATCAAACCCACGCGCCGCCATCAGCGAGACATTTGAGTGAGCATGACATGCTCTCAACCACCATGCTCGTTCATGTCCAACAAGTAAAACTATAACTACTCACATAAAATGTAAATGGTTTCATGGTACTCACATTTACAAAATTTGAAAAATATGCTTCTACTTTACACAAAACTATGGTTGTCAATGACCAAATAATGAAAAATAAATTAATAAAGAGAACGATTAAGATCTTACACCAAAAAGAATAAATAAGTAATTAATATAATAATATAATTTGTATGTTTATAAGAATAAATAAACGAAATAATGTAAGAACCTCTAAAAGGAGCGAGCATCTCTTCCAAATATAAAAACATAGAAACCTAAAAAGTGGACCTAAGCAGCTGTGACTCTGGAGCAGGACCAGCATTTAGCCAAGCGTTTTTATCGAGGATATAATCTTCCAGTTTATAATACGCTTGTCTACATAGTGTGCGTTTTATGCATGCTTTAAATTTTCTCTCATTCAGTTCGAGAATATCAACTGGTATTTTATTATAAAATTTAATACAGTACCCCATAAAAGAAGTGTGTACTTTGGCCAATCTGAATCGGGGTTGATCTAATTTGTTCCTATTTCTAGTATTTAAATTATGCCTGTCACTAATCTTGCTAAAGAGATGAAGATTTTTCCGAACATACATTCAGTCAAAAAAGTATCGGGAATGGATGATTTGTTTATGGTTCCAAATTCAAATTTTTGTTTTTTTGTAGTTGTTAGATTGGCACAACTGTTTTCCATTTTGGCGCGGAGTTTGAGTTGCATCTGTTATTTATATTAAATACAGTGCTGGTTTTAGTAATATCATATATAGTGTGTATTGCGAATTTCATAATGGACAAAAATATCGAACAAAGAGTTTGTCTTAAATTTTGCATCGCCAATGGAATTTCGTGTTCGGAGTCACTGAAAATGTTACAGAAGGCTTACGGTGAATCGACTTTTTCAAAAACTCGTGCTTATGAGTGGTTCAAAGCGTTCAAAAGCGGTCGAGATGTGATGGAAGATTTGCCTCGCTCTGGTAGGCCGTCAACGTCTGCAACTGAAGTTAACATCGCAAAAATGAAGGAAATAGTGACTGAAAATCCCCACTCAACTCTGAGAGAGATAGCCGCCGAACTTTCTGTATCTCACGAGTCGATCCGTACCATTTTAACTAATCATTTGGGTATGAAACATGTTGCTGCTCAGCTAGTCCCAAAAGATCTGAATTTTCTCCAAAAACTCAATCGCATGAAAGTCGCTGAGGACATGCTAGAACGAGTCAGTTCGGACCCAACATTCATGAAACGCATTGTTACTGGTGACGAGACGTGGGTTTACGAGTTTGACATGCAAACTAGTCAACAAGCTTCGGAGTGGCGCCTTCCAACTGAACCGAAACCGAAAAAACCACGCCAAAGTCGATAAAAAGTCAAAGTCATGTTGACTGTTTTCTTTGACTATCGCGGTGTTGTGCACTCTGAATTCTTACCGGAAGGTCTAACGGTAAATAAAGAATATTATTTGAGCGTTATGCGGCGTTTAAGAGAGCAAATTCGACGAAAAAGGCCAGATTTGTGCACCACGACAATGCGCTTTCGCACAAGGGAACGAATTTTTAACCAAACACTCAACAAATACCATCCAGCAACCACCATATTCACCAGATATGGCTCCTGCTGATTTTTTTCTTTTTCCTAAACTCAAATTACCACTTCGTGGCACCCGTTTTCAATCGATAGAAGACATAAAGGAGAATTCGCGGCGAGAACTGAACTCAATTCCGGAAGCAGCGTTTAAAAAATGTTTTGATGAATGGATTATTCGTTGGCGCAAGTGTATCGTTTCTAAAGGAGCATACTTTGAAGGTGATAAAATAAATTTAGATGAATAACAGACACTTTGTGTATTATTGATCTTTTCCCGGTACTTTCTTGACAGAGTAGTACATAATATTTTCGTAAATGTATTGACAAGGTACCGTCATGATGTTGATATCCTTAAACAGTTCTCTTAGAGAATCACGCCGACGGAGATTGTAAATGGCTCTGATGGCTCTTTTCTGCAGGATAAATATAGACTCGATGTCTGCAGCACGTCCCCATAATAAGATACCGTAAGACATGATACTATGAAAGTAACTAAAATAGACCAGCCTCGCGGTATCTATATCGGTAAATTGACGGATTTTTCTGACAGCGTATGCTGCTGAACTTAGCCGTCCCGCAAGAGATGTTAAATGAGGACCCCATTGTAGCCTTGAGTCAAGCGTAATCCCCAGGAAAACCGTGTTTTCGACGAATTCAAGTTTCTCCTTGTTCAATACTATGTCGCAATCATTTCTTTTAACGTTCGGTAAGGCAAATCTAATGCATTTAGTTTTTTTCCCATTTAATACTAAATTATTAGAAGTAAACCAATTTTGGACCTGCTGTAGGGCGTTATTTACGTCGTCAAGATTTATGGAACGTCTATCTATCTTAAAAATTAAGGACGTATCGTCAGCAAATAATACCATATGAGGTTGATTTTTTAAAAGATGGGGTAGATCATTAATATATACTAGAAAGAGGAAAGGACCCAAAATAGAGCCTTGTGGTACCCCCATTTTGACTTTTAAACCCCGTGAATTGACACCATTTATTTGAACTTGCTGCTGTCTATCATTTAAGTAAGATTTTATTAGACTGAGTGCAAGTTTACCTAGTCCGTAATGTCCTAGCTTTAGGAGCAAGGTTTCGTGATTTACACAATCAAATGCCTTGGAGAGGTCACAAAAGATTCCTATGGCATCTTGTGCCTCTTCCCACGCTGAGTATATGTGTTTTAACAACGTGGCACCAGCGTCAGTCGTACAACGACCCCTGGTAAAACCATACTGTTGATCGTGTAAAATTTTATTGATGTTAAAATGATTGAGCATCTGATTGAGCATTACTTTTTCAAACACTTTGCTAAAAACCGGCAAAACAGATACAGGTCTATAATTATTGGTGTCTTTGCTGTCGCCCGATTTAAATAGTGGTATAACCTTACTATATTTCATTATATCCGGAAAGACTCCTTGGTCTACACATAAATTAAATATTAAAGCCAAGTATGGTGCTATAGTTTCAATTATGGACGTGCACACTTTAATAGACATTCCCCATATGTCTTCGGTCAATTTGATTTTGATTTGCCGGAAAGCTTTTATGACTGTCACAGGGTTGATATGTTTGAACTGGAATTCAACCGTACAACCTGGCTTTTAATAAATTATATGAGACCTCAGGTGAATAATTTAAATATTCCGTAGTTTTAGTTGGTATATTGGTGAAAAAATTTACAAATTCTTGAGCTACTTCTAAATTAGAGCTTTTGGCACCATGTGTAGTCTCCAGTAAATAATCAGTGTTTCTTTCTTTATTTCTATTAGTTTCATTATTAATAACTTTCCAAACTGTCTTTATTTTATTTTCTGACGATTTGATCTTGTTGCTAATATATAGGGCTTTAGCTACCTTGCAAGTATTTCTGAACACTTTAGAATATTTGTTTACAAACTTATTAAAAAAATCAGTGTTTATGACAGGCTTAAGGCCATATAGCTCATATAGTCTTTCCCTACTTATCCTAATGCCTTTAGTCGCCCAGTCACTAAATACATACTTAGGGAAAGTATCCTTAGACTTCTTTTCAAAATATGCATTGAATTCCTTTAGAACCACTGAAAAGAAATTATCATAAAATTTATTAGCATCTTCAATGTTATGGCCTAGAAAATTTAACTTATTTTGTAAGGTACCATTGAATTTAGCTAGTTTGCCAGTTGTAATTGGCCTATATTGTATATGAATTTTTTCCAAGGCTGCTTTAAACTGAAATGTTACCAATTGACCACTATGATCAGAGGGAAGGTAATTAACTATGGCTTTATCTAAATATTCACAATCGCAGAATACATTATCGATACAGGTTGAAGAAGTTGGTGTTACCCTAGTCGGTTCTGTAAACACATTAGACAAATTAAACGATTTAAAAAGGCTTATAAATCTGCTGCTATTTGAATTAATTTCTAAAATATTAATATTAAAATCCCCACAAAACATACTTACATAATTACCTACATACTTAAATCAATTTCCGTCAAGTGTATGTGTTGTGGTGTCTATTAAAGGTATAACTTGTATTACAGATCACCAGGTCCTCACCCCTCGAAAATAAGGTATAACATTACTTTGCAAATTATTTTATTCATGATTTTTAATTAAGTTACTAATTGTATAGTCGTGTGATTTCTAAATTTGAATGGAATTTTGTATTTTATGTGCCTACCCGAATGTCGGTCTTTGTACAATGGTTTATACTGACAGGACAGGTGCACTCAAATCTGTGGTCGCCCGCCCCAAATGCCCTTTGAAAATTCTTTAAATCGATGAGTTATTTAAAGTTCTAAGTTAAGCTACTCGATAACTGAGGAATGCGTGTGCAGTATAGACAGATCCTACCAAATTGGTGTTGTACTACACTCAAAATATCACCTCAGAAATAAATCTCTTTTAAATTTTGTGAAAAAGAAGAAGAAAAAGTAAAAAAGGAGCAAGTTTCTCGCTAGCTATTTTGCTATTAAAAAACTGGCCTCATCTAATTGAAACTGGAAAATAGATTGACGTAAAAATGGTATTTTAACCGAATTTTTTAAAAAGAACCTAATATAAAAAGGCCTTATAAGTTAAGGCAAAGAAAAATGACAAATTCAAGATACATACATCCGACACATACAGAATTCCATTTCAAACAAAGAAACAAAATGGCTTCCGCCTTGCAGTTTTAAAACTGCTAAACGATGTTATGATAAAGTATGTTACTCTGCGTAGCTGTAAATTAATTTGGCAGAGATCCAACTGGGTTTAACTGAACCTCCCATTATAGCAGCTTGCATTTTATTTCGGATTTAACTTAAAATATTGAATGAAAGTAAAATGCTAAACGTCAAAGTTAGCCTAAAATTTGGTTCCCTAATGCCGTCACGGACTCTCACACATTTGTTCATCGTTCCGTTAGTCACCGGTACAAAACAGGTGTATTCTGTGTACTTAAGTATTGATAAAGCTTCTGTAGATTTCCATTAACGGGTTTTCCTTTTACTGGTTGTGTCAGGTATCCTTACTGTGAATTACCAATTTTTTTAATGATGGTTAAAATAATTTTGTAATTTTTTCCTTCAACCTTTTCATAAACCGAGGCATATAACATTAAGCTTGCTACTGTTTGTTTGCAATTTAAGATCACAAAGATCTTGTCGGTTAAAAACCCGAGTTGTAAGAAACGTCTGCTTTTATTTCAAAAACAATAAGCAATTTTATATTATATCTGATAAAATTTGTTTCGCTGGTAATTGAAACCGTATGTAACCATTCTCCGCTATATCACTCGCGGTAATTCTCGAACAGTAAGCAAATAGAAAAGCTCTCACGACAAAATTAAATTCCATACTTGTCGCCAGCATTCAGCTGCACCATCTGAACCGCTTTCGGCGCGCATAAATCTCATAAATCTCTTCTAATAAAAACATTCTCATTCCACTTCGCATTGCAAGAGAAATATTAAAGTATTAGCAATATTAGGATTCTGTTTTAGCCTCAAATCTTCAATATCTTAATATCGAAATTGTAATGTATTGATCATCAGAAAAGTTATTTACTAAGTACTTAGCTAAGTATAAAAAACTCATGAAAGTCTTGATCTAAAAATATTATATTTTTAGGGATAAACTCAATATTTTTTAAGTAATTTTCCAAGAAAGTGTTTTATAGTTATGCCGTAGAACTTTCGTCGACATTTGAGTTTTTAGATCATAGAATTTAATTTCCCTTTGAACGTAATTCGATTTATCAAGCGTTCGCAATTTGTCACAGTCGCACACTGACAAATAGAGATAAAACTCAATTAGATATAAATTTTAATGTGAAATCAAACGGGAATATTTGGCAGCTCAATGCATTATTTGGTAAGTTAAATTTAAAATGGCGGGCAATTTGTCCCAAACCCTCGTTAGTAGTAAATTAGACTAATTAACCCCAGTGAGAGTAATAACTGTTTACCAACTCCAATTACAGCATTCGGTTCAAATTATTGAATCGGTAACATATTAAACGTAACACAATTGTTTTGATCGTTTACTTGAATGAGCGGAGCGCCGCGATTCGCGTCCGAAACCTGTTAATACTCGGAGTAGATTGAACAAATTTCACTAAAGCATCACTGATGTTTTACATCGAAAAATGTAAATGTTCCACTAAAAGCACTTAGATCATCTGAAGCTAGCAAGATTTAGAATGTTGGTTCAGCTAATAGAATCCGGCTGGGATGTTACCTGAATTTACAAGAATAATATCTTTTATTTTTGTAGGGCTGTGATTTCTCTATTGGTATAACATTATCTAAGAATGCGTAAGAGGTCGTCACTTATCGAGGGGAGGAAGGGAGATGATAGGTATTGCTTTGAAATAATATATTAAAGTTCTATTACGCAATGTTTCACGGATTATTTCATCGTTATTTTTTATCATAATCAGGACTTAGTACCTATACTTTTTCGGTATGTCACATAAAATATATTACGGAAAGGTAATATAATTTTGAACAAGATATATCCGGTTTAGATTCATTGAAAAATAAAATTTACTTATGGGTAGGTACTTACTTCCTTACGATTGATTTCAATATGTTCTGGTCACATTTTTTTAGAATCCCTTTATTATTAATATAACACTATTATTGACATTCCTCGACTAAGTCTCATAATAATATGATCTAAGTGAGTTTGAACGTATTACCTTTAGGTATTATGCTACCCTTCAGAAACCAAGTACACACTGGCTTCAAAAGCACAAACCTGTTGCAATTATGAATGAATTTATTTACAAACATTCTATTTAAAACTCCGTAAAAAATAAAAGAAATACAATTTGGTTTTCCAAAACTGAATGTGCTAGTTTCTAATTAAGGTTTTACAAACAGTTTTGCATATTCATAAAAAAGCCAGGTTCTAAAATATTTCAGTCTGACTGGCGTCAATCACGGATGGACAGGTCTAAAATACTCGGCGAAACAGTGAGATTAATTGAATTCTATTGCCGCTAAAAATATCTGCCGACCTATAAAAATATTCGGTTACATTTTTGACTGACCGAAGCGACCCGATGCTGAAAATAGCCAACGATTTTTCGCAATATCAGATGCCAATAGTTTTTGTATTTGTACCTATGAACTCATACAAATATTTGACGAAGGTTCGCCATATACGTAATTAGATTACCTGAATTAGCATTTATACGAGGTTTTGTACGAGTAGTATGCGGGTAAAGGATGTACATTCGTACTTACATAGCTAACGACAGTTCAGTGTTAGTTACAAAACATCAGGCAACAGTACTTAGGTCCTCTGTTATAAAATCTAATTTGCATTACCAACGAAACAACCTGTTTTTAGCCGTTACACTTGGTGACGTCACAAAGAAGTCGACTAATTACTTTATAGTTTTATGTAAATTGCGACATTATTTACTGAAGTGCTCTAGTTACTCATGAATATTACAGTTATTTTACTTGAACATTTAAAGTGTAATTGGTTAAGTTTTGTAAGCAAAAAGACTTTTGGTGGCTTTGTGAAACAGAACTGTGAAGTCTAGATGGAAAATTACTCCGTTTGAATTTGTAAAACTTCTGATTTCAGTTCGAACACAAAATACATACTTATAGCTGTTCGCAGAATGTACTTGAATGTTTTTGTGTAAGAATCATCACTTAAATACAGATGTTAATCCAGGGATAACTGACGGAATTGTGGTCAAGCTCTTATCTTTGGCGAACATTACAACAGCCGTCACTCTCAACCTGAACTATGATTAAGATAAATGAACCGCGGCCGGAGGGAAGTACTTCTGATTGATATAGGCCAAGGGAGCACGGCTCCATAAAAGTCACGTATGACTGACCATTATATAGAGTACAAATACATATTGTTAAGAGGTTCTTTTCTTTGGAAAAGTGACCACTAGCAGCCATTGTTCCCGTTTCGGTGGACCATAACTTTTTTGTATTTATTTCTAAAAATGTAAATGGCTTGTATGTATAAAAATGAATATCTGTGTAAGAAATCCTGATAAACCTTTCTTTTTTTCTTGCATTTTGATATAATATGCGTCCCTACTTTGCATTAAGCGGACAATGGACATGTAGATGTATCCGCCATTTTCCTTCCGTTTTTGTTTTTCCAGAAGAAGGAATGAGGGAAGTTAGGGATCGCCTTCGGCCTTCGGTATTGTCTGTCTTCCGAGAAAGAAATATGGCGGCAAGATTTTTGTGTAAGCAAGTCAAGATTGAATATTTTCATTAGTTGGATTGGATTTCTTATTGAAATACAGATTTTTTGATTAATTTGATGAGAAGTTTTTTCGCCAAAAAATAGAAATATTTTGAATAAAAATAAAACTGACATCCAGTCTAAAACTTTTACGTCATACCACATAGAAAGGAGCACAAATGAATTGGATAACGCGCAACTCAAATGGCTGCCAAATCGTGATATTATGTCGCCAAGAGGTTTTAATAGCGTTATAAAAACGGATTTCAGCACCAGACCCAATTGAATTTTGCATACGGCTAATTAAAAGATCCTGGAGATTATCCAGACGGTGGCCAAAAGAGGGTTTATTAATATTAGGCCCGTTTTACACATGAAAAGGGTTTTGTATAGAATGATCTAGTTGGCTATCTTTCGGAGCAAAATGGTTTACTTCGCGCCCCTATTGAAGAGAGGATCCTGGAGGCAACATCTTTACAAATTTGTGTCGTATCGCCGAGGGACCGGCTTCATCGAGAACTGTTCCGTTCTCGATGTAGCCGGTCGGGTTTTCCGAATACGAAACTCCAACTTGAATCCAGTTTGTGAATATACGATAGACTTGCCAAGCGGACGTACGCTGTACTCGTATGTACGGTTATCGACATAAGTCAATAACATTTTTTTTTACCCGTCTGTCGGCTTTATTTCTTGATTGAATCCTTTTTGGAATATCGCTTTTAGTTTCACTTCGGTTTTGATATCGGTTGCGTAATCAAATGATTAGGAACGAATGGTGTAAAGCGAGTTACAACTCTAATGACATTCTCCCTCAAATCAAATTAGTTTTGATTAAAATTCTAATCAAGCAATCTTATCTAGATAACTATAACCCGTGTTAATGAAACCTAGGTACTTGACGCCTTAGGTACCACGCCACAGTATAAGATAGATGGATATTAAACAGACAGCACCAATTCGTGTTGAAACTCGGTTATATGTTTACATTAGAAAGAGCTATCTAAGGTAAATAGGTAACAACGTTATCATTGAACTTTGAGAATAACAATGAATAAACCTTGTACCTACATATACCTAGCTTCAGAAGTGCTGGCCAGCTCGACCCGCTACCGCCTCGTACGCACAAATAGTTGGTAATTATAACTTCTGAACTAGCGATTACCCTAAAGTAGTTAAGTCTAATTTGTGTTTAAACGGTGTAACAGTGTCGATGGAGAAATTATATACATACGAGTATAGTAAATACTGAGTTGAAGACATTGGGTAGATTGTTGTTTGTAGCCGAACTTAAATAAGGTGTACATCATGCAAAAAGTTACTACCTTCCAACAAACCAAATTTCAGCTTTCTACGACCACTAGTATCAGCTGTGCGTTGTCTGTCAGTCACTCAGTCAGTCACCAGTAATGAAAGAATTTTATTGATTGATTGATTAAAGCCATAGGTATTGCTAGGAAATGTAAGTTATTAACAAAAATACTTTCTTTTAAATAAAATTGCATTCCGTAAATAAATTTTGTGCCTGCACAAAATATTGAAATGAAAATTTGGTTTATTGTATTTATAGTTTATATATATTTTTCTTTGTATTGATTTAAATATTAATAGCGTTTCTGTTTTTTTTTTTTTCACAATTTGCACCTACTAGTATTATTCTCTGCATCACCCAAAGGTTGACTGGTAGAAAATGCCTCAGGCATTAAGTCCGCCTCTGTACATCTGTGTGCGTAAAGTGTTAAATAAATAAATAAAATATAGTTAGGTTTGTCATGTTCATTCAATGACACATTCGTTGCTTTTTGTTAATTTTGCTGGATTCGAAATGCCCAATGGATAAAAAATTCTGGGAGCTAGTCACATGAAAAGCAAAGCCAGAGTTGCAAAAACTTTTGCAATTGATATTTTGAGCTCATGTGAAAAGGGATTCCTTGGAAAGTTTTTGGAAGTCTTTGATCGTTCTGCGTTCGTACGAAATTGTTCTTGTCGACAAGTTTTCATTAATACTCATCGTAAAAAGTGCAAATTTCATTTTTGACATTGATTTATGTGCTGTGCTGGGAATGCATGCGCCCCTGTGTCCACATAACAGATCAAATTGTTCTAAAAGTTACGCACATATTTATCTAAGTATTTTTCGATAGGTTGTAATGACACTTGGCTAACATTTTACAAGTTATAGTATCGTTACTCATCATTTCAGTTCGCTTATGGAAACTACATCGTGTTCAAGCTGAAAAAAATGTTTTAAAACTAAACATACTACTCTGTCAAGAAAGTACCGGGAAAAGATCAATAATACACAAAATGTCTGTTATTCATCCAAATTTATTTTATCACCTTCAAAGTATGCTCCTTTAGAAACGATACACTTGCGCCAACGAATAATCCATTCATCAAAACATTTTTTAAACGCTGCTTCCGGAATTGAGTTCAGTTCTCGCCGCGAATTCTCCTTTATGTCTTCTATCGATTGAAAACGGGTGCCACGAAGTGGTAATTTGAGTTTAGGAAAAAGAAAAAAGTCAGCAGGAGCCATATCTGGTGAATATGGTGGTTGCTGGATGGTATTTCTCAACAAATTGTTTGGTTAAAAATTCGTTCACAATGATAGCCTTGTGCGAAGGCGCATTGTCGTGGTGCAAAATCCAAGAATTTTCTTTCCACAAATCTGGCCTTTTTCGTCGAATTTGCTCTCTTAAACGCCGCATAACGCTCAAATAATATTCTTTATTGACCGTTAGACCTTCCGGTAAGAATTCAGAGTGCACAACACCGCGATAGTCAAAGAAAACAGTCAACATGACTTCGACTTTTGATCGACTTTGGCGTGGTTTTTTCGGTTTCGGTTCAGTTGGAAGGCGCCACTCCGAAGCTTGTTGACTGGTTTGCATGTCAAACTCGTAAACCCACGTCTCGTCACCAGTAACAATGCGTTTCATGAATGTTGGGTCCGAACTGACTCGTTCTAGCATCTCCTCAGCGACTTTCATGCGATTGAGTTTTTGGAGAAAATTCAGATCTTTTGGGACTAGCCGAGCAGCAACATGTTTCATACCCAAATGATTAGTTAAAATGGTACGGATCGACTCGTGAGATACAGAAAGTTCGGCGGCTATCTCTCTCAGAGTTGAATGGGGATTTTCAGTCACTATTTCCTTCACTTTTGCGATGTTAACTTCAGTTGCAGACGTTGACGGCCTACCAGAGCGAGGCAAATCTTCCATCACATCTCGACCGCTTTTGAACGCTTTGAACCACTCATAAGCACGAGTTTTTGATAAAGTCGATTCACCGTAAGCCTTCTGTAACATTTTCAGTGACTCCGAACACGAAATTCCATTGGCGATGCAAAATTTAAGACAAACTCTTTGTTCGATATTTTTGTCCATTATGAAATTCGCAATACACACTATATATGATATTACTAAAACCAGCACTGTATTTAATATAAATAACAGATGCAACTCAAACTCCGCGCCAAAATGGAAAACAGTTGTGCCAATCTAACAACTACAAAAAAAACAAAAATTTGAATTTGGAACCATAAACAAATCATCCATTCCCGATACTTTTTTGACTGAATGTACATTAGAGGGCCGATTTTTCCGAGAGATTCTAATAGTGAAAGAATTTTTCAAATCGGTCCAGTAGATTTAGAGCCTATTCATTTTTCAAACAAACAAATCTTTCCTCTTTATAATATTAGTGTAGATGTAGATAAAAGATTTGTCTAATGAAAAATCAGCTTTGAATATTGTACGTAAATATTGTTAACTATGGTCACTTTCGAGTATAACGCGAATGGAAGTAATTACCTACCCGTAAAATTTATCTCTTTTCCCATACAAATACAGACAATGCAGAATTTCACGATACAATGGGATTTTTATTGAAATATGCGTCGCTTTTTTTAATAGTTACTCGCCGACCGCTTCCGTATTTTTACTGAACATTTTATTGAATGTTTTCATTTGCTTTTACTAAAAAATGCTGGTTGTAGTCAAACGAGAACAGAAGAATTTTGAGGGGATTTTGTCGCTTTTGAAGATCTATAGTATGAGATACGTTTCGTAAGAAAAACGTGACGACTTGTGAAACTGCAATAATGTCAGAAATAATTTTCATTTTTTTTTTTCAGCCTGTGCTGTTCCATTCCTGGGCCACCCCGAATCCTTCCAAGTATTCTTCTCTCGAGCTACTTTGAACCAGCCCTTGCAGAACACTACTTTGCGGAGACTACTATTGCCCAGACGTCACTGTGACCCGCCCAGCTTTTTTTCCATGAATCCGTTTTAATTATCTTTCTGGTTTCATACATTAAAAGACGCTTCAAAAGTGCTAGAATCCTTCTAACAATGTAACACATACCAAACTTACCTACCCCGTCACTTTATTAGTACACTTACCTATAAATTGAAGTTAATTACCAAACTCTTTGCAGTAAATACAGTTAGCATTGGCAATCAAGTTGAACTTTGAAGATTGCCGCCTGTAGTTAAACTAATGTAGATTGTGTGCGTCTCGGAAAGCAGAGATGTAGCAAATTTTCCCGTATGCGACTTACGACTTACGCTTCCTTTGAATGATTTGCCAAGTTCCCTCATAAATAGCAGTGCCCGTCTCCGAACTACTCGGGACTTATGAAATACTGTTACACGTTTCAAGCAATGTCATGACATCGCGGTCGCTTTTATGTTTCCCGACAGGCTAGGCATGTAATTGGGTACGTGATGAACTATTATATTATGTTTGTTTTTTTTTACGAGGAGTTATTTGCATAGGGTGCGAGTCATATCCAATGGTACTCATGTTCATCTGTAGCGCTTGCAATCACTAGGTCGGTTTTAGGATCGATTTCCGAGTCGGGCAGAGTTAATGGGTTTTTCTATCTGGAATATTTCAGTTGTAGTCAGGAGTCTAGATAAGTAGCTGGTTGGTAGGCTCACTCTCCTTTTACATGGAACTGAAGCATGTAGACAGTAGAAGTGTACGATGACTGCTTAACCGTTCATGAGAGGATTTTTTATCTCGAGTTAATGTTCCCTTAGGATATTTTTTCAACATACGCGCGATCGAATCCACAGGCAGAATATAGTGTTTTATAATTAAGTGATTTATTTTTTCTTTCTAATAAACATCACAGCTATTTATTAAAGACCTTATCTTATGACCCTACAAATCTAACTTAATTTAATTAAGTTTTAATTTTCAAAACTATTCACCGATAATTTGCAATTTGAAAACAAATGTGACAATTCAAGTTACCTAAAAGGCTAATTATGTTATAATGAATAAATGATTTATTAGTTTCATTCGGTATCAATATCAATAGATATTGCAATGTTAATTAACATGGTATTTAATACAAATGTGTGTATTTGTGTTTAGCAGAATTAATGATTTTGCATTCATGAAAATTGCCATTAACTGATTAAGTTTTTGATCACAGAGTTACAGAATACCGGTTTTTAACTTATGCAAGTTACTTTTCGATAAATAAGTTGCAGTAATGATATTAAAATTAACTTTGCGCTCGAAAAACACTGTAGGGGCAGTAATTTATGAAATGCAAATGGCCCCAATTCCAGGTTTTCAGCAAACACATTCTCGTCCATCTTGTTTCCGTGATGTTTGATGTTGGCAAAAATGCAAAAACTATTTGCGTTCCGCTATGTATGTTCTGCTTATGTGCTGTAGGTATACGACATAGTTCATAGAGATTTGCTTTTATTTTTTGATAATAATCTTACATGGTGTGCAAATATGTATTTTACGTTAGATACAAAACCATGATTGCAATATTTATTGAATTGCATGCTTTAATATTATGAATCTTTAGCTCGGTTACTTCTCTCATTGTGCCATTAATCGTAGATTTTCTTTCATACCGATACGATGATGAAGGTCGTCTTGCTCTAAGTTTTTGCATTTTCATTTATAAACAACATCTTGCCCTTGATCGCAGATGAAACAACATCGTAAACATGAATTTTTGAATATAAAAAACAACGAGGAAATAAAAATGAAAAAAGTAAAATTGCTCCACCTTTAACTCGTTTCTAGAGTTCCGCAATCTAAAAAGGAAACGGTACTGTAATAAGATCACTCGTTTTTCTGTCATAGTCGATTTTCCCTCGCTTGAGAAGGGTTGTTGCGCCGAGACGTTGGCGCACCTCCCCTACGTACATAGTTATAGAGACTGCTACCACATTTCAACAAGTTGGGGCAAAAGATATTATGCTGTAATTGGGTGTTGAAACTAGTAGACCTTATTTCTTTATTATTTGCTTTCATCATATCAGTCGAAAGACGTCCAGTGCCGGTCATAGGCCTCCCCCAAGCGTCGCATAACGACCGGTCTTGTGCGTATCGCATCCATCGGCTACCCATGACCTTCATCAGGTCATCAGTCCACCTTGTGGGAGGCCTTCCAACTGTGCGTATTCGTGTACGCGCCCGCTGGAAAAAAAATATGGCAAATCGCATAATAAATACACAACCACAGAAAACTACTTACAATCACAAACATGTTTTTGTTTCTTGTATGAACCATATAATAAGTTTAACTACTGATTAATAGGCTCTAAATTAAAGTTAATAAAATATTTTTGGTGTATGAATATTCATAGAATAAGTGATAGTGATAATGGTTAACATCATATCATTAGAGAAATAACTAATTGAGTTAAGTTAATAAAATATTTTTAGTGTATGAATATTCATAGAATAAGTAATAGTGATAATGGTTAACATCATATCATACGAGAAATAACTAATTGTGTTACACAAACTTTTATTAATCCAAAATATCTACCTCTAATTAAATAAAAACTAACAGAGAATGTTCTAGCAAAGTAAACACCTGAATTTGTCTGCACCACACAATTATGCATAATCACTTGAATAATAATTTTCCACTTAGTTAATTTCATAGTCATGATTGCCAGACTTGGGTGTCAAACGTTAGCACAATTAAATTTAATTACAGGCGTAACAACTTGCAAGGTATTTAAACTGTCTCCTCTCCAGCCTCCCAGCGATACTCGAACGCTCAAGAAAACTGTTGCTCTTTTAAAATAAAAACCAAATGTAACTGTATACATAAATCGTGTTTTTTATGGTAAATGCGATTTAATGTGGTAGCAGAGCAATTTATTTTGAATGCTGATACTCTTATAGGTTTTGTTTTTTTAGATTAAAAGTAACTCCTTTGATTTTTTGTTTGAAGAGTTGATACGAAATTTTCAAAGGTCTGATATGATGATGTCTGGGACGTCAACACAAAATAATGATACCTAAGTCATATTTCGACCCACCGAATTTTGACGTACGCCGATATTGCCTTGCTACGAAAGCGTAGCTCCGCAATGGCTACAGTCTCGTAGCAGCGTAGCGTGCTACGACGGGTGTATTTTGTGCGTTGCCAACTTTAGGACAAGCGTTTGTATATTGTGTTGATGTACTTATAGCATCATTTTTCTAGTTTATTACTTCTATTGGAGTTACATCCAAATAATGTTTCATAGTAAATCACACCGATTAATAAGCAACGATTATTTCAGATGAGAAATATCCAAATAATAGAATACACACCAATCTACTGTTGATATAAGAAAAATAAGAACATAAATAATAATAATGAAACGGGAACGAGAGATAAAATGTAGTAGGTATATATTAGCTCGGCAATTTGTAAGAGTCAACCGTGGTAAATGAATTACAGGGGTGCTCTTATACGATGGTAAGTAACTATCTTTGACTTTATCATAGTTATCAGGTTCATCGAGAATAAAAGCTAAGATTAAACTGGTTACATAAAGTTATGAATCATCGTTGTTAATTTGTAGACGACTTACACATTCCATCTGCCTAGCCTCTTCCCAACTATATTGGGGTCGGCTTCCAGTCAAACCGGATTCAGCTGAATACCAGTGTTTTACGTGGAGCGGCTGCCTACCAGACCTCCGCAACCCATTAACTGGATAACTCGGTATGTCACCCATCCACAGACCAACGCTGGCAAGCGTTGCTTAACCTTGAAGATCGACCCGTGCGGCTGTTATCTAGCCACGAGCTCCTCGAAACCTGTGTTATCGGTGACAATATCTTAAATTCTTCTCGATGAACACTCCACTCCATTAATGAGGATTTTCATCCACATTGATTCTTTTTTTAGTGCGGTAAGAAAGTAACGGCACGCGCCATTCGCCTAATTCCGCCTAATTTCTTTGTTATCGGAACTTGTATCCGATGTTCATGTTTCGATGTCATTAATTATTGCGGATGCGGAGGCGGATGCAGATGTCCAAATCTAAGCGGTAGCTCCTTATTTGCGGATGCGGATACGAATATTCGCAAAATCCCTTGCAAAAAGATTACTCGTTGCATTTATGTGAGGAGACCATCACATAAATGCACTGAGTAATTCCTGATAATGAAGTCGTACATACAGGAGAACTTAATTTCGCGAAGCAGCGGTGTCTATTTTAAGTACAAATTAGAGCCACGAGTGATACCCGCACCAAAGCCTCTTACACGAACATCATTAACAAACGGGGACCGTTTATTAATACAAACTTACTCAAAAACAGGGTTTTTGCAGCCAATTTGGGAAACGGATTTAAACATTAATGAAAACAACTGCAAATGTGCTCAGTTATTTGTTTAAAGCAGTCTTAAAACTCAAAATCTTTTACTTAGTTTTACGCCCGCTAAGGTGAAACCATAATCGCGCGACCCAGACTGCTCCAGTAAATCCTTAAATATTTTAAGTGAGATACTAAAATTATAACTCGAGTTAATTACCTACGGCTTGAGCTCGTTATCACCCCACCATCGTTAATTTCTTATTCGATTTCGACCGTTAATAATGGAACTTAAAACATGCAAACTTCTCCTCACAAACGTTCCTAACTAATCGAAAAATCCATTATAAAACGTTAGGAAGTAGTTGGTTGTTGGAGCACTACTCGCGATCACTTCACTTCACATTTATTTTAACGATTAAACTCCAATTATAAAACCTTTGTCGAACTCTTGTACAGCGCAGTATTTGATTTTCACGTTTAGAGGAGTTTTGGCGCGTATTCATTACAACCGAAACGCCACAGGTAAAGTTTAATCGCTAAAAAATTCAGTTGAACAATATTTCAGCTTTATGAATTATATTTTTCAATCTCTGCTTATGCGTGCCCGTTTGCGAAGCACTTAGCATTCAGCCGGCCCGACCGGTTACTTTATAGACAAATATTTCACTCTAACGTACGAGCAACACAAATAAAGCCGAGCATTTTTTCTCCACATTTATATTTTCCTCTGTCCTTTGAAGTTGGCACTTTATTTAATGCCGTGTTAGTTCTTATTTTTCCACTCGGTCATACAATAGTCACCTTAAAGCTTTACAACATGCACTTCAAAATGAAATTATTGTCGTACGTGGCCACTTTTAAACGTACGTATTTTTGCACTTTCAACTTGACTCGTTTCGTTTTATTGGTTGAAAGTAGAGGCACCCCTAGAAGACTAAATAAGACTTAAGCGCTATTATAATAGACACCGCTATTTGTCTCAGCACTAAACAAGCACAATTTAGCGTTCGACTTACAACTTAGTCGGCGAGTTAATATTCTAACAAAAACAAAGACGTCATTTCCCCGTCTTTGACTGGCTGAGAACTTAAGTACGACACAGTGTACCGTCCGTCTTTCGAAATACTGACACTCTATTAAAAGCGTCGGAGTAAATAAAATGGAACTACGAGTAATAACAGAACCTTACGTTTTAAATGTGAAGTTGTCATGGTCATTATTTAAGAAAGTGTTAGACAGAGATGTGATGCTTTTAAACATTGATAACAATATTCAATAGTTCATTAAAATACAAACTGACATATTTGAGGCCTAAACAACTAAACTCCCACTAGAATTGACTAGTCGAGCTAGCGCTATCCGCACAAGTGCGTTGTTATCGCTCATTATAAACACAATGATGCGACAGCCATAATTATGAGCATCTGTCTATGAAGGATGTTATGTACCGTGGAGGGTGCTCCATCGGATGCCGAGGGTCCTTCGCTAACAATTTACACAGAACGTAATTCGGTGATGCTCAGACTACTTGTCTCGAACCACTTAGTACCAGCCTAAATTGAGCGAAAGCGAATTCAAATGTATTTAACATTTACGCTCAATACTACCGCCTTTTAAGCGATAATTTGTGAAAAAAATGTTCAGTAAGAGCTCTAAACGATAGCTACTTGCTTACCATTTAAGTATTTTTTGCTTTGTGAACTCATTTTACTGGAGTTTATTCCCGATTTAAAAAGTGCTGAATGAATCCGTGCGATCTGAAAGGTAAACTCATTTATATTTTAAATATAGTCGCAAACACTACACATCATTAATTTAATGAGCAATCTAAAACGGAATACGTATTACTTTCTTCATAATAATATATGTGCTGTAGGAAATGAGAATTTATCGTTGGCAATATCTGTAACACAGAAGAATAAACTCGGTTAGAACTCATTAATTTTCAATGAGAAACAGATGATGCAAATTGTATTTTTAAAAGGAATTAAATTAAATTAAAAATAACTTGGTGCATTACTAGCATCGTGTGCGATGAATTAAGGTTTTTGCTACGCCTGCGGGGTAGTCAATCCGTGACCGCAAGCATTGTAACGGCTCCCGGGAAATAAATACAAATAAAAGTGGAATAATGTTTTATTTCAGCGTTGACAGTGCATCCGCAAAAATGTTGGTAGGCACTGGTGATGTGGTGTTGTTTCGGGCTATTGACCCGCAACGTTAACTTTTTTACGTGGTAGAAAAAAAAAATACAAAATAGTAGTGTTCATTGAAACATTTTTGCCGGGCTAACATTCCAAGTAATTTGTCCGAATGTCTGTTAACTCGATTTTAACTCGAATAAAAAACTAATGACCACTGAGTCAAGTAGGCTTCCTTCAATCTATCTTAGAATATACCTCCAACAAGACAAAAGTAAGGCAATAGATAGTTTTCCCGAAAGGATTTTACGGAGCCCAACGCGGGGAATTAATAAAAATAATTAACACACCACTAGAACTGTTAATATCCCTGGCCAAACAAAAGTAGTCATACCATAATGACACAAAAACGAAACATATTACTTCATAACATTTCTATCCTCTCATAAACGAGGTGCTTACTCGTTGTTAACGAATGCTTGAGACTCCACTACTGGGGACACGCCTTTATACCGCTGTGGCTCTAGTGATACATGGCGCTCCCTGACACCGTAAATAATACTAAGTGTTCGTATAAATATCCGCAATCATTGAGGGACACCCGTGAAGATATTCTTAGAACTTTGCCATTAACCAAACAGGAAAATTTGCTGATGTACTTTTCGAATAGTTTTAATTTGTCTTTACCTTGCTCTCGGCGAGGAAACGATCAAATAACAAACAAGAAAATAGATTAGAAACACACAAAAAGACTGAAGCGGCCCGAATGAACAATTTGGTGTTTTAAGTTCTGCTGTTGTGAAGCAAATTGATTGAAATTTGTACGTTTTTGGCGTGTAACTACAAAACTATCAAACAGTGAGTTTGTTGGGTTTAAAAATCATATTTTTGTTATACCATATTGTACTTGGTTTATATTTTACTGGCTTGGTTATCTATGGTATAAAACTTTAAATTACCTATTCCAATCGACTCTATTTATGTTCCCCCAAACATTATTTTAAAAGAGATAACGTAACACTTATAGAATATTAAGCAAAATACAGTCATCAAAATCCGTTCAGCCGCCCGTGTGGGGGGAGGAGCAACGAAACAACTTAAGGGCACTTCCTCTTATACCGCTCGGCGGAGTCACGAAGAGGTAAACTTACCTACACATAAATAAAAATATGGAACATACTCCGACCTTCTCTTTTATTATTTGTTGTGTGTTAATACGCTCACTTTTTTATCTCTTCAACCCTTTAGTACCTACTCGTACCTACCCATCACCGTCAGCCATAAAATAGTTTATGAACGTAAAGAATATTTACGTGAATAATATTTTTAAGCTTTTTTGTTGGTAAACCTGACTTTAATGGAAAGAAAAAAATATATATATTAAGAGTTTATTTAGTTTTCCAAAGAAAGCTAAACTACTGTTACAAATATTTTATTAACCCTTTGTGTAATTGTAAAAGTAATTACTCCTACGTATGTTTGCTTGGCCGTCGATGTTTCTTTATTTACGTGGCCTCTACCTTTTCTCACAACAGTGAAGTTCTCACAGACGAAAGCTGATTTAATTAGCGTTGTTGGCACAGTTGGCGGTGCTTGCAAATAATCTGAGTTTAGCTCCGAGGGGCACTTCCACCACACTACTTACACCTTTTTCCTTTTTCCCTGAAACTCCTGCCTTTTTCTTTACAGCTAATAGACTCGTAACTGTTAACTCTGTACTTTAAGCTAGGCGTTAATTAATTATCAAGCGTTGGGAAAACTACTTTTGACTAATTAATTGGCTTTTCATTGTAAAGTCTGAAACAACTACCTTGAAATTCCGGTTTAAAAGTGCTCACTGAAGTTTGATAAAAGTTTTGGATCCAGATAATAAGATTAATTATAAGGTATAGGCTGCCTAGTTCTTACGAGTTGGCGTAATGTGGAACAACCAACCCACTCATAAACCACAAGTTTTCTCACTTAAAAGAGGCTTTACAACCCTTTCAAGCAGAAAACTTTCTTCATTGCAGCCTGAATACAATAAGTATCGAAGCTCTCCCCTCGGCCGGAATTTAAAATACCTGATAACACAGCGGCTTTGAGAATAAAGTTACTTTATCGATCATAACCGCATTTCCTACTTTTACCTTGCAAGCCACTCTAGTTAAGTAGACATTTATGACAATGGCACGCCGTAATAGGTACTCCTCTGTCACATTACGGTTTCACTTCATGAAATATATCCGCAACCCTATCGCGGCCAACACGCATCGATTTCTTTTCAAATGAAATGGAGCATTTTAGTTGCTAGGCGTTCACTTAAAGGAAAATTAACGAATGATAAACTCGTTGGTGATAGGTTTATCTCATGTCTGTGTCTTGGGGTATACGTTTATTTATTGAAACCATAAACACTGAAGAAAAAAATCTGCAATTTAATTGTATATTTTTTTCCTTCGGGTTATCTCGACGACTATAACATCTTTGACATTTCTTGAACGACAAAGCGGGGCGGTTCAATAACCATCCAATTTGCATAACCTAATTTCTCGTGGCTGCGTCAAATTGCTGACAGATCTCAAAGCCTCTACGATCATAATGGATGGGACGTCGATTCCGATAAGACCGTAAACTGACAAGAATATATCTGGTCATTAACGTACGCTCTGTTACTAGCCATATATCGGTTACTGCCCATACGAGCTCAAATAGCTAGTTGTATGTAGGTATCGCCCAATTTTGCAGACATTGGGGAATAAAACGAGATTTATTTATTTAAATTTCAAATACAAAGTGGCCGCATAAACGGACTTAAAACAGCAAAGTATTAAGCAGCAACGTGCAAGTTTACTTTTAATTAAATTATTAACAAATTAAGTGCCAAGCAGGAAACTTTCATCGTGGTTATATTTTAATAAACACAAAAAGTGTCTACAGTTTTAAAATGTTTCCCGCACACCTATTATCTTCTACGTTGCGTTGACTGTACCTAACATAATTTTAAAAAATGCAAAATTGGGCCATTCGTTGTGACCACAGCATCTGACCACTCAACTTGTCCCGTCCCGCTTCCGTCCCATTTACTGGCAGATTCGAAAGCCTGATATTGTTATGGCTACATCTCGTTATGTCCTGAATAATGTACGAAAAGTTAAGAATCTTTTTCATGTTAAATGCTTATCTGTGTTTCTATTTCCTCTTGGGACATACACTTTTTCGAGAAATTGGATGGTACCCTTGTACAATTTACAGTAATATTATTATTTGTATCTTAATTAATATAGCAGCAAGGCGTATTCCCGAAGGGGAATGAGGGTGTAAACCATTGACACCCACATCTTGCAAATCATATTTTGACCCTTCTAATATTGGCGAACCCATGTTTATCAATCGGGGAAAAAAAAACAAACTAGCTGTTACTGTGAAATGAGGCATCCTCGTATACTTTCGCGTTTATATGTTTAGCTTCTGCCTGCATTTTCGTCTGCAAAGACTACAAATTGGGATGAAAATTAATTTTTCAGTAGTTTTTGTGCGTGAAAATCACACAAAAATTACTGAAAAACGACTTTATGTAAAAAAGAATCCATCCATCCTCACAAATTTTCACATTTATAACATAAAACACGAGCAGAATAGTAAAATAAAAGTAGGTAGGATAGTAATAGGATTTTGAACTCGTTATTTAAAGTGTTTATATGCGAATAAATTGAATCATATCTATATTCTTATAGTAAATCCAGCCTAGAAAGTAGTAAACAAACAAAAATGCTTATCAGAACAGCGATTTTGTACTAAAACATATAAGAGCACTGTGACAATATGGTAATAGATAAAGCAAACAAAAAATGCCCATTCCATTGTTTGCCAAATCCCTCATGTGTGCAGGCTGTTTGATGTGTGTTGTGTTCGGGAGGCTGTGTGTCGCTTTATCTCCGCTCGTAGCCCATGAGATTTCGTTGGACAGAAGGCTCAATACCTATGTGTCAGATGATCAGATCTGACGGTCTGTGTTTGGTAATAAGAGAGATAGAAAGAAAATTGTGTTTATTGGCGTCATTATACAAGTAAAAACACCTAAAAATTTTAAAAAATAAACATTCAAAACTATTTATGCCAAAGGGCCTCAGCTCAGCATAATGCCAGCTGGAAAGGCATGGTATATAGATGTTGAAGTGAGAGACAAGACATCGTGGTTGATCAGTGCTGCCTCCGGTCATGATTCCATGAAGTGCTAATCGATGTCAAGAGGTTCTTGAAATACGGAGTGTAGGTGTACATTAAGGTCTAGGTACGAGTATGTCTATGCCCGCCCACGTTTAGTCGTCAGGCTTGTTGACTCTCAGCTATACAGATCAGTTTTCCTTGAATCAAATGCGGGTTTCTTAAAATCTAATGGGGTTGTGAGTTTTTGTGCAATGAGGTACTTTGGTACCTACTGAAATGAAGACCGACGTAAAGATGTCCGATTAAATTCGCGGAAAAAATCACCTGATCGGAAACCAGTGGCCTTAGTTCGAGTTTTTAACCGACTTCAAGAAAAGGAGGAGGTTCTCAATTCGGTTGTATTTTTTTTATGTTTGTTACCTCATAACTCCGTCATTTATGAACCGATTTGAAAAATTCTTGTTATACTTACCTACTCGATCCCATTCATTAAAGTAAACGTCAAACTATATTGATACTAGATAACGGAAAACTTTTTAACCGACTCAAAAAAAGGGGAGGTTCTCAATCCGGTTATATTTTTTAACTCCGTCATTTATGAACCGATTTGAAAAAATTTTGTTTCATCTGAAAGGGGATACTTTTCAATTGTCCCATTGTCACCATGGCAGAATTTGATGATGGGATCCTACGAAAATCGAGGGCAACCCTCAAATTGTATAGGCACATATAATGTTTTTCATAAACTTTCTAACGCAATTCAGATATTCGTGCCTGGTAATCATAATTTCATGTTGCTGAGCTGATGATGAAAGGTATTAATTAGGATCTGATGATTAGATCCCATGAAAAATGTTTGTTCAGCGATACTTTCGCCAATTGTCAGCCGATTTGGATGATTCTTTTTTGTTCGAAAGAGTGTTTTTCTAGACTGGTCCCGTTTCAATTTGGTGAAAATCTGATGAAGAACTTCGGAGGTAGGCAACGGAACTCTTCAATAAATGATAGCAAAGGGATCGGGATTGCTGAAATCGCATGTTTTTTTAGTGTTTACACCAGTTCTTAACATAACATTGCGCTGGTACGCTGTTAATGGGTACGCAGGTACCTAGGTACCTCTAAAAAGTGAAAAAAAAAAATATAACCGACTTCCAAAAACAAAACACTGCAAGGTACAAAATAACTTCGGAAGAAAGAAAAGAACTTTAATTTTGGAAGTCGATGTCAAAAACAAAAAAATAACTAAATACATATGACTAGCACTTCGCCCGCGACTTCGTTCGCGCGGATTTAGTAGGTACTCCACGAACTTCATCTGAATTACTCCTCCCTCTATAAAGGGTAACGTGTAAATTACTTATTAATAAACTCCCCTTCTTCTTATCGTGTGGTTCAGTAAGTTCTAACGACCACACACCCTAGTGCAGAGTTTCAAAACCACCTCAATCGAGTATTTTTAATCCCGTCGTAACTTTTAAGGCTTGTATATTTGCCAATGACCTTGTGCATACAAACGGAGCTAACTACATCTCGGCGCGCCACTCCGCTAACCGTGTTTTTAATTTTTTATAATAAAACTAATACATATTTAAAAAAAGTAACAAAACCAAGTTATTTTCGTTTATATTGCACAGCAGTAGATATTTATTTTTTTGTCTTTTGTTAAAAAATGAAGGAGTAAAATGGTTTCATCTCAACGATTTGGAGGTGATTTGGTGATTTTTTTTCCTATTATGTGATACCATTACATAAATTCTGGCTAAACCAAGTTACGTGCAATATCATGTAGATTACTACCTATTTTTTACAGATGTAATTTCTTAGTAAATGCCGACGAAAAACTGCTTCATCTGCGCGCTATTTTTAAGCCTTTTCGAGAGAGCACCCTTAAACGAAAGGTCCAATTTACATAATTTAAATTGTAATTTACGTACACATAACCAACCTAAATTACCAAAGTATTAAAATGGATAAGGATTAATATCATGATATCAAAATCACCACTATTCCATTCCACCCAGGTTTTGATCGAATAATTTGAACTAAAAGCGGTTATTGTAACTTAACCATAATAGTTAAATATATACCCTCGCGGTTTGTGGATATTGATGTCTTCTATAAAACAGTAGTACATCACTTTGCTCTATTGTCAATAGTTAGCGATATAAGAATTTTTTTGGTATTTTTTTCACACTTTGGGTTACATTGTCGACGATTTCATACGGATCCCTAACTTTTTTGAAAAACTTCTATAGCCCATGTTCATCAGGGATAATGTAGAATTCTAATGGTGAAAGAATTTTTCAAATCGGCCCAGTAGTTTCGGAGCCTATTCAATTCAAACAAACAAACAAACAAATCTTTCCTCTTTATAATATTATTATATATTATATAGTGTAGATGTAGATAGTGTAGATGATGAAAGTGATGTAATTGAACGTTTACGTTAATGCGAACGTGTACCATATAGGGTATCGAGATTTAGCTTCATACCATCCATACCTATGAAGCTAAATCTCGATACGCTATGCATTCCATTGCCGGCAATATCACGTAACGGATCGCAGAAAACAAATAAAAAGAACAGCAGTTCAAATTTCATTCATCACCTATGGTGCTGGGGCGATCTCGAAACATTACAGGCACATAAAATATGTAGAATACAATATTTCTGTGTATGATGCTCTTATGATATACTACGTAGAGTTTTCGAGAAAATTCACACCACAAGTTGGCGCCACTTAGGCAAGAGGTCCTCCTCTTTGAAAATGTAACTTATGACAACAAAATGACGTTAACGACAGTTGAACTAATGTCAGGGCCCTGTTTATAACTGAGAACTGCCGTTCGATTATGTAAACATGTCGAAGTGAAGGCTTGGGTGAAGTGAAGTGAGCTGTCATTCAATTTTGATAACTTGGATTGACATTTCACTTCGAGAACTCTTCACCCAAGCCTTCATTTCGACGTGTTTACATAATCGCACTGTTGTTACAATTTCGCGACAGGTCTTCCATTCTTCTTCCACCTGGCGTTAATCCCCGCCATTGCCAGGGTCCGCCTTCCGACTGAGCTTCCTCCACTTTGCCTGATCTTGAACATCCTTCTCAGTCAGGCCATTGGCTCTCATGTCGGACTTGACGACGTCCAGCCAGCGCTTGCACTTGCCCCAAGGACAGCCATATTCATGCATCTCCGACCAACGTACTCTATAGGGCGGCGCATGATGTGGTCATACCATCGCAGACGACACTCTTTCAGTGTTTTTCCCCAACGTCACGGACACCAAGACAACCTCGGATGAAAGATTTGCGTATGCGATCGGATCGCGTTATGCCGTTCATCCACCTCAGCATCTTCATCTCCGTGACGTGAAGCTCCTGGGTGTGTCTGCTTAGTACTGGCCAACACTTGCCGCCGTACAGGAGGACAGGCCGTATGATGCATTTATATATCTGCCCCTTGAGCTAGCATTTTGCGGTCGCATACAACGCCCGTTACCTCGCGCCATTTCGCCCAAGCTGCGCCTATACGTGCTTGGGCATCGTCGTCCACGTCGCGACAGGTGTTGTTTAATAAAGTAGAGAATATATGAAACAAATTTACAAACAAAAAACTAGTCATCTGTAGCCAGTCGGTAGATCATCGTATGCGTTTCATTAGATGCCTGTACCTGACGATTCAAGATAATTTGAATTAGGTAATGAATTGTTTGTAGTTAGAGTTTTGACTCGGTCCGTCTTGCGTCATTCAACGAAGCGCTATTTATAATTCTGAAAATAAACAGCAATTCACTTAACGTGTCGATAAAATCTAAAGGCTCCAATTTAGTTCGAAGCTGGTGAGGTAATACCGATAAAATGTTCTTGAGTAAAGCCGTTAACGACCCTTAAATAATACGAATGTTACCGACGAAACATATTATTGGGATAGTTATTTATTGTTCGAGTAGTTAGTTCAGCTTTTACTGACTCTGCTTTGATAAATTTATATTTTACAATGATAGGTACCACACATACACACTTAAATCATATACTACTCTGTCAAGAAAGTACCGGGAAAAGATCAATAATACACAAAATGTCTGTTATTCATCCAAATTTATTTTATCACCTTCAAAGTATGCTCCTTTAGAAACGATACACTTGCGCCAACGAATAATCCATTCATCAAAACATTTTTTAAACGCTGCTTCCGGAATTGAGTTGAGTTCTCGCCGCGAATTCTCCTTTATGTCTTCTATCGTTTGAAAACGGTTCAGTTGGAAGGCGCCACTCCGAAGCTTGTTGACTAGTTTGCATGTCAAACTCGTAAACCCACGTCTCGTCACCAGTAACAATGCGTTTCATGAATGTTGGGTCCGAACTGACTCGTTCTAGCATGTCCTCAGCGACTTTCATGCGATTGAGTTTTTGGAGAAAATTCAGATCTTTTGGGACTAGCCGAGCAGCAACATGTTTCATACTCAAATGATTAGTTAAAATGGTACGGATCGACTCGTGAGATACAGAAAGTTCGGCGGCTATCTCTCTCAGAGTTGAATCCTTTTCAGTCACTATTTCCTTCACTTTTGCGATGTTAACTTCAGTTGCAGACGTTGACGGCCTACCAGAGCGAGGCAAATCTTCCATCACATCTCGACCGCTTTTGAACGCTTTGAACCACTCATAAGCACGAGTTTTTGATAAAGTCGATTCACCGTAAGCCTTCTGTAACATTTTCAGTGACTTCGAACACGAAATTCCATTGGCGATGCAAAATTTAAGACAAACTCTTTGTTCGATATTTTTGTCCATTATGAAATTCGCAATACACACTATATATGATATTACTAAAACCAGCACTGTATTTAATATAAATAACAGATGCAACTCAAACTCTGCGCCAAAATGGAAAACAGTTGTGCCAATCTAACAACTACAAAAAACAAAAAAAACTAAAATTTGAATTTGGAACCATAAACAAATCATCCATTCCCGATACTTTTTTGACTGAATGTATGTTTAATTGGTAGGTACACTAGCTTACCGCTTTTGGCAGCTACATAATTGACGACACGGTTGGCGCAGTGGTTGAGCAATTGACTGCTGCGCTGGGTGTCGCGGGTTCGATTCCCGCACGGAACAGATATTTGTATGGCCTACAGATAGTTGTTCCGGGTCTGGCTATTTGTGTATGTGTGATTATGTGTCTGTAAACGCAACCACGATACAGGAGAAATTCCTAGTGTGGGGCAACGTTTAAAAAAAAATATATTATGTACTTGTCGATGAGTAGGGA
This sequence comes from Lacanobia oleracea, assembly GCA_950371165.1. Classification (NCBI taxonomy): domain Eukaryota; kingdom Metazoa; phylum Arthropoda; class Insecta; order Lepidoptera; family Noctuidae; genus Lacanobia; species Lacanobia oleracea. The sequence goes on along the minus strand of OX493393.1, from coordinate 15,234,806 downwards.
GTTTGATTCGTTTTCGGGCCATTTCTTGATATTGTATTCAATGAAACTAGGATAACATACCAACAACTATTTATTACGTTCCAATAAAAGTTACCAAAAATTTAATCTAACATTCTAATATAGCCCGAATCAAAATTTTCAATCCTCTGTGGACGTATGTTACATTTTCGAAACAAAATACATAATACTAAGACGCTTTCTTTGCAGTCTAGAGCTATAACATGAAAAGTCTATTTTCTTTAAGAGATATTCAGCTGAGAATGTTTCACAGCTCGTATCACGGATGTAGGTGCAAGTCTCGAAAGGATTTAGTTTCGGAATTCAGATTCTGTTCAAATTTTCATGTTTGCACTGAACTCCGCTGTTTGAAGATAATTCCTAGAATCTACAAAATTGTAAGTAATTTTGCTCAAGATCAGGATTCCGTTTCCAACCACTCTTGAAACACGTAGTAAGGAATTAAGTTAAAATGAAACTTAACATTTCAGCTTCCGTTGAGTTGGGTTAGAGCTAAAACGTTGGAATAACAAAGTTGTAGTAAGGGGCGGGCTGTAACTAACCGCGTACGATTGAATTAGAAACTGAGGTATAGGAGTCTTACTGCGTAACTTCTACCTTATCTTATATCATGTATTTCATTGTTTGCCTACACAGGTTCAACTGCAATCTGTTAGAACATTTTGTTTAGGTCATGAGTTTGGCCTGAAGCATCAAAAAACTATGCAGGTTGACAATTCCGAAAACTCCACCATAATACTCGTACCGGACGTTGTTCTCTCCAATGTTGGACGTAACTCACAAAAAAATTACAGTTCGATAGCACAAATTTATTCTCAACAAAATAACTGTCCGGTCACTCATAACTTTTCTGGAATTAAGGTAAAGCATTTAGTTTGAAAATGGCGAGGTATTATCGAACATTTCAATGGTCAAAATTTGGCACATTGCGGTCGGACGCAACTCGGATTACACGCGGTGATTCCGCTCCCAAATGAAGCTATCAATTGCTATTGATTTCGAACGTTTCCTATCACGTACCATTGTTGGACATTTAAAAGCAGAACTGTCCGCAAACCATTGAATTCCTGTGGACATATTCATATTAGGAAATCAATGCGATTGGAATAGCAGGATATAGTAGCCGGCACGAGTCGTGAGCATAGATGAATGCAGCAGGGTGATCTCGCCAATGTACGGTGGGCGAACGAAACTTGCAAGCGCTATAGTCGATGAGCATTGACTGACGAACCAATAAGAAGCGTCAGAGTAGTCGTCGTCAAACCGACCAGTGTAGAATGTGTTTTTATTGAACCCGAATCTTTGTTTTCATGGAAATACAATACCTAATTACATATGCAGTGATTGTCAAAAGTTCAAGTTCATAAGTGTCAAAATACGAACTAAACGCCCAGATGGTTATAAAAAAAACACGTTAACTATCAAGAACCCACTATTCGTGATTTCTTGTTTTTAACCGACGTTTTCTGTTCAGCAAAAAATAGGACAATCGCAGATAGCAGGCACCATTGAATATCGTCGGACAAGAAATCTGTATTCATGTGTTAGCTAGCCGCAAATTGAATACGTCGTGACTCCGCGGGCTCAGTCAGGAATCCGAGGGGAAAAATTAAATTCCTACAGACGAGTAGCGTGCCCAATGCGTGCACTCACGTGCCGTGGCGGCGGACAGTGTCGCCACAGATAACGAATATAAAGATGGGACACTTGTACCATCTTTATATTCGTTTTACTTTCGAACTTTTTCTGGTGTATCCATAGACACCTCTAAAAAGTTAAGGATTTAATTAAAGTCTATGTTATCGGGTCTTTGTATGTATTTGAAATAAATGATTTTGAATTTTCTTTTCCATTTGATTCATTTTCAAGTTGTAAGATGTCATTCACCCTCAGTAGAAGACATTTAAAGTGATCGAAAGATAATACCCAATTAGAACCCAAACAGGAAACAGTTAGAATACCCTTCCCCGAAACATAATTCAAAGAACATTCTCAAAACCAGTTAAAGCGCCTTACCATCACATCTTTTACTAAGAAATATCGTAATAAGCTAAAAGGTAATCTATTAACTCGGCCTGTTCAAAATAGGGAGACAAAGAACTTAAAAGACTGAAATCTTCAGCAAAATGAGCAATATGAGGAGAGGCTCAAGGCGACTCATTGTAATCCGGCCCCGTTGTGCAGACACTTCATAATATTCTTTTTGTAATGCAGTCAAAGTGGGGCGGCGGCTTAGCGTCCGCTGTAACTTGTAAGGCGCTGAACAAAATTAATGGCTTCCCAGCCTCCCACTGGGTTCCTGCGCTTGCAGGCTTAATCCCGGCAACACGTGATGCAGCGCCCGCCGCCTTCGATCACGGCGGAAAAAACGTTCCACAAGTTTGCCGTTAAGAACTTCCTGAACTTGCAAGTTTTAAGCGAAAAAGGCAACGTCTTACGTCAGCGAACTATTCAGTCGTTTTTTGATCGATGGTGGCGGAAGTATTGTAAATCTTTTTAGTTGTGCGGCTTGTCTTATAAAGACGAAGTAATGGTACCTTTTCCGTTGAAAAAATAAGGGAAATTCAACATTTTGTGTGCGTAGTTCTAAAAGGCTCTGCTTTCCGTGCTACGAGATGGTTTGAAGTTTCTTCTAAGACACAAGTGATATATTTCTCCTGTTTTGAAGCTCGTACCTCCACTATGTTAGTGGAGGTACGGGCTTTTATTTCTAGCCTCTCCAAACACTAGAAGTTCCTCTAACATTTATGTTACGGAACACATGCTTGCACTTATCTGGCCAAGTTTTAATAGACCTTAGACGTATAAATCCATGCAGCACCATACATTACTCGGTCACGTTCGCTAACTCCGTACTGGATTTTAACTAAACACGAAAGCACTATCATTCATTTTATACTAACTCACGCTCACTATGTAAATGCAACAACTATAGATCCTGTTGGGTTTTAGCACGGCAATAGCGATCATTGACTCACCTACGTTTAAGGAAATTCTTCTCCAAGTTATACGAGGAGCTCGTGGCTAAATAATAACAGCCACACGGGTCGATCTTAAAGGTTAAGCAACGCTTGCCAAGGTTGGTCTGTGGATGGGTGACCATCTTAGTATACCGAATTTCCTCCGTGCCTCGGAAAGTATGTAAAGCCGTTGGTCCCGGCTATCATTAGTAGATCTTTGGCAGTCGTTACGGATTTTCAGAAGCCAGTAAATCTGACTCAAGTCTTGCCAAGAAATACCGTGTTACCCATTTAATGGGTTGCGGAGGTCTGGTAGGCAGCCGCTCCACGTAAAACACTGGTATTCAGCTGAATCCGGTTTGACTGGAAGCCGACCCCAATGTAGTTGGGAAAAGGCTAGGCAGATACTTCTCCAAGTTATATAAATGCAAATGTTCTGATGGATGGATTTTTGTTATTCAATCGCCAGAACGGCTTTACGAATCTGAATGAAATTCGGCACGGAAATAGATTATAATCCGATAAAATCACATAGATTTTTTTATCCAGCCCGCGGGCGAAGCCCGTGGCGGATGCTAGTAAGTTATAAATACATCCTGATCGATTTCTTATCGAAAGTATCGTATTTTCAATATTTTTTAAATAGTATAAAACAAAGTCGCTGACTGCCACTGTTCATTTCTGCGCTCGGTTCGTAAATTTTTATACAGTTTTAACTAACAGAAGAACGAAGAAGGTTATCGTAGACACCAGATAAATGTACAATAACGGTCATTGACCTACAAACATTTATTAACTTTCTCAATACCAAAAACAGAAATAAAGACATGGAGCTGTCCGGGATCGACTACTATCGTGATCCTTTACGTTCTCTAGTTTAAAGAAAAACTGTTTATAATTTGTTCGTGTATCTACATAGGGATATTAGGCAAAGGTCAATGTACTTTAAAGCAAGTTTATCTGGCGCCTACCATAGTGCAAGTGCATAGTGTGTAATTTGCACACGTCAAAGTCGGAGTGGGTGGCTAATTATTTTTACTAATAAAAGTGATACATGCTTTCTTTTTGAAAATAAACGAATACAAAACATTAGAAAAAGTGCCGAGACCGCTATTGCTACGCAAAAATGAATCAATTATACGACATCTATGTAACTAAATAAATATTCAATTCCTCGACGATAAAAAACTTTACATGACATATTTTCAATATATCAATTCTGAACATAGTTACTCCCGGAATATAACTGTTCTCGAATCATAAACTCATATTTATTTAAATTGATTAAATGACAGCTGAATAATGAAACGAGTTACTTTCATTAATAATTTATCGGATACACAGATAATTCGAATGGATCGAATTATGTAATCAAATGAGAATTTCAGCCGGTTTGCTACGCGACTTTACCTGCACGGCTACGCGATTACTGCTGAACGTTTTTCATAACACTAAGCTAACATATGAACGTAATGCGTAACTCACCGCAAAAAAAAACATTTCTCAATCACAAGATGAGACTAAAGACCAAAGTACAAAACCTGATGTATTAAAAGTAAATATATTTTTAATTGTACAAACTGCTCTTCAGGTCCCTATACAAACCATTCTAGATACAAATTAGGTTTGAGTTTCTACTGTTGGCTTAGATCCCATCATCATCATTACAGCTGATAGACGTCCACTGCTGGACATAGACCTCCCCCGAAGGGGGGGGGTTATATAATTCACTGTCGTAAAACGCAACACCCATTCTCTGGTGAGTTCCTTAGTCGCCTTTTGCGACACCCACGGGAAGTGATGGGATGGTATTATTCTTTTACGACACCATAAGGCATAAGTTTTATAAAGGACATCTTAAAAAGTGGTCTATGAATCAACACGTATAAAACCTTTACGATAAATCCTATTTTTTTTTAATATAATTTACATTTTAATTATTAGAATAATACGGACACTTCATAATTACGAAAACATTTAAAAAAGTAATTAATGTCTGTCTTATTCCCCGGCGCCATTATTTTTTCAGCGCTTGATCGATTAATAAGATTTTGAGTTATAAAAAGAAAAAAAGCGATTGAAGCGCTGTATGAAACGAGCAACATCGACCCTGACAGTCGATGAATTGATAGACGACACTTTGTCCATTTGCAGATAACACTTTTAGGCACTTGTCTAGCTATTGCAGCATTTGCTCGCTGAGGAAAAGGACAAAAGATATAGATCTCGTGTGAGTAAAAGAACACGTACATTCATAGTCGATAGCTGGCTGTTCACACTTCCGGCGAGCGGCTCTTACCACTAGTTGATCGCAGCGACAAGAGCTCTAAAGATTGTACTCGCTCAGCGACTCTCGCTCGGCGATGCTCGCTTGGCGGTCAGAACAACCAAACTGCGGTAACTTCTACCTATAGTGCGGGCCGGAGCGAGCATTGCGAGTAAAAGCCCATCACAGCTAAGCGTCAAAACTATTGAAACTTTTCACTTTCTACTCGCTGATCACCAAATGTTTCGAGTTTGAAGCTTGACTCGCTACTCGCTGATCGCCGGCGGTGAGACAAGTGCCTTAGACTGCTAGTCCTCCTTTATTTTCTCACTAACAAATTATGTGGGATTGAATAGTGATAGTATGTACTTTTAACATACGCGGCGCATACCCGCCGCATAATTATTTGTCTTTGTGATGTATCAAAGATATCTCATTAGTCAAGGAGATAGTTTTGCATCCTTTCAAATCCTGTTAGATCCTGTTTAGCTTTCGTTATTTGCACCTAATAAATGAACTATGCCCAATTTACAGCCTTGTGATGGATCTCACTCGTACTGTGAATCATACTTACATAAAAATTAGTACAAAGACTTAAAAAAAAGTGATTTAATGGCACCTGATACCTGAAAATCAGCCGTCGGCCCACTTACTACAATAATTATTGAAACACTGATCTAACTAGACATTGTTTTGTTTGACTCCCTCATGCACTTATGGTTGCCTACTAAAACTTTTAACCGAAACTGTGTGGCAACTCTTTATTCATCTAAAAGATTCATTACAACATTGTGCTGCACGTTTTCCGCACAATACGGGTGGCGCCACTGTCGCAAGTGACATTATAAAACCACGCTGTTGTGCGTGGGAGGCAGCTGCGGAGTTGTGGTTTTACACTAATTACGCACAGAAACGAAGAAGGAGACATTTTGTTTCTTTATTCTCATTATAAATAACGTAGGAAATTGCGTTAAGAAACATTGGGTCTAAAGTTGGTTTTAAGGTCAACCACCTTTTCTCTCATTATACTTTACAAGCATGAAGGAATAAAGCTCACCGACATAAAATATGTAGTTGCTAGTACAACACTAGTTCGGTAAGTGCAGGTGGAAAAGGGGAAAAGCGGCGAATTTCCCTTCATTTCCTTTCAGTGGAAAAAATGCTGTGTAGCTCGAAAAGAGCGTTATCTTGAAAATGAATAGAATTCTCCAGATTTTTGTGACAGACTTTTTCAACGTAGGTGGTTTTTTCATAGTATTTGCTGTGTAATATCAGGGTAATTTTCGAAATTAATGTACATTTCAATTGTGTTTATTTTGTGTTATAGTGACACAAAAGAAAAGTAAGGGCTGAATTATAGAGGTAATTAAAAACCAATTTCACAGAGATAAATCATTTTAATCATCAAATGAGACGTCATGCATTATTTTTAATACATAATGCTATCCTTTACTTTTCTTAAAAATTAGATAAGGAATATTTTTTTTTGTGTTAAACATTTATGAAAAAATCACATTTTTCTCTCCATTTTTGCGGATCATTTGATTTTAAGCGTTCTCGATAGGTAACGTCTTTGCCTTTCAGCAGGCGTTAGCGGCATCTTTCTTAAAACGAATAATTGAAATTAATTCGCTATTTTTACCCAACGTCGCGTAGATTTATATTTATTTATTTATTTGATCTCAAAAATGGTTTTTTTTTCATTACTGAAGATAATTTTAAAACTAAGACAAAGCTCCTGCGTGTCAATGTCGTATAGGATGTTGTGTAGATATTAATTTTTATCTGTTTCCCTCAAATTTTAAAAATGTTACGAAAACTACTAACTAATGTTTTTTAACCGACTTCTTCAAAAAGGAGGAGGTTCTATGTTCGGCTGTATGTATCTTTTTTCTATGTAGTTATGTTCACCGATTTCTCCGCCAATTCTGGACCGATTTAAAAAAAAACTTTTTTTAATCAAAAGCCTATACTTCTGAGGTGGTCCTATTGTCTCCAAGTCAGAATCTGATGATGGGATCCCATGGAAATCGAGGGAAACCCTTAAATTTTATAAGCATATAAACTGTTTTTAATAAACTTTCTAACGCAATTCAGATGTTTGTGTCCAGTAGTCATCATCTCATATTGCTGAGCTGATGATGGAAGGTATAAGCCAGGATCTGATGATGCGATCTCATGAAAATTTTTTGTTTAGCGATATTTTCGCCAATTGTTAACTGATTTGGATGATTTATTTTTTGTTTGGAAGAATATTTTCTCGGAATGGTCCCATTTAAATTTAGTGAAGATCTGATGAAGAACTTCAGAGATACGCAACGGAACTCTTCAATAAATGATACAAATGGATCGGGATTTCTGTAATCGTATGTCTGTTGATTGTTTACATCAGTTCATAACATAATATCACGTCGGCACGCTGTGCTTGTGGTTTCAGTTTTTTAGTGGTACCTGCGTACCACTAAAAAACCGACGCTTGAGGGTGAAATTACAACAATACCGTAATTGGTTACCGTTATACATATTTAACAATAACTTTAATTTCGGAAGTTGGTGTTCAAAAACGAAATAACCAAAAACACCGACTTCTGAAATTAAAGTTATTTTTTACTTTGTAGTGTTTTGTTTTTGGAAGTCGGTTTTATTTTTTTGTTAAAAAGTTTTTATATTTACAATATAGGTCCTTTTATTAAAACCATTCATTAACTAGTTTAAACTACACTAAAACCAAAAAGATCCTGCTGAGCCTATGTGAACAAGCCCTAACCCATTCCATTGTGTTACGTAACACTAAAATAGTAACACAATTGTCACACAAATGAACAACATATGCGTGTCTATCATCTAAAAATAACGGTATTGTTGTAATCTCACCCTCAAGTGTCTCAAGAAACATGCATTGGACTAAGGATTACTACTCGTATTATATACAATGACATGATGCAATATAAAGCGTAGTACTTACCGAATTCACGATATTTGACACTATTTAACTAGTTTTTTAATTGTCTAAAAGGACGTCGCATGTGAAACCATCACTCACAAAACACAAAACGGTGGCCTAAGGCACTAGGATTTGCCAAACTAAATTGGGAATTTATTTCTTTTAGTGTAAAATATCAACGTAACACAAAGTAATGAAATTTGAGACACATTTTTATGAACAAATAAATAAAAAGTTAATTATCAAATAATTACATTATTTTATAAATATTGCGTAAATCTTACTCGTTTACAGAAAAAATATTGTTAAATCGGGTTCCATAATGCGTAAATTATTATTTTAAACTGCTACATTTCAAAATATGTGCGACTGTGGACATTGCATTTTTGTATGGGGAACAAAATATTTACACAAAGGAAATATCAGCGAGGCGTGCTTTAAAAAAAATCATCGCTCTTGCTGAGCTAAGAGCCTCGCACAACTTTTTTTATATTTTCAGAGTTAATCACTTCATTTCAATCTTGTATGAGGCGCAAGATACATTTCTTCTTTCTTTTATAGTTGGTCCAAGGATTATCCAAAGTTCTATCTGCGATTGCAAAATTTCAAATGAAAAAATGTGGATGGAACTGTTCACGTGACAATTCGATAGCGCTTGTGAATATCATAAATTTTTGACTTTTTGAAAATCATAGTCGCCACATTACCGCTGATAAAATATCACTTGTCACTATTTATTTATGTGTGTATCTAATGTACTGCCTCCGTGGTCGAGTGGTTTAGGCGTTATCGCGGGTGGTGGTCGTGGATTCGATTCCCACGGGAAGAGCATACTTTGTAAATTTGTTTTCCAGTTTGTCTAGACATTGCAGGCTTGAATCACCTGATTGTCTGATAAAAAGATGATTCTGTGTTTCGGAAGGCACGTATAAACCGGTGGTCCCGGCCACCAAATGGCAATCGTCAAATAAACCATGTCAGAGGCCTTGAGGCGGTTTAGAAACTCTGACACTATGGTGTGTGGGGTCGTTACACCTTACTGCCCATTAAATTATCATTTTTGTTTCTTTACTCGTCTAGTCTAAGACCCGAAACAACATTCTGTGTCATTTCAATACGTTTTAATTTTGTATTTACTATTACGAAATATAGGATGTTTTACTTTTGAGACTGATAGATATGAATACATTGGCTCACTCGATAAAGTATGCCCTGAAACCATAACTTTTTATTTAAAACACGCTGAGAAATCCCCATCCCTATCCATCTACATTCCTATGAATGGCTCGACAGAATGGATTTCAAATTAGTATTTACCGGTTTTCCACGCCTTGAAAGAATAGTCTTTCAAGGCGTGGAAAACCGGTAAATACTAATTTGTACTCGTACTCGTGGTAATCGATGTCTATGGTTCGATTTCTGAATTGAGCATTTTGATTTAAGAACGTGTCAAATATTCTACTTCGAATTGTTTTCAGAAAGATTATCATTAGGCCAGTCATAACAGACATTTTAGGTCGCAGTATTTTGAACCATCCTGATTTTTTGGTACCTATGTTATAAGGGTAGGTGTCAGTAGTATACACCCAATTTACCAACCTCGAAAGACCTGTGCTAACTGCGTGGTGCTCGGAAAACTTCAACATTTTCAGTCATTTTTCAGGCTTTGGATTATATCTTCTAAACGGTGAATTCTACATAAGAAGTCAATCAGTAAACTATTGAAGTAGATAAAATTTGCTATAATTAGAGTGCAAATGCAGTTGAATTGGTTTTATAGGTATTGAGATATAGCACATCAATGACGACCCATTTTTCACAAAAAAATAAAATCGTAGTTTAAAAATGTAGCTCTGTGACTTACTGGACTTTCTAAATTGATATTTTAGCTAGTTCAGTGGAAAATGATTCTTATCATATAACATGAAATCGAGTACAATTAAAAAAATACCATCAATTTATCGATCTAAATTATTGCACATTTTTTGGGAGTATTCAAATATGGAAGAAAATTAAGGGAAATGATTTACGTTACATGATGATGGGACCTCAGCTGACTTCTGCAGCAGATGTACACGGCATAAATTAAATTAGTATTTTCAATAATATAAGAGAATGGTCATGCAACTATGGGAAGATACCCGAATGTTCAATTTACTTAAGACATTTACCGTTGAAAAGCCCTTTTCTAGAAGATCATTTGCCACATATTCGACTTTTGTCAATTATGTATTCTTTCGAGTTAATGAATGAAATTAAACCTGAACGGACAAATAATTTTGAATGCTGGAGTAAAAAAATGTGTAGTAATTTTATCACGACGGATAAAATTACTAGATACGATGAGTTAGACCACACATTTTGGACAGACCGAGGGTCTGAACGTTCGTACGAAAAAAATCTTTTTTACAGAAAAATAAAACCGACTTCCGAAAACAAAACACTACAAAATAAAAAATAACTTTATTTTCGGAAGTCGGTGTTTTTGGTTATTTCGTTTTTGAACACCGACTTCCGAAATTAAAGTTCACACACACGATATATTATGAACTGGTGTAAACAATCACAGACATGCGATTTCAGCAATTTATTGAAGAGTTCTGTTGCCTACCTCGGAAGTTCTTCATCAGATCTTCACCAAATTTAAAACAGTTAGGACCAGTCCGAGAAAATACTCTTCCAAACAAAAAAATAATCATCCAAATCGGTTAAAAATTGGCGAAAATATCGCTGAACAAACATTTTTCATGGGATCCCATCATTAGATCCTGACTTATGCCTTCCATTATGAGCTCAGCAACATGAGATGTTGATTACCAGGGACAAATAACTGAATTGCGATAGAAAGTTTATAAAAAACATTGTACCTATGTGCTTATAAAATTTGAGGGTTTCCCTCGATTTTCATGGGATCCCATCATTAGATTCTGACTTGGTGACAATGGGACCACCTCAGGAGTATAGGCTTTCGAATAAAGAATTTTTAAAGTCAGTCTACAATTGGCGGAGAAATCGGCAAACAGAGAACCTCCTCCTTTTTGAAGAAGTCGGTTAAAAAGCGATGTCTCTGTGAAATTCAGCATTAACAACATAATAATACGTGCACTTACCTTGGTCTGCTATCTGCTGTCGAAGATCCGCCGTACGATGATTTCACCACAGTTGAGTTGATATGGGGGTCGCAAGCTGCTCAAAGGTATTCCCAAGCAGCATATCGATGTAACGTTTGATTCTTCGCCGAAAGAACGCGAAAGAACGCGCGCGTCAAAAGGTGGCGTGAACGAAGAATTGTATTGAAGTAGGGTCACGAATACACACGTCACATATGGCAACTGTAATTACAGTTGTGATTGACACTGCAGAAAATCGATAGGAACATCGTATGTTGCCCGTTAAGAAATTTAAATAATATTTGGTCATTTGTATGATGACGGAACATTCCGCCCACCTAAATACTTATGGTATTTGCTAGGAATGAAAAAAAAAGACGTGTGGCACTCGGAGACTGCCGCGGTAAAGCTATTGCATAGCATTTTTTATCAACTTATGCAATTATAATTATATATTTATTTTATTTATGCAGTATTTTTTTTCTTTGATATTAATTCAAGTTACACTTTGAGCTAAAAAAAAGGAAAAAGTAAAACTAAAAAGTATCACCGCTGTGCCGGTCGGAGTGGGGGGTGTTAGGTTTTTTTCGTTACGGAATTTCTGGATTCGGTCTCCACGCTCAAGGCCCGCGATAGAAGCTATGCAATAGCTTAAAAAGTAAACGAAATGTAATAGACAAGTTAGGAAGAAAACGTTAAACCTTAATAGTCATTGAAATGTGAATCTAATAACCTACGATATTTTTTAATGATGCGATAAGAAAAGAAGTTAATCTTCTATATGTAGAGGGCATAGTTTGACCAATGTTCGTTTAATAGAATTGCTAGTAACATTTTTAAGAATTGCAACCCTAACCACTCCGTCAGCGCCAGAAAGACGCTCAATAACCCTACCGAGTGACCAGTCAAGAGAAGGTCGATTGTCATTTTTGATGATCACAAGCGAGCCTACCTTTAATGATCTAGAGTCCTTTGTCCATTTGGCGCCGTTGAGTGAGTGAATTTAAGTACTCGTGTTTCCATCTTGACCAAAAACTTTGTTGGAAAGCCTGTAACAACTGCCACCGACAAAGCCGATGAAGATTGATGTTAACAAGATCCTCGTCGGGGACAGCAGTCAAGGGCTCCATTGTAAGGAAATGACCCGGTGTTAACGTTGACAAATCATTAGGATCCGAACTAATAGGGCACATAGGCCGGGAATTTAAAACCGATCTTTATATTTGTTCCATGTACTGATAACCTCGTCAGGGGGGATAAGATCCTAACCGATCAAAGATTTTAGCAAGTTCACTAAGAATAGACCTTTTAGTACATGGCCGAGGTGAAGATTCAATTTCAAAGAGAAACGAATCAGTTGATGGGTCCCATTTGAGCCCTAGAACTTTGAATGAAGCAGGTGCAGATTTATCTATCAATACCGAACCAGTTAGGCAATCTTCAGGTGGAAGATCCGATAAAAGACGATTGTCATTTGACACCCACTTTTGAAGATGAAAACCTCCTTTTTTGTAAAGAGCGATTGGTTGTGTTTTTGTTTTTGGTGCAGTAACTAAGTCTTGACTGCCGCTAACGAAATCATCGATGTATGTGTCTGACAAGATTACACTCCTGGCGAGCGGGTAAGAATCCCCCTCGTCATCAGCCAGCTGTCGCAAAGTACGGCAAGCGAGATAGGGGTACGAAGAAATGCCATACGTGACCGTATTCAGACGAAACTCTAAAAGAGATTCGCTAGGGGAAGCTCTCCAGAGAATTCGCTGATAGTCACGATGGTCGCCGAAGCGAGTATCTGTCGGTACATCTGACGTACAGTTGCTGTGAAAACGACGTCGTGTTCACGAAAGCGCAATAAAATTTCCAAAATGTTTGATTGCAATTTTGGACCGATGTGTTGACTTTCGTTTAACGATCGAGAACGTGCATCTTTAGCAGAGGCGTCAAATACGACACGAAGGCGAGTCGTGGCACTATCAGGGCACACGACGCAGTGATGGGGAATATAGTACCTCCCACCACCTGCGTCATCTGAAGAGACTAATGACATATGGCCTGCATTTCGATAGTCGGACATAAAATCGGAATATTGACGATGACACTCGGGATCACGTAACAGTCGACGTTCAATCGCATAGAAACGACGCAATGCAATGTCGCGTGAACCCGAAACTAGGCTCGGACTCGTCTCTGAATGGCAACTGCACGATGTATCGCCCAGATGAGTCACGAGAATGACTTGTGATAAAATCTTGTTCACATGCTATCTCATCTGGGGTTAGAGATGCTGCTTTCGGTAGTACGTCTTATTCCCCGAAATGTTGAACTAATGAGTTTAATTCCTTATCACTTTGTTCGGAAGTGTTCAGAAGGGAATTGAGTGGATGAGTAGCTAAACGAGTTTTACCGAATAATAGCCATCCAAAGACTGAGTTGAAAGCGGCGTGTTGATGTGATTTTCCTTTGATATGACGATTACGAAGCGATTCAGCAAACACATCCGCACCGAACAATGGTTCAATTCGACCAGGAATGTCAAAACCGGGGTCAGCTAACGATAGTGAATTAAGGTGAGACTAACCCGATGTATTTAATTTAGCTGTTGGTGCCCGCAAACTTTTGTCATTACGTGCATATTTAAATTAAATAAAATCGTATCACCAATGTTCTGGTTGACACCCAAACTGGTTTACACCCGTTACAGAAACTTTTTTACTAATCTGGTGCACAAATTAAAACATGAATACGACAGTCAAAAGTTAGAAGAAAACAAATCAAATACTAAAGGATTATGGAAGACTATAAAAACAATAACCGAGCATCACAGTAACAGAAATAGTCCTAGCGACTTACTTAAATGTAAATCCACAGCATAAGATTCAGTTGACTACTGCAACGAATATTTCTCTTCTGTTGGCACACACTTAGCAAGCCAAATTCTCACTGACATTAATGAAACTCAAGAGTCACTGGCTTCGAACCAAAAATTTGGAGAACCGCAGGGGACTTCTTTCTTTATACAACCTACTGATGTCTATGAGACAAAAAAACTAATTGTTAACCTTAACAGTGACAGTACTGCCGGCATTGATGGTCTTACACCAAAAATTGTTAAAGAGATAAGTAGTGAAATTTTGATTCCTTTGACCTACATCATCAACCTTAGTCTAGGTACAGGTGTATTCCCCGATAAATGGAAAGAAGCCAGAGTTACGCCTATACATAAGAATGGATCAAAACAAAACCCTGCGAACTATAGGCCTATATCGTTATTGGAAATTTTCTCCAAAATACTTGAAAAAGTGATGAACGAACGCTTAGTTTCTTTCCTAGAGTCAGACAAGCTTATTTCTGATCACCAATTTGGTTTCAGGCGCGGAAAATCTACTGAAGATGCAGTGAGCCTCCTGACCAAACTAGTAACATCTTATCTGAACAATAAGGAAAAGTGCCTGGGAGTGTTCTTAGATCTTGCTAAAGCCTTTGACACAGTTGCCAAACCCATACTACTTAAGAAACTGGAGGTCATTGGAATCAGAGGACTTTCATTGGAATGGTTTAAAACCTATCTTACAAACAGACGCCAGTGTGTGAAAGTAGGTGAGAGCATCAGCTATCAAAAAACCACAAAATTTGGAGTTCCCCAGGGCAGTGTTCTGGGTCCGACTTTATTCCTCATTTACATGAATGATATACATCGTACATTAGATCAAATTGCAAATATTATATGCTATGCCGACGATACGGTTATTCTGTTCCATGGAAAATCTTGGGAATCGGTGCATAAGGAAACTCAAAACAGTCTGACCAGTATCAAACAATGGCTTGTCTACAATCTTCTTTCATTAAACATTGATAAAACCAACTACCTTTGTTTCTACAAAACTCAGGCCTCTGCGCCTAAACTACCACTGGACATCGTTATCCATTGTGCCACCTGTAATCCTCTTCTGTGCACCTGCCAGAAAATAAAAAAAATAGAATGGGTAAAATATCTGGGGGTTTTAATAGACCAGCGGCTCACCTTTAAGCCCCATATTGACCTGGTGGCTAAACGCACCAGAAAATTGATTCACATAATGAAACTCAAACTAAACATATGTGTGTGTAGGTATATGTGGCACTATGTGAGTCGATTCTGTGTTATTGTATAACAGTATGGGGTGGAGTTGGAATCACCACCATAATCCAAAGCGAACGAGCGCAAAGATCGGTTTTGAAAGTCATGCTCAAAAAATCCTTTAGATACCCGACAGCCCTTTTATATAAAGAAGCCGCGCTACTCAATGTTCGACAGTTATATATCCTCAAAATGGTTCTAAAACAGCATAAAATTACTACTCAGACCCCGACATACTCGCAGCTTCTCAAACGGCGAATTTTCAAGTGTGCTTCAATTAGGACGCGTACAGCTTTCGCTCAACACATGCAAGAATTCCTGCTCAGTCACATTTACAACAAAGCTGTAAGAATGTGTGGCATCAGTAACTGTAGATCAAGTCAAGCCAAAAAGATTGTTCGCGAATGGCTGCTAGCCCAATCACACAGTGAATCTGAATCTCTTTTAAAGGTAATTTCGTAACATACCATCGCATAGACACTCTCTCATACACATTATACACACACATACACACCATCAAACACACACACACACACACACACACACACCATACACACATAGTACATATTGCTATCAAAATGTTCCTCTAAACTACTTACTTTACTTTATTGTTTTAACTTAATTTTTCTAAATCTTGCAAATGTTTTAACGTCTATAAAATAATAACCATTTTTCTTGTGCTTCTCGTCGGTAATTTTAAATATAAAATGCACACTGCATTTGGTAATCCCACCAATGTACTCCACGAGACAGGCTCGACCTAGTGTGGAGTTCATAAGTAAGATATGCTTCCTTTGTTTCATATTCTTGTTGTTATGTATCCTAGCTAGTAATGTATACCATAAGGAAATGTAAAGCACTGTTTTTGGCAAATAAACGTTTATTTATTTATTTAAGGATTACCAACGAGTAAATACACTACAAAAACTTTTGCAAAACACGCTCAAAAACACAATACGTTTTCGTGTAATGCACACTCAATTACAGGTAACCACAACTTACACATTAATGAGTCTACATGCTCCGACTGAATATTGCAATAAAATAAATTAAAATATAAATACAAGCGATTGACATACCAATTTCAAGATCTAAACATAATACAGGTTTACTTGGTTTGAATAAATTATAAGTATTTATTTATAAAAATAAAATAAAATAAAAATGTCAATTAAAGAATAAAATAAAAATGACAATTTAAGAGTGCATTCATGTCAATATCTAAAATTACCATGTCAATTTTTCTTTTTTAAAATTAAAAATGGATTAAAAATTACACATAAAATAATCGGGGAACATAAAAAAAAAACAGAGATTAAAATAAAGATTAAAAATGTATGTCTTAAAATAACAATAATTGTAATTGGATTGATAAATCAAATGTCCTCCGCCTGAAAGTACTTAATCAATTTCCTTTTAAAAGTGTTGAGACTATCGTGATTAATATCGATTTCAGCTTTACGGCATATAGCGTTGTACAATTTTGTTGCCCTTGCTAGAGGAGAGTTGTCACCTAAGTTAGTTTTGCGCCAAAGATTGCCTGAATAAATGGTAGGTTTGGGAACGCGGTAATCTACTGGGTACATTAATAAATATTTTTGACAGAAGGTCGCTATTTATTTTGGATGACATTAGTTTGTGCAGAAAACAAAGATCTAGAACCTTTCTACGATTCGTAAGACTTTGAAATTGAAAGTGGTGAACACGGTCTTTATACGATTTTAATTGATTCGTGGTTTTATTTTGACAAGAAAGGTGATACAAGAATCTTTTTTGGACTCGCTCAATCCGTTGCTTATGAACGTTATAACGAGGTGACCATACCTGTGAGCAGTATTCCAGATTACTACGAACCAACGTCTCATATAGAAGAATTTTGGTCTTGGAGTTGGTAAAAGGCTTTGAGGTTCTTAGTACGAATCCCAGCATTTTGTTCGCGTTAGATATTATTTTATCTATATGGTCATTGTAGGTCAATTTTCTTTCCATTGTGATTCCAAGATCTCTGATACTATCCACTTCGTCGAGTGTTTTGCCCGAGATAGTGTAACTTGTAGTGTAGACTTTCTTGTTGCGGCAAAATTTTATGTGAACACATTTATTTAAATTTAGGCTCATCCTATTAACATTGCACCACTCAACTAATCTATCCAAATCAGCTTGTAACAAATAAGAGTCTTCTATACATTTTATAGGTAGGATCAACTTGAGATCATCTGCAAATAAATATGCTTGAGCGTGGTGAAAGCAATGGATAATGGTATCAATGAAAATATTAAAGAGCAACGGTCCCAGGTGGGAACCTTGTGGCACGCCAGAGGTTACAAAAAAATCTTCTGATCTGACCCCATTCAGAACAACAAACGACACACGACCATTAAGGTATGACTGAAACCATTGCAATAGTGGACCATAGATTCCGCAGTTCTCCAGTCTCTTCAACAAAAGCTGGTGGTCTACTTTGTCAAAAGCTTTACTAAAATCAGTGTAGACTGCGTCAACCTGAATCCGCTGGTCAACAAACTCAATAACATCTTCAGAAAAAGATACTAGGTTGGAGTGAGTTGATCTGCCCCGCATGAAACCATGTTGATTGCTTACAATATTATTTTTTAAATAACTATACAGAATGGGGTACACCAATAATTCGAAAACTTTCGGAATAACAGATATAATCGAGATGGGTCTATAATTTTTTATATAGTTTTTGCAACCATTTTTATAAATAGGGACTATTTTAGCTTTCTTCCACGCAGACGGGAAGTGGCCAGTTTCAAGTGAGCGGTTAAATAAAAAAGTCAGCGGTGTAGAGAAGGACTTATAGCACCTAGCGAGTAGAATTGGGGGAAGTTGGTCAGGACCCGGGCCCTTGCGTACGTTAAACGTTATTATTATTTCGTTTATTTATTCTTATTTACATACAAAGTATATTTTTAAATATATCTCTAAAAAACCATAAAAAAATACATTTAAAAATATAAAAGTAGTAGTCCGCCGGTGTCGGGAGCAGGGTCCAAGCTACCGGTGGTTAGGGCTCCAGAGAAAGGAACCTCCTCACAATACGAGCCGTATCGAGGAGTACTGCCTTCTGTATCAGGCCCTTTACCCAACCGCGTAACGCCAGCTTCGACAGATGTTCGTCGAAGCTTTTGGCCATCAGGCCATTGGCCGTAATGACTATCGGCACAATGATAGCTGAGTCTACATTCCACATGTCGACAACCTCGTGCGCTAAGTCGAGATACTTGATTTGTTTCTCTTTCTCGGCCTTCACGAGGTTCTCGTCATGCGGGATGGTAACATCAATTATCATTGTGCGGCGCGCTAATCGGTCTATCACCACTATGTCAGGCTTATTGGCAACAATAGTCCTATCAGTGATGATAGACCGATCCCAGTACAACGTGACATGGTCATTTTCGAGAACTGGGTCGGGCACATACTTGTAATACGGTACCTCAGAATCCACAAGTTTATATTTCAAAGCAAGTTGCTGATGGATAATCCTGGCCACTTGGTTGTGCCTGTGCAAGTACTCGCCGTTAGCCAGCCGAGAACAACCAGAGATAATATGTCTGATGGACTCACCCGGGCGGTGGCATGCCCGACACACGTCCACCGTCCCATCCTTCATAATATGCCTCCGGTAGTTATTCGTCAAGATAACTTCATCCATAATCGCACAGACAAAACCTTCAGTTTCCCCGAAGAGATCACTGAAACGTAGCCAGGCCACTGACGCTGAAAAATCTACATCAGACCCATGAAGAGCCCGATAGAAGCGCCCGTGAAGCTCCTTGCCTTTCCATACCTCCTTGCGGTCATCCGTGGTAAGTATCACAGGTTTGCGCCAGTTCTCCTTAGCCATGGACAGCGGGGTGAGACCCTTGTCCACTGCGACCACATCTCGGTGCATACCCACATCAGCTGTGAGGAAATATTCTCTGAGACTGCACATCTCGCGGTTGTGGAGAGTCTTGGCGTTTAAAAAGCCTCGACCTCCACACTTCCGCGGAATGTACAGTCTCATCACCGACGATCGTGGGTGATGCATCCGGTTTGCGGTCAGCAGTGTACGTACTCTCCTATCCAGGGCGTCAAGCTCAGTTTGAGTCCATTTGAGTATGCCGAAAGAGTACATTAATACCGGCATGACCCAACCGTTGAAGGCGCGCACCTTATTTCCGCCCGACAAAAGGCTATTCAAAACCTTTTTCAGGCGGCCAAAGAAGCGTTCCTATTATTATTATTATTAATGTAGTGTACAGTGTACCAATGGAGCAATTCACGTCTCCTAAGATTGAAGCCGGGGCTTCACCGATTAATGTTATGAAATTGAATTTATTCATCTGCCTAGCCTTTTCCCAACTATATTTTGGTCGGCTTCCAGTCAAACCGGATTTAGCTGAATACCAGTATTTTACGCGGAACGGCTGCCTACCAGACCCCCACAACCCAGTTACTGGGTAACACGGTACTTCATGGCAAGACTGGAGTCAGATTAACTGGCTTCTGACAATCCGTAACGACTGCCAAAGATCTACAAATGACAGCCGGGACCAACAGTTTAACGTGCTTTCCGAGGCACGGAGGAAACTCGCTATGTTAAGATGGTCAACCATCCACAGACCAACCTTGGCAAGCGTTGCTTAACCTTGAAGATCGACCCGTGCGGCTGTTATTATCTAGCCACGAGCTCCTCCATGAAATTGAATTTATTAGATATGTGTATTTATGATCGTTTCTGTATCGAAATAAACGTTATTATTATTATCTTTTTTTCCTTTATTTATTTTCTTCACTTATTTCTACCATTTTAAATATTTTTATTCAATATATAAAAAAAAAACATTTAAAATATAAAAATAGTAGCCCACCGATATCGGTAACAGGGGCCAAGCTACCGGCGGTCGCGGTCAGGGCTCCAGAGAGAGGAACCTCCTGACAATGCGAGCTGTGTCCAGAAGTAACGCTTTCTGAATAAAGCCCTTGATCCAGCTGCCCAACGAGAGCCTCCTAAGGTGTTGGTCGAGGCTCGTGGCTATTAAGCCATTGGCCGACACGACTATCGGTACAATTATTGCGGAGTCCACTTCCCACATGTCGACCACCTCGCGAGCCAAGTCAATATACTTGATTTGTTTATCTTTCTCAGACTTCACGAGGTTCTCGTCATGAGGGACTGCTATATCAACAATCATTGCGCGACGCTCGAGTCGGTCTATCACCACTATATCAGGCTTATTGGCAACAATAGTCCTGTCAGTGATGATAGACCCGATCTCAATTCAATGTGCAATTGCCATTTTCGAGAACTGGGTCGGGCACATACGAAACTACTACTACTCCGATTCCACAAGATTGTATTTAAGAGCAAGTTGCTGGTGGATATCCTGGCTACAAGGTTGTGCCTATGCATATCCTAAATAGTCTCCGTTAGCCAGACTAGAATTGGCATAATATTTTCATAATTCTTTCTCAACTCTTACAAGTATGCCTGTGATGTTTGAGCTCATTGGGTCTGATGATGGAAACCATAAAGGTGAGTAGTGGCGCTCTTAGTTAACGACTTTTAAACATTTCGTATTTGGACTCTACCTTTCTGGTCTCTATCATCAAACCCTTGTTCCCAAAGACTATGAATAGCGATCATCAGGAGGATTTATACAAGCTCAAATACGATGGTTATACTAGTATCAACTAAGAGATCCACTATCCACCTTTATGCTCTTCATCATCAGATCCTTGTTTCAAACAACACTGAATCGTGCTTATCAGAAGGATTAAAATGAGCCCAAACACGATGATTATGACAGCGAGAGTGTATGAAAAATAGCTTTTCTATACTTCGTTTGAAAGAACTCTTCCTACCACATGTTTATGGGTTTGCCAACGAATTCGAAAAAAAAAACCTATTTCTCTCATATTTCAGACGACAAACAAACTAGGATAATTATGTGTGATTTCTGTTGGAGGTGTGTTAATTTTGTATGGACCGTGACCATTCTTCTTTTATCCAAATCCCTTCTACGGTTTTTGCGTGATTGACGGACAAACATACAAACTTTCACGTTTATAATATAAGTAGGACTAGCTTCTGCCCGCGACTTCGTCTGCGTAGACAGAACTGGCGCGCAACTTTTTGTCTCATATTCTCATTCTCGGAAATACATCTTCATGATTCTGTTATCCTGATAGTTTGTGAGCCTTTGCTGTTCGTACTTTTAGCCCCGGAATTACTTCGACATGTTTCCTGGTCTCCTAGTATTTGTGAATCTTTAACGCCCATAGTTCCAGCCCGAATAAAACTTTAACATGTTAACACACACACACATACACACATGTATACACATTTGTGTATGTGTGTGAACTTATGGCACCATAAATTAAGATGGTTTGGACAATATTGCCGAGATGTGGCAGAAAGATTATATCATACGACAGCTGGATGCGACAAAGTTCGCATTCTAGAGCAACTCTCAGTATACTTGTCATACATTTACTGCTAAATGTCCGAACGAGGTGATTTGGCTGTATCAGAAATCCAAAAATGCAACTCCAGTTTTGTATGCGACTTCTGATTTCCAAAATCACCGTTCACATCATTGTGGAAAATGGAGGGTCACGTGCAATTTTGATTGAGCGATGTAACTTGATAGGCAAATTAAATCTTTCTTAAAAATAGGTAGAAGTATTTCGAGGAAGAATTATTAAGTCTCGAAGTAATAAGCAGTTAAAACTATACATAATTTAGTAAGTTGATGAATTAAACATTTTTGTTTAAGCCACGCGTGTTGCCGAGATAGTTGAAGGCATCTCATAAGAGATTCTGTTTTTCAGGATATGTGTAAACACACATATATAAGTGTCCTCGATTCATTCACGTTTCATCATGCGTCATAACATAACATAGTAGAAAAAATAAAATGACTCGGCCGACTTCCATAAAAAGTTCAAACCCAAGTAAGTCTAAAGTAATAAACTTGATAAATTATAGCTACAGTAGTACTACAATATTGATAATAAAGTACAGCTATTGTTTTTACATACACGGCAGTCAATATTTACAAATCTTTATGAGCTGACAGGCATCAAAAACAAAAGATTGGCAGCTTCTTTTGTGAATCGTATATCCGTCGACGTACTGAAAATGTGTAAAATGACGACACAAATGGGGACGAGGGTAGAGGAGAGCTTCAAAAGGCCTGCTGGCTCCCATTGCAGCCTCTTAAGCTTAACTCTTAAAAATGACCGAAAGTTTAGAAGTTTTCTGAGCACCATGTAGTTAGCACAGGTCTTTTGAAGTTGAAAAATGCGAAGGAGACAACCACCCAAAAAACCACGATGATCCACTTAAAAAAAAATGAAAATTGGATCTTTCCAATCTGTAGTGTGGTGTGGGTGTGGGTGTGGGTGTGGTGTGGTATGGTGTGGTGTGGTGTGGTGGTGTGGTGTGGTGTAGTGTGGTTTGGTGTGGTGTGGTGTGGTGTGGTGTGGTGGTGTGGTGTGTGTGTAGTGTGGTTTGGTGTGGTGTGGTGCGTGAGTTTTGTCTGTCTGTTTGTTCTGTCGGTCTGTTGTGTGTATTGTGTCCGTCTGTGTGTTGGTGTGCTTGTGTCTATTGTCTGTTGATTGGATTGAAATTGAAAATTGGATCTGTCTACGGTAACTAGCCTACATTTTACATATTTCAGTAGTTATAACAGTAAGACGATACGAGTCACAAGTTTTCATTTTAACTTTATGAAACTAATATTTCAGAACTTTCAAATTGTTAACTGAGTTATAAAGACTTGGAGGTACGACTAAATGGCATGAAAGATTAAAACTATGCTTCGATTAGAGGCCTTCTATTCTACAAGGGAATGTTAAGTTTTAAGAGATAATCCAATCAACCTTTTGAGAAATACGGTATTTTGCGTATCCCGCGGGAGCTCCTGGCCTAACAGGATTAAAAGTAATTTACATAATAATGTTGCTCAAAAATACAATCTATCACTATGCCAAGTTACGATCAATCGTACCTAGTACGTTTTTGGTAAGGGCTAGACAACTTCTGTATGGCATATCAAATTGACAGAAGGTACTGTGGTAGCTGGGGCTTAGATCTAACGGTTCCTCTGGAACTAGTTAAGAAATGAAATGCTGATTGAACTTTAAGCATGAATATTTATTGGGCCTACACCCTCAAGGAAAAACTTTCACAGAATCTTGCGTAGAAAAAAGAGAACAAATTTACATGTAATTATTTGAATTATCTTCTAATCTCTTTTTTAATTCTTCTAAAGCTTTCATCGATAAAAAGGCTATAATCCAAGAGGATGTGTTACAGTACCAATTCGGTAACCTACCACCCCCATGTGCTTTCAGGTACTCTGTAAATCCGCAGTCTCGATACAGTCCCAAGGTACACGTCGTAGTCATCTTGGCACTTATTTCTGGATTGGCCTCGACAGCATCTTCCGTCTTGAGGAACCCATTGCGAGGAGTTTCCTGCCTAGCGGTCATTGTCCGTGCAGGTGGCATGGTCCGCCTAATGTAAGCAGCCTATTGCAGTTCACCGCTGGACATAAGCCTTTCACAAGCTACACTAAAGCACTCGGTTATTCGCCTTTCGTATCCAATCTCACGCAACCATTTTTTTTATTTAACCATGAATATAACAAAATAGAACAGAAGAAGAAACATGAAGGAAATTTTGTCTAGTTTACCTGTATAGGTATACTACTTTCGCGGGTATCCGCGAAAGGAAATTATGAAGAGGATATCTAGAGAAAAAATATTATTAATGCAGGCAGTTTTGTGGCGAACTGTTGGGCAATGGCGACCCCACAGACCTGATCTCCAGGGAGAATTCTTGTTCCTCATTTCCGGCTTGCCTTTATTGGCTGACCGGGGTGAAAACTGACGAGGAACAGAGCTCCCACCTCTTTCTTGCCTTAATCGGCCGGTCTGAGTGGAGATTCGCAAGAGCAAACGTGCTCGGGAGAAGGATGTATAACCCAGTAAGGTGCTGGTAGGGATATTGACCGTACTTCCGGGATTGTCCTGATAGCCGTGGCCTCTCCACTCCTCTAGCACCTCAGGATATGTTGCCCCCTTGGCGCTACGTTACTTTGTGCTAGCGACCCTTTTCGGGGGACCCATTTATTGAGTGTGCAAGTCACTCCCTGCCATTTTAAAGCCGTTTTGATTGTCAATGGTCAGGCAGGGGCCAATAGTTCTTCCATAGTAAACGATTATTAGTCCACTAAACCAGCCAAACCCATAGCGTTTCATCTTTTGTTTTCATATTCTGCAATAGTCCTGCTCCAACCAGGGATTGTCCTTGGGTATACTTTCACAGTGCATACAAGGATAGTCGTCGGTTGGTGTCCCATTCCATTTGAAATGTCTAAAGAGGCCTCTATGAGTTGGCTTCGGCCCCTCGTACGCCTACCAAAGGACCGGGTCTCTAGGAAGAGGGACTCGAGAAAGTAAAAAACATTAAAAATAATAATAATAAACTTTAATTCAGACCGGAGTCCATAACCACATCAAAAGTTACACACACATACACACAAATCAAAACACAAAAAGAAAAAAGAAGTATAAAAATAAAATAAAAATAAATTAAAATAAACAGAAATTAAAAACACTTACAGAACTAATTATTTAAGATAACTAAATGACGCACGATGTGTCGTCATCAAATGCCACAACATTGGTCTGTCCGTTCGCCACCAAGCTGTTGGAGCTATCGCGCACTCGCCGCATCAGGGATGCTATTCGTGTTCGCATAATAGAATAGAAATCGGACACGCCATACTCCGCGAACATCCCCGATGCACTGCAAAAGCGCGGTAACCCCAACATAACTCTGAAAGCGTTATTATATTGGACACGCAGAGCGTTGTATGAGTTTTTTGTATAGTCGACCCATAGGGCGCACGTGTACATAGATTGGCAGTACGCCCTAAAGAACGTGATTTTAACCTCTTTATTTAATATGAAAATATTAAAAGTGAGTGAAAGCTAGGTCGTAGTTCCACTGCAGAGCTACCACCTAGCCAATTTTTAAGGTAGTCGCTCAATCTAGCTGGGGGCGTCCCATACTTCTGTCTAATTATTATTATACCTAATAGGCTAGTTTATACAAACAGTCGTCGCGCACTCTTGTAATGTTTTATGAACAACAGACTAATGTTGACACTCAAGAGCATTCATTTTCAAATTAACAGATGCAGATCACGACAATTTATTAGCATTCGATTTTAATAACAGATTTAATTTGTCAATACATTCGCAGGTTTAGCTCATTGAAGTAGAAATTAGACATAGATCAGGCGCTATTTCATTTATAATACCCATACCTAGATTTTGTCGGTAAAGTTACATACTCATGGGTTTTTTGTGGATTACGTCGAATAGTCATTAAAATTAACATAAACATGTCTACAATCCTATACTATTCTACCTCAGGCTACATTAGCGAGTTTCGAAACATATACACCCAGAAAATTACGAGAAATCCTGTTTCAGCAGACACATTTTGCTGAAAAAGGATTTCTCGTAATTTTTCTTTCTAAAAGACTCAAACTGGAGCTTTTCAAGTCGCAGCAAAGCTAATGTCAGATGGCAAGCGATTCTGAGAACATTTCCTTGTTGTTGGCATCCATAATGTACATTTTCAATAGACTAAGGCAAGTACAGTTGTGTTATCCGTTCCTGTCATGTTAACTGTATTTTTTCTGAATGTCTATTAAAACTCCTCACTCTCTCTTTACAGGTGAGGAGCTCGTGGCTAAATAATAACAGCCGCACAGGTCGATCTTCAAGGTTAAGCAACGCTTGCCTAGGTTGGTCTATGGAAGGGTGACCATCTTAACATACCGAGTTTCCTCCGTGCCTCGGAAAGCACGTTAAGCTATTGGTCCCGGCTGTCATTTGTAGATCTTTGGCAGTCGTTACGGATAGTCAGAAGCCAGTAAATCTGACTCCAGTCTTGCCATGAAGTACCGTGTTACCCAGTTAATGGGTTGTGGAGGTCTGGTAGGCAGCCGCTCCTCGTAAAATACTAGTATTCAGCTAAATCCGGGTTGACTGGAAGCCGACCCCAATATAGTTGGGAAAAGGCTAGGCAGATGATGACTCTCTCTTTACAGGTAGGATGAAAGCCGAACTCCAAAACGCAAGTGAAGTCGCCTTAAGCCTCATTTTGTAACCACGTTTAGGGCCGTTTCAAAATTTAAACCAGATTAGATCATCCGGAGGGGTAGATAGCGCCATCTATCTCGTGTGATATGAAGTACGGGGTGACACCCCGAGGTCAGGTCGCGACCACGTAGATTTACATTCAATTAGAACATCTCCGTCTCTCCGTTGGTCTATCCTGTTAGGGATTATAGAGATAATGTTGGATCTGACCTATTATTACTAGACATACGATAGTGGTTTGTTTTTGTCAAGTTCAAAATTCGAACGGTGGCAAAGTTAGTCGTATTTGGTGGTCCAAATGAAAGGCTGGAGCTTGATGTTTAATGAAAGACGACAAAGTGAATGAACGAAGAAATACATTACATAAAAGTAAATGATTCTTAACTTTATGTCTGGATTTACAGTTTATAAGCCATGGTTTTTTGTGATCCAAATAACTTAAAAAAATGAAAAATCTAATCCTTTGTATCTACAGAGGATTGGTTGATCCCTCTCTACAAAAACAGTGTTCTAAATAGTAATTTCTCTAACACGATAGATCCCAAAACGGAATAAAACAGAATCTTTGTACTCATTTCGGCAAGAGCTTGAAGCCACGTACAACTGTAACGTATTGTGCAGGGTTAAAAGTCGTCATCTTGCACGTCCGTACTACCCGTATTACCCGTTCTACCCGTACTACCCGCACTACCCGGGTACTTCCTCCCAGTTGACTTCACAACTTGCTACTCTGTTTCGAATTAAAACAAGTTTCACCTTATTTCACGGAGATATGAAACTACTTTAGTGGACTTAAAACCAATCGAAGTCTTTTCTGAACAGACTTGAGAGTTAATTATATAATAGGTATATACTTTATGCTTATCTTTTGGTGTCAAAACACCAAAAGTAAAACAAAAAAGGAAACTTATAACTAAAAAACCTACCTACAATGGGCGGCCTTATCGCATTTCGCGATTTCTTCTAGACAACCAGGGATGAACAGTGTTTGGCGAGACATGAAATGAAATCTTAAACTTAGGACCAAAAATTTACGGACTCTCTTATCACTTGAATTATTAAAAATACTACCTGCTCCAATATTAACAAAACTCAATAATCCAGAAACGAACTGCACCAATATTTTCGGCTCTTCCTGTCTAGCCCACCCTCTAGCGGACCCTAAGCCAATCTAGGAATCAAATATAATCGAAATTAGGTAAAATGAGCGTTCTTTTTCCCATCTATGAAACACGGAATTAAATCCATTCAGTATTGGCTCCGAGATTCAAGGGGGACGTCACTACGCCAAGGAGATTTGATTTATTACATCAGGAAATATAAAATGGCTCTCATTGTAATGTTAAAAAGCTTTTTCATCGCTGAAATGCGACACATAAATGCAGACATGGCTTCCCGAATCTTTTCTCCATAATTGATTCTGTCCTGAGATATATTTATTTTTATTCGACTACAGCAAGGCTCTAGGGAGCCCGTTTGTTTTCCTAGTTTTTGTTTTGCTACCCAACTTGTGTGTATAGTTATTACAATAAATCAAATATACTGCGAGAATTATTGGTTGTAACTTGTTTAGGTGTTCCGTAACATCGCGAGTTTATTAGAGTTTGGTAATTCTTATAATTAATCGAAGTTTGAAATGACTGAGTGGAAACCTTTCTGTTGGATATTCGTGATGTATTATGTGCGAATAATACTTTTTCTTTGATTAAAAGTTGATCACCACAGTCATTAAATGTCAATAAATTGTAAAAACCGTTAGCAGGATTATCAGGATGGTAATTGGCTACTATTTTTTTATTTTAGATGGGTTTGCTGTTGACTCTAGTCCAGGTCAAAGATGACAGGGACAGAGTCTTCAATGGAGCTTACCCAGAAGGAGCCTGTTCACTCTGACTTTAATGAGATGGGGGTGTTAAGCGTTCGGAAACACAGACGCAGGCAGAGAGTTTCACTCCTTTGCTGTGCGCATTATAAAAACGCTTAGTGAGAATTGGTGGAATAGCACCAAAGTAGGTATGGTAATTTGCAGTGCGCCTGAATGTCCGATGAGGTCGTGGAGTTCTTGGGCACACTCACCGAAGTACAAGACCGACAAGCAGGCAACCTTGCGGCGATGAGCCAAGCTGTGTAACTTGGCATTCACTGGTTTTATGTCGCCAATGAGCCTCTTATCCCGCATTCCACCGAGTCAAGCACGGCAAGCTGGTACTTAGTTGAGCCATCCCAAAGGTGGCTGCAATACTCCATGCAGGATCGGACTTAAAGCACAGGACAAGGACTTAAATATAGTTGTAAGTAAATCTTCAAGTCTGCTTGCATCGTTGTTGTATGCTGATGTTTCCATAACTAATCAAAAATGCCGTGGCATATTGCAAATACGCTCGCAATTCATACTACACATTACATCTCGTCACAGAATGTACACAAAATGAACTACCAACAATTATTACAATCCATCAGTTCCTAATAGTGGCAAATACAAGTCAAGTAGTTCTAAGGCGTGCGGGCGTTAACAAAGTTCTGCCGCTAAGTTCTATTGGAACATTCGATTACTTCGTTCGGCTGGTTTTGGCTATTTGAACTGTGATTTAGTAAGAAAAGCCATAAAAATGTTTTTAAATGTTTAAAAAAAATAAATTATGGCATTGTTCATAACAC
Source organism: Lacanobia oleracea (assembly GCA_950371165.1). Classification (NCBI taxonomy): domain Eukaryota; kingdom Metazoa; phylum Arthropoda; class Insecta; order Lepidoptera; family Noctuidae; genus Lacanobia; species Lacanobia oleracea. The sequence goes on along the minus strand of OX493393.1, from coordinate 15,205,540 downwards.
GTGGAAGGCGTTTACCATTTATTGAGTAAAAGTTTGTGGCTGACCATTGTGAGTTTGTGTGATTGTTACTTTATGGAATGGACAGAGAAAAATCTTCTCGTTTTGCCATTGTCTATTGCTAAAGGAACAGAGTGACTGGTTTATTTTGTATTCTGTGGACAAATGAATAGGTAAGAATAGTAATAGGAGAGCAAGAATACGTCTTTGTTTGGTTTCCACATTCAGAGATACGCATAATAAGGTATTTTTATTCCGAACACTGTCACTGTCCCTGTGGAATATACCACAGGACCAAAGCTGCAAGAAAAGCTGCAAGCTAGTAGGTAACTCTTTCACTTTTTTTCTGTTACAGTTACCATTTAAATAAGGTCGGTGGAAATTTGATAAAAATTAATGCATCGAATATTTCATTTTATGACAAATCTGCTATATAAAGGGACCGAGGAAACCGCCACCGCGCCGGCCGGGTCCCACCCTCGCGTCCGACTTCGGTTCCAGTGGTATTTATGGGCGATGATAAATAAAACCGCTCAGAAATAATAACTACTTCACCAGTCCTGTACGGAACGACTTTTATTAATTTTGGAGCACGTATTTTCGGTAATTTTAACCACAATGCACGCATACCATGAAAATTTTGACCTGATTGCAGCAATTCCTTGAATCATTTTCTGATAATCGCACATTTTCAGTGACCGCTGTGCTATTTTGTTAAAGGTTACTGCAAACGATTAAAATTATGGAACGGAAAGAGTTTTATAACTTACAGACATGACATTACGACATTGTGGATATAAAAATCCGTTTTGGTCCGCCTATAGCCCAGCAGATGTTTTTGAACAAAAACTAGAAAACTCAAGTCGAGAACGCAAAGCCTAATGATAAATAAATAACCAGAGCATGTAGGAGCTCCAGCATTTTGTGTCACATAAATTAAAAATAAAACATTGTGACTACAAACAAACATCACGTTTAGCTACATTTGTAAAATAGTGAGTTTGAACGTGAAGTGCGCGGGGTTTACGATGCGCCGCGACAGATCAGGGCGCCCGTAAATTACCCGGTTTCGGGACGACGGACGTGCTTCTGCCGCGTGAATAATTGTGTGTACTCCTACCTGCGTGTGCTGCACCCCTGGCCAGTGAGCGTGCCGCTGAATGTAAGCCCGTACATATTTGAACAATGTCCAATAACGGGTTCCTAGAAAATTGTTCTAAATAACAATGTAGCATCAAAGAATAGTATGTTTTCAATAAAAATCGAAGTATGTAGCGTGAAACTACCATTGATGCTACCGAATCGACTCTTTACAAAGTCATTTCACCAACAAAATACAATACCTATCATCCACTGCAACTCGAAAACAGCTTTAAAAGTTTTGAAGTCTTAACAAAATTCTGAATGGAACACTAAAATATTTTTGTATTTACATGGGCGTTGTACTTACAACGTAAACCGTTTGAGCAAACTCTGTTAGCTAGCGTGGAAGTTTGTGGTAATAAGGCAACTCTTTCCTTGGTGTTACTTGAATTCGTCCACAGTTTTTGAACTAGCTTTGGTAAAGCAGTTCTGAAATTACACTCTTAACTTTCATTTATCCTGCTAAGGTACGGACTTCAAATCGTGTAATGAAGACTTTACTAAATTAATGAAATGTAACGATTATCTCGGCTCAGTCCGTATTTTAATTGTCTACCGAGGCAGATTTATTAAATTAATTCGGATCCCGGCCACTAATTGTCTTTTGTATCAATTCAATTGGAGGATTAAATTTGAATATTATTGCAAAATAGTTGTAAGGGTATATCGACCGCTGTTTCGCGCTGATAATAATATGAAACGCGGTTATGTCCACTACTTATTCATAAGTTAAATACATGGTAACAATGAGCTTTGATAAAATGAAATTACGAAACCGTTTATAATTAGAAAAACCGGCAAAGCGCTAGTCAACTCTCACACGAAGCGTTCCATAAGCCGGGAAAAAACAAGTTGCTTGTATAGGAGCCCCTTTAATTTAATTTACTTTTTACGTGTCCGTACCTCAAAAGGAAAAAACGGAACCCTTATTGGATCACTTTGTCGTCCGTCCGTCTGTCTGTCAAGACCCTTTATCTCGGGAACGCATTTAGGTATCAAGTTGAAAAAAGAACCGTACACTCAGGTCTATAGCCCCTTGAAGCTATATAAAAATCAAACTGCTAAGTTTAGCGTAAAAAGAGACGGCCGTTTATGCAGCAAAAAAAAAACGTATACTTTGACACTCTCAAAGGAATCAAAATTTGTATATATTTTTTTTTTACTATTGATAGGCACGCGTTTGACCACTATCTCACCTGATGGTAAGCGAGGATGTGGTAGAAGATGGAGCACGTTTGCCTAGAAATAACCTATTCACTCTTGATTTAAAGACTCCCAGGTTGTAGCTATCAGGAAACACAGATTCCGGCAGGGAATTCCACTCCTTAGCTGTACGCACTATGAATGTGTCCACCATGTACCGGTGGCGCATCGCCGTTCGTCTTGTGGTCCGATGATGGAACGGGCTTGGCGGAATTAAATTATGCAATTCCGTCGCACATTCCCCAAAATGCAACCGGTAGAAAACCGACAGGCTAGCAACTCGTCGTCGATGTTCAAGACTTTGGAGCTTCGACGCGACGAGCCTCTCATTGCCGATGATCCTCTTGGCTCGTTTCTCAATTGACTCAAGGGCATTAAGCTGGTATCTGGCAGATCCATCCCAAAGATGAGAGCACTATTCCATACACGATCGAACTTGCGCTTGATAGAGTTTGAGCAGCTGTTCTGGCGTGAAGTACCGTCTCACCTTAGCCAGAATCCCCAACTTCTTTGCAGCCACTTGACCTTTTGCCTCTATGTAAGGGCCAAAATTGAGAGTAGATGTTAATGTAACCCCAAGAAGCTCAAGATGATCGGTTATCGGCACGGTTTCACCGCGGAAAGATGGAGCTGGGTGGAATTGGCTCCTTTTCAATCAGAGACAGCCTGTAAGGACACGTTCAAGCGCTCAACCATTGCCTCCCGGAGAGACCGGATCTGCGACCCACCAGCTCGTGCGTCGGACACGTATCTCTCAGCAACAGTGCTGTCGTCTGCATACCCAAAGGTACCGGGTTTAAATAGATCATTAATATGCAGCAAGAACAGTGTTGCCGAAAGCACCGACCCCTGAGGAACCCCGGCATTAATATCCAGCAGTCCAGACTCGGATAGACCGATCCCTCAAGAAATCTGCGATCCAATCACACAAACCGGCGGGCAGACCGAAGGAAGGAAGCTTACTAATAAGGCTATCGTGCCAGACCCTGTCGAAGGCCTTCAAGATGTCAAGGGATATCGCCAGTCCCCCCCGCCCTGTGTTTCTCTATGGCCTCACTCCAGATGTGAATGGCATACGCTAGAAGATCCCCAGTTGACCGATTTCGGCGAAACCCGTATTGTCGGTCACTAAGGATATCATTCGCTTCTAGGTACGCCAGGAGCTTATGATTCATATTTTCTGTTGACCTAGAAAAAGAATGAAATTTGGTAAGTAATGTCGTCTTACACTACGACGATTTTTCCCTACACTACAAGTATAGGGAAAAATCAGAAATTCACCATTTATATAGGCTTTATTTAATGTAATAGATACGTACTTACAAATTTGTATAGAACCCTCGATGGGCGAGTCCGACTCGCACTTGTCCGGTTTTTTTATATCATTACGGTTCTCGAGATACAGCCCGCTGACAGACAGACGGATAGACGGACAGTGGAGACTTAGTAATAAAGTTTCGTTGGTTACCCTTCGGGTACGGAACCCTAACAAGAAATGAAATAAACCGATAAACAACATCGACGGGTTCAGCAGTGACTACAATTGCTGCAGTAGTTAGACGAGTTAGTTAGTCTCGTCGTTAAATTCACGCAAGTGCTTTGTTTCACGGAGAAAACTAAGTCAGACTTAGGGTTGTTTCTTGGTACTTGACTGAGGCCTCAAATTTCCGAGTAAACTTGAGAGGCACTTGGAAATGCCGCAGTGCAGTGCCTTTATCATGTGAACGGTTTACGAGATTAATATTTTATTGCTCACATCTACGAAAAACTGTTCTTTTGTTGCTCGGAACCTTAAAAAGAGGCATAGCATTGCTGAAGATAGATTTATTGTTTTATATGTATGTAAATGTTTCAAAGCATTCATTCGGAGATAACTCACATCCTACACAAATGTGTTTATTTTGTCATACATAACGAAACAACTCTCGCGTACGAGGCGACCTAATGCATTCCACGAAAAGTTTTCCAAACTATTTCGTTCGTGGTAGTGGTTCGTTTTAGTGGTAGTAAACAAATTAATTAATTATATCTGTCGCCAAACAAGTTTGTAATAACGGGTGCACGTGTGACGTCACAGACTGCCTCCATGTAACTTGCCTTTCAGAAGTTGCGTGACAAACTGACCGCTAGTCGGTACTTTTATATATTTTTATGTTTTATGTACACAAAGCTCGGCGTAGTGCCCAGTTTGTTTTAAACATTTACTTGGATTTATAACTGCAGTTATGTCGTTTTGACTGACTCCGTGTTTGGGGGATTTAAGTTTTATTTTTACGCAACTTGTATTTATGTATTAAAACTTTAATGGTGCTTGGACTCATAACATGAAATGGTTCTTATCTTTCTTCTTAGGGTTACGTACCCGAATTGTAACCAACGGAACCTTATTAATGAACCTCCGCTGGCCGTTCATCTGTCTTTTTGAGGGCTTGTATGCCGCTAAACAAAAAACCGGCCATGTGCGAGTCGGACTCACACACGAAGGGTTACCATAAATCTTAATTATTCAACTGTCCACCTGTTACGGTTCTTGAGAAGCAGCCCGCTGACAGACAGACGGACAGACGGACGGACGGACAGCGGAAGCTTAGTAATAGGGTTCCGATGGTTACCATTTGGGTACGGAACCCTAAAAAAGTAAAATAAAGCGCTATGCCATACTAGAAACTTGTTTTTTTTTTGGTTTACTGTACAGAACCCTTCGTCTGCGAGTCCATCTCTTGGCCGGTTTGTAACAATTTGTAACGATATCTTAATTTAGGTAAGTACAGTTAGAATTTCCACAATTTACTTTGTGAACCAGCTATGCTTTTACACAGCATGAGTGCTCGCTGTTACAGAAGAATAACAGTAGTAATTAGTATCTACTAAGAACTGGGTGTAATTTAAAAAGATTTGTGTAGTTTTGTGAAAATGTGTACCTATTGTGTAGGTATTTATTATAACATTTTGGGAAGACTTCTTCTTTGTGCTAAAGCTAAGGTATAGAATTTATACTACTCCACTTGAAGTCAACTGCGCGACCACATCATCGCTTACCATCAGGTGAGATTGTGGTAAAACACAAACAAAACAATAGTAAAAATTCATCATGAAATGTTACAAATTGAATCATCAATAGATACATTTTTTTAAAGTGCAGGTGATAAATGGTGAGGCATAAATTCTGAATAAAGTGAAACAAGTCTTTGAACAAGCCAGCCATTGTAATCTTTTCCTTAATATTTCGGTCTCCACTCCATTCTCGTCAAAAGCGTCTCCCGCAAATTATCTTAGTTTTAATTAGCAGGAAAGCAATCAAAACGTTCCTCCTCCTAACTAAATGAACTTCAATGTCGTTATATAGGGCACTTGGGTTCTTTTATTACTTCAGATTGTGTTATTTTAGATTTTTGGTCGTTCTGAACATCTGACTTCATTGTTTTGAATGGATTATTAATCCATCGAAAACAATGAAGTCAGATGTTTATCGCGACGCAGTTTATAATCATTACTTCTTTACTCATATTATAAATGCGAAAGTAATTCTGTCTGTCCGTCTGTCGCGCTTTTACGCTAAAACTACTGAACCGATTTAAATGTTCTAGAGTCTGATAAAATACATAGGCTACTGTTTATCCCGGGAGTACGCTCCCTGGGGACCAAGCGGGCGAAGCCGCTGGCAGAAGCTCGTCAAATATAACTAATCGATTAGATAAAATTAAATATCATAAACTGGAATTCACATTATTTTGGCTTTTCAAAACCCATTTTGTTACAAAATCCACACAATTTTAATTTCACTACGAGGTTTCTAATAAATGGAAATGGTTACTCGTAAAATGAATTTCTTGTAAAAAGACTTTCAGTAGAATTTCTGTGAAACGGATCAAGATATAAATCTAAGCTGTTTGTAGTTTCCAATTCGTCTTTCTACGACTCTGAGCGAACCTCGCATGACCCGACCCCAGGGAGAGAGAGGTACTTAATATTTGGTGGCATTATCGAATAAGTATTTCGGTATTTTACTCAATAGACTTGAGGTCCGGATTGGTCGACTCAGTAGATGAGATCGAAACCAGTTGAAATAAACATAAGTACCATGATTTTAATTAATGTATTTGCTAATATTTTGCTATGTGTATTATTAAAAATGTATTCGAAATCTATGATATTTTTTATTATCTATCATGAAAAAAGAATCTGTTAGTGGGTCAGAAACATCCTAATAAAACTTTCATTGGTAAGTTCGTGACTTTCTTAAAAGCAACTTTGATTTGGTGCCATTAAAGAGAGTGATGGCGTAATGTACCGTGATTGTACGACTATTAGCGAAACACATTTAGAAAAGAGAAACAGAGGTGGGTGCGTACTTGTAACAAATCCTCTTGTAATAGCTTTTATTTTTTCTCGACAATTTAAGCTCTCCGACGAGTTTAGTATTAAACTCTGTACAAGGTTAAACATACTCGTCATTAAGTAGATACCTATGTTGTTATGGTGTGTATGTTAAGATTTTTACTTAACAACTGGCCCTCTAAAAAACTCACTTTAGCAGAATCAAAAAACCAAACCACGCTACCCGTCTCTGTATTTTTTTTTCAATCAACCTTGAACCTAATTCGTTAGCGATAAAGATGAAAATTAAATTTGACTGATTGATGCGTGATTAATATTATAATTCTAATATGATTCTCCTAGTGACAATTTTAGCCCCCCAGCTCCTTGCTAGCGGTTTCACCCGCATGAAATTTGGAAAATAAAAGTACGGAAACAACACGTAGGTATCATAATCCTGTCCCAATCCAGAACATCCCAACTAACAACCGAATTCGTTCAGCCTAAGAGACGCGACTGACTAACAAACATACAGACTTTCACAAATATAATTGGTATAAGTAGGAAGTTACATAAAATACGATCCATCTTCTTGACCCTTCCAAAATTTAACAATAACAGGGTCCACTCTTGACCTCTTTCAATAGACGGGAAGTGCTGAATGGAATCTATATAGAACGAGTGAATCGAGAACATTCCCATTCGCTAACAAACACACGAGAAATGAGTAGAAATTACTAACAAACTGTACTCGAGAAGTTGGTTCTTGCTAACATATTGTCATTGTTCTTCCTTCTGTAGTGGCGTTTAAACGAGTTGCTATTGAATTTTGTTCTCTGTTGCAGTCACTACTATCGATCAAGTTACGCTTGATACAATTCTTCCATTATTTATTGTGAATAGTTTCAGCAACGCCTTTAGTTTTATTTATCATTGATGGTTTGTGTTTGACCACATCTTACCTGATGGAAAACGATGATGTGGTCGACAATGGAGCACTGTAGCCTAGAAGTAACCTATTCACTATTGAACTCCCAGGTTGTAGCTATCAGGAAATACAGACACTGACAAGAAACTCCACTTACGAAAACTGTCTTAAATGACTAAAAAGACGTAAAGATATTTTGTTTCTAAATTACTCGTTGTTGCATTATTCGATTTGCACGGTTCCTGTGGATAGGTCACAGAAATGCAAAATACGTGAAAACCGGCCAAGTACGAGTCGAACCCTAACACGAAGGGTTCCGTACCGCAACTCAAAAAAAACACGTTTATTCTATGCCAGCTGCATCATCAGCATCCTTTTATTTTTAATTTAATTAATTTTTATTGTTTGATGTTATAGCGGCAAACTTCAACTGAAAATTTCAACTGTCTACATATTTCTTCGATTCTTGAGAGACAGCCCGCTGATTGACAGACGGACGTACGGACAGCGGAGACTTTGTAAATGGGTTCCGTTGGTTACCCTTTGTGTAGGGAACCCTAAAACTGTAGTTTGAACAGTACACAGTAGGCTGCTCTGCCTCTATAATGTATATTTATTTTGATTTCACGTCTACACTACTGCCTATCCAAGGGTATGTAGGTAGATAATACAATAGGCACAACACAATTCAATAGGTAACATTTGTTTATTTACGAATTATCAAGAACTTACTGCAAAATAAATAAGAATAAGTTTATTCATCTCAGTAAAGCTGTCATTGAAATCACCTTTACCACACATACAGAATAAAAAAACGTCTTTACTTAATCTTACTAAAAATAACAAAAATCTACAAACGTAAAACAATGCTTGCATCGTGTGAGTTCTTTCGGTTCGTTAGGCAGGCCTTTGCTCCGAGGACCAATTGCTCAACGCAGAGCACTGCAGCATAATGATACGTTATAATGCTCCCGAGATAAAACGACTATCCCTAAGTAGCTAAACGAGGATCAAGGTAGAACTCTCAGAACAGCTAGTATTACGTCATGTTTTTTTTGACATTCGTGTTTCTCCTTATGCCTTTTGCAGTTTAAATACATTTTTTAACTACAGTCGCTAGCGAGTATACTTGCCAAGGTTGGACTGTGGATGGGTGGCCATCGTAACGTACCGAGTTTCCTCCGTGCCTCGGAAAGCACGTTAAGCCCAATGGCTTAATGTCCCGGCTGTCATTTGTAGATCTTTGGCAGTCGTTACGAATAGTCAGAAGCCAGTTAATCTGACTCCAGTCTCACCATGAAGTATCGTGTTACCCAGTTAATGGGTTGTGGAGGCCTGGTAGGCAGCCGCTCCACGTAAAACACTGGTATTCAGCTGAATCCGGTTTGATTGGAAGCCGATCCAAATGTAGTTGGGAAAAGGCTAGGCAGATGATGATGATGAGTCGCTAGCGAGTATACATTGATAAAACTCATGGTAGACATACAGGGCCGCGGTGACTCTTTCGAACTAATTCCACAACCACTTTTGCTGAACTACAAACACATAATTATTTGGAGCCGGTCTGTTTGGATTGCATTTGCTTTCATGTGTATGGAAAAAGTTAAAGATTTATGAAGTATGAAATGTTTGTAGATTTCATACTTAGAATATATTTTACTGTACCTAACTGCACCAAAACACAACTCTCACACAGATTTAATTCACCATTTCCATTAAAAAACAAGGTAAAATTGTCGATTTGCTTACAAATTTTGATTAGTTTAATTAAGATATTTATAATTTAAAACATGAAAAGAGTCTTTTTCGTCTATTGATATTTCAGATTGCCAAAGACGACGATGAGCACAAAGAAATTTATTTGATTCGTCCACTGAGGTACCACCAGGTAAGCTGTATTTGTTTGCCTCTTCAAGGCATAAAAAGTAGCCAAGCGCGAAACGGAATCGCGTTCAAAGGGTTCCAAACGATTTTTTTTAACATGTTATTTTTACACTATAGATCTACATTTTTTTCAAAATTGTAAGATCAGTAGTTTTAGAAAAAAGGGGGGGAAAGTTAATTTTTTGCCGTATTTCTTGAATAACTTAACAACCATTTATTTTAAAATTAAGAAAAAAAAACCGTCACAGTAAGCTCTTTCATTTGATATATCATACGATATTTTTCAAAAAACCTAATTTTCTAGTTTGACCCCCTAAAGTGACCACCATACTTAAAATTAATAATTTACGTAACACGTCCTTGTTATCCGCACAAAAGTCCATATATGTCTACCAAATTTCAATAGAAAACTGACTGTGACAGACGAACAGACAGGGTTCCGTTTTTTGTTTGGAACCCTGAAAACTACTGCAGTTAGCGATACTGACAGCAAAACTTAATTAAACCTTGGCGAATAGTTGGCTCAAAATGTCCCCTAATTTTTCACCTATTTTCCGCTGTTACAGGCCCTGACGCTGTCTACGATTTGTTATACTAAAATCTGAGGATTTGTCTAGAGGACAATTGAATCACATTTGTCTCTGTCTCCTTTAAATTCTAGATGTGGAGAAAATATTTAAACTAGAAATTAAACTTTTGGATTTATAATAAAATTAGAAAATAAATTAGATTTGAAAGTAAAATAAGGCATCGCATTGATTTGCTCAGCGGCATGTCACGCTATGATAAAAGTTAGAGGTATGTATGATATATAGGCGACCCATAGTTGCCAGCCGACTTACACAATTTTATCAAAGTGTTTTGTGGGCAATTGAATAGAATATGCTAATTTTGGTTAAGGTTTACTGTAAAAGTAGGTAGTTTCATTTTATTTAGCTAAAAGAGATGTTTGTGAACGGCTCAATTATCTATGGAAGTACTCGACTAGTGAACAGTTATAAAATAGCGATTAACGAACTGCAGACAATTTTATTTGAACAAGAAACATTCGTAATAACTCCAAGAATATTTATAAAAGGTACATTAAAAACACATTAACCTCGTGTACCCAACCCACACCCTCTGCAACAGATGACGTCACCGTTTGAATATACCTACTTAAGTATTGTTTCATTAGCACATTTAAAGACGTTCAATTTTATACTCCTATTCTGAGACAAGACTCGATTTAATTTAATTTTACTGTACACACTTCGACCGAGCAACGTCATCACAATAAAATGACTGCCGTTTCATATATAAAACTTCATATTTGAACTCTTAAATTTTAATGGTTAAACCCTTAAGTTCAGGTTTTATTAGTTTAACGCGGGAAATTAAAATATTTACTTGGTCATGATAGGTATACAGCGGTGTTGGCCGCGCTTCCCCGGCGTCAGGTGGGCCTAAACAAAATGTAAATAGGTCTGATTATTCGCTCTCGACATTTTGTATTCGTTAAAGTCAGCGAAATAAAAGGCTAAGTACGTTTTACGCTTAATTTCAGTTCTTCGTGAACAGTGTGACAGTATATCTGACAGCAGTGACAGCTTGGCCGTAGTATAAACAAAACAAATTTCATGCTAAAACATAGAGGAAACAATACATTCAATAACGTATTGAAATAGGCTATTGTAATGGTTTGGGCCTATTATTATTATTTTCCAATATACTGGTTCACGATTCACGGTGTCCTTTGAATTTTTTAAAATAATCATTGTTTTAATAAGCAATGTTTAAGCAAAACGTTTTTGGAACACATTCATAATGCGTACAGCTAAGGAGTGAAATTCCCTGCCGGAGTCTGTGTTTCCTGATAGCTACAACCTGGCAGTCTTTAAGTCAAGAGTGAATAGGTTACTTCTAGGCAAGCGTGCTCTATCTTCGACCACATCATCGCTTACCATCAGATGAGATAGTGGTCAAACGTGTCTATAAATCGAAACCCCCTGAATCAGACTATCACGTTCCAATGACCCATACTAGCTCCATTTTCATCACAATTTTCACACAGAGCAAGTGGCTAATAATTAAATCCAACTAGTAAATCATCATCATCATCATCATCATCATCATATCAGCCGAAAGATCTTCACTGCTGGACATCGGCGTCCCCCAAATGTCGCCACAACAACCGGTCGTGTGCGTCTTGCATCCATTGCTACCCGAGATCTTCACCAGGTCATCGGTCCACCCTTCTAACGCTACGTCTTCTGGTATGTGGAAGACGCATACCTACGTGTGGACCTGGAGCGAATTGGTACTCTGTGGATGAAATTCTAGAACATACTGGTTGGGTGGGTCTACCTTGGTTCAATGTCCAAATGCCTTTACACTAGGCCATCTCTGTTCTTCGTCGTTTAAAGTAAGAAGGCAAGTCACTCCATTCGAGTTAGAATACGCCTGATACACAGGCGAGACTATTATGGAGCCGAGAAACTGTAATAACTGATCCCCACGTGCATCAAAATTAAATAACCTTGGTCAGCACACTTAAAAAAAACAAGTTATAAATATGATATTAGTGACAAATTACTGTGTGAAAAAAAAATTAGAGCCGTGCTAGATTTTGATGCGAGTTGATCGGCCACCAGTGGGGGCAGCTCGGCGACCAGTCCGATATGATAAATTGAATAGGCGGGCCGTCGTAATTTTCCGCACTAGTGCGAAATACACTTCATTTTAAGTCGAAAAGCGGGGAAAGCCTGTTCTCGACTAAGTGTGTTGAACCTAACGAATCTGAACGCAGACAAAAGCTGAAATTTTCAGGCCGTAATAAAGTTATAATCACTCCTTCCTGTTTCCGGAAAAATCCAAATAGAGTGTAATGGATACTATTTGTATAAATAAAGGTGAAATTATGTGCGTTAAATAATACTGTCTATAATACAGTTAGAATAATAATATCTGTAAAGACTAGGGAGGGTTTGGAAACAATAGAGTTTATTTCAGGAATGTTATTCTTTGTCTTGAGAAGAAGCGTTAGAATTGAGCTGGAAAGCCGTGAATTAATATTTATATAAGCTTGAAAACAATCTAGAGCTTCTTAGGAATTCTAAATAAATAACTTCAATATTTTTGGTCTAGAATGAATCATCTAAACCAAAAATATTGAAGTTTCTAAGTCTTGTTATAATCACCTACTAAGTTAAGAAAATTGATTCTTAATTTATCGCATCTTGTTTCTAACTGAGGAACTGAGAGATCCTTTAGAACTTTTTTGTTATTCTTCTTATAAATATTGTTAATTAAATTTTCTTCTACCTGGAGTAGCTAGCATAAATCTCCCTTAAGCCACTTGTTCCTTACTGCTTTTGGTAAGTGTTGGCTGACACGGAATAAATGGCATGCCCTAATTTTGGGCTTTATTCTTGAAAATATTGTTATAGTCTATAGAAGAAGATCCCAAAAAATACAACTCAAATCAATCGCGGTTTAAATATGAATCTTTCATCGACTGAATTTCGAGTTTCGAACAAGCTTTTAATGCAATACTGATAAATAGCCCCTCATAAAAATAAAATTTTATGTTATGGGCGCTTCCTTTAGTATTTCTTGAGTTGGCCAGGTTTTATTTGTGGTGTGCGGGGGCCGGGGTCGGGGGTCGAATGCGGGGGTTTAGCGCGATGAAACATCGGATGAACCAGTGGATGCACCTGTAATTGGCAGCTTCCGCGTCCGCACCGCCACGCCGGCGCCCGCATCCTGTGACTTATCAGCAAATAGCTTTGCTGCCTTTATAAATAAACTTCTGAAAGCCTCAGCAATTATTTTAAAAGCACCTTCTCTAATCTCCTGATCTAGTTTCTATAGGATTTGCAGTCAGGTATTACGCTGCATTTGTACAATGCAAGACTTGTAGTACCTTATTGTATCAATGACTGACATGTCACCTTTAATAGGGAATATACATGAAAAAAAAAACTAAAAATATACAAAAACTAGTTGACCCGCGCAACTTCGTTTGCGTCACAATTTTCATTTCTGCTCCGCTCCTGTTGATCTTAGCGTGATGAAATATAGCCTATAGCCTTCCTCGATAAATGGGCTATCTAACACTGAAATAATTTTTCAGATCGGACCTGTAGTTCCTGAGATTAGCGCGATCAAGTAAACAAACGAACTCTTCAGCTTTATATATTAATATATAGATATAGATATAATACTAAATGTGAAAAAAAAAAAAACGAAGGAGATATAATTATTTTAATCAAATATATTTGTCCCTCTCGCGAAAACGCTGTATTCTATGGCAGCTGTATAGGCGTCATGAACGATGACGTCAAAGTTTACATTGGACATCTCTTTTTGATTGTAATCTTTGAAGCTTTATAACTTCATCGTTGATGAAGGTATTTAAAAAAATTTTTCATGATTGTTGCTAGTAAGTATTTCATTTTGCAAATAAAAAAATCGCATGCATATTCCCCATTACCTATGTTTAGATAAATGACAATTATAAAACCGCAGTATTATATGTTTATTTTAAAGTGCGTTATCAGTAACAATTACAGGGAATCATGCGTCATTTTGGTACTGAGCATATTTCTACCTACTGAAGTACCTTACTGATACTTAGGAAATCACACCGTGCCATGCAGAAGTTATTAAGGCATAATATATTCCAAAAGAAAAAAGAGCAAAGATGTGATGAAATGTCATAAATTTTATAACAAATGGTCTTACCCGTTTATGTTGGAGGTAAATGCTGCTTCAGGTAAAATACTGGCATTCAGCAGCATCTGGTTAGGTCAGCAGGCCTACTTCAACATTGTTAGGTGTAGACTAAGAAAATGATGAAGCACTTAGAGTCTACCGATACTGATGCTTCATAAATTCATCTTCTGATGCACAAGTTCTGTAAATCGTGTTAGGTAGTGACAAAAAACGGGAAAAAGCCTGACTGGCAGGTTTGAGTACTGTGAAACCACATAGTCGGAAGAAGGTTAAATAAATAATTATGTAGATAAATTCCCATTTCCATCATATTTCATCATAAGAGATTATCCCATGATGGATTGGAGGAACATTTGATTACCCCATTGTCATCAAAAGTTATAGGCACTGTTACAAGCGACGAAATCTCAGATTCATGGACCCCAAAGTAATTTAAAAACCGGTCAAGTGGGAGTCAGACTCGCACATGAAGGGTTCCATACCGTAACCTTATTATTTACTAGCTGACCCGGCAAACGTTGTTTTGCCATATAAATAAACACAAAAATTTCATAAAAATCGGTCAAACCATTTCGGAGGAGTTCGATAACAAACACTGTGACCCGAGATTTTTATACATTAGAAGATTAGAAAAAGATAGATAGCTGTTGCACGTGACTTCGTTTGTGTGTATGACGTACAGTATGATGTCGCTAGGTAAGATCGCTAAGATAAGGTATCATCATATCAGCCGACAGACCTCTACTGCTGGATAAAGGCCTCCGCCAAGCGTCGCCACAACGACCGGGAGGCTTTTCAACGTTGCGTCTTCCGATACGCGGTCGTCACTCCAGAACTTTGAGGTCCCATCGACATCGACATTGTTCTGCGAGCAATATGCCTTGCCCACTGCCACTTTAGTTTGGCGATCCTTCGGGCTGTGTCGGTAACCTTGGTTCGTCCAGCAACCTTGGTTAGAACGAATATCATTATTCCTGATTCGATCACGCAAGGAAACTCCAAGCATTGCCCTCTCTATTGCCCTTTGAGTGATATTAAGCCTTCTGATGAGGCCCATTGTGAGCGACCAGCAACCATTGTGAGATAAGATATACGAACAATAAACTTCTAGCCTTGCTTGACTCCTTAGCATGCAAGTCTGTATCACCTCTTCTGTTCAAAACGCTGGACAACCTTAGTAAGTTTTCGTAATGAGAATCGTTTTAATGATAACGCTTTTCTATACACGATGTTGAAGAAATTTGCTGGAGTTGTTAACACGCGGTTGAGCTACATAAAGTTGAAATGGGAAACTCTATCCAGAAGGAAAGAATACCTTCGCAACGGAGTACAGTTGAGATTCCGTTATCCGCACTTAGACTCCCATTCGCTCCGTTGTGCTTGGGCAAGGTTAGCCAGCGAAGCTACGCATATAGGTTTCGCTAAGCGCCCTCGTAGTTCCGAGGATGTTTGCACGTCGGGTAGCAAAGACCTCATTTCCAGAACGAAGTCGGAGACTGATTTCTCGGTATCGAACAACCTCTGTACATTGGGCTGTCTATAGCAACTATCATCATCATCATCATTTCAGCCAATTGGCGTCCACTGTTGAATGTAAGCCTCCCAAAAAGAGCCAACCATCCCGGTTTTGTGCAGTCCGCGTCCATTCGCTGCCATCCACCTTTTTTAAATAATCGATCCATCGTGCCGCAGTACCTATATTGAAAATATATTTTTCTAGGGGGTAATGACCCGGAATTATACCTATTATTATTCGGGGGGTATTTCGACTTGGGTTGAGAAGTCGCTTGGTTATTTGCAAGTATATGCTTAACATTGCCATTTTTGACTGCCTGTAATTTGTAGCCCGTGATTATTTGTTGTCTTGAAGTTCAGTCGATCTCTAACAAATTCATGTACGAATCAGTGTGAAAGGTAAGAGGAGAAGTGGGTACCGGTCCATCAGTATCATTTCGGAAAATCTCTTCGCGAGTTTGTCTCTGGCGTCATTGCTTGGGGATCTATAGTTTCCCATGATCCACTGAAGGGTGCCACCCGCAACGGATAATTTTTGGCCCTGAGCTGTTACTTCACTGGAAATTGAACAAATTTTAGCCATTCCGTAGCATGGAAATGTCGTGGCTTCTTTAATCAATTCCTCACTAAACTGTTTGGAAAAAATGTGGATTATAAACTTAAATATTATTTTAAGTACGCAAAAACCCATTTTATTATGTTTTTTTACAAAATTATGGTGTAAAAATACAGTTAAAAAGATAAAATAAATACAAAAATAATAGCTGTTGCTGGCCGGGGATCGAACCATGAGCCAGTCGTTAAAACAGTCATTTTTGAATATTACTCATCCTCCAAAGCACATAGCGTGATAATATATAGCCTAAAACCTTCTCCTGACCAGAACGAACACAACAAAAAAATAATTGTCGAAATCGGTCCAGCCGTTCACGCGTGATGCGATGACTAAGCCTGACCAGAAAAATAAAAAACCTCGCCATATTGCGGAATTTTCGTCATACATTTTGATAGAAGATTGACAGTTAAAACACGAAAGCGACCTCCTGACAGGTTTATTATATTTCTGGTCAGGCTATACATTAGTTTAGATCATAGACTATTACTTTGGATAGTGCACTTTTTAACCTTTGTAATTATTAATCTTAGAAAAATCATAGACAACATAAAAAAGACATTTACGTTTTCGATAACCTATAAAATAAATCTTAGAAATTGTTTTCAGAAATACAATAGTTTAGAACATAGACTACTAATAAATTTATGAACGCACGCGTAAATGTTAATCATTTGTCATTATTTCTGAACGCATGTCAACCATTACTACGTATTTGACAGGATGGACAACAAATGTTTGACAGGTACGAAACAAAGTAACATTAAGGGAAAATGATTCATCTTTTATAATTATGTTTTCGTCGAGTTTTCATTATTTTTAAGATGTATTCTGCTATTCGGGGCGGGGACAAATCCAACGAACCAAAAACCATGAAAATTGGTCTAGCCGATCTCGAGTTATAAGTGTTGTAACAAACCCGTCTTTGTTTTATATATACCTATAGATTATTTTTGGTTATAACGGCAACTGTCTACCTATTACAGTTCTGAGATACAGCTCGCTATCAGACAGATGGACGGATGGAGGTGGAAGCATAGCAATAGAGTTCCGTACCCAAAGGTTAACAAACGGAACCCTATTACTAAGCTTCCGCTATCCATACATGCGTCCAACATTCAGCATTGTAACTCATCATCATCTGCCTAGCCTTTTCCCAACTATATTGGGGTCGGCATCCAGTCAAACCGGATTCAGCTGAATACCAGTGTTTTACGTGAAGCGGCTGCCTACCAGACCTCCACAACCCATTAACTGGGTAACACAGTATTTCTTGGCAAGACTGGAGTCAGATTTATTGGCTTCTGACAATCCGTAATGACTGCCAAAGTTCTACAAATGACAGCCGGGACCAACAGCTTAACGTGATTTCCGAGACACGGAGGAAACTCGGTATATTAAGATGGTCACCCATCCACAGACCGACCTTGGCAAGCGTTGCGTTGCTGTGCGGCTGTTATTCTTTAGCCACGAGCTCTTCATTCAACATTCAGCATTGTAACTATTAAATTTGACTATTTAGTGTCAATTATGGCGGGTATTTAAAAAAAAAAGTAGATCGCAGTACCTATAATCTAGTAAACCGTCAATACGATAAGAAAGAGAAGGAGAAGAAGTCTTTATCCGTCTACGACACCTCTATATTACACGTTTTTCACAATGACTGTCGTGAAGATACAGAGCAGCTGAAGGTACTTCATTGAAGAGTTTTCCAGGAATTACTCGAATCATGCAATCAAGGTAGCGATAAGTGCATCGCTAGTCAAGGATACTTTGAAGGGGATTAACCTGTCAGGATCCGTCAGGACCGATTGGGGCCAAATCGCCCCAACCGTCAGAATACGTAAGGCCCTATTGGGGCCAAGCCGACTCGCGCGGTGTAAACGTTATTTGTATGCGTCTTTCAGATTGTTTTCTTTTATTTTTATTTTTTATTATTCCCTCAGTTAGTAAAAAGAACAAAGGTCTTTCAGAGGTTAATTCAAATTATATTTATGGTTATGTTTTATTTTGATCGCAATAATATTTTACCGTATTTTTTTTTAAGCTATTGCATAGCTTATATCGTGGGCCTTGAGCGTGGAGACCGAATCCAGAAATTCCGTAACGAAAAAAACCTAACACCCCCCACTCCGACCGGCACAGCGGTGATACTTTTTAGTTTTTTATCGGTCATCACGCTCAAAGTGTAACTTGAATTAATATCAAAGAAAAAAAAACCAAGAAAAAAAAATACTGCATAAATAAAATAAATATATAATTATAATTGCATAAGTTGATAAAAAATGCTATGCAATAGCTTTACCGCGGCAGTCTCAGAGTGCCACACGTCTTTTTTTATCACAGTAATACAATTTGACTTGAATTTGATGGTTTGTTAAGAGCGGGAAATGGCCTTGATTTAGGTGACATTTTTTTCTCATTCAACTTTACCTTCCAACCTTATCTTGCCGACTAATGTCTTTTATCGTAGCATGAGCTATGTTTGGTTCCAGTCCCGATAAAACAGAAAATAATTTTAATTATAAGAGAGGTCTTGTATATGCACAAGAACTAGACCTTGGAGTTATCTGTACATTACGTGTGTTAGTAAGTAAAAATAAAAATACTTAAGAGCACTTAACAAAGGAGACTCGACGAGTGCTCTTAATGCACTCCCAATAGCTAACCACGCAAGTTTTATCACTGAGTTTAAATTCATTAGGGTAGTACATCCCCTTCGTCCATTCCGGCGTATGTCCTCATACATAAACTCGGTCACTCAACAGGGCATTGAGAATAATGCTCAAACTTCCCCTAAGTAATAAAATACGGGAAGGGAAAAATTGGCGAAAGAAGTGAAGTTACCGTCATACCTCAAAGAATTAGTTAGGCCACATTGCTTGTAGAACCGATCACAGCTGGTACAAAGTTCTACATGTCGGCCACAAACCGAAAAATATTACGTACTTCTAGAACAGAGGGTGAAAGGGCGGGGATGTTAGGGGAAATTCGTTACTCATTCACATAGAGATTATAGAAAGTGGGTAGGTATATAATTTCAGTAATTGCTTGTTACAAATTAACTGTCTCTGACTTTTCTGCGCTTAATGCGCTGCCAGTCTATTCAGTTCAAATGTCATCGTGAAAACATAGGTGGACTGAGCATGAAGTTAACTGTAATTTCATCTTAAAAGATATCAATCTATG
Source organism: Lacanobia oleracea (assembly GCA_950371165.1). Taxonomy (NCBI): domain Eukaryota; kingdom Metazoa; phylum Arthropoda; class Insecta; order Lepidoptera; family Noctuidae; genus Lacanobia; species Lacanobia oleracea. Next base: position 15,186,035 of record OX493393.1, on the reverse strand, counting down.
CCTTAGTTGAAGCGACACCTTAGTTTTTACGTGATGTTTGCAGAATAGCACTTATGGATTCATTTGTGTAATATTAAAATCTTGGTTCTTTAAAAGTTTTAAGTATGACAAATTCGACTTCAAACATCATACAAATTAGAAAACCAATTTGAAAGATGTCATCATCTGCCTAGCCTTTTTCAAACTACATTGGGGTCGGCTTCCAGTCAAACCGGATTCAGCTGAACACCAGTGCTTTACGTGGAGCGGCTGCCTACCAGACCTCCACAGCCCATTAACTGGGTAACACGGTACATCTTGGCAAGACTGGAGTCAGATTTACTGGCTTCTGACAATCCGTAACGACTGCTAAAGATCTACAAATGACATGCAGTCAACGGGACCAACGGCTTAACGTGCTTTTCGAGGCACGGAGGAAACTCGTTATGTTAAGACGGTCACCCATCCACAGACCAACCTTGGCAAGCGTTGTTTAACCTTCAAGATCGACCCGTGCGGCTGTTATTATTTAGCCACGCGCTCCTCCAATTTAAAAAGATGTAACCGTCTATATTCCTTGCATCTGCATCCCAGGAAACAAAAATCAAGTAAGAATATCAATTCATCTCGAATCGCAATCAGGAGATTGTGAAAACTTACAACATATTTCAAAACCGAAGCGGGGATACTATTTTCAAAATCAATAACTATTCATACGGGCTGCTCGGTGCCTATACAAACATTATTCGAGCGCTGAACTCTTTGATAAATAAGAATATTCTTCAAGTCGACGTCTCGATGTCTTTACGTACGTCCCGCAAGAAAATCCGTCGGAACAAATCGTGGACCGACCGTTCTCTTATACGTCCCTTGTAAAATAGTTTAACTCGCCAAACGTGCCGTTTGCTTTTGAAAAACTTACGAAAGGTCTAATCGAAATTATCCTATAAGAAGCTTACGTCATTATCCTATTGAAATGAAGTAGATAGAAACAAAAAGGAAAAAGGTTCCTTGTATGTATTCTTTAGCTTTGGCAGTATTTTTCAACTTTATAGGGTCACTTAACCAATCGGTTTATTACTTTACCATCGGACATCCAGACGCACTGCATCTTACCATGCCTACCTTGTTGCTATTCCACAAACGTCTTTTATAATGCGCACAACAAAGGAGTGGAACTCTCTGCCTGCGTCTGTGTTTCCAAACGCATACAACTCTTATCTCTTCAAAGTTAGAGTGAACAGGCTCTTTCTGAGTAAACTCGCTCCATCGTAGACTTTGTGTCTGTCATCTCTGACCTAGACTAGAGTCAAGAGTATGTAAACCCATCACAAATTAAAAAAAATAAATCGGCCCAAAATTCGCACTCTCTAGATGCAACGTGTTTCTTTTGATATTCCATAACTCTAGGATATCAATAAGACCATGTCAGGAAACAAACATTTTTTATTAAAAAAAAATCGACAAAGTCACGATTATTCTTATAAAACATAAACACCTTCATTACGTGAAATATGACAATTTTGCATTTTCTGAGCTTAATTATGAACAATTGATTTGAATGAAATTTATTTACTCGTTCGTACTTTTCAATAAAACTTAGATACACACATCGAAAGTCTAGTGTTAGTATTATCTTAGAAACCATTATTTTTTAACTTTTCTAGGACTTTTGTATTACTTTTACACACCTTTCACATATTCTTCATTTCTTGCGGTACGATTGTGGAACTCACTCCCATTTAAAATACGAGAAAGTAAAAATATTTCTCTGTTCAATAAAGCCGCCAAAGAGCACTATCTCTCTTCTATACTGTAATATATCTTATAGGTATCTATGTATTATTTTATTATAATTATGTATTTAGGTAAATGTATTTGTGTATATTAGTTAGTATGTTTATTGTATTTTGATTTATATTTATTAATAGCTGTATGTTTAAGTTAAGTTAGCTCAGTCTATTTTAAGTTTCCTTCTTTGTCTCTATACACACTGTGTCTACGTATCTTATCCCATTCTCCTGTCGCAGGTCTGCTGGAAGAAATTTCTTATGAAATAAGCAGTACCTTTGTGCTCTTCTCACTGTATAAATTTTCGTGTTTTAAGTATATTGTGTGTACATAAATGAATAAATAAAATATAATCTCAAAGTTATGGTATATTAAAAGGAACACGTTGTAATAGTTAGTATTATTTACTACTAGCACTTCGCCCGCGACTTCGCGCTGTAATTTTTTTAAGGATCCCCATTTCTTTTTCTAGACAAATTATATACTAAAATCTTCTCCGAGAAAATCGATGCAGCAGTTCTTGAGTTTATCGTGAACAGACAGACGCGGCGGAGGACTTTGTTTTATAATAATATGTACCCAGTGATTTACAGAGCTTATCTTGTAGGTACCACCACGTCATATCATACATGCACGAACTCAATACGTTACACCTATGCTTTTTCATCCCAGAAATGAAAAGCAAACATGATAGACATTTCCTGTGGCTTTACTAAAGGCTATTCAGCAAGATGAGTTGAAAAATGTAAACAAGTTGTCTTTCAGTGCGGTTTGAAGCAAACGAGGAGCATATGCAAGAGTATGTCCACTCAAACTGAACGGCGTTTGATGTTTGAAAGTAGCTAAAGCTGGGGGCCGGTTGTAAACGATTTTAAAAAAGGTCTCACAAGAGTATTTTCGTAATATTTTTCGTTTGTATCTAAGTTGGTAAAATGGTGCCATATTCAATGATAAAGCGTAGGACTGAAACACATGCAATTTTCAAAACCCTGTGGCATTTGCAGAAACAACTCGGTGAGTAACAGTTTTGAACTGAGCACTTTACAATCGGTTACAAGGAATCCTTTGCTGGAACGGGCACCCAGACATACCGACCGGCCATTCAAAGATTGTTACATACTCTATGTCTATGGGCTCTGATCAGGGACCACAGGTGTTTGCCAAACGAGCGATCATCGTTTGTTATTCCACGGAACCTATAGACATGTTTGTTCCATTGAATTCGACTATTATTTGGTGTTACGTCGCACTGAATTGCAGAAGGCGCTAGGCTTTTAATCCATTCTGCAGGCCACATTTGTATCAATACAAACATACGCCTTTTCATAGAGCAGAATTGGCGGAAACGCCGCCAGCCGTTTGTTTTAGGCTTTCAATGAACACAGGTTTTGTTGCCTTTCGGCAACACTACACTCTTTGGTTTGATGTTTATTCGAAAACCAGTCCATGAACGAAACAATACATGCTTGACCACAACATCCTAACGTCAACCTAGGTCCAGTATTAAGAATAACATAACCAAAACATTTTACTTTACCGTTGATAAACACAATATGTCTTTAGAACTAAGAAATATAAAAAAAATAACTTTAATTTCGGAATTCGGTGTTAAAATACGAAGAAATAACCAAAAACTCTCGACTTCCCAAATCAAAGTTATTTTATACTCTATAGTCTTTTTTTTTATTTGGAAGTGGGTTGTATTTTTTTGTAAAATAGTTTTTTATTTTTGACACCACACCTAACAACAACTCTGGAAAGTCGCAGGAAAGCAAAATACGCAATTTCGTTTACTTGGGTGACAAACCAAATACGTCATCCAAGTAAACGAAATTCTGCTATTTTGTTTGATATGAAAGCCGAAACTACTAAACCGATTTTGATGAAATAAAAAAAAAATACAACCGCCTTGAAAACCTCCTCCTTTTTTGAAGTCAGTTAAAAACAAAGAAAATTATTAAACTGCAGTGATTTTCTTTCTAAAGAACCAAGAGATAAGTATTTTATAGCCAATGGCAGCCCACAGAAAGTCGTCATTTGAAGATCTGATTATCCGCGGGCTCTCCGACGCGTCGGTAACGTGGGGAGCATTTGTAACCAAAGAGTTCATGCATGTTAAATATGCTAAGGAGGTGTACTATCGCCAAGATAAACGATTCCCCGTCTTTCTTTTTCCTGAAGGGAAAGTAAATTTTGTATGTGAAAGCACATGAAAAAGCTTAACTTTATGTTTGTCTGACCTTAATAAAAGTGTACTTATTAGGTGTATTTACTATAAAAATATACCATAAAGGAGCTCGTGGCTAAATAATAACAGCCGCACGGGTCGATCTTGAAGGTTAAGCAACGCCTGCCAAGGTTGGTCTGCGGATGGGTGACCATCTTAACATAATGAGTTTCCTCCGTGCCTCGGAAAGCACAATAAGCCGTTGGTCCCGGCTGTCATTTGAAGATCTTTGGCAGTCGTTACGGATTATCAGAAGCCAGTAAATCTGACTCCAGTCTTGCCAAGATGTACCGTGTTACCCAGTTAATGGGTTGTGGAGGTCTGGTAGGCAGCCACTCCACGTAAAAAACTGGTATTCAGCTGAATCCGGTTTGACTGGAAGCCGACCCCGATGTAGTTGGGAAAAGGTTAGGCAGATGATAATGACTATAAAAATATACCATAACGATGGTGTGCAGTTTCCTTAAGGTTAAGTAAACACAACATTCATGTCGCTTCAAAAAGTTTATTTCTCAACTACATAGCGATGCAACTATTCGCTAGTAAACCACCCTCTTTGCATCTTATAGAACCTGTAGATTTCAAAGCGTGTTGCCCTCGGCCTGTCTTTCAAAAGTTTACCACTTCTTTCATATCTCCGCTTCAATTTCGCAGCGCAATTTATATGCACTTTGTAGCGCTGGCCGTTCACAAGTACCTCAGCGCGCCGTTTATTCCTAGAGAGTGCTACTGCTAAACGCCGTTTTTTCTGCTGAAGAAGAGTCGTTGATGACGGCGTTCATAGTTAATGAGCAGCTAGTATCCGGCGGGTGTTACCGCGCAAATTGCCCGCTCTTTACAGGCTGCCGTTTGCCAACTCGACGGAGCCGGTCTAGCGTGAAAGACGCTTCCGACCGTGCGTTATTGTTTACCGCCGGAATGACTTCCTTTGCTAGCGCGCCTAACGAACAGATTGCAAGTTGTTGCAACTGCACAAACATATTTCTTTTTGCGTGACACGAACAAAATATAGCCATCAATGCGGAGCCCTCGACGTTAATAGCCCGTTTTGTGTGGCCGAATGGCTTCAGGCTTTGAATACGTCACGTTTTGCCAGTGCACACAATTTTGCATCATTTGTTAGAGCGCATGGTTGGCAGTTTCTACGACACTCTGTATGAAAGTACTTTGTAATTATTTTATGTTTTAATAAAATTTCGTTCATAAATCTTGTCTGTAACGACCCGGAATAACTAAAAATAAAAGTCTATTGAATTTGTGCCAATGCCAAGTCGGATGAACTAACATGGATGTCTGTAACAAGGACGTTGTTATCTATTTAAATAGCTTCCAATTAGTTCGTTATTAAAAAAAAAACTATTATATGGCAGGTACTTATCAATAACACTAATGTCTTTTTAAACATGGTGTATTGTATGAATATTTCATGGTATTGCCGCACAAAGGGCGTGCTATGATGAATGGTCTGTACTCATTTAATTATGTAACACACTTGCTAAGACTTCAATAGCCGTGAAGTGGCAGCCGTGTTTACACTCAATGTCCGGCAAGTCGACGCTCTAGTAGCAGTTAACATAACCGCATACGTTTCTACATTTACAAAATGTTTCTTGACCTTTGATAACTACAAGAAAAAAAAATAGTTATAATAATATAACTGTTATGTTTTTTCTTGACTATTTTATTTTATTGTATTTGGAAAACTTACAGCTAATTACAAGGCATGCTTACTTATTCTGATATAACGAAGGCCAATTACAAGTTCTCACTTACAGTAAAAACGAACAAACAAAGAAAAAAAAAATTAACTATAGGCACTGACACTACATGTAATTATGTACATCCAAAAAGAATTTCAATGTTTATCGAAGATTCTTACAAAATACTCCTAGTTAACAATAGGTTTGTCTGTAAGCAGTTCTCACCACCGGTGTGGCCAGTGGGTGAGGTCTACGTAGGTATGCACAGGGCACACGTAGTCCTACTTTATTTACTAACTCAGGTATATCTGCTGATCCTTTCGTAGTTCCGAACAGAAATGCCAAATCGGCAATTTTTCTAGGGTATAATTTAGACGGTCACCAAAAATAATATTTTTAAGACTCTAAGCCTAGGCACCAAAATGGATCAATGGTCACCAAATTCTATCCAACTCAACTGTGATTGCCATAAAATGTAGGCTTGGGGTTACAAACTGGATAAAATAGGTTAGGTTAGGTTAGAATTGTGACCAACCGCGCGCGAGCCGAGCGAGCGAAGCGAGCGGTGCCGCGGCAGCGGCCGGCGAGCGCTACTTCTCGAATATTATTTGGTGACCATTTATCTGTTTTGGTAACCGTTTAGAACTTTTTTGGTAGTAAAATAGGTACTTTTTTGGGCGGTGTTTAAACACAAGCCATTTTTCTACGCTCATAAAGAGGCATTTCCTGCAGCGAGTGACGTAATTAGGCAAATATACTCTTGAACGGAATTGAATGTACCTTAAGAATTTGCATTGAATCCCTTCCAAGCGATCGACATAAACATTATATTTGTTGATAACTATTGCTGCACTTTTTCAAATAAACGGTCTATTGCTAGTTTTTTTATACCGAATTTAATTATTCATATTTAAACAACTCTGTAATACCAATTAGAAACTTTTACAGCATATGAAAACATGCTGCAAAGCAATTTATTCTTCACTATTTATGTGCTAAGTTTGCAATACTTGTAAGAGTACCGCTATTGTTAAGCATTACATATTAAAGAATAACATATTATATCTTTGCAAATTGCTGTACCTATATTGTTCTCCCGAAAAAGTCGCAAAAACAAAAAAAACTCGGTGAAGTGCGAGTCGTACTCGCACACTAAAGGTTCCGTATCATAAAATAAACAAAAAATGTCGTTACTTGTGTGGGACTTCCCTTTAATTGTTTACTATTTGTTGTTACTTTGTGAAAATGTCAACTGTCTGGCTCGTGAGATACCTACAACCCGCTGATAGACACACGGACAGACGGACAAAGTGACAGCAGATCCCATGTAATAGGGTTCCATTGTTTCCCTTCGGAACGGCACCCCAATAATGTTATGAAAAAGCAAACTATCAAAATAAAATGAAATGCCATAAAAAAAGCAATAACTGACTTCAATTGTTACGAACCAAAGGATTGTGTAAAATGCTATTTTATTGTTCTAATGAAAACATAGAGTGATGACGCTGAAGATCGTCAGCGCGCGCTGCACACGCTTCTTGTTGAATAATATTGTTACCGACTTATTTTCAAACTGTGGCGATTGTGTGGCACATACTTGTACTACGACATATTTCGACGTGCAGTGATTAATGAATTTTCTATTATGGCAATTGGACGCACTGCGCATGCGGCGGATAGTATTATTAGAGAGACGCTAAACGAGATCACACGTCTTCCTCACTCGTTTTCCGACTCCCGAGTAAAGTTTCCGCGGGGCTTTCACATCTATGTGCGTACGCTGAAGCTTTCCCACAGTGTTTGTTAATTAATAAAAATATTAATAATAGTATCAATTACGTGAAAGTAACTGTTTGTTCAGTTGTGCTCAGTGATACGGGAAGATGACCGCCAGTAACTGTGATGTTGGTGAGTCTATTTTTTCGCATTTTCTATTTTCGTCACGAAATTTTTCGCGACATTCTTTAGTGGAATGTTTTTGTCTCAAGAATAAAAGTGTAACAATTTTATTGTACAGAAGTCAATGAGAATATTTAATCTTCATTGTATCGTGTGACTGTTTAAAGTAACACACAATAATAGGAGATAGAGCAAGCATATTTCCATAATTATTATTTTACTCATAATAACGTAGGATTGTTCTCTACTGCTGTCGCTCAATTTATAATATCAATCATAATTCGTCCAATTCAGTCCAATTTGTTTGTTTTAATAGCCAGCAATAATGGCCCGTAGATCTCCCCACGAACGGTACTTAATTATTATAATTAAATTCAGCTCATACTGATTAAAACTCGCTGTTTTCAGATATTGTACTGGGTTATGGATGAAAAAACGAACAAATCATGCCCATCGGAATTTTTCTGTTTTGCAGATGTTTTGGCAAAAGCGTGATAGAATTTTCGGAATCTGTTCAGTACTCCTGAGATTATCTGTTACAAACAACAAATTAAGTAACCTTTTTACCTATTTAATAATAATATAATAATAATAATATAATATTCCACACAACTATCACACAACGCCATCTAGTCCCAAGCTAAGCAGAGCTTGTGTTATGGGTACTAGACAACTAGATTTGTAATGTTAGTTAAGATTCGACCAAATCCAACCAGGTACAATATAGTGAAAGTAGGCGAACACCGTACGATTCGTACTTAAAAATGTTTTGTTTCTGTTTTTATGCACGAGAGTTGATAAGCAGCTGTTTTAGGTATGCGTAAGTACTAAAATCTCAATAAATCACTTTGGTTTGGACTAAGATGAAAATTAACCAACTGCTTAACGTTTACCACGTTCCATCTACTTAAAAAAAAACCGGACAACTGCGAGTGGGACTCGCTCACCGAGATGGTTCCGTAAAAATTGTAGGTACATATTACTTTAAATTTCTAACGGGTCTCTTTGAGAGATCGAATCCGCAACGAAGTGATCCGACAGAGAACCAAAGTTGTGGACATAGCTCACAGAATAATTAGGCTGAAGTGGCAATGGGCCGGACATATTAGCCGTAGAACCGATAACCGTTGGGGTAGACGAGTTCTTGAGTGGAGACCGCGAATCGGCAAACGTAAGGTGGGACGTCCTCAGGCTAGGTGGAGCGACGATCGTCGCAGGGTGGCTGGTAGCGGTTGGATGAGAGTTACCGAACATCGAGCCAATTGGCGTGCACTTGGAGAGGTCTATGTCCAGCAGTTGACTGTTATAGGCTGATGATGATGATGATTACTTAAAATTAATAAAGACTATATTCCTTATGATTTAACTACAAATGTATAGTTATCTGATTTTTTCCAATACTTTTAGTATATTAAGACGGTATTACTTGCCAAATTTCATAGTTCTAGGTCAATGGAAAATACCCTATAAATTTTGATTCCCTTGAGTGTCGAAATATACGTGTATTGTGGCATAAACGGCCGTATCTTTTAATGGTTCCGAACAAAAAATTGAAGCCTTATAGGATCACTCAGGTGTCAGTCTGTCTGTCTGTCTGTCCGTCTGTCACAGCCAGTTTTCTCCGGATTCACTGGACCGATTCTGTTGAAATTTGGTACACATATGGAACTCTGTGACCCAAACACGGACGTGTTACATAAATTATAAAATTTTTAGAATGGTCCCTTTTGGGGGTCAAACTAGAAAATAAAAAATAAAAGGTTTTTTGAACATTATCGAGTGAGACATCAAACAAAAGGGCTTACTATGAGGGTTTTACTTATACTTTTTTCATAATTTTAAAATAATTGGTTTTGAAGTTATTCAAGAAATTTGACGAAAAATGACTATTCCCTCCCGCCTTATCTACGTAACTTCTGAGCCTAAAATTTATAAAAAAATTGGAGATAATAGATCTTTACTTACAGGTTAAAAGGAAAACCTATAAGAAGTCTATATTGTTAAAATAACATGCAAAAAAAATCGTTCGGTATCCTTTGCAAGCGAGTCCGACTCGCACTTGGCCAGTTTTTTTTTACATTAGTTTTGAAGTTCCAATTTTTCACAATTCAGTTAGACTTGAGTAAAAGTTTTTAATTTCAACTTGATAACTCCACGTGTTTCCGAGATAAAGGGTCTTGACAGACGCACGGACGGATAGACATCACCTACTAAGCGTGAAAATTACCCCTAATAAAATACTGAAAATTGGTCTTTGCTTATACATTACAGAAAAGCCCATTAGCAGTCGATGGTTTTAAACTAACATCTTAATAAAATATGATCCGAGTTCGACTCCAACTTTCCTTTTTAGGGTTAAAAACTATGAAATTTGGCAAGTAATAGCGTCATATACTACAGGTATAGGGAAAAGTCTAAAAACTATATATTTGTGATTAAATCATGAAAAATATAGTCTTTATTTAAAGTACGTAATCAATCATCGAGCTTAATAAACCACTGAAATGTTCGATAGATGGCGTTGCACTGATGACGCGTTTTTGACGCGACAGACAATGACCGTCACACGATTTATAACAGCGCAGCGTTGTAGGTCTTGCTTGAAAAGTATCTGCAATGGTCTAAAACCGTTAAATCTCTGATTTGTTCTGGTTCTTAGCTCGGAAAAGACTGCGAGACTTGATTCCTGAACTATTTATAAAACGTACCTACAAATTTGTACGGAAACCTCGGTGCGCGAGTCCGACTCGCCCTTGACCGGTTTTTTTCTAGAACAATGAACGTCAACGTGTCCAAAACAATACCTTTGTTTATCGATGTTTTACCCCGTCTCAAGTGTCAATAACGGTGAACGAAAGATTTCGATCGAGTGGCGAAGATAACGTAAGAACTAGTTGGAATCATCATCCCACTTAAAAGCACACGTCAGAGGTTTAAGTCCCCTACACGTGAGATAAGGTTGACTGGTCCTAAATGAATAAGCAGCATTTTGTTTACGTAAAATATTAAATAAAAAAACCGGCCAAGTGCGAATCGGACTCGCACACGAATGGTACCATAAACCTTAATTTTACACTCTGTGACAAGTGTCTACCTATTACGGTACTTGAGATACAGCCCGCTGACAGACAGACAGACGGACGGACGTACGGACAGCGGAGGCTTAGTAATAGCATTCCGTTGGTTACCTTTTGGGTACGGAACCCTAATTGTTAATATAAATAATAATGTTTTATCTATCTATCTATCTATCTATCTATCTATCTATCTATCATATCTACTTAGACTAGTGGCCCGCCCCGATCTCGACCGGATGTATTATTTTTAACCGACTTCTTCAAAAAGAAGGAGGTTCTATGTTCGGCTGTGTGTATTTTTTTTTATGTATGTTCACCGATTTCTCCGATTCCAATTCTGGACCGATTTTAATTTTTTTTTTTTCGAAAGCCTATACTCCTGAGGTGGTTTCATTGTCACTAAGAAAGAAACTGATGATGGGATCCCATGAAAATCGAGGGAAACCCTCAAATTTTATAAGCACATACAATGTTTTTCATAAACTTTCTAACGCAATTCAGATATTTGTGCCTGGTCATCATCATCTCATGTTGCTGAGCTGATGATGGAAGGTATAAGTCAGGATCTGATGATGGGATCCCATGAAAAATGTTTGTTCAGCGATATTTTCGCCAATTGTTAACCGATTTGGATGTTTTTTTTTTTTGGAAGAGAATTTTCTCGGACTGGTCCTAATTAAATTTGGTGAAGATCTGATGAAGAATTTCGGCGGTAGGCAACGGAACTCTTTAATAAATGATAGCAAATGGATCGGGATTTCTGAAATCGCATGTTTGTTGATTGTTTACACCACGCCCGCACGCTGTGTTTGTGGTTTCACTTTTGAGTGTTACTTGCGTGCCACTAAAAAGTAAAAATACAAAAACTTTTTTAGAAAAAAATAAAACCGTCTTCCAAAAACGTTTCTATAAACCTTGCCCTGACAACAGGGAAAATACATGCGATTTTTCATTTTTATAATGAAATACTTATTAGCTCTAGTAGGTAAACAATCGTGCAATTATTTTTTAAATATCTTCATCAGCGATGAAGTTATAAAGCATCAAAGATTACAATTAGAAAGAGAAGTCCGATGAAAACTTTGACGTCATCGTCTATGACGCCTATACAGCTGCCATAGGAACCAGCGTTTCCGCGAGAGGGACAGATATATTTGTTTAAAATAATTATATCTCCTTCGTTTTTCGAGTAATTTTGATTCTACTTTCACTGTTAGTATTATATTTTTGTATATTTTTAGATAAACTGTATAGATGATAAATATGTTTTTCATGCATATTCCCTATTACGAACACACATACATTTAGGCGACTTAATGACTTAATTTTTAGATATATAGATATATGGATTTATATAGATATAGAACTTTTAAAAATCCGATTGTGTATTTATTATTCACTTTAAAAATCTTGTCCGTCTTTATGTTGATTAGATAAACTCGACTGGATGTATAGATATTTAATACGAAAGAAAATTTTCTTTATCCAAAGGCCATGTTTTGACGTTTTATTTCTACACTGACTGAATGAGTTAATGTTGAGATCCCGCATGACTTCTAAAAATCCAATTCAAATTCACAAAATTTTCGTACTACAAAATTTGGCACTCAATTTTACCGGAAGCCCCGAAAAGATTGTTATATCCAAAAAGATATGATCGTACTGCGAACTGCGCGGTCGGGAGTCCTCGACGATGACACGCTGGTCCAGTGCCAACTTTATCCTCATCCTTTGAAGAATTCTATTCACTGTACAGCGCTGCATGCGTTTTTGTATAAAATTCTCATGTAGATATATTATTTTTATTCCGCAGTTTCGCACCCGGAGCCTATGACACAGGAACCGTCCATTTTTATGGGATAAACCGCAACGCGGCGATAGTTATAGGTATAGCTTCCCACCAGCTACCAGTAATTTTTGTTTCTTATCGTTTGTGTTTTTTCAGAGATTAGATATCAGAAGATATCAAGTCTCTGAAAGAACAGATTTTAATAATAATATTATTATTTACAATGGGAAAGGAGCTCGTGGCTAGATAATAACAGCCGCACGGGTCGATCTTGAAGGTTAAGCAACGCTTGCCAAGGTTGGTCTGTGGATGGGTGACCATCTTAACATACCGAGTTTCCACCGTGCCTCGGAAAGCACGTTAAGCAGTTGGTCCCGGCTGTCATTTGAAGATCTTTGGCAGTCGTTACGGTTAATCTGACTCCAGTCTTGCCATGAAGTACCGTGTTACCCAGTTAATGGGTTGTGGAGGTCTGGTAGGCAGCCGCTCCTCGTAAAATACTGGTATTCAGCTAAATCAGGCTTGACTGGAAGCAGACCCCAATATAGTTGGGAAAAGGCTAGGCCCATGATGATAATTTACAATGGAAAAACACCTGCGACTTATGCAGCTCAAGAGCTAAGTGTTGAGTAATCTTGTATTTCGGCTAGAACCAATTTAATTATTGACTTCTTCAAAATACTATTTTTTACAAGGCCAAATTGAATAAGTCGGCAATGCTCTAGTAGTCTAGTTGATAACCACCATTGTCGATATCTAATGAGAACAAAAGGAAAAAAATTTGCTCGAGAAACTAAACTACGGCTGATAACAGGGTCATCGACCGCTTTAGTATAGTTAAGTACCTACCTGAAATTGTGAGATATGAAAAAATGCTTTATCATCGTTACCTATATTATGAATAGCATAACGTTTAGAAAGTCTCTTCAGCTCATTTACTTCTACCACATATTACACCCAAATTCACCCAATCAAGTCGGACTTGCATACGAAGGGTTCCGTACTATTATATATATATATTATGAATCCTAGCTTCTTGAGAAATTTCATGATTCTAGATAAACAGCAAGTGCCCTGTAGATTATGCAACTATTGCGGCACGAGTCCGACTCGCACTTGACCAAATTTTATTATTTGTTGGTACTTACTTTAGTATTAGCATTATGTGCATCTTATTGTAATGTAACCTATTTCCATTTTTATGATTGCGCAAAACCGAAACGGGTTAAATCTCGCGTCTTGCATGAATTATTGGATTCCATTGGTCAGTGATAACCCTTCGATTACGGAACCCTAAATATGGCTACAATATGTATTGTCTGCTGTTGCTTTCAGGTGGCTGTACAATCATCAATTTTGCTATGTCATTGTCACCTGTTAGTGTCATGTCTATCATTCACCGATCAAGCAATATCTGTTGTCTGTTCTCAATCTGCTAAGCAGACCTGAGGCGCTAGACAATACTTCATTTTATTAGCGAATGCTATTCGGAATGCCTAAATATAACGGATTAATTACGTGACATTTCGACAGGGTGAGAAGCTCGTGGCTAAATAATAAAAGCCGCACGGGTCGATCTTGAAGGTTAAGCAACTCTTGCCAAGGTTGGTCTGTGGATGGGTGACCGTCTTAACATAACGAGTTTCCTCCATGCCTCGGAAAGCACGTTAAGCCGTTGGTCCCGTTGGCTGTCATTTGTAGATTTTTGGCAGTCGTTACGGATTGTCGGAAGCCAGTAAATCTGACTCCAGTCTTGCCAAGACGTACCGTGTTACTCAGTTAATGGGTTGTGGAGGTCTGGTAGGCAGCTGCTCCACGTAAAAACTCTAGTACTCAGCTGAATCCGGTTTGACTGGAAGCCGACCCCAATGTAGTTGGGAAAGCCTAGGCAGATGATGATGATGATGATTTCGACAGCGTTTGTTAACCCCATTCATTTTTGACGTTTTAACTATTCAGCCTTCACCACGCTACCGCTGTCAGAAAGGCACTTGTGAGAGCCTCTGGTATCACAGTTCATTCGGTATCGTTGCAAATCAAGTCTAAAATGGTATTTTTAAAACAGAATATTCCAATAAATTTTTACCGCGTCTTGCATATTTCAGTAGCGCCAAGACGTGTTCGTTACAAATTCCAATGAGGTTTTATTTTGAATATCTCCATTGTTTTTGTTTCAATTGAGTATCGTAGAATAGTAGATTTATATTATTATATGTATAAACACTGTACAGCTTCTAACCTACCAACCAATTGCCAATTGCCCCTCATTGGGAATAGTCAAACTATATAGGAGTACCTATAACAGAAATAATAGTATCTAGATACATTTTGATCCAAGTAGGTACAACAAATTGTCCACGTGTATCAAACGACACTTATCAATAAACGTACTCGTTTTTGTATTTTTTTTGTTTTCATAAACAGTTTTTTTATTCGGGAGGAGGTTCTATATTCGGTTGTATGTATTTTTTTTATGCATGTTAACCTATTTCTCCGCCAATCATGGACCGATTTTAAAAATATTTTTTTTATTCCAATGGCTGTACTATACTCTAGAGGTGGACGTATTGTTACCAAGTCAGAATCTGATGATGGTATCCTCAAATTTTATAGGTACATTCAATATTTTTCATAAACTTACTAACACAATTTAGATATTTGTGCCAAGTTATCATTATCTCATGTTGCTGAGCTGATGATGGAAACCCATTCAAAATATAATTTGGTGAAGATCTGATGAAGAACTTCGGAGGTAGGTAATTTAATTAAATTTAGGTACATCTGTCTGTTGTGTGCGAGTCCCAAATAAACATTTTTTCTTTTTTCTTTAAAAAATGATAGCAAATGGATCGGGATTGCTGAAATCGCATGATTGTTTATTTTTTATGTCAGATCATAACATAACATCACGCCGGTACGCTGTGAATGGGTATGCAGGTACCACTAAAAAGTGAAAAAAAACCTTTATTAATTTCGGAAGTCGGTCACAAAAAAGGAAAAAAAGAACCAAAAACACCGACTTTCGAAATTAAAGTTATTTCATACCGTGTAGTGTTTTGTTTTTGGAAGTAGGTTTAAATTTTTTGTAAAAAAGTTTTTATGGATAGGAAATCATCATATGATTCACCCGCTCTGGGTGAAGCAGAAGCGAGTGTCAGACTCTTACTGACTAAAACCAAGAAAAAATTAGAAAGAAATGAGTGAGAAATAGGTTGCGGAATTTATTTTGTGCACTGCGCTCAACTTGGGGCTAGCTTGTGCACTTTTCCGCACTAGTGCGACATACGAAATAACGAAATATACGTTCCAACATTGCGTTAAATTAATTTACGTTACCGTTAATGGATAAATAAAAATAGGACATGACAAAGGACGAAAAGCAAATGTAGTTTGGTAATATCATGAACACAAAAAATTAAACACAACCATCAGCAGCAATAGAGTAGACATTTAATAGTTTCGTGTTCATTACGACGGCAGGCTATTCTCTTTTATGCGTGCTCATATTAAAGTCACTCATGATATATTATACCTACTCATAACCATAAATGCCATTCCCGTTTCAGTGTCATTCATTTAACGGCCGAAATGATGATACACTCCAATACACAATTTCTTGCGACCTTTAACATTAATTTTAAACTTTTCTCGTCAACACCTCGATGAAGTTCATAATATAATTTACAATGCTTTTAACTGGTCATAACATTCGTCACGCATAACGACTTTTGTTCTACGAGTTTTTGGAAATAAGTAAACAAAATTCATTCATTTGATGTGCTCATAGGTTACGTAATTAGGACCTATTGTAATGGATATAAATTACATAACTTTGCAGTAATTAAACGCTACTGATTGACCCAGCTGTCGCCTTTGCTTTTACTTCTTTTTAACAGTCGCGCAGTCGTAAATGGTTTCCCTAGGTAGTAGGCCTTCTAAAATTAGATAAGGAAGCAATATAAAATTGAATAAAATTTCATTTTGGAGTGTTTTTTTATGCGTAGGAAGACTTCAAAATATAGATACTAAATAACTGAATAGATATAGATATATACGGTTAAAAAAAACAGGATCACGTGCTTAGGAATTTATGAAAACCTGCGTCCGTCACGTAATAAAATTATTCTCCGGATAAAATGAAACGAATTAAAAAGACATAAGTTATTTTTTGCTTTTTTAAACAGAAAAAATCAAGTGCTCAAATCAATCCAAAAGCAAGTTTATTCTTTGAGCAAAGGTGGGAAAAACCTGTCTGAAGAAAATGCTAATGCCATGCATATTTAAAACCAGTACCCATCTAGTAAGGAATTATTAAAATTAGAGTTAAAAAACGTGAGTCAAAATATAAACTGTTTTCAGTTTGATTGTTTCTGTACTTTTTATAAACGTGTCAGGTCAAGTGGTTAAGAAAAAGGAACTTGTAGGGTTCTGTAGCTTAAGAGTGCGTACGAGACCCTTGCGAAGCCGACACCGTTCCGTCTGCCACCATCTTACATAGGGCTAAACGTATTCGAAGAGGTTGAAATTAAATATAGTCGTAGTAAACGGGGATGGATCCCTTTTTGTGATGCCGTTTTTTTTAAGGATGGGAAATCATCAAATGACTCCTCCCACTCTGGGTGAAGCAGAAGGGAGTGTCAGACTCCTGCTGACCAAAACACATCCGTATTCCTCCTAGTGCCCTTTGCGTTCCAGGGTCACGGTGACTCTCTCGAATAAAGTTCGCAGCCCCAGCAGTTTGTGATGCCCTAGGAACCAATTGAAAGACTCAAATTTTTCACTGACATTGCGCGTGATACGGAACCCAAAATCTAACGCGCAGTTGGTAGTTCTCCTAAATATTTCTTTTTTTAATTGTCCACTTTATTACGAGGTAAAAAGAAGTCCTACGGCTAATCCTTTGTTAGACAGAACAGTTGTGTGCTCATCAGCGTGTAGAGGCAAATTATAGCTAATTATTGTAAGTAGGTTGCCTTTTATCTGGTACTTTTGGCCGAACTCGATATATATTGGTGGTACACTCCGGCTTATCGTTATTTTCCTGTCTCTCACAGTTGTTATTGGTGCTATATTTACGCAACATCTCACCTTTTAATATTTTAGCATAAATTGTTAAAAATGTTTAATACGTACTGATTTGCATCAGTTCTGTGTGTAGTGCAACTTACTATGCTCATTAAATTAAATTCTAAGTGCACACCTCTATGAATTTACCAGTGAATATAGTAGTAAAATGGTTCATGTACAAGGAATATTTTTTCGTGCCTTTTCTGTGGGTAAGTTGTTGAACTTTTCTTTTTTATTATTTTTTGATTATTATTATTTTGTGTTATTACTATGTTTTCTTCATTTTCAAACTTAATGTACCTACCTAGATAATATGTGCATGCTGTGGTCGCCTATAATTGGAGGCGCACTCTTGTATTTGTCCTTGTCAGTATTATAGTGTATGTGATTGTGTAGCCTCTGTTGGCGATCCTATATATAAATAAATAAATAAGAAATAAATAAACTTTCGTTCATTAATAGTACATTGTTATCTTAGGGGTAAGAGCAACTGATTCAGTCCCAAGACAGCGTTTGGCGCCCGAGCGTAGCGAGGGTGCCAATAGTTCTAGAGGCTTAATAAGTTTTTTACCCGAGGTTTTACCACCGTGGTTTTCATTACGAATACAAAGAAAGTAAAAATAAAAAAAACGAATCAGCTAAAGAAAAAATCCATATCTGAATCTGACGACGTGTCAATATAAATCTCTCGAAAAAAACAAATGAAGATCGGACTGCCGCTTTCCCGTCTATTTTTTTTCTATGACCGGCTACCTATTCAGCCATTATTAGGTATTTTTATGAATACCTAAGTTTTACATTTTGACATTTTAATTTTTTTATATACAACTTGACATTTTTCTTTTTTCAATACAATTTGACATTTTTTTTATATACATGGACATTTTTTTTTAAACTAATATATAAAAATCTCGTGTCACGGTGTTTGTCATCGAACTCCTGCGAAACGGCTTGACCGATTTTTATGAATTTTTTTTTTGTATATTTGGCATGCTATTTTTTTATTTATATGGCAAAACAACGTTTGCCCGGTCAGCTAATATAATATAATAACCTTAATTTCGGATGTCGTTTGGTTTATTTGGTACAAAACGGTAAAATGGAACCGTTATGGAGTGACTAAGTCTGTCACAACAGAATATCTCAAGATCTACTAATGCTATCAACTTATCATCTTTGACCACATTATCGCTTTCCATCAGGTGGGGTGATCAAACGTTACATGCCTATTAATAGTAAAAAAAACTTGGAATTTAGAATAGTTGTACATGACGTTTGCTTTACTATTTTGCATATGAGAAAGAAATAAAAATGTAAATATATTTTTTGCAACAGCGACTGAAAGGGGTTCTTAAAAATTCAAAGTGGGCTACTAGGACATTTGGGGCACATATCATATGAAAAAACGTAAGTTGCACATTCTGAAACTCTTTCTTTTTTTTTAGACCGCATGGTTTTCGACTTTTGATGAAAATGTAAAAATCCCCCCCCCCTTACCTCCGAAGTTTACGTAGAGATAAATCTGAAATTATTCTACGTGAAAGAAGTTTATGTAAAGACTACAGGAAAAATAAGACGATGTCTCTAAATAACAATTTTTTCCAGAAATCATCAAAAACCTGAGCTGATCTGAAACTGCAATATACACTTCCAAAATTAATTATATTTTATACTTTGTAGTGTTTTTAATTGGAAGTCGGCTGTATTTTTTTCATTACTAGAGAAAGTAGGCTTAAAGTTGCCTGAGGAGCGGGTTCAAAGTATTACTTTCCAGCCCTAGGGAGAATTTGACGGCTGTCAGTTGCAAAACAACTGACAGCCGTCAAATTATTAAAAAAAAACTCGTTGAACATTTCTTTTGAACCGTACAGCGTACCCGCGTGATGTTATTTTATGAACGTGTGTAAGCAAAAAAATATGACCGAATTGAGAACCACCTTCTTTTGGTGAAGTTGGTTAAAAGTTTTTATTTTACGCTGTTTAGTACTTTATCATTTGTCAACACTACTGTAATAAACATTAAAAAAACTAGCCAAGCGCGAGTCGGACTTGCGTGCAAAGGATTCCTTCCCAAATTCATTTTTGTAACATGTTATTTAACGCTATAGACTTCTTATAGGTTTTCCGATAATCTGTATGTAAAGAAGAACTATGATCTGCATTTTTTTAGATTTTAGGCTGTGTAGTTTCGGAAATAATGGAGTTGGTCAGTTTTGGTTTAAGTTCTTGTATAAATTCAAAACTATTTATTTTGAAATTTTGGAAAAAAATATTTAAAACCCTTACACTAAGAGCTTTTATTTGCTACGTTACACGATACGGTTTGAAAAACTTTTTTTAAAATTTTCTAGTTTGACCCCTAAAAGTGATCCCCGCACTTAAAAATTATTTATTAACGTAACGCGTCCATGTTTGGGTCGCAGAAGTTCATATGTGTACTAAATTTCAACAGAATCGGTCCAGTAGAGCAAACTGTCCGCACAGACAGACAGACTGACAGACAGACTCCCGAGTGATCCTGGGGGGTTCCTTTTCTTACGGATGTTCGGAACTTTAAAAAGAGCGAGCCTAACTGTGCAGTAGTCGCATAATTGTGATGTGTAACATCTCACCTTGGTAAAAAACAACATTAACAATAAATCCTGAAATAAGTGTTTCAGGTATTATTTGAAATGATGTTTCTCAGCAAAGACTATTATTTCTTAACTATCAAAAACAAATAGTTGTGAAGGTCTGGTAAGCAGCCGCTCCTCGTAAAATACTGGTATTCAGCCAAATCCGGCTTGACTGGAAAGCTGACCCCAATATAGTTGGGAAAAGGCAGATGATGATGATCAGAAAAAGCTTAGGTGTAACAAATTGAGTACGTGCATGTGTGATATGAAGTGATATCTACAAGATAAGCACTGTCAATCACTACATATTATAAAACAAAGTCTTCCGCCGCGTCTTTCTGCCTGTCTGTTCGCGATAAACTCAAAAATTGCTGCACCGATTTTTATGTTATCACC
This sequence comes from Lacanobia oleracea, assembly GCA_950371165.1. Lineage (NCBI taxonomy): Eukaryota > Metazoa > Arthropoda > Insecta > Lepidoptera > Noctuidae > Lacanobia > Lacanobia oleracea. The sequence goes on along the minus strand of OX493393.1, from coordinate 15,165,495 downwards.
AATGGATACAGCATAGATAAAATAAACAAGGAGATATGTCCGGTAGACCAAATTGTATCGGAACCCTGTGTCTCCAATATGTCCCTTCCACCCGGCAACTACTACACATGCACTTCAGTAATTAAAATAGATACGCAATCGCGCACACACCCGTATTTCTCAAAACAGAACATACTACACAATCAATAATAAACCTTATCCCTTCACACACATGGTGTATTTACTATGCGCCATACAACCTACCCACTACGCACGCTATCGTTGTGCTGTGCAAACGCAATTTAATTTTCATACACGCTAGTGATTGACTATATTGGAAAGTGGTCGAATCTGCCATTTATTATTGTACAAAAAAGGTTTCTTTGCGGTCCTAAAAATAAAATAAATAAAGAATGGCATGTCCAGAAAATATTATATACACTCCACCGATTATTAACCTAAAATTGAATTAACTTAATTTAAGAGAGTTAGTTACCTACACATTTCTCTACTACGCTTTAAAATAATTAATTTAAGTAAAAAAATGTTATTGTCAGATCTTCTAACTGTTAAAAATTTACTATTATAGCAAGATTTCCTTCGCCAATCGTCAGCAGAAGCAGCGACGGTAATGCGCGATGAATGCGAATACTATAGTATCATGTGAGATTTTTACATTGCTTGTTCAGACACTTAGCGACTAACTTAGGTAGTGGTTAAGGAGCAATGTACTCATTGCAAAATTAGTACAGTCGCTGTGATATTTGAACACAAGAATAACATAGTAAAAGCAAGACACATTTAACGATTTCTTGTTTTTCATGATTTTAAAGACAAATAAAGTAAAATACTTATATTTAAATATGGTAAGTGATTCCATAATTTACAAAGTTTTGGTTTAGGCTTCGGTTTTTACAAGAAACCACTGAATAACACGGAATTCTTATAATTTGTCACGATCGTGGTCGAAAGCGCTCTAGTTCGCCGAGTCGGCCATTTGCGTATGTGTCGCGCCCTTGCCACTTCTCCTGTTTTTTTATATTCCTATGGGATACAGTGATTCTCGAGGAAGTTTTGAGCATATAATTTGTCAAGTTTTTGTATACATTGGTTAAAACATAATGGATATTTGTTGGAGGTTTTGGAAAAAAAAAAAGCCGTCTGGGAGCTTTCAACGAAAATGCTGCCTAAACCCTTTGAGATATCCGGACCAAACGCCTCGCTTCGGTTGATGCAATTATTCAATCAGGCTCCAACGGATGAATAAATCTGGCTGAAATATGGTACAAGGATAAATTATAGCCTGGTATAAGATAGACTTAAGCATACTTTTTTCCCCTGGAATGGGTTCAAAATTTCATGATTACGTTTGATCGCGATAACCGAAGCCGCGGGCATCAGCTAGTATATTAAAATTGTTTGTAATTCAATAAGAACTAGGAGTAATCCTTCTCTATTCCCTTTTTCTCATTCTCGTCACACACGCACACTCCAGTGAGTACCATCTGACAGCAAACTCTAGCACCGCGCTCCTTGGTCAAAACAAATAGCGCGCGCTTCATCGACTTCCTGTAACACACTTCCGTCCCTTTTTGCGAAATCACTCCCACAGGCTGCAATAAAGCGAGAGGAAATATATTATACATAAAAAAAAAACAAAACTAAAAAAACCTCCTTTTTTAGAAGTCGGTAAAAATTTAATTATTTGCAATAAACGGAACTATAGCGAAGGTATTCAGTTAGTAAGAGTTGTATGTGCGCATACATGGAAGAACATTGAAATTATGTATTAAAATAATCATATAATTTCTAAGTGTAAATGATCAATTTGTAAAGACCACAATAGAACAAAAAGTGAGGAGCTCGTGGCTAAATAATAACAGCCGCACGGGTCAATCATCAAGGTTACGCAACGCTTGCCAAGGTTGGTCCGTGGATGGGTGACCATCTTAACGTAACGAGTTTCCTCCGTGCCTCGGAAAGCACGTTAAGCCGTTAGTCCCGGCTGTCATTTGTAGATCTTTGGCAGTCGTTACGGATTGTCAGAAGCCAGTAAATCTGACTCCAGTCTTGTCAAGAGGTACCGTGTTACCCAGTTAATGGGGGTTATGGAGGTCTGGTAGGCAGCCGCTTCACGTAAAACACAGGTATTCAGCTGAATCCGGTTTGACTGGAAGCCGACCCCAATATAGTTGGGAAAAGGCTAGGCAGATGATGATGATGACAATAGAACAAAATTGAATAAATAAAACCCACCACTAAAGAAACTAAACTGAATACACAAAAAAAAACAATGTAGTGATGAGTAACTAGCATATGATAGGTGTCAATTAGCGTCTATTTTATCATGTGACATGATAAAACTATATAAATTGGCGACTAATATAGCACGGGACGAATTTCGCAATATTGGTGACAGTGCAAAAATCATCATCAGCCAGAGGACGTTCACCCCAGATTTTGTTAATGATCATTAAAAAAAACTGGGGATCATAAATCAATACAATTTTTTTTTTCAAAGAATACTAAATAATAATAATTTCATAATCTATGGTATCCAAAATTTGTACGCCTATTGGGTGAAACATAGCGTTCCTAACATTAGAATAAGATCTTATTACTGTACCTATGTTTTCAAATAAATAATTTTAATTTGAATCGTGATTCTTCCGAGATTTCAGTTTTGGTCCCGTAGTGAAAGTTGGTCATAATAATGATAACAATGACAATGATGAATTTCGTTAATTCTGTTACACTTAGTATATTAATTATCTAATAATAAAGATCTTGAAAATCAATCAATCAATAAACTACGAAACAGAAAAGAATGGCTTTGAATATAGAAAAATGTTCGTCCTAGTCTTAGAAAAAAACGGCCAAGTGCGAGTCGGACTCGAACACGTACCATATACCTTATTTTTAGGGTTCCGTACCTCAAAAGGAAAAAAACGGAACCCATAAAGTATCACATTGTTGTCCGTCCGTCTGTCTGCCAAGACCTTTTATCTTGGGAACGCGTGGAGATATTCAGTTGGAATTTAAACCATATACTCAAGTCTACGGTCCCTTGAAGCTGTAAAAATCATATTTCTAAGTTGACTTAAAAAGAAGATAAGGCCATTTAAGTCGCAAAAAACGAATATTTCGACACTCTCAAGGGAATCAAAATTCATAGGGTGTTTCCCGTTGACCAATGAAATTTGACAAGTAATACCGTCTTATACTACAGGTCTAAAAACTGTACATTTGTAATTAAATCATGAGAAATAAAGTCTTTATTTAAAGTACGTAATCAATCATCGAGCGTAATAATCCACAGATTGGATTCAAAATCTATTTACTTATCAAAATAAGCGTTTACTCATCAAAATCGACCCAAAAATCAAAAGATTTCAATAATTAAGTTTAGGAAGAAACATCGAGCGCTAAAATAGATAGTTTTCATTGAGACTCCAGATACTTGCAATGCCATCTATTGAGGAAAACAGTAACAACAAATGTGTGAAAAGAACACAAAAACATATTGTTGAGTTATTTGTTATACTTTTAATATATAGTAAAAGAACAGGGATCATTTTATGATCTAATCAATTTTAACGTAACAATTGTGAGCTTCTAAGTTCGATCTTAAATTTGACAGTTCAACTACATTGTCAATAGATGGCGTTATACTGATGACGCGTTTTTCTGAATAAGATTCTCCGCAAAAATATGACTCCAGTACTAACTTCGTTTAGCTTAAAGAAAAACAACTTGACGATTATTTTAACAACAATCCGTATTGTTAGTTGAGAAGTCGACGCACGGACCACGACTCGTTTTTTCAAGGTTAAGTTACGCTTGCCGAGGTCGGTCTAAGGATGGGTGACCATTTTAACATACCGAGATTCCAGGACGATTATTTTTACAATCCGTATCTGTATTGTTAGTCGTTATATCATCGCACAGGTCGTTCATCAAGGCTAAGTTACGCTTGCCGAGGTTGGTCTATGGATGAGTGACCATTTTCACATAGGTACATATGGGTCGATCGACTTGGGTGCGACTGTTATTAATTACTTAGCTACGAGCTAAGCTCCTCATTCAATCAGTCTCCTCAATAAGTATTACCATATATCTATTTAAAAAATCGATTATTCTTACACAGTAAATCGATTCTATGAAACCGGTAAAACTGTTATCCTACGTCGTAAGAAGCTGTTTGGGTAAGAGAGGATTTTCCATTTTTTTTTACAGGAACGAGAAAAAACGGAATTTGCGCGCACGAAGTCGCGGGTAAAAGTTTTGCGTAACAAGCCAAATACTTTGTCAGTTTACGAAATGGTCGGTAGATGGCGTTACACTGATGACGCGTTTTTCTGAATCACGGTGTTAATATTTTCCATTGGAGAACGTCCCTTACACGATTTTAAACAGCGCAGCGTTGTAGTTCGTTAGGGGTATAGGTTCGGTTTCTAGGTCTTCAAAAGTATCTGCTATGGTCCAAATTCGTTTAATCTCTGATTTGTTCTGGTTCTTAGCTCGGAAAAAACTGCGAGTTTTGATTCCTGACCTAATTATAATACGTACCTTAAATTTGTGCGGAACCCTCGGTGCGCGAGTCTGAGAGTACTGTGTACCTTAAACTTAAGCTATAACTATCAGTTTTAGGTTTGTTTTTGACTTGAATGTACCCTGGCGGTTAGGAATTTCATGCTTAATCAGTCTAGTGTTGGATCATTTGGCTCCCTTCAAAATGGTTGAGCCGAATGGTGCTAGCGCATGTATCATGTTCATGAACGGGCGCCGTCAGTTGGGACTGGTCATTTCTCAGCTGCCATGGTTTATTTTAATTACTTCTTTGAATTGCTCCTTTATTTCTGGACGCGTTTATCCTGCTCGTCTTTTACATCGTTTTCAGATGTATGTATAATTTAAACTTGATGTAAACAAAACTTTAGAACAATTTATTATTTTTAAAAGAGTGTCCGTGGAGATTCTTGCACGATTTACGCTTTGGAACGTGCATTTAGCTTCATCTTTTTGGACCGGCCGACCTTGACAGTTCAAAAGTGCCTGTAAATGGTTTATTTGAAATAAATATTCTTGAGTTTGAGAATAACTCGCTCATGACCGGATTTTTTTATTACGGTTTTTGAGATACTTACAGCCCGCTAACAGACGGAGGGACGGACAGCGGAGGCTCAGTAATAGGATTCCGTTGGTTACCCTTTGGTTACAGAACCCTAAAAACCGGACAAGTGTGGTTTAATTTTTATTATTTAATAAAAGTATGAAAATTTCAACTGTACCTATTACGGTTCTTGAGATACAGCCCGCTGGCAGACCAGACGGACGGACGTAGGGACAGTGGAGGCTTGGTAACAGGGTCACACTTCAACGTTGGTCTGGGTACAGATCCTTAAAAATTGATGATCAGCTTTGCAGTATTAATAACAAAATATTTCTATTTTCAGATAAACATGAAAATGTAAGAGCGACCACTGTAACCACTATCGATCTCGGTTCCGCCAAAACGTGAGTAAGTACTTGTATGTGTATATAATTTTCCATTCAATCACCTACCTAATCACGTAGACCATTATTGTTATTATATTAAACAGGTGTTTTATAAACATAAAACACCTGTTTAATATACTGCTAACATCCATTGTTGCAGTAATCATCCTGAGAAGAAAGAAAATAATATATGTCTTAGAAAGTGGTCGGCGGCTCTCCCGAATGTTGCCGAGTTGAAACAATACGTTGGAGTCTTTCTTTGTGGTGAGTACGAGAACTGCTATCATGAAAATATCCTGCGAACAATAAAAATGTACTGCGTGTGAACGATTGCGAACTTCCATAAAACAGCTGTTTTTGTTATTGAGATAGATGGTTTATACTATGACTAGCGACCCGCCCCGGCTTCGCACGGTTGCAAATTATATACTAAAACCCGCATCAAAATCCGTTGCGTAGTTTTAAAGATGTAAGCATACATAAGGACAGACAGCTCTTTAGCTCGTGGCTAAAGAATAACAGCCGTGCAGGTCGATCTTCAAGGTTAAGAAACGCTTGTCAAGGTTGGTCTGCGGATGGGTGACCATCTTAACATAACGAGTTTCCTCTGTGCCTCGGAAAGCACGTTAAGCTGTTGGACCCGGCTGTCATTTGTAGAACTTTGGCCGTCGTTACGAATTATCAGAAGCTAGTAAATCTGACTCCAGTCTTGCCAAGAAATACCGTGTTACTCATTTAATGTGGAGGTCTGGTAGGCAGTAGTGTTGCCCAAATGCAAGAACAAGACGAGACTTAGCCAGTCTTGGTCTTGGTCTTGCGCCAATACACCTGGTCTTGGTCTTGGTCTTGGTCTTGCGCTCCCAGTCTTGGTCTTGGTCTTGGTCTTGCAGCAAGAGTCTTGCAAGTCTTGCAATTACCTATTAGTCTATTACTATTTATTAAAGTTTACTTTAAATCTTAATAATAATATAATCCTATCCTAATCCTAATCCTAATCATAATACTATTTGCGTGATCAGTATAATGTATTCATTTTCATTCTAAGCACTCTGAAACTTATTTATTCTTTGGAACACCTGTAGGTACTCTACTAGGAAATTATTTTGCATGAGTATACCTACGCCCTATGGCGGCAATCAAATAGTGTCAAATGTTATGATTTCGGCGTGGCGGCAACGATTGTTTTAGATTTCAAAAGAAGCCGCCGCGCGCGCGTGTATCATAACCATGTACTTCCGAAAAGCGGCAAATTTCTTTGAGAAGTAAGTACAAAACCTTTGATGCCGCATTATCAAAGTGCCGATGGTTAAAACATAACTATGCATGCACTCAGTTTGATTTTAATAGATATTTTTTTATTCGCTATGTTTATGGTATTAGTCGTAATGCGCATAGGTCCAGTTTTTCATATTCTTTGATACAGTTTTTTGCGTCTCATAGAATTCCTAAGCGTACCTACCTATACACCGAACTGTTACACCTAACTACTCAGTGAAATAGCGCTAAGTCCTAGCTGCAAGACGCAAGAGTCTTGCAGGCTATGTCTTGTTCTTGCTCAAGTCTTGCACGGTCGGTCTTGGTCTTGGTCTTGCTAAAAATACGCAGTCTTGTTCTTGGTCTTGGTCTTGCAAAAACGCAAGAACAAGACCAAGACTGCAAGACTGAATTTGGGCAACACTAGTAGGCAGCCGCTCCACATAAAATACTGGGATCAACTGAATCCGGTTTGACTGGAAACCGACCCCAATAAAAATTGGGAAAAAGCTAGGCTGATGATGAGGAACAGACAGACATCGGAAATGCCTTTGTTTTATACTATTTAGTAATGTAACAACACGATAAAATGCTAACCAAAATATTCGAATCACAAAATAGGTTATTATTGTTTGAATCGAGATGAAAGTTTGCACAGTAAAAGTTATTTGATTCACTAAATATCATCTGACCATCTTTACTTACCGAAGCTCCTCACAAACCTTGCAAAAAAGTAACGTGTTACTCAGTTACTGGGTTGTGGACAGATAGACACGTAAAATACTGGTATTCAACAAGTACACGTAATCCTTACTAATCCTTACTAATATTATAGGTAAATGCGAAAGTAATCTGTCTGTCTGTCTGTCTGTCGCGCTTTCACGCCAAAACTACAGAACCAATTTTAATGAAATTTGGTACAGTGATAGTCTAGAGCCTGACAAAGGACATAGGCTACTTTTTATCCCGGGAATATTGTTCCCTAGAGACCACGCGGACGAAGCCGCTGGCAGAAGCTATTACAAAAATATAATAGTAACAGTGAAAATAGAGTCAAAATTGCTCGGAAAAAAAAACGAGACATTATTATTTTAAACAAATATCTATCTCTCTATGGCAGGCGTCAGGCTATATAGGCGTCATGGTCTTTGACGCCAAAGTTCATATAGGACTTCTCTTTCTAATTGAAATCTTTGAAGCCCTTATACTTTTATTGCTGATGAAGGTATTAAAAATAATTTCATGATATTTTACTACAGTTAATAAGTATTTAATTTTGCAAATAAAAAAATCGCATGCGTATTCCTTATTACTTTTAATAAGTAAAATATTACTTGTTAGATGTTTCTTTGGAGTTTTGAATGGTCTAACAAAGATGACATGAGAAATGCGTTGATTCATTTCGTTTTAATTAGCAGCATCCGAAAGAGTGTTTTTAATTCACTATATGGACTTACCTGCTAGCCGTGTCTACTGGTCCTTATCTATATATCAATATATAAAGCTGAAGAGTTTGTTTGTTTTGTGTGAACGCGCTAATCTTAGGAAGTACTGGTCGATTTGAATAATTCTTTCAGTGTTAGATAGCCCATTTATCGAGGAAGGTATCATCCCGCTAAGACCAATAAAAGCGGAGCAATAATGAAAATTGTGACGCAAACGAAGTTGCGCGGGTCAACTAGTTATTATGAAAGGTTGTCTTGTATGTTTGTGTCAGTCACACACACTCCTAAACAAATGGTGGACATAGTCTGCTTTTGACATAGGCTTGCTCGATAAATGGTCTATTATTATTTATACTATTACTATATATTAATACTTGAGGCCTACGTCCAGCAGTAGACGTCTGCCGGCTGGAATGATGATGATTTGCTTATTATTCCATCATAAACAGATCTCTTTCATCATTATAATATGATACGTACATTTTATTGATTCATGGTTGATCTCCGATGTAGCGGGTTCACGTCAAGGCATGGGATGTCACCTGAAAGAAGATGACGTTAGGGGAGATCACCACGTTATATGCTGAGCGTCATGATGTTAGGATACAGGTTTCATACGGATAACCCTATACAAATAACAGAGCTTTAGTTCCGTAAATCGCTGTCGCTCGAGTGCATACAGATGAATAATATCCCACATTCAGGTGTGATACCTTCGTCCTCTTCCTTCGTCCTCCCCCAAAAATAAAATGGCATATGCTAGAGAAGAATGATTAAGCGAAAGAATTTAGAGAGCGAGTGGTAGAAAAAATGATACAAATGGCAGACATGAAAGATCGAAGTGTGAATTTTCATTCACACTTCGATCTTTCATGTCTGCCATTGCTGGAATGAGATAGCTGAATGTATAAGGCAAGCAGCGAAGGATATTTTGAGAGAGACAAAAGGAAGAGGCACAATAGAGAGGGATACATGGTGGTGGTCGACAGAAATACAGAAAGTGTTGAAAGAAAAAAAGAAGATATTCAAGGAATGGCAGAATGTGGGTTTGGAAAGCGTTAGTTTAAAAGCTGAAAAAAAGAGTGAGTATGATGCTTTAAAGAAAAAAGCTAAGAAAGCCGTGGCAATAGCAAGAGTAAAAGCTCTAGACCAATTGTACGACACACTGGACAGTCCAGCTGGCCAAAAAGACCTATACCGGCTTGCTAGAGCCAGAGAGAGGAAGGCGAAGTATGTTAGTCAGATAAGATGTGTAAGGGATGAAGCTGGAATGCTTCTATCGGAGGATGATAAGATTAAGGATAGATGGAAAGGCTATTTTGAAAGACTGATGAATGAGAAAAATATCTGGAGTGGTGTTTTAAAGAATAAAAAAGTGAATGAGGGGTTATTGAGAATGATCAGTGTGGATGAAGTGAGAATAGCAGTGAATGAAATGAAGAATGGTAAGGCAATTGGTCCAGACGGAATTCCAATTGAAGTGTGGCAGTTATTAAGAGTAGATGGATGGACGTGGTTAGCTTTATTCTTCATTAAGTTGTTGCTGGAAGAAGCCATACCTGATGAATGGTGCAACAGTTCGTTGGTGCCCATCTTCAAGAACAAAGGTGATGTGCTGGAGTGCAACAACTATAGAGGAATAAAACTTATCTCACATAGTATGAAAGCCTGGGAAAAAGTTATTGAAAGGCGGTTGAGAGAAGAGAGTAAAATCTCACAGAACCAGTTCGGTTTTATGCCTGGTCGGGGTACAACGGATGCCATTTTCGCTATCCGCCAGCTGTGCGAGAAATATAGAGCTGTGCATAAAAACCTGCATATGGTATTTGTTGACCTCGAAAAGGCATATGACCGGGTGCCTCGTGAGGTTTTGTGGTGGGCCCTTAAGGAGAAAGGTGTGCCTGGGAAGTATGTGCAGTTGATCCGAGCGATGTACAGTGGAAGCAGTACTCAAGTCCGGTCTACAGTGGGCACCACTGACAGCTTCAGTGTAGCAGTCGGTTTACACCAGGGCTCGGCCCTCAGCCCTTATCTCTTCCTGATTATAATGGACGCTCTGACGTCGGACATCCAGGAAGAGGCTCCCTGGTGGATGCTGTTTGCTGATGACATTGTGCTGGTTGCAGAAAGCGGCCTAGAGGTCCAGAGCAAATTGGAGACGTGGTGGCAAAGACTGGAGAGTGTTGGTCTGAAATTGAGCAGAACCAAAACAGAGTACCTGTTCTGCGATTTCGGCGGTCTCTCCAGTCCGATACCTATAGCTCCCACCGGAACGCCCATACCGATTTGCTTCGACTTTCGGTATCTCGGGTCGCTTGTCCAGGGAGATGGCGATATAGACCGAGACGTAACGCACCGGATCAACTCAGGATGGATGAAATGGCGACAGGTCACTGGAACAACTTGTGACTCTCGGATGCCCCTCAAATTAAAAGGGAAAATATATAAGTCCGTGATAAGACCTGTCGTAATGTATGGATCAGAATGTTGGGCTGCAAAAAAGACGGATGAAAATAGATTGCATGTAACGGAGATGAGAATGTTGAGATGGATGTGTGGAGTAACGAGAGTGGATAAAGTGAGAAATGAGTACATTAGAGGCACTTTAAAAGTGGCGCCAGTGACGGAAAAGTTAAAAGGGAATCGCTTGTCTTGGTATGGTCATGTGAAGAGGAGGGATGAAACGCATATAACTAGAAGAGTTATGAACATAAATGTGGATGGATGGAGAGGGAGAGGAAGGCCAAAGAAAAGATGGATGGATTGTGTGAGGAGCGATATGAAAGAAAAGGGAGTTAGTGATAGAGTGACGACTGATAGAACAGAATGGAAGAATAAAACGTGTTGCGCCGACCCCAAGTAACATGGGATAAGGGCAGGAAGATGATGATTCAGGTGTGATACCAACGTCCACAGCTCATCGGGTCCTGAAGGCAAATCTAACACATATTAATCATGTTTTTGACTGTCTAGGGTTTTGCCCGTGTACAAATGTATGTCTTGATATATGTTTTAATACAATGTCAATTGGGGTCTCACACCCAAGCATATTTTATTGATAGATTCTAGCATTGATGTTTGACGTCCCAGTCGTGATACTTAACATTTTTTTTCTTGAGATAAAACAGTTACTAAATATAATATTAAATTATTTAATAACTAGGACCATTAGCATTTTTTCCATTTTGAACGCACCAACTACAGTTTTAGGTTTGTAGAGAAACCGTTTTTTGTAAATTGATCAACGCATGTGCCGAATAAAAAGAATTTAAACGACGCGCAAAAATCTTTGATCTTCAACTATGTAGGTATGAATTTATAATACTGACAGTTGATATTGATATACCAGGAGCCAACTCATGATAAACTAATTCAGAATGTACTGAAATGGGTAATTAATGGTCGTTTCGGGCAAGGCTTCATGTGTAAAACATGCTTCACAGAGAGTAACTTTGTGTCAAGCTTACTAAATTTCCGTTGTTTTCACATAAGACAAATATGCTGTTGCTATTTTTAGAATATCTACAATAATACGGTTTCCGATTCCGAACTTACAGAAAACCGAAACCAGTGCCTGAACATTACAGCGGAGCGAGGCAGCGATGCGGAGAAACTGAGAAATTTTAACCAATAGAATTGCATAAAATCTCTGCACCACGTGAGTCACTGTGTCTATTGGTAAATATTTATCCGTTTTTCCGCTCCGCTGCCTCGCTCCACGCAAATTTTTGTAAATGGGGTAAATTTTGGGGGTCAATGAGAATTAAAAAAAACGTTTATTCAGCTATTTTCTCTGGCATATCAAATAAAAGGGCTCATTGTAAGAGCCTCGAATCTTTTATTATAGTTTTAAAATGATACCATTCTGAAGTTATTAATTTCTTATCTCCAAACCAAAAACTATTGAGCCTAAATTTAAAACAAAAATGAATTTCAGGAAAACCTATGAGATTTAAATATGATTTTAAAGAAACATGTTAAATAAAATATTATTCGATCGGAACCCTTTGCACGCGTGACGCGAGTCCGACTCGTGCTTGGCCGGTTTTTTTAACGGACCTACGTTTTCAGCAATCTTTTGAAATTTCTGAGGCTCACTTCCTAATAACAATGAATATCTGTCCTGCACCAATTAAGGATACTACCTTGTCATAATATTTGACGTACATATTAATTTTATTAATTCATCGCTGCAAGCTCACCTGACTTCGAACACAACTAACTAGGTACGACAGTGTACTCCTAGCTTAGCCCACAAGATAAACTCAATTCCAAGTGGCGCAAAGTTAGCTTTGAACCCGCATACGTACACTAACATCAGTTTAACGATCGTAATAGCTAGGTAGCAACCTCATGCTGCAACCTCATTATACAAAACGTTGCTGTAACCGCACGCTGTAACGTTACACAGGTAAGTAGCGGTAACCGCTCTGTCACGTGTGTTTCTACAGGAAATTCTAGACAAAATAGACTGAAAGTGACTTTTCAAGATGTAAATGAATTGTAATGCTTTTGGCGAAAAAAAAAAAGAAATAACAACGAGCAAGTTATATGGATTCCTTCTCAAACGCCTACAGATATTATCGATTTTACTTGATAACTAGAAATTTTATCAATTTAAAGAATTTACTTCAATAAAACAATTCACTGGCACTTTTGAGATACCAAGTTGGTCAGTCAGATAGATGAAGCTAATAACACATTTCAAAGCGTAGACTGATTTCTATGGAGAAAATCGTTTAAAAAAGCTATTTTAAACCTTCTTATGTACTTATTACAAAAACCATGGTTACATATTCTTGATGCTGCGTCTATAATGGAATTAGAATGAAAAATGACCCACGAAAACTGCCACATAAAAGTACTTCCTTAGCCAACTTCTTGGAAATTTTATTTCTACTAATTAAGTTAGGTTTGGTTAACTTGTAGGTTATTGCTGCTTGTGAAAAACTTTGTGTTGTTTAGCGACAAAAAAGGTAACACTGCAAACACAACACAGCTGTGTCTCGATTTGAAGGGTATAAAGAGTTTCCGGTAAAATTAAAAGCACAGAAAGCCCTTGGTCCTTTGTCTGAAAGAAGTGGCATCCACTTCCGCCCCTCAGCCTTTTCGACACAGTAGTAACAAAAAGAATTTACAAGTACCAAGACATCCGACCATTACGTCCTCGTATAAACAAACAAGAAGGTGTAAAGTCAATTGGTAACACTAGAGACAATTGCAGCAATTAAACTGAGATACAGTAACTTTAAACTGAGATCGGAGACTCACTGCCAAGTATCCATTGCCGTTTATATTGATAATAATTAAAGTCTCGTGAGCGCAATATTATAGAGTGGAGTACGTACACTTTGTCGATTAATAAGTTAATTGAAGCATAAGCAGGAAAGTCACTTCAAAGACTTCAGAGACAATATCGAGAGCGTTCCGAGAACTTATATTTTCTGAGTTTAATCTTTACAGAGACCTTAGAAAAGGCCACTCCCTCACTTTTAATTACCTTTGAGCGTAAACTTTGCAAATTGGTTTAATATTCGCCGGCAATTGGCGACAGGAAATAGTTTATTCAACTTTTCTTTTTGTTCCGGGAAATGGAAGCTAACTCCTGCGGTGCGGTGTTGTGTACGGTTCAGTGGTGGTAACATTCGAAGTGAACCATGATTTTGTCAAGCTTTGAGAACTCAAAACAGACTTCTAAAAATACCAAATCATTGAAAATTATTGGTAAGGTACGAAATAATATTTTTTATATACATATTTAGATTTCGTAAACAAGTCTTAGTAAATAATTTAAAATACAAAAAGTTTAGCTTCTCGTGTTACTTTTATTTGACGAGTAGACCTATCTGTCTATATTATCAGTTAAATGAAGTCAAAATAAACATAAAATGTTATCGATTGTTAAAGTCAATTTAAAAATGAACGTAAAAGTTGAATCGCAACAAAGTTGTTTCAAGTTGGAAATAAAATCAAACAGTAAAGGTACAGCCAGAGGCGTTTCTGAGAAACTGGTGCAGGATCAAAGTGTAGCTACTGGTGGAAGAAAATAAACGTTTAGTCCTCCGATCTAAAAATAAACCAGTGACCTATAAACTGAGGGTCTGGTGTCCCGAAATAGATAGGATATCTAAACCGGATCAATTTGAATAACTGGTTGTTACATTCGCTTCGGACGCTATCACGTTAGCGTATGCAGAACGCGGGCGTTTGCCGTAAATATCGACAGTGTAGACGCTACACAAACACCACCAGTGTGTCCCATGCCTAATATAACCCCGTGTCCACTCTAAAATCGACTGAAAAAAAAAAGCATTATGCCTGCAGAAAATTTTGCTTTTTAACAACTCAGAAAAAGAAAGCAAGAAAATTTTATAACAATTTGAGTCAACTGTACGTAGAGGTAATTTTTTGGAGTACTTTGTAAAACGAGTGGTAAACGCAACACGAATTGAGGCAGAAATGAAAATAAAATTCTACTCATCATTTGTGAAAGGGAATAAGCTTCAAAGATGACAATTAGAAAGAGAAGTCCGATGCAAACTTTGACGTCATTGTCTATGACTTTTTGATGTGATTTTTTTTTTGCAAAATGAAATACTTATTAACTCTAGTAAATAATCGTGAAATTATTTTTTAAATACCTTCATCAGCGATGAAGTTATAAAGCTTCAAAGATTACAATTAGAAATAGAAGTCCGATGCAAACTTTGACGTCATTGTCTGTGACGCCTATACAGCTGCCATAGAAAACAGTGTTTTCGCAAGAGGGACAGATATATTTGTTTAAAATATTTATATCTCCTTCGTTTATCGAGTAATATTGATTTCTATTTTCACTGTTAGTATTATACTTTTCTATATTTTTAGATAAACTGTATAGATGATAAATAAGTTTTTCATACATATTCCCTGGCATTATAAGTCAGAATGAATGCAGTTAGCAACATTGCAACTTTTTTTTAAATAAATCCATACGTTAGGAATAGTTTGAATACTGTTATACGGCTGACTCTAAATTCAAATTACCTATGAATAAAAAATCTGCTAATCACTATTTCAATTTCAATTCATCAGATATTTTTTTTATAGAAAAAGCATAAAAAAATGTTTGTAAAACGAACAATGATCATGATTGTTTGGAATGCCTTGCTTACAGAACAATGTCGGTCATTCGCTTTTGTATTGTTTTAACCAGTATGCCGGTCAAATTCCTATTGTTGAAATAACGCAGACAGTCACCAAGCATGATAGGCGACATATAAACTACAAATAAAGTACTTTGACCTTTCCCTTATAGCCCTTCGTAGGTACCCGATCAATAAATAATTATAAACCGTTTTTAATTATAATAGAACATAAAAGATCACGATAGAAGTCATGTCTTTATTTCTGTTTTTTATATTAATCATGGCAATAAATATTTGTGGGTCAATGACCGTTATAGCACATTTATCTGGCCCCTATCATAGGTGTTGTCAAACGGTGGAGTCATTCATTTAATAAACTTACTAGCTTTTGCATGCGGCTTCGCTTACGATCAAGTTTTTTTAACATACTTCTATATTTACTATTTGTGTTACAAGGCATCATGAAAGCATTGCGCAAGTGCTACGAGTATGTGTATGGTCTTACGCAATAACAATGCGTTAACAGTATGTCAACAAGGCCAATTGACAATGAAATCGTTTGGCGATCAGTTTTCATTTGTAGCTGTAAATGTTTTTTGTTCCTGTTTGTTTGGGAAGAAAAATGTTTTTTAGATTTCCGAACATCTGTAGAAAACGGAACCCTTATAGGATCTCTCGGTCTGTCCGTCTGTCACAGCCTAGTTTTCTCCGGATCAACTGGACCGATTCTTTTGAAATTTGGTACACATATGGACTCCTGTGACCCAAACACGGATGCGTTACGTAAATAATTTCTTTTTAGTACGGGGTTCACTTTTGGGGATCAAACTAGAAAATTTAAAAAAGGTTTTTCAAACTGTATTGTGTGACTAATCAAATGAAAGGGCTTATTGTGAAGGTTTTAATTAGGTATATTTTTTTTCATAATTTTAAAATAAATTGTTTTGAAGTTATTCAAGAACATAACGTAACATAATCAGCCTATGTTGTTCCCACTGCTGGGTAACAGGACTCCTCTCTTTCGAGTGGGAGTGGGCTATAATAATCCACCACGCGGGCCCAGTGCGGGTTGGTAGATGTCACATATCTTCGAATTTTTGGTTCTAGGATATGCCGGTTTTCTCATGATGTTTTCCTTCACCGCTTTGAGAACAGTGGTGATGAAATAATTTACATAAAGTAAAGCGCCTGTCTGGGTTCGAACTTACTTGTAATTCGCAGCCATTGAAAATCTGATCTCTGAAATCCTAATTCTATGTAATCTTTTAAATGCGAAAGTGCGTTTGTTTGCTATGCTCTTGCTATGGTACAGAGATAAATTGCGAAAAAAAACTTGTTCGTGAGCGAAGCCGCGTGCAAAATCTAGTAAGTTTATTAAATGAATGACTCCACCGTTTGAAAACACCTATAATAGGGGCCCGCTAAATGTGCAATAACGGTCATTGATCCACAAACATTTATTGCCATGATTAATATCAAAAACAGAAATAAAAACACAAACCTGAATCGACCTCTATCGTGATCTTTTACGTTCTACAATAATGAAAAAAAACTGGTCAAGAGCGAGTTGGACTCACGCATCGAAGGTTCCGACAAATTTGTGGGTACGTATTATAAACTAGCTGATATAAAATAAAAAAAAATTGCCTACGACCTATTCCCAAAAAAGAAATCATAAAAATCGGTCTAGCCGTTTCGGAGGAGTTCGATACCAAACACCGCGACACGGGATTTTTATATATTAGACTAGCTTTGGCCCGTGACTTCGTACGCGCATATAGGTACCGTTTTTCCCGTTCCTGTAGGAATTTCGGGAAATTTCTCTTAGTGCTCCCTTACATTTCCCAAGGAACCTAAATGCCAAATTTCAGCATTCTACGACCAGTAGTTTTGGCGTTGCAATCACTCAGTAACATTCCAAATTTTAGCTTCATACGACGTATTTTATGTTACCGTATTACAGTTTTACCGGATTGGATTAGATCGAACTCGGAAGCTCACAAATTGGTATGATAAATAATGATTAGATACTAAAATGTTCGCTACTACATATTAAAAGTATAACATACAACAATATGTTTTTGTTCTTTTCACACATTTTTGTGGAAAGAACACAAAAACATAGAACACAAGTATAGTTTTTAGACTTTTACCTATACCTGTAGTATAAGATGGTATTACTTGCTAAACATAGTGTTCTAGGCCAACGGGAATACCCTATGAATTTTGATTCCCTTGAGAGTGTCGAAATATTCGTTTCTTGCGTATCGTTCGTTTTTTTATGTTATCTTATAACTGTGATTTTTTCACAGCTTTAAGGGACCGCAGACCTAAGTATATGGTTTAAATTCCACCTCGATAACTTCACGCGTTCCCGAGACAATGATTCTTGACAGACAGACGGACGGACAGCAAAGTGATCCTATAAGGGTTCCGTTTTTTCCTATTGAGGTACGGAACCCTAAAAACGGTTCATAATTTATTGTTCTGGTATCTACGAAGGGCTATTAGAGAAAGGTCAATATATTTTATTGGTAGTTTACCTGTCGCCTATTATAGGTGTGGTGACAGTCCGTGAATTCAACAATAGGAGTTTGACCGGCACTCAATGGTTGAAACAATACAAAAGCGAATGACTGACATAGTTCTATAAGCAAGTTATTCCAAACGTTTATGATCATTGTTTTACAAACATTTTATGCCTATAAAAAATGCCATTAGAATAGAATAGAATACTCTTACCATTATTATCCTACTAATTGAAAGAATGTATGGTGTGATGTTTGGATGGTTGTAATTCCATCACGCATTTGATGTCTTAATTATCGCTCTTTCTATTTGATATTGTGAAATAAATAATGAAAAAATTAAAATTGACACTTGTACGCCTAATGGCAAAGCATAGAGCACTTAAGAAATGCAACATCTCACACACCTGTGTATATGTAATCTATGTTTACAAATAAATGAATGAATCTGATAAACGGATTTGTATGAAATTTTGTAAACGACATAATTCTCGGTTGTAGGTTTAGGACTTTCACGCGGTTTCAGCCATGTTCACCGCTGGCTAAAGCTAATAGTTATGTAAAAGAAAACTGACCAAGTGCGAGTCGGACTCGCGGGCAAAGGGTTCGGAAACAGTTTAATTTTTTTCATTTATTTTAACACCACAGACTGCATGTTTTTTTTTTTCAAAATTTTAGGCTCAGTAGTTTCGAAGATAAAGGGTGGGGGTAATGGTTATTTTTGGTCTAATTTCTTGAATAACTTCAAAATTATTTATTTTTAATTTTTTTTTTAAATAGAATAGGTAAAGCTCTTACAGTCAGTCCTTTCATTTAATGTGCTACACGATACAGTTTAAAAATCTTCTTTTTATTAACTAATTTGACCCACAAAAGTGACCCCCATACTCATAATTTATTGATATCATTTATTTATTTACGTAATGCATCCGTGCAAGTCACAAAAGTTTATATGTACACCAAATTTCAATAAAATCGGAGATAACTGGCTGTGACGGATGGACAGACAGACAGACAGACGGACAGACACCCGAGTGATCCTAGGGTTAAGGTAGGGGTTCCGTTTTTTACGGATGTTCGGAACCCTAAAAATAACAGGTCTGTGTGTAGTCTTGCATTGGGGTTGTTTATTCATCAAAAACTTAGGACTCCCATGAAGGCATAACATGTTTTGGTTGAACAATATGAATGAACAAAGACCTTTCTGGGGTCCTTAGCGACTACACTCTCTGTAGACCTGAACTTTGCAGCGTGTTGATTACAGGAAAACTCTGACTTTATAACCTACTAGCTGAGCCCCGCAACTTCGTTTCTGTCACATTTTTCATGGATGTACCGCGTTTTATGGTCGTAGCCTGATGTTATATGTCCTTTATCTAGCCTTCCATGATAAATGGGCTATTTTTGAAATAGGTTACAAGTAACTCTTTTACACGTAATTTTTTTTGTCATATTAATCTAGACAAGGCCGGTGCTTCCTAGCCGACTACTCTGAGAAGAAACACCGAAACAAACTCAGAGGTCCTATGGTGGTTTTGATTGTATGGACATCAAAAGAGTATAGACTCTTTACACAATCGCCAATAACATATAAAAACCATGTAGGTTAACGTCTGAGGTGGCCTTTTGAGAAAAGCACCACGCAGGTTTGAGTGGGCCTGTCCAGACAGTGCAAGCATTTGTCAGTTATCGTTCAGCTCAACTCAGAACTTTGAGGAGCTCAACGAACTGACGAACAATACCAAAGTAAGGACATTTAGGTTGGCCGCATAGTATACTCAAGCTGCCAGACTGCCATGAAGTCAATCCTTAAAAATAACAACTTACATAGTCCTCACACTTACAATACATCATTTTTTTAAGAACCACACAGATTTGAATGAAACCTGTTCAGTCAGTGCAAGCATTTGTCAGTAGTCGTGTAGCTCAACTCAGATCCAATTAGGAGCTCAACAATTCGACGAACAATACCAAAGAAAGGACATTTGTGTAGGCCGTAGGTACAAGGCACTAAAACTATCTAACACTAACAGAATTTTCCAATTCGAATTAGCAATTTCTGAGATTAGCCTTCAACCAAGCTAACGAACTTTTAGCTATATAATATTAGTATAGATGTCTGATAGTGCTTTCATCGTTTATGTTACTATAGGCTTTTCCTACGGCTTCCTCTCGTCGCTTATCCCACATGAACCGTACTTTTTCCAGGATAACTTTTAAATTATGGCACTCAGCGATAGGGTAGCCATAATCGCAACAGCACTTCCAATTACTTAACAAACACATAATCAGACAAACAAAAAATTTACATCCTCACAATATGAGTCCAGCTGATATCCAGCAGAGCTTGCTAAGTATTTGTAATATAAGTGCAATATCATTTATTCTGAGTTTTTTTGATCGTATGAACAGAGGCAAAATCTTAACCGAGGTCTAAAAAAGCAAAATAAAATAAAATAAAAACATTTTTCTTCCCAAACAAACAGGAACAAAAATCATTTACGGCTACAAATGAAAACTGATCGCCAAACGATTTCATTGCCTATTGGCCTTGTTGACATACTGTTAACGCATTGTTATTGCGTATGACCATACACATAGTTAACGTCCGCATTGCTTTCATGATGTCTTGTAACACAAATAGTAAATATAGAAGTATGTTGTCACTATCTGCTCAACAACACCGTACTCGTTTGTCCGTGTTGTTGATGATCGTAACTCATTGTTACAAATCGTTAAATAAGAAACGAAGCGTAGTTGCTGAGCAATTTACTTTTTCTTCTTCTTCTTTCTTCTCATTCGTTGTATGGACTGCATGTGACTGGACGTGTTAGGAAACTGCTGCATGTGTTTAAGAGAATGGGTCAGATTGCAAACACTAAGATCCTAAAGATGATTTATCACACTCTGTGTGAATCTCTTCTTAATTATTGTATAGCGGCATGGGGGGTTGCACTAAAGACACACCTGATAAAGGCAGAACGCGCGCAGCGGGCCGTTCTCAAGGTGGCTTATAAGAAAACGAGACAATATCCCACTAACTCTCTGTACCAGGAATCGGGTGTAATGCGCGTGCGACAGATGTATATTATGGCCGTAGCTCTAAGATTCCATAAGGAGGCTTTAGTCAAAGTGGAGTCCAAAGAGCATTCCCGAAGGAAGCCTACCTGGCATAAACCTAAGTGTAAACTAGATTTTGGTAAAAGGTGTTTACACTATATGGGGCCATTCCTCTATCAAAAACTTAACGACAAAATTAGTCAATTATCTACGACAAAATGAAAATGTAAATCTAGCATCAAAACATTCCTAAAAAGTCTGGATTATGGCGAAACAGAGAAACTTTTAAATACCTGTCGTTATTAAACCTCTCATCACCATCTATTATGACACTCACACACACACACACACACACATCACATCACATCACACTCACATTACATCACATCACTATCACATCTTTAGACTTTACATGACATGCACAAACATATATTCATGCGCCAACACCACACTACTCACGCTCTCGTACAGTTTTGCTGCAAGACGCCATGTATTTATTATTATAATTATTGTTTTTGTTTAAGTTTTGATTTAGTATACATTAATATACTTGAACCACGATGAAAGAGACTGGCCTCCACGACACAGGGAATCCTAGTGTGGAGACCAGTGATGTATCTGTTTTAATTTGTGTATATTTTTGAACAATAAAGATTATTATTATTATTATTATTTAGGAAAAACATGGACTGTTTCTTTACTCTTTGGCTAGTTTTAAGCTACATTAACGGGCCAAGCCAAGTCAATGTAGCGTGTGGTGAGTATTTAGGGGTTTTGAGGAGAAATTTCATTTTCTTCTATTTGCATGAACTTCCGCACTATTCTGCATGTATTCAAAATTGCAGCCTTTTGAAGTTTTATGTAAAGTGAGTCTTTAAGGTCTATTAATTTGAGACTATGGTGCAATTGGTTGGGTATTACCCCTGTAGTGGAAACAACAATGGGCACGACGTATACTTTATTTTGCCTCCAAATTGTTGTCACTTCCTCTTTTAGCTCTGCATATTTACTTATTTTTTCTCCTATTGTCTTTTGTAAATTGTGCGTGTTGGGGACTGCAATATCTATCAGGTAAGTAACTTTATTAATTTTGTCTTGGAGAGTGATATCTGGTCTATTGTAGTGAACGGTCCTGTCAGTGAGAATGGCACGGTCATAGTAAAGTTTATGTGTGGTGTTTTCTAGAACAGTTTGTGGGACGTATTTGTAGTAAGGAGTGTTTGTTTCTTGTATGAGTTTATGTTTGATAGCTAGTTTTTGGTAAATGACGTTTGCCACCTGATTGTGTCTGTGAGTATAGTCAGTATGTGTGAGCGTTGTGCATGCTCCTGTAATATGTTGTATGGTCTCTGGTTGGCTGTGACACTTGCGGCATTTATCATTCGTTATTGTAGGGTCTTTGATTATGAATTTCCTGTAGTTTTTAGTATTAATGATTTGATCTTGTATTGCAATAATAAAACCTTCGGTTTCCGGAAATAAATGTCCTATCTTGAGCCATTTATTTGAAGCTACTGCATCTACGTGGGACTGTTCTAGATCGTGGGGGTGCCGTCCGTGCAGCACTTTCTTTTTCCATTCTTCTAACATTTGTTGCTGAGGGTCGTTGTTTACATCGTAAGTTGTATTCTCTTCGTTTAGGTTAAGGGGAGTGTAGTTATTATCGTTTGTGGCTATGGCTTTATGAATGTTGCTTGTGTGAGATTTTGTGTGAAAGAATGCTTTTAATCTAGTAATTTGTTTCTGCCAAAGGTGATGAATGTCTATTAAGCCTCTCCCTCCGTGTTGCCGTTTTATAGTCAATCGTTCTATTGCAGACTTAGGGTGCAAGTTATTATGTTTAGTAAGTGTGGTGCGTGTGGTTCTTTCGATTTGTTGGATGTCGGTTTTTGACCATTTGATCACTCCAAACGAATATGTTAATATTGGCGTGGCGTAGCTGTTTAATGCCTTTATTAAATTCTTTCCAGCTAAATGAGTTTTACATACTGCGGTCACTCTCCTTTTGTATTCAGTGTTTAGTGTGTGTTTAATCGCTGTGTGATTTAGTCCTTTGAGTTGCCTGTATCTTAAATATTTATATAAATCCGTTGGTTCCATTGCTGTAATTGTGTCTGTATTGTTAATTGTATAGCTACCAGGCTTAATTTTGCCGCGTATTATGTGTACTGTTTTGCATTTGTCTAATCCAAATTGCATATTAATGTCCTTACTAAATTCTGTTGTGATTTTTATTAGGTTTTTCATTTCTTTTTCTGATTTGGCATATAATTTAAAGTCGTCCATATAAATGAGATGAGAGATAGTGGCTACTTCTGTTGTGTATTTAAGGCAATATCCGGCTTGGCTGCATTGTAGTAGATGAGACAGGGGATTCAGAGCGAGACAAAACCATAAAGGACTCAGGGAATCACCCTCATAAATGCCTTTTCTTATGGCAATTTGTCGTGTTCTTATTATTATTATTATTATTTGTCTTCATTGCTGAAGGTCGTGTCTAGTCTGAGGTATTGATCACTCGGTGCACTATGCTCTTCCACGTTTCTCTATTATCTGCAGTGTTAAAAGCTTCGGCTATTGATAGGCCAGTAAGCGGCTTTACTCGGTCTGCCCAACGGGTAGGTGAGCGCCCGCGTGGTCTTTTCCCGTCTACTTGGCCAACTACCATAAGCTTCTCGAGGCTGTCAGGGTTTCTACGAGCGACATGTCCAAAATATTTAAGGATTCGCTGAAAGCAGACCATGGATAGTCTTGTGGTTATTTGGAGCTCCTTAAGAATAGACAAGTTGGTCCGGCGTGCAATCCATTCGCAGCATCTGCCTCCAGACCCACAATTCAAAAGCGTCAATTTTTGCCCTTTTCTTCTCTCTTATTGTCCGGGATTCGGCGCCGTAAGAGAAAATTGAAAATAACAGCGCACTGACCAGCATCACCTTAGTTTTGCGGGATATATTGCGATCTTTCCATATCCTAGTGAGTTTAGTCATCGTTGCCTTTGACATCTGGATTCTTCTGGCGATTTCTCTTTCAGTGCCTCCCTCGTCACTGAGAAGAGATCCAATCATCCAAGGTACACAAACTGCTCAACGCATTCCAGGTCTTTGAGTTCATTGAACCAGATCTATCCACAATCAACACCTTTTCTTTTTAAGGATGGGAAATCATCAAATGACTCCTCCTGGTCTGGGTGAAGCAGGAGGGAGTGTCAGACTCTTACTGACTAAAACCCATCCGTGTTCCTCCTGGTGCCCTTTGCGTTCTAAGGCTACGGTACCTCTTTCGAACAGATTCCGCAGCCCCAGCAGGCACCTGCCCTAGCGGGCCCCGTCTTCCACGCTGACATCTCTTTGAGGCGCGCTGGGATCGCAGCGCGCCGCCGACCCGGGCCTAGTTCTTATCAGACGACGAGCCACCCACTGACAATCAATACCTTGATCTTCGCCTTATTAATGGTAAGGCCAACTGCTTCACTCTCTTTCTCTACTCCAGAGAGGAGCTGAGATAGTTCCTGCTCAGACGATGCGAATAGAGTGGTGTCATCTGCGTACCTCAGGTTGCTGATCTTCCTGCTGTCAATGGATATCCCACCCTACCAACCATCTAAGGCTTGTCTCATAATGCATGGCTATTTTCAAAAGGATTAAAAATAAGGTAATTTACTGAAAAAAAAAATTAGTCCATCAGTTTATAAAGCCACTTCAGCAGAATCATGTTAGGATCGTAATATTCATTAATCATACAAGAATTTGTCAAAATAAAGTAAAGTAAAAAAAGTTAAATCGCTAAAGTACTAGGTTCAATGTTGATTGTGACAAATTGACCGTTTCGGGTAATTTGAATTGCTGGCTGATTCTACTAAAGTCGCCTTTTTAGACTCGCTGATAGATTTCCAAAAAATATTGAAATAATGATATTTTTCTTTATTCACGTAAAAAAACAATTAAGACGATACAGTGCGTTGAAAACACGCGTGACATTACTACGATGGCACAGTCTTACTGTGATGTGGCGCGTGTATTTTTTGGAAATCTCTTTAAAGGACTTGTTACATTTTTTCAGTACAATACCCTTTTGAACGGCTTACGAATACCCATTTGGCGTAGTCGTCACACTAATGAAAACCACAATTCGTTAACTGACAGTATCCAAACGTTACTTTTGTGTATTTTACACAAAAGTCTTTATTCACCAAACTTTTTATTCAACTCACGTTTCTCTACTTCTTTATGTAGATCTACACGGTATTTGTTGAGACCATAGCTAGCCATACATGTTTGGATTTACTCGCCAGATCTATCTGACTGACAGCCGAAAACTGCTAATGTATGACAAGGACAAGCAAAGATATACCTACCAGATGCCTGCCTGCCGCCCGTGCTCAAAACCAACGGATCGGACACGGGGCAGTACATATCCGAGCATACAACTGTGCGTGTGTTGCGGGGAACGATTTGCCCGACAGATTGTCCCTCAGTTGCTTTTAAAGAGACATTACAGACAGAACCGCTTCTGATAAAATCAGGATTACAACAGAGGTCCTTGTTAGATCTGAGATGCTTCCAACGGGTAAATCCGTACGTGTATTGCAAAGTCACGGATCAGATCTGCGGGTCTAAAAAGGCCAGTTAGCAGAATCAGAAAGCACATCACGCTATCCGTCACTGTCAAATTTTCCCAATCAACCTTGTACCTAATACGTTAGCGATAAAGATGAAATTTGACAGATTAATATAATGATTCTACTTAAGTGGCCTTTTTAGATCCGTTGAGGTGCTTCCGACGGGTAAATCCGTAGGCACGTGTATTGCGAAGTCACGGATCAAATCTGGAAGCCTAAAAAAAAAACTTTAGGAGAATCATAATATTAATCACACAACAATCTGTCAAATTTCATTTTCATCTCTATCGCTGACGCATTAGGTTCAAGGTTGATTGGGAAATTTTGACAGTGACGGGTAGCGTGATTTACTTTTAGATTCTGCTAAAGTGGCCTTTTCAGACCCGCTGTGATGCGTCGGATGGGTAAATCCGTGTGTGAATGGCTATTGATTAACCGCAATTATCTCAAAAGTATAATTTACTTACCTGCCTATGTAGTTTTGATAAATACTCATAGGTACCGTCTAGTAAAATACATATCGTATGTCATCTACATATCACCTTAAACTCAGCAAAGTAATGAAAAATCTTGAGTACCACATTCCATATATTACTTTTATTATTTGTCGTCCCTATTTCATGAAATGGTCCTATTGCTGAAATATTCTTTCAGCTGAGACATAGGCGCGGGTTATCACCAAGGATATAAAACCGGAACGTGGTTTTATTATACTGTCCCACTTTCAATACCTGCTAACATAAAGCGTCTAGTTATACAGGCTGTTTCAGAAGTGCGTCGTCATATAGGGGTGATGTTTATCTGGTAAACAGTAAATAAGCAATAATTTAGCAAAATAAAATTAAAAATACTGTGTCAAAAAACTCGACCGCAAAAAAAACAATAAAAATGTTCGAAACAAATCAAAATGTTCAAGTAGTCTGATGCAGTTGGTGGCATCAAAACTGTGGTTGAACTAAAATAAATAAAACGAACTGCATTTTTACTCTTTATTGGATACACACAAAAAACACTCAGATACAAGTACAAAAAGACAACATATGTATAAAGACGAGCTTAACCCACAATTGGGTTTTCTTACAGCAAACCTCAGTGCGATAGATACAGTTGCAAAATAGGAGACAGAAGGAACCATAAAATAATGACAATCAAGGTTGAAGACAAAATCAAACTGGATAGTTTATGGATTAACTTTATAGACGTACTGTTTTTTTTGTGTTTTTATTTTTCTGTTCCTTCCACACTGCTAATTAATGGTTCCAATATTTTTTAATATGCGAGTACCATGTACTTATTTAGAAAATGAATAAGTCTACCTCTGCATACTCTAGGTGCATGGTCTTCACATTATATTATCAAAATTTTTGTAAACTTATTAGAGCACATTGAACCCAAAAAAAAACCTATAAAAGAGTAAGTATGAAGTTTCGTGTTTTTCTTCTCCGTAAGATCTACCTTTCTGAATGAACAGTAGATTCGAGTCACTATATTCATGAAGTTTTAATGTCATATCTTCATTACTTTTTAAATATAAATGATGACGTTCAAAAGAGCCGTTTAATGGCCTAATTGGAATAAAGGTTTTGACGTTGAATTTGAATGTACATACTATATAACCGCGCACTTCTGAAACACCCCGTAAAAGGCATATCAAAGGGTTTGGTAATTTGAATGTTTCAATCAGCCAATCAAACCAATTGCAATCCTGTGCGACATAGTTGAACTGTTTGGATATTTTTAATTCAATCGCGCCGTCGCAGCCCAACGAATTTATCAGGAAACTGTTTCAGAATGAACCCTAGATTAACTGATAGCCTGTAGGCACGTTTATTGGGAAGTGAAAAAATTTCAGCTTCAACTTTTTTAAACTCAATTTATTTTGTTTTCCCAAAGGTACATATTTTTTAATCGGTCTGAAATGATGATACAAATTAACGACACTTAAGTTTTAAAAATATTGGGTGCTCACGTGATATTAATGAATATTTTCAATTTAAGCTAAAATAAAAAGTAAAGAGTCAAAACTGAAAGGAACATAATCAATATAATATTTTTAAAAGACGTTAAAATTTCATTACCTTAGTTGATTCTACCAAAGAGGATCAGGACTCTGATCTTAAGTCTGATCAGTAAATCTGATGTTCTGTCTAATTTTATTTAAACCTTTGTGTTTGGGTGACAGAAATAACAGCAGCTAATTAAATCAAAGGAGATTTCATTAAATACTGAAACAGGAATGAGGTGTAACGGTTAATTTTAAAATCCCTTCGTTCACGAATCCATCTGTCAGGCCGTTAAGGCAATTCCTCGGGGCAAACATTAAAAGGCCCATTTTCAACAGCGAACGATTACAGACGGAGATTATGAACGCAGTTGGTAACTTCAGTCCATATTTTATTTGAGAGATTAATAATATTTCTTGGTTGTTTTCATGTCGCCATAAATTACTTTTCCGACGATAAATTTTGGAGTGTACAAATGGCATCAGACAACAGCTGTTTATTATGACCCGCGCTTCTAAATCGTGATATTACCGGACAGTATTCTGAAATACTGGGTTTAATGAAATTACTTATTTTCTTATTAATATTGTCTTTCGACTAATATGAACGAGAATGTTATTACAGATATACACTTATAATAGCATTTTTCTTAGATGTTTTCTATTTTCAAATAATTACATACTTACAAGGATCCCGTGAAGAAATGCTATATTAAATATTGGTTCTACCAGTTTTATTAAATACAAATACGGAGGTGTATTTGTACTATTTTAATTATCTAAAAACAAGTTTACTTGACCCTGTGGTAACTTTGACTTAAAAAATACGGAAATGCTTTTTAGTATGTTTGCTAGTTTTAATTAAGTTGACCAACTAAGCACTCCAACCTAAAAGTAAAGCTTGCAGGGGAACATAAGTGATTTAACTAATAAAATATTCTCATCATCTGCCTAGCCTTTTCCCAACTATATTGGGGTCGGCTTCCAGTCAAACCAGATTCAGCTGAATACCAGTGTTTTACGTGGAACGGCTGCCTACCAGACCTCCACAACCCATTAACTGGGTTACACGGTACTTCTTGGCAAGAATGGAGTCAGATTTACTGGCTTCTGACAACCAGTAACGACTGCCAAAGATCTACTAATGACAGCCGGGACCAACGGTTTAACGTGCTTTCTGAGGCACGGAGGAAACTCGTTATGTTAAGTTGGTCACCCATCCACAGACCAACCTTGGCAAGAGTTGCTTAACCTTAAAGATCGGCCCGTGCGGCTGTTATTATTTATCCAAACAAACAATTAACTAATAAAATATTCTAAAACGGCTAAATGCAGTCAGTCCTTCAACTCCCGGGTGGTCATCAGCCAGTGTTCTTGTCTTTTTTTTTTCAACTGGAATTTCTTAGTAGCAAGCTCGGAGTTTCAATTTGAGCCCGGTACATTGAATAACTTGTAAAATATAGGTACAGTATTTCGTTGTTTATGTTCTCACACCATGTTATTGGATGGATGGGATGATCAAACGAAATCAAGATGTCAAAATTTGTAGTACAGTAACTTATCAGGAGAGTTAATAAACTGCTTAGCTAACACAGATTTGTGAAAAGGTTTCCTGTACAACATTGATACACGCGGTGTTTTTCTTTTAACCTCACCATTGCTGCATTGGTTCAAACTCACGTGTTCGTCAATGCATCTTGCGATTCTCTATCGAATGACATACCAAAAGTATTTCGTTCAAAAACGTTCGTAAATTCCTATACCTCTGTGAGACCCTTCGGGGGATGCTGGCGTGATGCTATGTTTATACTAAGATGTATTTATTTCCAACATTTTGAGTCCAATCTGCCCTAGTTATAAGTAAAGCTCACTCAAGTTTATTGTTAATGATATTTACTTATCATAGAGCTCAAGCAGTGAAGTTTGCCGAGAGAAACAAATTGTTCTAGCGGCGTTCAGAGAAGAACTAACAATCTACAACTGTTACTTATGTTACGAGTAGATACAAACGGTCTTTACACTGAGTTCTCTTGTAATTATAGAAAGAGATAATATTTTTTGCGCGATGTTGTTGTGCTCTTATTCTTTTACAGTTGAAAAAATCTCAATTTTGTTAGTCATTTAGAAAGATCGTCTATTTGCAACAATAAAGACAACTTCTTGGGAATTATGTCGATTTTCAGCAAATATAATTTCGAATGCTGAAGTCGTATCACAATTGCCGCAAGCTAAAACTTCATTTGAATACGAACAATAGTGGAGTTCCTTTTTGAAAAGTGGTTTCAGTCATCAATTTTTGTCATGTAAAGGGCATTTTGGCATTTTTTTTTTTAATTTCTATAAAACCTTTTTGCATTGGAAAAATGCATTTAAACTGACACCACTCTACCTATAATGACCGGTTGACCAATCTACTCCATACTATTCCAAGCAAGGTTTCTGACTCACCTTTCTTATTTTCCAGGATTGACAATATGGGGCACTTCATGGTTCCTATTCAAAGATGCGGTGCTGCCCGACGGGTACCTGTTCAACATGTGCGGAGTGATCATCGCGGGGTATATGCTCGGACACACGATAGAAAGATACACCACGATCAACCCAGTTGTTGGCATGACGCTGGCGGGAGCTCTCTATAGATACTTTGGACCTCCAAACTTTTTGGAGAATAGTTCAGCAGACCTCATTGATTTCCATTTAAGGTTAGTAATTAATACCCCTTATTTACAGGGGAAATCTGTCACTTGTAGATCTTTTGCAGTTGTTACGGATTGTCAGAAGCCAGTAAATCTGACTCCAGTCTTGCCAAGAAGTACCGTGTTACCCAATTAATGGGTTGTGGAGGTCTGGTAGGCAGCCGCTCCACGTAAAACACTGGTATTCAGCTGAATCTGGCTTGACTGGAAGCCGACCCCAATATAGTTGAGAAAGGGCTAGGCAGATCATTTACAGGGGAAATCATTCGATCTCCCTAGCCTTTTCCCAACTATGTTGGAGTCGGCTTTTAGCAGCTTTTACATGGGGCGACTGTCTATCAAACCTTGGAAGGACTGGAGTAAAATTTTCTGCCTACTTCCTATCCGAAACGACGTTCAAAGATCTACATACGACAGCCGCGCGCTTTCCAAGGCACATCTGTGTGCGTAAAGTGTTTTAAATAAATAAATAAAGAGGTCGATCGGCATACATATAATAGATGGCCACACATCCACAGTCCGGCTTCAGCAAGCGTTGCTTTACCTCGAATACCTGAGTCGAAATGATTATTTATAGTCCAGGTAAAAAAAATCCGGATAACCGAATATGATGACGATGAAAATCGTATACATACTACACAATTACCTAACCCTGCGGGGAATGCGTGATGTTAGGTACGTTGGGTTCATCGATTGATTTAAAATAATAATTAAAGATTGATACCCAAACAAAATCTCTTATCGCAAACCCCACCACAATGGCGTAAACAGCACCTGCACACAGAACTTTGTTAATTAATTAAACAAATTGTTAAAGCCTCAGCTTTCTGATGACGTAATAAATGACTTTGCTTAATTGATTCGGATCCCACATAGTAATTTTGTTACGCGATTATGTACGTATATTTATAATGAGTTACCGCTTCACAGAACGGTTGATAATTTAATGGGGACTTACATTAATTTTGCTAATAGAAGTACTTCATGATACTAAGGTTGGGGAGCCATTAAATTAATTACTGCACGTCGGCGAACCAACCACCTCACTTGATTTTACGAGTGGAAAATATTATAGAGCCATGAAAAATTTTGGACACACATTTTCAGTTTTCAAACTTTATTTTATTATAAAATTATTTTACATTACGGTTATTATTTGACATTATTCAGTTTAAAAAAAAAAACATATTTTCGCATCAAAGAGGCGCAAATGGTTTTCGTTTTAATATTTAAATACGAAATGTGAAAATAGCATTATTTTCACATGTCGTGATAGTGTGTGTAAACACGTTGGTTAAATATGTTATTTAAAAAGTATTTTTTTATAAAGTCTGGCTAGAAATTCACATTATTTTAGCATTTTCAGTGCAAGCTAAGATCATCGAAGATTCAATCAGATTTTTTAACATACACTGTCTACCTAACTAACAACTATTCTAGATCTCCTACTACCTACCTGATTCAAATTAAATACATTAACTAGAAACAATTCAATGAACAACCTTTATTTTCTTCTTTCAGGCGAATCTACCCCGTCATTATACTGACGAAGGGTCCGCTCACTTGGAACTGGGAATATATAAAAAATAATTCAGTAAAAGTTTTCTCATTGGCCACTCTGCCCTGGATAGTCGAGTGTTTGTCTACTGCCTTCTTTGCCCACATACTACTCGAGTATCCTTGGTACTGGGGTGAGTAACATTTCAAACTTCCAACCTCCCTAATGAACTTACAAATTCAACCTTATTTACTCCAACTACTTGTTTATTGCTAAGACAAACTCCCAAATGAAATCCTAGTTATTTTCTTGATCCTGTTTACGCTGCTTACCAACAGAAAAGCCTCAGATGAAAAACCAGTAGCACCGGTTATTGCTTGGAAACGGCTCAGTGAGTTCATTCACACAAATCCCCATTCATCTGACGACAATTGAACCTTGTGAGCGTCGAGAATGTTGAATAACACAAAGCTGAATATTTCAAAGAAAGCACTATGTATGGACAAATATTTGAAATCGATGCTGCCTTTATTGAGAATTATTTTCTTCTGGTTACAGGTCTTCATTTAGGCTCTATCTTAGCCTCGGTGTCACCAGCTGTGGTGGTACCGATCGTGAATAACTTACATGCAAGAGGCTTAGGAACAAAACATCAAATAGCCCTCCTTGTGGCGAACGCTGGAGGGCTCGACACCGCATTCACAGAGGGAGTGTGCGGAGTCATTAACAGTGCCATATTTTTCCCCGCGCCACTTGTATATAGAATTGTAAAGGTAAATCAGAAGACATAAAATAATTTGATTTCAATAACTCTCAACAAAACCAGTCAATAAATATTTTACA
Source organism: Lacanobia oleracea (assembly GCA_950371165.1). Lineage (NCBI taxonomy): Eukaryota > Metazoa > Arthropoda > Insecta > Lepidoptera > Noctuidae > Lacanobia > Lacanobia oleracea. The sequence continues at coordinate 15,132,946 of OX493393.1, read as the reverse complement.
ACGCAAATGTGACGATTTATATTGCATCATTTATTTTTTATCACTCAGGCTATTAATGTTAATGTTTGAACTAAAATTGAGTTCACTTCAGAAAACCATTCCACAAAACTTTAATACACAAGCAGAATACTTTATAGTACCTACGTCTATCTCTAAAGCGTTTCTCTTTTATCGAAATGTATTTTTATCTTCAACAATAGATTCAAATTTCCAAATCCGGCCGTAGGTACACTTGAGATCTCTTTCAAGAAACACTCCAACTACGTTTTCTTTAAAATCAAACCGCTTTCTCTTAAGGTTCAATTTGGATATTATAGGGCCCTTAATCTTTTCGTTGGTAATTCCGCAGGGTTTGCTGGCTATTTTCGTCGGCATCGGCATCGGGGTGTTCTGGGGAGTGTTATCAGACAGTCTGCCGGATCACAGCGACATATACGCGCCTACTATACGAAGTCTGCTTATTTTTGGCGGAGGTGTGTGGTTGACTTACGCCGGCGGATACAGCGGATGGGGAGGCACCTGTGAGTATTTCCGTGTTTATATATTTTTTTTCCTAAGCGTTTCGTCAACGAGAGAGTAATTTTACGAAGAGTGGCTTTCTTAAAGCAGCTGTCTTGTAGGAAGCAGTACGTACATTATACTAAGGGCTCTCACAGCGCTTCAGTCAATGAAAGTGTTAACAATTTTGAGTAATTTAGCTCTGTTGCTCATGCTAAACAAGAAATACGAGTAGAAAGGAACACACAAAACGTGTTACGGCCTCAAAAGAACTCTGTACTCAGAAAAGTTAATAAATGGGAATTATATTTATAATAAGTTATATTACAATATTATAGTTTCTTTAAAGTACTAGTTGACCTGCGCAACTTCGTCTGCTCCGCTCTTCAAACTCTTTAGCTTTATATATTAGTGTAATTATTATTATAATATTATTTATATTAGAGACAAGAGAGCAAACCCACCACAAACATAAAAAAAAATTATTTATGCCAACATATTGAGCCTTTCTTCACAAATCTAATAATTGCATCAACAAGAAGTGTTTAAATGCATTATCATAAAGAAAACAGCAAAGCGTATCAGATGGCAAAGTTTCCGCTTACTACATGTAGTAAAGATAATTTTGTTTACAATGCAAAATAAACGTCTATATTGCATAGAGCTACTGTATTTTATTAGTATACCTGAGTAAATACGGTAATACGAGCGTTTGATAAGGAATGTAAATGTGTACGTCATCATGGGGGACATAGGAAGGGGAATTGTTATGAATTAGTCCCTTCGGCTCCGTAATCGGTCAGGTTGTCAACTCGCGTTCAGTTACTGGGCCATGTTTTTATTAAATTAGGAAAAGATATCATCTTAAAAATGTGTATTAATTTCAATAATTTGTTTTGACACGTTCTTGTATTTTTCCCGCAATCTATCCATCAGCCATTTAATTTCTAGTAACAGTGACCATCTCTGATTTTTATTATCCGCATAGCCTTGTCCACGTTTCTTCAGCATTATAATAACAGAATGTGACATGGGGACTTTCAGCTCCCATTACTATTACTAAATAGCCATCATGACTCCGTTGTGGGAGAGAGACGGAGCTGAACAAAACTAATCGCAATAGCACTATCCCTTTTACACAACAGATTTATAATAGCAACGACAAGTCATAGCTATGATACTCCACAACTCTGTTCCTAAAGCTCTTACGGCACACATAAAGGCAAAACTCCAAAAAATAAAACTATATCAAGGTAAGTTTTGGCACTTACAAGTTTTCGCGAAAATCTAAATTTTCCTATATCTTTCGACTTCTTCAAAAAGGAGGAGGTTCTATGTTGGGCTGTATGTATTTTTTTATGTAGGTATGTTTACCGATTTCTCCGCCAAGTTTAAAAAAATATTTTTTATTCGAAAAAAGTCCCATCCCAGTCCAATTGTCACCAAGTCAGAATCTGATGATGGGATCCCATGAAAATCGAGGGTAACCCTCAAATTTTGTAGGCACACACCTACAGTGTTTTTCATCAACTTTCAAACGCAATTCAGATATTTGTGCCTGATAATCATCATCTCATCTTGCTGAGCTGATGATGAAAGGTATAAGTTAGGATCTGATGATGGAATCCCATAAAAAAATATTTTTCAGCGATATTTTCGCCAACTGTAAACCGATTTGGATGAATCTTTTTTTGGTTTGGAAAAGTATTTCCAGACTTGTTCCATTTCGATTTGGTGAACATCTGATGAAGGACTTCGGAGATAGACAACGGAACTCTTCAATAAATAATATAATATTTAAAATCCGGCCAAGTGCAAGTCGGGCTCGCACACGAAGGGTTCCGTACTATAAACCTTAATTTTTATAGTTAGTGTTGTTTTAGGTCGGTTATCGGTTCTTGAGATACGGCCTGCTGACAGAAAGACGGACGGACGGACGGACAGCGGAGGCTTAGTAATAGGGTTCCGTTGGTTACCCTTTGGGTATGGAACCCTAAAAACTACCCGTAACGAAAATCAAAGTGCATCATAAACGGGATCAACGGCTTAACAGCGACTTTGATCAGTCAAATGTAACTTTACTGCATCGGGCATGTGAATAAAACAACTGACAACTTTGTACGCAATGCGATATAGTTACCGACACACGCGTTAAGCTTAAACATACATAGTAGTATTTGATGTACCAAGCTGATGTAAATAATAATGTGTACTCTCGCGAGTATGACAAACATACTCAACGAAATACCGATGTTTATTGGTACACACGATAAAAAAGTTTGGTGAGCAGGCAAAAAAGGAACGTTTTTTCTTTTTAAATCTAGCTATGTTCTGTAATAGTAGGTTATTACAGAACACAGCAGATTTTCAATAAAACCGGAAGACGCAACGTTGGAAGGCCTTCCACAAGGTGGACCAATGACCTGTTGAGGTTCGCGGGTAGCCGATGGATGCGAGACGCGCTGGACCGGTTGTTGTGGCAACACTTGGGGGAAGCTTATGTCCAGCAGTGGACGTCTTTCGACTGATAATTACGAAGATGATGGCACACTAATAAAAGATATACTTAGATTTATAGATATTAAAATTTTAAAAATCTGGTGATTGGCTTTGTTTTGGATTCAACTCGGCTCAAGTGTCGACAATGACCTGGATTAAGACAGTGGTACTTTTTATAAGACTATTACCGTACCTAGTGACAATAAAACATTTCTGCACGGGCGAAGCCGTGGTCAGAAGCTAGCGTAGTTATAAATATACCCGAAAACTAGACTAAAGATATGAATAACTCGACCTCGACACATCTTTCGTCTACTGTACATTATATACCCATATGTCTGAAATCCTAGTTACCTTTCCTCCAAGCGAGTTCCATTCTCATAAATGAAAAATATATACAGTTATTGTAAGATATTGTGCATAAAAATGGACAAGTGCGTGCGGGTTCCGCATTATTGCAGGGTTCCCCATCGTTATGGAGCGAATAGTCTTCCTTATACAGGTGTTTGGAACATCAATGGGTAAAAGGGGATGAAAGAGGGTATCTAAACTATAACTACGAATATATCCTTACATTATGAGTTTCCTGATATTAATATGTTGAAAATAAACAAGTCTTAGCTTGAATAAATATGTAGAACTCTCCTTTTACTTGGCTGTAGTGATGCTATATGTTTTGGTAGAAACACTTGGCAATTGGCTTGGAATTTGAAGGCATTTACAAAGTAAAACTTACTTCTATGATAACGCTGTAGAGAAAAATATTTGGTAGCTGAAACCCCAAACTAGAGTGCTTCCACGCCATCAAACTATAAGCGCCTCGCACTAACCCACTAGCAATCTGCCATCGGGAATGTTGCCGCAGTCATCACGCTTATAAAACTGTTAATAGAATCAGTTGTTATTAGAAAACGAAAGAATAATAGGAATGCCACACACACACAAAAATCTAGATTGCATGGAAACTGAACTGCCCTTTCTTCTGACATTGTTCAAACAGAAATTCTCTGTTCCAATGCCGAATGCCGGAGACCAAGTATGTATTAATAATATTGATTAAGGTTTATTTCAGTTTATCTTATTTTATTTAATACTAGCACATCGCCCGCCGCAGGTACCTACTCCTCAAACTTCATCTCCTATAGCTCCCTCTATGCTTAATGATTGAGTAAATTATTTATTAATAGACTCAACGTAGGGCAGTTCGCTCTAACCGCAACATTACCCTCGCGGACTTTTTTATAGGTACTTTTATAGATTTTTTTATAAGTACTTCAATTACTATTTACATTATTTTTATGTATCATCAATAGTTTTCTCAGCGCACGCCAAATAATGAATTTCGTAGGCAAAATTTTGCTACTTTGGGTTAGAAAGTATATTATAGCCTACGTTCATCAGGGATAATATAGGATTCTAATGGTGAAAGAATTTTTCTATTTTAAAATCGGTTCAGTAGTTACGGAGCCTATTCATTTCAAACAATCAAATCTTTCCTATTTATAATATTTTCAATTATTTTTGCTTTCCAATTTTTAGCGGTTTTGATGGTTCTTTATTAGGGTGTAAAACTACCTGAATAAACGCATTAAGAGAGCACGTGGTAGGTCGCCAACATGATGGTCCGACCAAGTGAAAGATACTACATCCTCAAGCAAATTCCAGAAGGTGGTGATGGCAACTTTGGACCGGAATCGATGGGGACTGATTGTCCGCTTGAAGGGGTCCAGTAACCACGATCCTCAGTAAAGAGAGACCGACTGAAGAAGAATTAGAAACGAATTTATTATTTGCCCTGTCGGTCGACATAGCTTTAAAAAACCGGCAAAGTGCGAGTCGGACTCGCACACGAAGGGTTCCGTACCATATGCCTAAATTTTTATTATTTGTTGTTATAGCGGCAATAAAAATACACAATCTGTGAAAATTTCAACTGTCTACCTATTGCGGTTCTTGAGATACAGCCCGCTGACAGACAGACGGACGGACGGACGGACGGACAGCGGAGGCTTAGTAATAGGGTTCTATTGGTCACCCTTTGGGTACGGAACCCTAAAAACGATTTTAAAAGAGTATATATTTTTTACACGACTGTTTACTGTATTATTGGTATCAAATATTGACGTACATTTCACCTGATACACTGTTAACATGTAGGTTCAATCACTTCAGTTATCTTATTTACTCTGCTAACAATATGAATGCCAAAATTTCCACGAAATTTCATTAAACTAATGAGACTACGTGAAGATAACTTATCCCTAATTCGTATTGTTTGAATTAATTGCATTTAGTCTGTATGTGTACGAATACTTACGTACTATGTTTACCTAGGAGATTATCCTAAAAGCGATTAGTTTAGAATTTAGTCTGTCCTGATGTAGACTGGTAGGTACTATTCAATTCCCCACCGAGTGTGTCCCCACGTTGCTGTCGTGGTGGGGCTTGTGTGTCTCAGTGATCTTGGAGCTCTGCCGGTAGAGTTACTCATGCCGGAAAGGTTCAAGTGAGAGACCAGACAAAGAGGGACACGAGAAGGGCACACCGTTCGGAGACTTGAGCAATGTTCGGGTTTTCGGACGGTGTGCGTTTCATAGGAAGGAATCTTGCTCACTGTTCTCTGGTACGCGTCTGCTCATCCAACGTGACTGTGAGGGCAGTGAGCAAGCAAGAAAAGGGAGGAGAAGGGAGGAGAAGATAGGGACCACACCCTTTAAAAGGAACAAAAAACAAAATGAAAAAGAAAACACACGGAAAAGCATTACCCCAGGGCGGTACCAGCTGCTCAGCAGCTGGACAATCCGCCACGTCTCCTTCGGAGGCGTCATGCCCCTCGTATTCTGGGGGGGGGGCAACGGTTGTCTTGAACCGCTTGCCAGTGGCAACAAGAGCCGAGGAGGCTCCCGATACGCAACGTCCTTTAAGGAGATGATCGGCTTTAATTTTAGTAAGTCCGACAAGATGTCGGGCGAACGTAGTGCGGAGGCTCCCTCCAATCATTGGAGGAAGGGCTCGCTTGAGCGTCAAGGAGATGCGGGGTCAGACTCCGACTCTGTGTCTGGCATCAGCTCGGCGAGCTCTGGACACGAGGGAGCCGAGGTTGCTTCGGAGAACTCCAAGTTCTTCCGTAAGCGGCCCAGGCCGGAGGATGACCAGGGGTCGTCTTCCAACAGAGAGGCGGTCTCAGCCCGTAAGATCCCCACTAGTGCGCGGGGCAGAGGCCGAGACGGAGGCAAAAGGAGGGGGCTTGCATCCCAAAGTCAAAGCAAAAGCAAAGCAAAGGCAAAGGCAAAGCTTGCCGAGGAGGGGCGACACCCCGGAGCGAACAGTCGCAGAGCCTCTATCTCGGGGTCTTCTGGCAGTGAGGTAGACGCTGCTGGCGGCTCCAATAAGGCCAGATTTGTACAGATCGTGGAGGCGGCCGTCCGCGATGTGGCCTTGAAGAGGAAGCAAGCCACTAAAAACAAGGCCATAAGCGCGGCGGCGGCCTCCATTTTGGCGGCAGCGGAGGCCAACTTCCGCGGGCCCCAATCGGACGAAATGTCCAAGTTGCGGGCGGAGGTTACCCGCCTGGCGACCGCCACGGAGCTTCTCCAAAAGGAGAACGAAAAACTCCGAGCAGACTTGGCCAGGCTCCAAGGAGACGGCTCCAAGGAGGCACCTCAAGAGGGGCGCAAGCGCGGGAAAAGCCAGCCCGTGCCTGTGGAGGAGCAGGTTCTGAACCTAGTGCGGCAGGAGATGGCCGCCTTCGCAGCACGGTTCTCTGTACTGGAGGGCATCGTCCTGCGCCCCCCCCCCCTGGCGGCGAGCCAAAAGGCTTCGGGCCAGCAGAAGGCAGCCTCGTATGCAGCCACCGTGGCTGCCAAACCGGGGTCATATGGTCAGGCCAACCGAGGGGCTAGGCCGGCAACGACCAAGCCAAAGACAGGTAGGGTGGCTGCACAGGCAGCGCGAGCTCCAGCACCAGCTGTGCAACAGGTGCCCCCGTCTTCAAACTCTCCTGCGGCCGAAGCTGGATGGCAAGTAGTCGGAGAGAGGAAGAAGGCGAGAAAAGCAAACAGGGCGACCAAGAAACGCGGGAGGAGACGGCGACAAAAAGAACGAAGTGTCGCAGCCAAGCTCCGTGCCCCTAAGACCGCAGCTGTAGTGATCACACTACAGCCGGACGCGGAGAAGAGGGGCGTGACGTACAGCCAAGTGCTCATAAAGGCAAAGGAGGCGGTGAACCTTCAGGAGCTCGGCATTACTGGGGGCCTCCGACACAGGATGACCATGACTGGGGCCCGGATGTTGGAGATCCCCGGTGCAGCCAGTGGCCCGACCGCTGACGCTCTGGCTGAAAGGCTTAGAGCGTCCTTAAATGCGGACGAGGTCCGAGTGTCCAGGCCTACCAAGTGCGTTGATATGCGCATTATAGGCCTGGACGACTCCGTCACGGAGGAGGAAGTGGTGGCCGCCGTCGTCAGGACTGGAGGGTGCTCTGCCGAGCAGGTGAAGGCAGGCACCATACATCCTGACCGCACGGGCATGCGAACCGTTGTGGTGAGCTGTCCCATGACGGCGGCCAAGAAAATATCGGAGGGCCGAAGACTCCTGGTGGGCTGGGTATCTGCACAGGTCAAACTGCTGGAACCCAGACCTCTGAGGTGCTTCCGCTGCCAAGTGGGCAACCATGTGGGAGTCCAGTGCACCTCGGAGGTGGACCGCAGCGATCTTTGTTTTCGCTGTGGTCAGCCCGGACACAAGGCCGGCTCGTGTAACGCCAAGCCGCACTGCGTTGTATGTGCGGCAGCTGGCAAGCCGGCCGATCGCTGGGTTGGGGGCAAAGCCTGCGTCCCACCCGCCAAAGCCGGGGGCAAAAAGAAGCCCTCCACCACCGTCGTCCCTGCCGCCGCCGCCGCCGACGCCACTGCAGTCGCCGCTGCCGCGACCACCACCGCCGTCACTGCCACCGAATTCGCTTCGGTTGTCGCGAGTGAGTCACACTCACAAGGGACTCAGGAGAAAGCAGAAATGGAGTGCCAATAACGGCTCCATTACGCTTCCTTCAGGCGAACATCAACCACTGCGCCGCTGCTCAAGACCTGTTGGTCCAGAGCATGGCACAGTGGTTGATTAACATCGCTGTGGTCGCTGAGCCCTACTTTGTCCCGCCCAGGGATGACTGGGTGGAGGACCTGAACGGCTCAGTGGCCCTAATTTCGTCGGCCGCTGCCGGTACCCCATCCCTCGAAAGCGTCAGGAGAGGACAGGGGTGCGTAGCAGCACGGTTCGGGGAGATTGTCGTGGTAGGAGTGTACTTCTCCCCGAACCGAACTCTCGCTGAGTTCCAAAACTCCCTTAAGGAGTTGGGCGTCGTCGTCGCCGGGTGTCGTTCCCTCCCCGTACTCGTTCTCGGGGACTTCAATGCCAAGCACTTGGCTTGGGGTTCCCGTTATACGGATACGCGAGGCAGGATGGTGGAGGACTGGGCTCTGGAGGCAGGCCTGGTCGTCCTAAACCGGGGTTCTGTCCCCACGTGTGTGCGAATGCAGGGAGAGTCGGTGGTGGACATTTCGTTCGCCAGCCCTGCTCTGTCACCGCGTGTCATTGACTGGCGCGTATTAGAGGAGGTGGAGACCTATTCCGATCACCGGTATATCCGGTTTGACGTCTCCACCCAGACCTCAACCGCGCCAGTCCGGCAGGCCCCGACTGGTCCGCGGTGGGCGCTGAAGCAGCTGGACCGGGAGCTCCTCCTGGAAGCTTCGATCGTGCAGGCCTGGGTGTCACCTCCGGATAGGTCTGCTGACATCAACGACGAAGCGGAGTGGTTCCGGGAGGCCATGTCCGATATTTGTGATGTGGCAATGCCCCGGGTTAAGCAAGGACGCGCCCGCCGCCAGGTGTACTGGTGGTCGCAAGAGCTGGCGACGCTGCGTCAGGCATGCGTTGCCGCACGGCGCCGGTACACCAGGCACCGCAGGCTCCGCATCCGCCCTCCAGATGCGCAGGTCAGAGAGGCGGAGCTATACGAGGAGTACAAAGTGGCGAAGGCCGCCCTCAAAGCAGGGATCCTGCAAGCCAAGGATCTGGCTCGCAAGGAGATGCTGGAGTCTCTGAACGGGGACCCGTGGGGTAGACCCTACAAAATGGTGCGGAATAAGCTCCGCACCTGGGCCCCCCCCTTAGAATAGAATAGAATAGAATAGAAAAACATTTATTCAGCACAGACACAAACGCACAGCGACAAAGAAAAACAAAAGTAACAGTTAGCAGGTACACAAATTGAGCTGAGCGTGTCCATGCCGAAAGGGTAACCATCTCAGCATTTGCTGGGCGTCAGACACCCAGCGCTGGTTTTCAGTTGGCACCCCGCAGTGACACACGGACGAAGGTAAATACAATAAACAAAATACTAAAATATTCTAAAATAAAAATAAATCGCAATTAAATACAGTAATAAGTATAAAAACTAATGCAGTTAAAAATAATATTTAAATGTCTGTGTAGTGTGTGTAGACACCTTGACGCAGAGTCTCCGGCCTCAGCTGGTGGAGGACGTGGTGAGCGCTTTATTCCCCTCGCGAGAGGAGCATACTCCCCCGCCTATGGCTCCGCCACCTGCGGTGCCCGATGCGGACTGCACCGATGACGACGATGACGATGCCCCTGAGGTGACTGAGGTAGACCTGAGAGTGGCGGTTAATAGGCTGAAGGCCAAAAATACCGCCCCAGAACCCAACGGTTTACCTGGAAAAGCTTGGGTCCTGGCTTTGGAGGCCCTTGGGTCTCGACTAAGAGGGTTAATAAGCGCATGCTTGGAGAGGGGCCAGTTCCCACTTCGTTGGAAGACGGGGAAACTGGTCCTCATTAAGAAGCCGGGGCGCCCCGCGGACTCTCCGTCCGCATACCGGCCCATCGTGCTGCTCGATGAGGTGGGCAAGCTCTTTGAAAGAGTAATTGCAAGCCGCCTCGTCGAGCTCCTAGTGAGGGTGGGGCCGGATCTGGCGGAAAACCAGTTCGGTTTCCGCACGGGACGCTCGACGGTGGACGCCATCATGCGCGTGAGAGCCCTCTCGACGGGGGACGCGGTTTCCCGGGGCGGGGTCGTCTTGGCTGTGTCTCTAGACATCGCCAATGCCTTTAACACCCTGCCTTGGAGTTGCATCAGGGAGGCACTTCGGTATCACCGGGTGCCGAACTACCTCCGTCGCGTAGTTGAGGCTTACTTGACGGACAGAGCCGTCATCTACCCCGGTCACCTGGGAGAGTGGAACCGGCGAGAGATGTCGTGCGGTGTTCTACAGGGTTCCGTTCTGGGGCCGCTTCTGTGGGACATCGGCTACGATTGGGTGCTGCGCGTCGACCTCCCTGGCGGCGTCAACGTTGTCTGCTATGCTGACGATACGCTGGTCCTGGCGCAGGGGAGGTCGCACCAGGCGGCGACCGACGCTATGACACGCGGGGTTGCGATAGTCGTTGAGAGGATCCGGCAGTTGGGTCTCGAGGTGGCCTTGCACAAGTCCGAAGCCATGTGCTTCCATGGTTCTCGGAACAGGCCACCATCGGGATCTCAAATAACGGTGGGAGGGGTTCACATTGGCGTCGGGTCGACGATGACGTATCTAGGTCTCGTCCTTGACAGCCGATGGAACTTCGTCGAACATTTCCGACGTTTGGCTCCCAGACTGGGACGAGCCGGGGCTGCCTTCAAGCGGCTTCTGCCCAATCTAGGGGGTCCAAATGCCTCCTGCCGGAAGCTTTACGCGGGGGTCGTGCGGTCCATGGCCCTTTATGGGGCGCCAGTATGGGCGCCTACTTTGAGGAAGCGACCTGCCCGTTACCCCAACGCGTCTCAGAGGGTCATGGCCATCCGGCTGGCCCGGGGATACCGCACGGTCTCTGGCGAGGCGGCGAGTCTCTTTGCCGGACTGCCGCCATGGGATCTGGAGGCGAGAGCCCTCGCGCACATTTACGAGTGGCGCGTGGAGGCGCAACGCCGGGGCGAGACACCTCTGCCGCGGCAAATCGCAGCAAGGCGGACGGAGCTCCGGCAGGACCTCATGGCGGTATGGAGACAGCGACTGTCGCAACCCAGCGCTGGGCACGCAACAATCCAGGCGATAAGTCCCCTCTTTGAGGAGTGGCTGGAGCGGCGCCACGGCGTCCTCACCTTCCGCCTGACACAGGTACTCACCGGACACGGTTGTTTCGGGAGATACCTGTTTCGGATTCGGCGGGAGGACGCGCCCGGGTGTCATCACTGCGAGGATCGCCCGGAGGACACGGTGGAGCATACGGTGGAGGTCTGCCCTGCTTGGGCGGAGCACCGCCGGGTCCTCGTCGAGGCGATCGACGGCGGCGACCTCTCGCGACCGGCCTTGGTACAAACTTTGGTCCGGAGCGAGGAGGCATGGGAAGCGATCACCTCCTTCTGCGAAGCAGTAATGCTAGCAAAGGAGGAGGCCGAAAGTGTGAGAGAGAGGGAAACCTCACGTCCCAGTCGCCGCAACAGAAGAAGACGCCCCAGGCGTCGGGAGTCGCAGGACGATTCCCGGCCGCCGTAGGCGCGGGCCTGCGGACGGCGAGCAGTGGGTGGCTCGCCGTCTGATCAGAACTAGGCCCGGGTCGGCGGCGCGCTGCGATCCCAAGAGATGTCAGCGTGGAAGACGGGGCCCGCTAGGGCAGGTGCCTGCTGGGGCTGCGGAATCTGTTCGAAAGAGGTGCCGTAGCCTTGGAACACAAAGGGCACCAGGAGGAACACGGATGGGTTTTAGTCAGTAAGAGTCTGACACTCCCTCTTGTCAGAAAAAGGTACTATTCAATTCAGACATCTGCGAGTAGAATACGTTAGTTGTATTTTTCTGAATTAAATTATTAAAATTCAATCGGCTTGTCTCTTTGAGGAGGCTAAAAGTTGACCTCTTTCTGAAATGTAATGATGCTCAATGAGCAAAGAAAAACAAATTCTAAGGTCTATCTTCTTAGATAGACCTGAGATAATGTTTTTCTTTGCTGTGAAAGCATTTGAATTTGTTTTTCTTTCCTATGAAAGCATTTTCTTAGAATTAGGAAATGCATATTTGAAACCAAGATAGACACAGTTAGAAGTTGAAAACGGTGAGTTATTTGTTGTTATCACTATAGAGGCCGCTGTATGACTGATTGTTAGTATGAAACAATCAGGCACGCAGCGGCTTCCATAGGAACCTGGAAGAATTTCCCCAGTAATTGTAATCAGAGAAACTTCTTAATTGGCGATACTACTCAAGTTTCCCAACAATTAATATAATTAATGAATGACAAAACTGTATAAATAAACCTTGTTGCTGTTTAGATAGATAGACCTACTAATTATTTAGCCAATTAGGAAACTCAATTCCAAACAGATATTACTAAAAATAGTAAGTATCTGACAGTGCTACGTAGCTTTACTCAATACCTAGCAGTTTTTAGGAAATCAGTGGCAAAGGTTGAAGGCTCTTATAAGAGTAAGTAAATAATCCATTTATTCCGATCAGTGTAACATGGTAATATTGAAAAACAATAATAACAATGGAAGTCTGTCGTCAGGTTCCAGGTAAAAATATATTTATGTATCACCGTCTAGGTAGTTGTGTTCTTTTAATTTTGTATTTTCTTTTTTGTTGTTGTGCGTCACTTCGAGCCGAATAAACGTGTTAACCCTTTACCGCATTGTGGTTCATAAGTGAACCAAACCATATTATCCTAAATATTTTTAAGTTCCAAACTGATTTCCTTGTTTTATGCATACTGTGTCAAATTCGTCCCATACGAGCTTCATTTTATTTATAAAACCGCCATCTATGAGCAAGTTGTGTGAACTACTTTCTTCGTCAAAGTCAGTTAACAAGTACGAACCGGTCCGGGGCAAGTTGTTGATTTTCAAAATTGTGTAAAAAATACAAATCTCGGTGATAGTGCTTGAAAATAAATACTACAGGAAAGAAAATAATCTAAATATTGATAATTAGGTAAGTTTTTATTGTTTTATCAAATAATAATTAGTTTTAAGTGGTTCTAACTGAATGGAACAAATTTGGTACAACATGCAGAAATATTCTTTCTTCCTTTGTACCATATTAGTGCCAACATGCACCAATGCTATGTAAAATTGCTTAGCTTGTTTTGTGATGTACCGTCTTATTTTGTTATTTACGTGGTTTTATGCTTATTTAATCGAACATCTATTTACAGGAAATTTGCTATATGGATCCACGTCGATTTTACGGAGGCATTCATACAATTATCCAGGATTTTCCTGTAAATAGTAGTGACGAAGACCTTTCCGAAGATGAACATCGGGTAAGCAGAGCTCATCATTTACCTCCTCGGTATATTCCTGAATCTGCAACAAGTAGTAAACGTGGTCGACCATCTTCCAGCGTCATGGAACAATCCATTCAACAAAAAAAAATGAGAGGGCCCATAGCAATAATGCCATCTCAGGACGTTCGTTTAGATAAGATGGATCATTTGCCTGTCTGGTCCACTAGACAGCGTTGTAAGGTCCCTGAATGCAATGGTAGATCTCACGTGGAGTGCCGAAAATGCAAAGTCAACCTTTGCCTCAACGATAAAAGAAATTGTTTCGAAGTATTCCATACTACATAATTTTTACGATTATATTTTATAAGATTATTTTTATATTGATTTTTGCTCAATGTACCAAATGTGATCCAAAGTAAAAAGTGTTAAACTTAATTTTCTGCTCAATGTACCAAAAATGATCCAAAGTGGAAAAGTGATTTTTTTTCTAAAACTATTCAATAAAAAGAAAAATCCTGAAACACGTGTCCATTTATTTAGTGTTTCCTACCATATATATTTTTTTCAAACTTAAAGAAAAAATCATGCAGTAAAGGGTTAAGTATCTTTCTTACGTACCTAGTATTACACCACCTATTAGTAGGTAGTTATTACACTCATAATTGAATAAATTCAAAACCTAAATTAACAACAAAGGAACAGTTTAGATTTGATGACAATCAAAATATTTACATTTTAATCAACAAGTAACGGCTTAATCTTTGTTCCTTACGATAAAACGTTTAAATGTTACAGTTGGTAATTTTAACGTATAATATCTAAATTATCATGTTGCCATGTCAACTTATATCATAGATACAAAATTCAATAGGTACGCCTGTTTTTCATGTAGGTAACTTCTTAATTCAAGAGTTTTAATAGACAGCAAGAAGTGCAGTTGAAAATTAAACCTAACATTGTCTCTTGGAAAAAGACGCTGCAATAGTCTCAACAAATGCAACTTCTGTAAGCTGTTATACAGGGTTATTTGTAAAACACCAACAACCTCTTAGGCAGTGAAAGAACACATGATTATGAAAACTCGAAAAAAATTAAAACTCGAAAAAAATATCAGCTGTTTCATACATTTTCATTGGCTAAATATTGCATTTTGTATGAAACAGCTGATATTTTTTCGAGTTTTCGGGGTTTTCTCAAAGTGAAAGTTGTTTTTAATCATGTGTACTTTCACGGCCTAAGAGGTTGTTGGTGTTTTACAAATACCCCCGGGGTAAATGTTTTGTCTGTGACTTCGTACGCGCATATGCAGTTTTTTCGTGATCCCGTTTTAATTTCGTGACACCCTCTCTTAGTGCTCCCCTACACTCCCCATGATGTGCGATGTATGTCAGTCACTTAATAACGGAAGAGTTTCATTATGTTGATGATTGGTGACTAACCCGTGAAGCACGTCTCTATCATTCTCCTACCTTTCTCCTTCCACAGTTCCATATTAATCGTCATCAGTATTCGGTGGTCACTCTCTTACTAGCCTCATCAAAATAGCTAGAGTAATGTTAAATCATTTCTCTGGCACGTGTGCTAGATTAAAAAAATATTTAACTGTCATGGATCTTGTACCTACCAATCAAAATAAAACACTGCATGCGTGACTACTCTTTCTATAACATACCTTCTGCTTAATTCAATTAATAACCTAATTGCAAGTACACAAAGGCTAGATAAAGCAGCGATCTCTGGGAGGCGCACAAAGTGAATCTTTGTCGCCAACCCTTCCCCAAATTATTTTTGGGTTCGGCAGTTATGAAGCGACGCGAGGATTTGCCTCGGCGGGTTATGAGCCCGACTCAAGTAAATGCGTATAAAAAAGGAATTTCACTCATCGTTCCTGTGCGCTGCGAAGGTTGACGTTAAGAAGTGCCTCCAGGAATTTCAACGTGAAATATTACCGAAGATATTCGTGTGAATACTCATGTGTAGAATGGATTAAAGAATTTTGAAAATTTATTGGTTATTTAGACGAAATATTTTGCTTCTGCAATAAAGTAAAAGTACGGTATTTATTTTTGTATTTTGAATAATAATCTACTTGATGACTGCAACATTTAAGTAGAATAATTCACGTTGCAAGATAGGTCAAACGCTATGATACCTGAATATGAATTATGTAATAGTAAGTTTATCGTTTTTGTATCATATCTAAAATAAGCATTTAAAATATTAATCCTACTGTGACGTAGCAGAGTGCAAACTCATCTATACTTCTATACTTAATATATGAAGCTGAAGAGTTAGTTTGTTTGTTTGTTTGCTTGCCTGAACGCGCTAATCTCAAGATTTTTTCAAATCGTACCAGTAGTGGTACGGTTTGAAAAATTCTTTCAGTGTTAGATAGCCCATTTATCGAGGAGGGCTATCACGCTCAGATTAATAGGAGCGGAGCAGTAATGAAAAATGAGACGCAGACGAAGTTGCGCGGGTCAACTAGTCCATTAATAAATACAAATTATTAACTTACTTTGACTTTAAATAACGTAAAGTCACCGAAAGTTGATATACCTATATTTTATTTCCATTTTGCTGCTAAGCATCTCTTTGTTGAATTCAAGAGTCAACTTACTATCCATATCCATATCATATAATAAACAATTAAAGTATTAATAATATCGTGACGTAGAATGCATATAAACATTCTATTAATAAAAGGTAATGCACGTCATTTTACAATTTCCTGTTATTACCACGTTTCACTTAGATCAATGGAAGTGATCGTTACTAGTTAGCAATAATATTATTATCTGTTTCTCATCAATATTCTGTTTAATGGCGTGTAGTGCAATAAACTGGTAGTTAGTCAGTCTGAGAGTACTCAGAACATGAATATTCATGTAGGTAGGTACTAGATATTTGGGATATTAGCTAGAAATCAATATATCAATTTTCTTCCCTTACTGATGAGTGCCTGGCGAGGAGCTCGTGGCTAGATAATAACAGCCGCATGGGTCGATCTTCAAGGTTAAGCAACGCTTGCTAAGGTTGCTCTGTGGATGGAGGACCATCTTAACAAACCGTGCCTCGGAAAGCACGTTAAGCCGTTGGTCCCGACTGTCATTTGTAGATCTTTGGCAGTCGTTACGAATAGTCAGAAGCCAGTTAATCTGACTTCAGTCTTGCCATGAAGTACCGTGTTACCCAGTTAATGGGTTGTGGAGGTCTGGTAGGCAGCCGCTCCGCGTATAATACTGGTATTCAGCTAAATCCAGTTAGAGTGGAAGCCGACCCCAATATAGTTGGGAAAAGGCTAGGCAGGTGATGATGACTGATGAGTGGCTGGTATACAACGCACAGCCGAAACTACTGCACAACAGTCACTCACTCAGTCACTCACTCAGTCACTCAATCAGACGGTAACGGAAGAATTTTATATATATTGATATGGTTTATGGTTGACTCAGTAGTTGCTATTTATGTTTGAGGTAGTCCGAGGCAGCGCTAGCATAGTACTGTCATCGAAGCCCATATCGACCGACGAGTTGCTTTGATCCAGTTTGAAACCATAGCATTGGTCTGGCCGGTCCCCGGGGCTGCGGACTTTGTTCGAAAGAGGCACCGTACCCTGGAACACAAAGGGCACTAGGAGGAACACGGATGGGTTTTAGTCAGTAAGAGTCTGACACACCCTCCGGCTGTACCCAGAGCGGGAGGAGTCATATGATGATTTCCCATTCAAAAAAAAATAAAAAATAAATAAATCATTGTTCTGGTACTATCCATACTTCTGATGTTTTCAACTTGAACTATACTCCGGGGATAACTTAACACCTGGAATTGCTAAGACCCAAACCGAATGGTACCTAACATCTACCTATGGACTTAGACTAATATCTTGTATAGCATCAGTCCGTAGTTAGAAGTTACTATCTACTACCTTACGTCAGATAGTAGTAACAACAACAATAAAACCAACATTTAACATTAAAAATCAACCTATCAAGTTAACAAACCAAATTCATAAGCACTATCTACCAAAATCTCATTTTCCGCAAACAAAACATCGGCATATAATACCTACATACCACCACAGAAGCAAACACACTTGAATTCTAGAACACCATCACATTAATTAACACCAGTCTTGTATTAGCCTTCGTTCCAATTAAATTCAATCAAACAATAATTTTGTTCAAGTATCTCATGATGCGATTTCATATTAGGAATTCCTCTCTGACCATTCATGAAGAAATATCTAATGATAGCAGCATTATCAGCGTCACGCAATTTTTAAATTAACGTGTTAGGAACAAAAGATTGAAGAACATTGATTACAAGACTGCTGTTATGATACTCATCATTTTGTAGTTTGTATGAGGATAAAGATAACTTAACATGGGTAATACTTATGTCGATAACATTGTGTACATTAATGAATTTAAAGATCTTACACATGCAGGCACTCATGGTTTGTCAAATAAGAAGTTTTATACTTATAATACTGACAGAGTAATTATGGTATAGGACAATGGTGGCCCAGTGGTAATGGCTGCGACTTACGAGTTGTAGGTCGTAGGTTCAAACCCAGGTAGGAGCTTTACTTTGTGTAAATTATTTCATCACCACTGCTCTCAAAAAGGTGAAGGAAAACGGCATGTCCTAGAACCAAAATTTCAAATACATGTGACATCTACCAAACCGCACTGGGCCCGCGTGGTGGGTTACGGCCCACTCCCTCTCACCGAGATGAGGCCTGTGTCCCAGCAGTGGGAACATTACAGGCTGATTATGCTTATACTTATGCTAATTATGGTATCGCCCTTACATGTCACCAATTTAAATCCCTGATTTTTGTAAATAAATAATCCTTGAATCTGAGAGACTCGTATTGTAGAGGAAGTAAAATTGCTAACTAAAATAAATATTAAAGGTCATTCCAATTTTTTTTACGACCAAGGTCCTGTTCTGCTTGCTCTGAAATAGAAAAATTAAATAGGCGTTCCAAATACAAAACACCAAATACAAAGGAGCCTTTGGCAGTCGGCGATATGGAAGTAAATTGTTAATGGTTTTGATTTGCAAAAACTCACAAAAAAGAATAGTTTTTGCCACACCAATGACAGCACCGTCTCATGTCCTGGCAAATACTGTCCACCTTAGGTTGTCAGGAAGAGATCGCGGAATGCGATAAAGCCGCCCATTGTATGTGTTTAGTTTTAAGTTTCCTTTTTAACCGACTTCATTGTTAATAATTTTGGTGTACAATAAAGTGTATAATAAATAAATAAAGCTCTATTGTTTCAGCTGGAGTAGCGATCATGGTGTGCGCAGGAGCAGCGGCTACGCGGTGGGCACGCCGTGATTGGCCGCTCGCCAACAACCCAGTCTGGGAGGTCTACAAGCTGCTCTGGAGAATATTCGAGCCCATGCTTTTCACCCTCAGCGGGTATTTCTTAGATGTACATATCGCTTTTACCAACCTTTTTGTGCTCGTAACGTCAATTCGTATGAAATATCAATAATCGAAGTCTTATTGCTTAACAACACCGGGGCTATCATAGGCTCTACACAAAGTGACATTCTATTATTGGATCGTCAACCGCCACAAATCCAAAATGTTTGGAATTTACTATATCATACAGTAAATCCCAAACACCGGAATGCCATATAGACTATATGGCCGGAATGCCATATACCTAGTCTATATGGCATTCCGGCAGTGCAAGTCAGTCTCATACGTTTTGAACTATTTGACACTCGTTATCTACTATAAAATGTCACTTCACTTGTAGGAATTTCCGGAAACTACATGCCAAATCAAACTTCACGCTAGCCTTCACTTTGACATGTTTACAGAATCGCAATAAAGTACATAAGCAGTATTAAAAGTTTAATGTACCTCGAAAATTATACTAAACTGACCCTAAAGGCTTATTAATTAATACCTGCCTGCATATGTATCTTTTATATTTGTTACAGCTAGTCTGGACAGAAAGGATCAACTAATAAGTTCTAAAACGAGCACATGATTGATTGACACGGGGTATAAAGAACGCTGAGAGTTTGATCTTAGGTTTTATTTCACTGTCTGCAGCAACTCGGGAACTGGTTCTTGGATTCTCGGACGCTTAAGATGCAAATTCCTCGAATTTTGCATGGCTTTATCCCGTGATTTCAAAATATTATGTGGCTTGTAACCGACTTAACTTTTCTTTGCGCGATGTCTTTACTCACACGTATCGGATTTATCGTTAAATTTCCAATTTACAAAAATATTAAAAGTGACGCAATAAATACAGGGCACAGGCGAAAAACAAGGAAACAAAAACCAGTTTATGTGTAATTAACATTTTTAATTTTTCAATATGTATGGACTTTCTTTTACGTATCTGATCTTAGATATTACTAATAGGAGCTCAAGTTTACCCCACTGAGATTATCTTTAGGTACAAGGAAGCCTTGGTAATTGTTTAAGCCATTACAAAAATAAAAGTTCAATAGCTTTGCTTTACTCGCACCCAGACATGTCTGATGCGACAATTACACTAAAATTGGCCCCTACACAAATAAGGCCATGTTTCATTGGCGCGTCGCATGTGTCTCGGGGAGCCTTTACTTACAGTGCTTCTACAAATTACCTAGCAGTAATTCCAAATAAATTTCTGAACTTCAGTGTGTTAAAACTTTAAAACCCAATAAGTTCTACAAAGACCAACTATTTTAAAACTGCGTTTCTTGCAGGTATCGCAAATAAATGTGAAGGAGCTGTGCCTGATCCTCGGATGCATTTCCTCCGCGCTAGTTCTGCGGCTGCTGACAGCTTTCCTCGTCGCTCTCGCTAACGACCTGTCCATCAGGGAGAGTATTTTTATCGCCGTCACTTGGATACCTAAAGCTATTGTAGAGGTACGCCATTTATTTCCTACTGGTATTGTTTGCGGTAAAATGTTTCAGGTAAAACATTGTCGGAGCATCATTGATTGTTACTACGACAGCCGATCTGTTTATTTCTAAATGTTTTGTTTTTACTCTTTTTTGTCGGTTTTTTATCAGTAAGTAAGTGGTTTTGATAGCATTCTGTCGTTTTTAAATGATATTCAATTATTTATGTTCTCATTAATTGAAACGCTCTCGACGCTGAAGCTGAATTCAACTGGTAAATTGAGCTAAACTACGTTCAGTAATAAAATTATTAGTTACTCGGTTCAAGGAATAATATTTTTCTGTACTCTGATTTTTTTGCGTTCCTTCAAGCGGAGATTCAATTAAAAAATACTTAATTGGTTAGAAAAAGTACCTAAAAGTTTTAAGGAGAAATTAAAATAGTATGTTTCTTTAAGAAAGCCAACAAATTTTTGTGTAGGTAATTGAAAAAACCAAAGAGCCATTTTATCCGTAAAAGTGAATTCCAAATTGCTAAAACACAAAGGATTAATCACGTAACATTTTGAAAGGTGTTCAATTCCATATTTTTTTTTTGGTTTTTTGACAATCGCTTTCGCGGATAGAGATTTTCTCATATAGAGCCAACAGTACCTTCCCGCTTACACCACATCATCACACATGTAAATGACACACAATCACACTTGAAACAATCATGAACAATATTCATGATTGTTTTCATAAGACCCGCACTTTCAAATATCATGAATGGGCTATCCTAAAACTTTTTGCCAGAAATTAAATATATATTTACCAATTAAATATTCATTGAATATTTCGTTACGTTAAAAAAGGGTTTACACGTGGCCAGCTAGATAATTAATGGCGTTACTCGATCACAATCCATCACCAACTTTAGACCTTGAGACCGCATCGGTGTAACTTCCTACATCTTTTAGTCATGTGTTCAGTTATACGAGTACTAAATACATGTAAACAACGATAATTATCAGCTTACTGAAAACAAAACATAAAAAATCTCAATTTAAATATAAAATCCTCAGTCATATGAAGCTGCCAGTGGTTGCCATTAAAAGTGGCAATACTGTTCGCCTTTTGGGAATGGCGTCAATTGGCTAGGCTATCTTTTTCAACGTTATTGGGATACTATCGCTCCAGGATATGTAGGTACAAAAGTAAATTTAGGAAGTTAGTTGCTACAGCGTGCCATTTCTCGTAATCGAATGGATGTCACGGGATGAAAGTAGATGCTCATGGTTGCATATCAGTATATTTTTTTTTTTAAATGATACGGTCTGTGCGTGTTACTCTCGTCGATCCTGACGACCCAATCACCGTCCTTTAAGAAAACTGTAGGGAAACCAGTACTCTCAAGAAACACGAAACAGACCGCGTTTCGTATTCCGACCTCGCCGCCGAGGTCCGTCGCGACGTCCCAGTAATGCTCCCCCCCGTCTTTTGCCAAACGAGCCAGCCCGCGAAGCTGAGCCAGTAGTGATAAATAACTCCCCAAATAATGACATGACCCAGCCAGTCTCTTGCTGCCCCCCCCCCCCCAAAACGACGCCGTTGAGCCGAGGTCCGTACCCTACAGGGGGTGCCCTCAGCGAGCGGAGTTTATATAAGTTTGTAGCCTCGGCTGGGGGCCTTAAATTCTTTGAGGCCCACACAGGCAAGTCCGGTTCAGTAGTTGACAACCCTCTAGGGTTGAAACTGCGAGTGGCCATCGACAAAAAAAAAAAAAAGTCGTAATGCGTGTCTGGGCAGAGATTACCTCCGACATACGACCAAATTACCTCTTTACAATATTAGTTTACATAAATCAACAAAGTTGCAGGTACATTGTATTGTAAGTCAAAGTGAACTCGCCCATGCCGCTTCTGCCCTCGATTCTACTTACACTAGTTTTAAGTGATCTTTTCATTAACGAGCAGAAACTACACCGACACTCGACCAACAGAGTCCAGTTTAATTCACTTTGAGTCCTCGCAGCACGAGTTTAGTCATTTCAGGGTTGTTTACATCAAAGCTTTGACAAATATAGACCTTGCTCCTCTATGAACAGTACAGAGTAATTAAAACGCACCACTCATTATTGCTGGCGGGCGTTAGAAATTTAGTTCATTATAACTAGGTACTCACTTAGCTACAAGATATTCGAGAGTTTCTCCATTTATGTATATTTGCCTTTGTAGAAATAAAAAAAATGCTAATCTGAACAAAATATAAAACGAATGAGAACTTCATATTAATTTATTTGCGTTCTACAAGACTTATTTACCTTAATCATTTTCATCAGATGCAGCTAATTACTCCATAACCACTGGTCTCTGAAAAGCAAATTCTTTAAGCGCTTATGATAAACAAATGCCCTTCAAATCTGTTTTTGAAACTAATTACTATTATAAATTCCGAACTAATATCTATTATTAATTTAAAATTCCTTTGGATCTGTTATCATATTTTAGTCTATAGTTTATTCAGAATTTTAGACATTCTACAAAATACTGATCACTTTTATAACTTTTGTTAAAAAGTTGCATGAAAGCTTTTTGGGTGATATTGGGTACTGAAATATTTTATCAAACTTGAATAAAGTATTTTGAAATGTCTGCTTAGATTTTTACAGTTTTAAATACCATTGACGAGCATGCAAAAATTTAACGCAAAAACAGTAACCAAAAGGAATAACCGAACCGCGGTTTCCGAGAATACTCTCACCAGCTATACACCGCTGTCAACTGAAAACGTAAAAAAAAACAAATGACAGGAGATTGGCAGCTATATTTTTACACGTAGAATGCCTGGAACACGCAATATACGTCACTACGGGCATTGAATTCTCTAAAACTTGTGTAAATGGCTTGAAATACCAGTATGCCGTTCAAATAATTATAATACTCTGAACATCTTTGTTCATTTCAGGTAATAACTTAAAAGCCCACAGATCCGCCACGGTGGTAATGAAAATGAATGATTTACGTCAAACAATTGAAAATCGTATTTCCGCTCCCGCTCAGGAGCGATCATAAATCGGTCGATATCATTAACTCGGCTGCCGACTGCCGAGAGAGATAGTCAAGTCAGAGCCGACAATACGAGTATTGTTCTAGAGAAAAAACCTTTGCTTTACCATTCAGTGGGATTCATTGCAAACTGCTGAAAATTTTTCATTCTGTTAAATGAAGTAACATTTTTTTTAACGCTTGCTACTTTAGCTTTAAAATGCCGCTTTTCTTCGGTTAGTTGTAGATGTTTCTAGTCAAGAATTATGAGCTCAATCAAAAGAGGCTACATAAGTACATCCTGTAAACTAACACACTGAAACGCCTATTTTCTGTCCTGCAGCGTCACTAACGCCAACGGAAATGTCAGATTTTTTCATGTAAAAAAATATTCAGCGAAAGTGTAGATTTTTGCGAATAAAAAACGAATTTGCAAAATGGGATCACTGTTTCCGAAGCTGAATGTACAAACATTATGTTAACAAATATTTTTTTATCCATTAACCTAAAAAAAACATAAATCAGAAGTTCACGTCATCGCCTAAAGGCTATAGATACCTACGTAGCCTGCCAACGCAAAAGAGATTCCATTTTGGCATTATTCAGCTAGAACCTCCTACACACACACACATAGGTAATGTTTCTTAGCCAGAAGTGCGGTCTCCCCTATAACGCGTCGTCAGCGAGTTCCCTTCATCAGCGGAGCTTACATGTAGAAGTTGAATGGGCCCAACACGATTAATACACGTGCTCGCTAAGATACGAGTATTATAAACTCTGCTTCATCTTCAATCCCTTTACTCTAAGAAAACGATTAAACAAGTATATTTGTTTTGCGTTTAGAGACGTTTATATTGATTAGAGTATTCAGTTGAAACAGTGTATCTACACGTGCATTTGTTGCTAGAAATAACGTGTAAATTACAACAGTAACAAAGTGGTCTATCTACAGCTTGTACGTGGAAATTTCTCCTAATTATTTATGAACACAATCACTTGCAAGTACTGGAACAATCAAACGCTTGAATAATAGCATCACACATAGGTAAAAAAGCGGATCTAATTCTTCAAGCATTCTCTACCAGTCAACCAAAGTTGGTCAAGAATTGCATTTAAGCAATGCATCAGCTATGTTACTTCTTGATCTGTTGGAAGAGAGATAATTTAAAAACTCTTAAAATCAATAGAAACTCAAAATGTTTAGCAATGGGATTGGTAATGTAATCAACTCGTAGCGCAGCTACATCAAGATTTAAAATATAATCTGTTGCGTATTTTAACCCACACACATTTCTTAAAAATGCTGATAGAAAAATGTTGAAACTAATTTTCCGACCACACTTTCAGTGACTTTTCATGAAACCTACGGCTCAAGAGAGAGATGCCCATAATTTACCTTGAACCTCACGAAACCAAGAAGTCATCTTAACGCAAGGTTATACGTTTAACCATAGAGTACAATTTAGTACGTAGCTAAGCAATTTATGTAGGTATCTTAAGGGCGCAACCACCGGCAATAAATGGCTGAATGTAAAAGCCACTTACCGACTAACTGACTGACTTATAACCTTATCTCACTAACCTTAGCCCTTACATCTTTGCACTTGACAGTATTATGTGCCATTTACATACTCCGTCGCATCTGCTTAGCTATCTTTGACGTAGGTAGTATAGGTAACTTGCTGACTAAATATGAAGCTCCTTAAGTTTAAGACAAACTTGGAAACATCAACTTTCTTAACAATCGAAGTGAAACCAGTTGGAAAATGCAGTTTCAAAGTTAATAGCACTTTCTCGAACTTAAATTGAAATGTTTTATCCCAAAATATTTAAAACTAGCGGACGTCACGCGGTTTCATCCGCGTAGTTCCCGTTCCGTGAGAGTACGAGGATAAAAAAAAATCTAGACTATGTAAGTCGCTGATAATGCAGTCCATTGCTGAAAGCATTTTTTAAATCAGTCCTGTAGTTTTTAAGTTTATTCGTTACATACAAAAATACAAATCTTTCCTCTTTATAATATTAGTATAGATAAACAGCTGATTACGAAAGAGGTATGTATTGTTTTTTTTTTTTTGTAAAAGATAATACCTAGAAATTATATTTGTTTGAATGATTAGTTCGTAGGAAAATTTCGTTACATATAAATACATTGATTTATGTCAGTATCACGAAATATTCCTATGAATTAATCTACACTGTAATTTATTTTTATTATATATTTTTGTGGAGAAGATAAATCATTATTACTAGTAGGTATCTTAGACAGTACAATTCCATTTGATATCGTTAATATCCTTTTTACGGAAGTTCATTCTACACAATGTCTATATAAATCGGGAAACGATGATCGCTTAGTGATCGTATCTTATTTCTTACAATAAATACTCTGTTTAACGTCCTTCGATTTGATATTATATTGTTGCCGCAGACATGTACACAATTATCGTTTTTTTTGGTGAAAACCGAATGTATTGTTATGTACAACTACTAACCGCAAGACAATATTGTTGATTGTTGAATATTTTCCACGGTTTTTACTGTAGGAACATTTTGCATGACGTTATGTTGACAAATAAACACACGTATACTAATTCAGTTATCTGTCCCTTTCACCGACAGTCACCTTACGTCCCGTAAAGGACGAAATTCACCTCACACCCCCAGGCAGATTCACTATCAGCAAACGCAATACCTAGGGCACCTAGTCATGTAATATTCGAAAATGTCATTTGAGCGTCCACGTTCGCTTTGACGTACGAAGCTGAGTCGATAACTCGATAGCTTCGGTAGGTTTCTAATTGATTTAACGGTACAGGGTAAACGGGTAAACGGATAAACGGGTAAACTACACACTGCACGAAGGCCGGCCAGCGTCTTCGGACAAAGCACATTCTGTGGTCGAGCTGACCCGCCGGTTAATCGACGTTTACGGTGTAATCGGCCGTGCTCCCAGGTTATCGCAAACTGTCATACGGCGTAATGGCATGTGGTTGTATAATTACTTGATTGGAACCACAGCTGAGCAGCATTGATTGATGTAGTATCGGGAACTATTGAGCCCTCGGGACTTCATTTCCGTATAGACATAGGCAAACCTGTACAAGTACCTACACGTATTTGAACCGAATCTCTACAATCCAAGGGCATTTTCAGTGTGTAATTTTACTTTGGTTGTACTTTCTTTGAATCGAATCTGTTTTTACGTAACTGAGCCGAGTTTTTCCATCAGTTGCAATACATTATATAATATGGTATAAAATATTTTGTGTCAACACGGCTAATTGTATATAATTATGTAATGTTTTATTTAATATCAACTTCATTAAGAGAAACAAAATAAATGCTTCAGCTTCAGGCAAGCGGGATACAACATTAAAACAGCGTATTACTAATTATAAAAATTGTTAATTAACCCCTTAGAGAATAAGCGGAGCCCTAAGCTGTTATAATGAGAAGAAGATAATTAAAAAGTCATTAAATAAAAACATTAATTTCAGGCTGTCCTCGTGCGGGTTGCAATGGATTCGCTGTGGGCGGACGCCACCTCAAAAGACAGGCGGATAGCGTCGCAGCACTCGAATATCATCGTTATTGCAATACTGATAACGTCCACTTTGGGATCTGCACTGACGGCGGCGTTAGGACCCATTCTCCTCTCACACGACTCAAGGGTTGCCCCTGAAGGTTGGTACCTTTTCCATGGGACATTCATGGCGTCATATAAATGCGTAGATTTTCAATTAACAAAATTCTCGCGGGATTTTCATGGTATTTGATGGTAACTGATACAGAGCAATATGATATGACATGTTTTTGAAATTCAACGTATTAATGACCTACTTACTTTATTTTCCTCTTTCGTTATTTGATTAAAGAGTGATTCGATCTTTTAAGATGCAATCATGAGTAATTACAGACAATGAACAAATATTTTTGTTGATAACCGATACCTTATTTTTATGTTATCAGTGCATTGATTAGATATACTTATAGAAAAACAACAAACTGTTACAACCAAAAGAAAAGTTAGCGTTTCCGTTACCGATTCCCTGGAGACCAAGTAACACTAGGTTTTCTGAGAATTATCTCGAGTTCATGCGAAGAGAAATTGTCATGTACCTACCTCAGTTGTTCATTTATTTATTTATTTTATTTTTACTATTGATAGGCACGCGCTTGACCACCATCTCACCTGATGGTAAGCGATGATGTTCATACATGGTTGGCAACACAATTATTTATTTTTATTATTATCTTAAACAATAAAAACAAAATATAATCGCTTGATTGACTGACTGACACATTTGCGACAGGCCAGACAAATTATGCTAGAAACCTAATATTGTTTTACTCTACAAAGATTCTATCACGATTGATGTCAATCTTTTGAGCTGATAAAATCTAGCTATGTTTTGTATTGAGTATGACCATACAGTTTATGTTATACATACGGGTACAACATGCGGTTTATTGCGAATGTCATAAGGTTTTAAATAAAACGCGTGAAATCGTGAACTCTTTTTTCTCAATAAGACACAAATAAATTGGGAAATATTTAATTTGGATGGGATTTATTGCAATTAAAACGCTCTGTTCTCTATAATTTACCGAGAGTTATAATCTTATAAAGAGTAATTACAATTCTACGGTTATTGCAATAATCCGGTGGCAAAGATTCAAAGTCTTCGTCATAGCCAAACGATTTGAAATTGATATAAACCTCAACGCAACCGACTAAGTAAAGTACCCAGTGTATGCAGCGGTCATAACTTCATTCCCATATTGCGACCGCCACACAAACTCTAAACACAAGCAATAAAGGCCGCATATCGTGTTAAATTATAATAGTTTCGCCTTGCAAGTACCGTGTCATGTGATAGGATATTCTAGAAAATACTGGGTTAAATGTATTCAATACTTTTTCTTCCTTTTTAAAAACGTCCCCCTATACTAGGAATTTCTCTGGCATTGTGTGTGCGTTCACAATCATATAAACTCACATACACAAACAGCCGGACCCGAAACAACTATCTGCAGGCCATAGAAATATTTTCTAGAATATCCTATCACATGATAGGATATTCTAGAAAATACTGGGTTAAATGTATTCAATACTTTTTCTTCCTTTTTAAAAACGTCCCCCTATACTAGGAATTTCTCTGGTATTGTGTGTGCGTTCACAATCATTTAAACTCACATACACAAACAGCCGGACCCGAAACAACTATCTGTAGGCCATAGAAATATTTGTTTCCTGCGGGTATCGAACCCTCGACAGGCAGCGAAGACGTCAATGGCCCAACTACTGCACTAACCATGACGTCTGGAAATATCTGGATTTTAGGAACGCAGTACTTATTGGTGTGGGAAAAACATCAAGCATAATGCTTACATACTCGACGACTCATCATCAGCATTTTCTCCTCCTTATTCCTTTACTTTCTTCTCCTACTATTGTCCTTTATAAGTCATCATAAGAGTATCTAATCTCCCTTTGTTGGGCAAGTGGCCATATTTTTCGTATTTCATTTTACCATCCTTCGTATACTATCGAGGAGCTCGTGGCTAAATAATAACAGCCGCATGGGTCAATCTTGAACGTTAAGCAACGCTTGCCAAGGTTGGTCTGTGGATGGGTGACCATCTTAAAATACCGAGTTTCCTCCGTGCCTCGGAAAGCAAGCAGTAAGCCGTTGGTCCTGGCTGTCATTTGTAGATCTTTGGCAGTCGTTACGGATTGTCAGAAGCCAGTAAATCTGTCTCCAGTCCTGCCATGAAGTACCGTGTTACCCAGTTAATGGGTTGTGGAGGTCTGGTAGGCAGCCGCTCCGCGTAAAATACTGATATTCAGCTAAATCCGGCTTGACTGGAAGCCGACCCCAATATAGTTGGGAAAAGGCTAGGCTGATGATGATGATGATGATGATGATCCTTCGTATACTATAAACGAAAACCAGTATGTTGTTCTTCCCAAAACTTCGTTTACGCGGACTTCAGATCGGGATAAAAAGTATTCTACTGTGTTAATTAAAGTTCTTAACCAATGCGAGACAAACTTCATCCGTTCAGAAGGTTTTACGTGAAAAAAAAACAATCTATCCTCATAAACTTTCACATTTAGAAGTATTATTGGAACTCTTAAACGAGCTGCTAGTCTATTCTGTAAGTAACCATTTCGATATCGAGCTTCACCTGAGTGAGATAGCTCGCAAAGTGAACTTATTCCACACAACATAAAGGTCTCATGTTTATACTCACCTCGGATTCCGCTGTCGAGACACGAGAATGTTGTTACAGAATAGCACTACAGGTCATAATAATGGCTAATCTAGCAAGGAATACTTTCCACAAGCCGTTTGCCAATTTCTTCGGTACAGTCGTTCACACGATCATAATCGTCACGTTAACAATCGTGTGAACAAGTCTAAATTCGATTTGATTGCATCACATAATACAAAGTGTGCGAGTACCTAAGAGCTGGCTTTTTATTAATCTTGATTCAGGGAATCGCCTTATTGCTTTATGAATAAAGATTATTTAAATCCTCCACTCTGTAATCCACCTTATCCATCAGATAACTTTAATTGCCCAGTCAATTAGATAAGTGTATAAATAAGATGAGCCTAAAAATATTTTATAAGGATATTAATACACGTAGTATATTGTATGTGTCGTCACTTATGTAAGTTTGATATGCGATAAGGTTTGTAGATATATTATGTTACCTACCTCCGAAGAAGCCATGGCCATGTCAGAAAGCGAAGCGAAGAGCATGTGGTTCAAACTGCATTGAAGTTTCCAGAACGAAAGAGAGGGAGAGGCCGCCCGCCATTGACCTGGTGGACCTCAATGGAGAGAGACCTTAAGAAAGCCCAATTGCACGAAACGACAACCCAAAATCGCTTGACTTGGCACAGGAAAGTGAGGAGTCCCGACCCCAAATAATGGGATAAGGTGTATGCTCCAGGGTAGCCCGCGAAAGTATGAATATTTCAGAAATAATCATTCTTTCGAACTACATGAACTTAGAGGGCTATATTGATGATTAAAATGGTTATAATTCTTTAGATAAATTCGCGTTACGGTCGCGGATCGTATTTGGTCCACATACAGCTTTACACTGACCGGCAAATTGCAAAAAACATAAAAATATTTGAATTTCGCGGGCTACCCTGGAGCATTCACCATAAGGAGAGGAAGAAGAAGGTCTCTGGAAAATGTTTGCAAAATCCATACTTAATATTATAAATATGCGAAAGTAACTCAGTCTGTCTGTCGCGCTTTTACGACAAAACTACTGAACAAATTTAAGTAAATGAAATTTGGTACACAGGATTTATCCCGGGAGTATGCTCCCTATGGTCCACGCAGGCGAAACCGCTGGCAGATGCTAGTATAAAATAAAGTGTTGTTGTTGTACAGGGCTCCTTCCAAAACTTTGCCACATGGACGAAAAAGCTAATACTGTAGTTAGAAAATACTGAATGAGGGCTTCATTTTTATTATAAAAACATTACGAACTGCATTCAAAGAATTTTAAATATTCGCCTGTCTAAACCGGAACTCAAACCCACTAAATGTGAAAAAAAACTATAATTTTACATACCGATGCAAAGGCTTAATCGTATACTATTATTTCTTCGAAATAACATACTATCTAAAATAAAAGGAAGACCATGAAATTAAATAATTTAGATGGTATATTCACTTCGCTCACAATATCAGCCACTGTATGAGAGGTCTTGTTGTGATTTTTTTATCGCTGCTCGACCATTACCATGGTCGTGACCTTTGTCTGATAAAACGATACGGTTTAAACTTCTCTACAAGAAAACGTCTAAACGCAACCTCATTGATTTAAATACTCTTGAATGTTTTTTTTTTGTGATGGGTTTCCTCTTGACTCTAGTCTAGGTCAGAGATGACAGAGACAAAGTCAATGATGCTGATGATGAGAATTGATTCCTTCGTGGGCTGAATTCGTCAATTTCAGTTGTATGGTTTCCTCATAGGAAATATGCATGCGATTTTTTTATATGCATAATGAAATGTTTATTAGCTCTAGTAAACAATCATGAAATTATTTTTTAAATACCTTCATCAGCGATGAAGTTATAAAGCTTCAAAGATTACAATTAGAAAGAGAAGTCTGATGTAAATTTTGACTTCATCGTCCAAGACGTCTATACAGCTGCCATAGAAATCAGCGTTTTCGCGAGAGGGACAGATATATTTGTTTAAAATATTTATATCTTGTTTGTTTTTCGAGTAATTTTAATTCTATTTTCACTGTTAGTATTGTATTTTTGTAATTTTTGGATAAACTGATTAGATGATAAACATATTTTTCATGCATATTCCCTATTGATAATTTAGCCTTGTTTGTCCTCTTCAAGGATCTTTAAGAAGTTTGACCCGATGCTGTTAAAGCCAGTGTGGCACCACCCTGAGAACCAATGTCGTAAATAATACTCGTAGCCTCCACTCGTAACCTCAATCTCTTTTCTTCTCATAACTAACGACTGTATTTTCTTAAATTTTTCAGATTTCTACCGAACGCAGACGCTATCAGCTCCGCCAGTGTCATCGAACCGCGTCCGACAAAACAATACCACGAGCTCACTACAGTATTTAGATACCCAATAAATTATGTATTTGTTTAAAACCGCCTTTTTGCACGACCTTGCTTTATCCTTAAGTCTAGACCAAAGCCTGTGAATATGTAATAAGCAATGAACTACAATGAATTAAAGATTTAATACGAAAAGGGTATTTATTGAAAAACTTTAGAGACCTATCCTATCAGAATTTTGAAAGCTATAGGGGCTGCATTGATTGGCCTCTATTATTTAAAGCCAGCCGCTGCTTAGTGAACAGAATTTTGAGAAAATTCAATAAGATATTAATTTTGCGCCAACGAATTTACATTTCAGATTTGAGTCATACAATTTTGAACTTAATGAAAACATATGACCGGCCGAGGATTATATCATAGGTAAATAAAAGATTTATTGAAGTTCAACATACGTTGTGAAATTTTCATAGTTCCTTTGCATGTAACAAAAATGTATTGTTGCTTCTCACAAGTGCATTTATTATGATTTTGGGTCATCAATATATCAGGTGTCCAAAAACTTTTGCCTGAATATTTCCTACCATTGAAAACCTGGGCATTGTGCCAAAATTTGAACTAATAAAATAGGCCACTTTGTGAAGAACCCATTGTGGGTCTGTTTCAAGTTCCCCGCATCTGTGGCGAAACCCCATATGGGTTCCGTCAGTTTCGACGTACTTTTCTAATTTTAACTATTTCTATCTTACTCATACTTGTACAGAGTCGGGAGACGGCATTTTTTCTCGTATCTGTGGCTTAAGGCGTTTCATTGCCACTAGTTTTAATGTATTTTTTAAATTTTATTTTGCTATCTTGCTCTAACTTACGCAGAGTCTATAAGATTTGTCTTATAGACTCATACCATCAATAATAATCAGCATGACTAAGTAAATAAATTAAAGTTAAAATCTAGCATATTTTAAACCAATATTTAAAACCGAATAAGGGCAAGTTGATCCGTAGTTACCTACGGATCAAAAAACTTGCCCTTATTCGGTTATTATTGATGGTATGACGTTGGTGCCGTGGAAGGTGGGTAGGCCTCTGGTGTGGGACGCAACATGTGTCGACACCCTTGCGCCATCACATGTTCCAAGTACGGCAAGTTGTGCCGGCGCTGCTGCTGCGACTGCTGAGGCCCTCAAGCGGCGCAAATACTGTAACCTTATTGGTAATTATAGTTTTGAGCCGTTTGCCGTCGTTTTCTTTTTAAGGACATTTCTCGCCGACTGGTCGACACTTTGCGTGACCAGAGGGCTGACTCGTTCTTTGCTCAAAGAGTTAGCATTGCCATTCAACGTGGCAATCAATCAATCAATCAATCAATCAATATTTTTTATTTGTAAACATAGGTTGCAGTAGTGTGTAAGATGTTACAATGGTTATTTTATAGTTTCTCTATGTTTTGCCATTTGGCGTACAAATACATAAACATTTAAATGGGAGGACAATTATGGACCTGTTAATTAAATTATCACAATTCAGTATTATCAATGTCAATTTTAAGATAAAATAAAATTTAATAAAATGCAATAGGCAATGTCAATATTAAACGAAATGTAGATCAGATAGTAATGTCAAAAAAGATAGGTAATTATAATGTCAATAAGTTACATAAACGAAAATAGTTTGAACTTCACATTGTCCTCAGAAATGCTACTAATCACTCAGTACAATTTAATATAATTAAAAATGTTTTATTAAGAATAGATACTGAATTTTAATATTAATTCAAACTTTATCGTTCAAAAAATCGTTTATCGAATAATAACATTTTTTTGTCAACAAATCTGTCAACTGCTTCTTGAAAACTGGAACAGTCTGTGTTTTTATTCTATCGGGCATTTTATTAAATATTGTCGCAATGCTGCCAGTCTTCTGGGCACGTTTCCGGATGACAGCGATGCGGAAGAATTTTTCGACGCCTGATCGTATTTGGTTTTGTATATTCATAATGTGTATAGTTATTTTGGAATATAAATTATATTGTATCATCAAAAAAAAATAAAACATGAACTTCTTCGTAAATATCACACAATGTCGCCGAAACAAAAAGTGAAGATTTGAATTTAACAAATAGTGAACTAGATGGCACTACCAGTAACAGTCTACCAAACATATCAGACGATGAGGATTGTGAAGAAATTCTCCAACTAAAAAATAAAATAAAGGAATTGACGCTGCAATTGGAGGCAGCACACCGCGAAGTTGAATCCCTTAATATGGACAACACAAATCTCAAGCATCACTCCTAAGTCGACGAAGAGAGTTATGAAGCTTACTCCCAAAAAGGCTAATAAATCAACTCCGGTAACCACACCCCAGATGCTTAATAAGGCAACTCAATGTGACACCGCTGGAATGAAACACTCAATACGTGAGGAGTTCATCGACAAACTACACAATACCGAAGAAACAATAAAAAACAAACTATGTATTATAAGCGCTAATAACAGAAATGGACTTTGCAGCATTATAGAAGATTCTTTTGCAACTGGCTATGACTTCTGTCACTACTCATATCCAAATGGTAGCATTGAACAACTCCTACTGGGTATAGAAAATAAGATCAAATATTTTAATAAAACCGACTATTATGTCATATTAATAGGAGAAAAAGACTTCTTAAGAACTAAAAACTATCACGACTTAATCTACCATATCAAAGAAACCATCGAAAAATTAAGCAATACTAATGTAATTATATGTCTCCCAATCTATAGACAGTGTGGCGATTACACAACAATATACAACTCACGAGTTGAAATGTTTAATAATCTTTTGTATTTGCATAACACAACATATGAATATGCCTATTTACTGGACTCAAACAACGCTAACTTATGTTATAACAATACAATGTTATCGGATCGTCAAGGTCTCCTAAACGACACAGGTATGAAAAATGTGTTTATGAATCTCAAAAAGACTATTTGTGAAATCCAAATGGAAAATTGTAGTAATACTGACACGAAGGATACATTTGAAGACATTTCAAACCATTTTTTTCTATAATTATTTGTCAATAATGCATCAAAACATCGCAGGATTAATAAATAAGGCAGACTAATAATTAGTCTTGCACCTACTTGATCTTCAAAACAGCATAGACGTTATCTGTGTGACCGAAGACTTCATGGAAACTGATAAGAAGACTTTCTCACTTTACCTAATTATAATTTGGCTGCGTGCTACTCCAGAGATACAAAAAGAGGAGGAGCGTGCATATTAATAAAAAACGGCCATCAATATAGAGAGCTTGAAGATATCAGAAAGGTTTCGATTCAGGGCGTTTTCGAGTGCTGCGCAATCGAATTAACACAGCATAACATTATCGTCGGCGTCGTATGTATTTACAGAGTACCTAAATCAAATAATCTTGATATTTTTTACTCAAAATTAAATATTCTATTACCCAAGATTTTTTACAAAGCGCGCAAGAATGTCATTATATGTGGTGACTATAACATAAACATATTGAAAAAAATAGAACTTCCCTTGAGTTTACCAATTGCCTATTAAGCTATAATCTAAAATTGCAAATTGACCAGCCCACTAGGTTACAAAGCAACACATGTATAGATAATTTTGCGCACAATTTTACGCAAAAGTTGTCCACCAAGTAATTGACCTTGGCATGTCAGATCATACAGCCCAAATCTTAAAGATCCCCGTTAAAAAGACTTGTACAATCAACAGTTGGAATATTACGGTGCGTGATTACAATCACGGTCCCTTATGAAATTCAGATCATGTTTAAATCCTTTGTCGTTTTGTGATGTTTATCAAGCTGATAATCCTAATGTAGCGTACAATAATTTTATGGGAGTGTTCTAGCTGTTTTATGTTTTTTTTACAAAAAAATAAAGTTAAAAAAGAATCCGAATTGGCTAACACCTGGTATAACACGCTGTAACAAAAATAAAAGACAACTTCTTTGGCAACTACGAACAAAACATAATAGCAATAACCTAACTAAACTTAAAAAATACTCACAAAAACTAAAAAAGATAATAAAGCTAACGCAAAAGGCAAAAAATAACCATAAAATAATGACATCCACAAATAAAACAAAAGATACATGGAAGATCATAAATGAAAATAAACATTGCCCTCCCTTTGAAAATATAACAGAAATACAGAATAACGGGGTTACAATAACAAACCCCAGTGACATTGCGAACGCATTTAACGATCACTTTGTGAGTCAAGCAGATATACTTTCGAAGGTTTCAAGATCTGCGAGCTATGAGATACCGAATACATGTTGTGAATCAATGTTTTGGCCCCAACTACACCAAATGAAGTATATCGAATAATACAGGATTTAAAAAATAAAGTTAGCGTAGGGTGTGATGACATCTCAACAAGAGTATTAAAATTTGTCTCCGATGTGATATCTGGCCCCATTTGCCATATCGTTAATGTTAGTATCAGCTCTGGAATTTATCCTGATAAAGTAAAACCAACAATAATTAAGCCCTTATTTAAAAAAAATGACAAAACTGATATTAATAATTATAGACCCATAGCCCTAATACCAGTAATATCAAAAATATTTGAGAAGGCTATCTATCACCGTTTGAATACCTTTTTCACGAAACACAAGATCTTGGTAAAGGAACAGAAGGGTTTTAGAAAAAACAAAATCCATAAATCTGGCTATACTTATATGATTTTCTCAATACTATTATGACAGATATTGACAAAAGAATTCCTATTAGCACCATATTTATGGACATGACGAAAGCATTCGATCTAGTTGATCACAAAATACTTCTGCATAAACTTAATGCATATGGAATAAGGGGCAATGCACTTTCTCTTATACAGTTTTATTTAGACAATAGAACGCAGTGTACAGAAATTAGACGGATTTCTAAAAAGGATAAAAAAGAACTCAAATATTTCTCAGAAAAACGTAAAATCACTTTTGGCGTCCCACAGGGCAGCGTATTGGGTCCGCCGATGTTTTTAACATACATAAATGACTTTCCAAAACACGTCGCTTTTCCTATGGTTCTTTTTGCTGATGACAGCACGGTGATAGTAAGAAATAATAAAAATAGAAATTATGAATGTGACATCAAAGATGCATTGCAATAATCAATTAACTGGCTGGAAAATAATAATTTAAAATTAAATTTAAATAAAACTAAAATAATGCAATTTCGACAAAGATTGACCACTCCTGACATAAATATATTTTTTGACGATAACAGAATTGAAGAAGTAGGACATATAAAATTTCTTGGTTTGACAATTGACTCAAAACTGACTTGGAAACCACATGCATCAATTATTATAACAAAATTAAGTAGGTTCGCCTTTGCTCTATTTAAACTTAAGAAAATAGTTAATCAGGCAGCTGTTGTAGCTGCGTATTATGGCTATGTAGATTCCATATTACGTTACGAAGTAATTTTTTGGGCAAATTGCTGCGAAAAAGAGAACATTTTTAAAGCACAGAAGAGGTGCATTAGATCAATATGCAGCCTTAAATCAACGGAAAGTTGCAAACCGCATTTTAAACGACTTAAAATACTAACATTACCGTGCATTTACATTTACGAGACAGCATTGTTTGTCAAGAAAAATAGCGAACTGTTTAAAAAGCTTCAGAGCAACGATAAAGATCGACAAGACAAGAATATCGTCATGAGTTATGTCTAAGACCCTCAAAGACACAAAATCAATGTATGGCCCCGAAGATATTCAATAAAATACCAAATTATATTAAAGATCTTAACTTGACACAATTTAAACGGAGACTAAATAACTTATTGACTGAAAAATGCTATTATATTATAACATTGACGAATTGAAAAATTTGACTTATTAATTGTATTCCAAATAGTTATTATAAAAATAGATTGTATTTTCAGTACCTATTGAATTTTATGTTTATTTGTATGTAATGTCGATTTTATATTCTTAAATTGCTAAATAGTGTATGCCCGAATGGGTAGTTTTTTGAGTTACCACATCCTAATTATAAGACCTTTTGTATCACCAAAAAACACACTAATAAATACTTTGACTTTGACTAAAACTAGTAGGTCATACTCATCTCTGACGTAAAGGTCTGCATAAACAGGCTTATTCATAAAGAAATCAAACCATAAGATTCGTTAAAATACTCATTAGCTGATTCCAAATTAGTTTTTTCTATAGATGAATAAACAATCGACTACTTAGTATTTACACTAAACTGTGAAGTCAAAGTCAAAGTCAAAAACGTTTATTTCAATTAGGCCATTAAACGGCACTTTTGAACGTCATCATAACATTTAAAATAACATAGTGACTCTACTGTCCATTCGGAAGGGTAGATTCTTATGGAGAAGAACGGACAAGAAACTCCATAGTTACGCTTTTCAAATCAATGTTTTACATGTGCTGTGGTATACAAAACTTCTGTTAATATATGTGAGGACCATGAACCTAGATTATGCAGAGGTAGACTTATTATATTTATAATTAAGTACATGGCACTCACATTTCTATATAAGTACAAAGTACTCACATATTTACAAATATTGGAACCATTAATTAGCAGAGTGAGTGAACAGAAAAATAAAAACCCAAAAATGAAAAAGTAGGTACAAAAGTATATACATTCAGTCAAAAAAGTATCGGGAATGGATGATTTGTTTATGGTTCCAAATTCAAATTTTTGTTTTTTTGTAGTTGTTAGATTGGCACAACTGTTTTCCATTTTGGCGCGGAGTTTGAGTTGCATCTGTTATTTATATTAAATACAGTGCTGGTTTTAGTAATATCATATATAGTGTGTATTGCGAATTTCATAATGGACAAAAATATCGAACAAAGAGTTTGTCTTAAATTTTGCATCGCCAATGGAATTTCGTGTTCGGAGTCACTGAAAATGTTACAGAAGGCTTACGGTGAATCGACTTTATCAAAAACTCGTGCTTATGAGTGGTTCAAAGCGTTCAAAAGCGGTCGAGATGTGATGGAAGATTTGCCTCGCTCTGGTAGGCCGTCAACGTCTGCAACTGAAGTTAACATCGCAAAAGTGAAGGAAATAGTGACTGAAAATCCCCATTCAACTCTGAGAGAGATAGCCGCCGAACTTTCTGTATCTCACGAGTCGATCCGTACCATTTTAACTAATCATTTGGGTATGAAACATGTTGCTGCTCGGCTAGTCCCAAAAGATCTGAATTTTCTCCAAAAACTCAATCGCATGAAAGTCGCTGAGGACATGCTAGAACGAGTCAGTTCGGACCCAACATTCATGAAACGCATTGTTACTGGTGACGAGACGTGGGTTTACGAGTTTGACATGCAAACTAGTCAACAAGCTTCGGAGTGGCGCCTTCCAACTGAACCGAAACCGAAAAAACCACGCCAAAGTCGATCAAAAGTCAAAGTCATGTTGACTGTTTTCTTTGACTATCGCGGTGTTGTGCACTCTGAATTCTTACCGGAAGGTCTAAGGGTAAATAAAAAATATTATTTCAGCGTTATGCGGCGTTTAAGAGAGCAAATTCGACGAAAAAGGCCAGATTTGTGGAAAGAAAATTCTTGGATTTTGCACCACGACAATGCGCCTTCGCACAAGGCTATCATTGTGAACGAATTTTTAACCAAACACTCAACAAATACCATCCAGCAACCACCATATTCACCAGATATGGCTCCTGCTGACTTTTTTCTTTTTCCTAAACTCAAATTACCACTTCGTGGCACCCGTTTTCAATCGATAGAAGACATAAAGGAGAATTCGCGGCGAGAACTGAACTCAATTCCGGAAGCAGCGTTTAAAAAATGTTTTGATGAATGGATTATTCGTTGGTGCAAGTGTATCGTTTCTAAAGGAGCATACTTTGAAGGTGATAAAATAAATTTGGATGAATAACAGACATTTTGTGTATTATTGATCTTTTCCCGGTACTTTCTTGACAGAGTAGTACATAAACCAACCAGTTTGATCTTGTTTCCACCATTGATTGTCCTATGGAGCAGGACCAGCATGTTTCCAAGCATTCTTATCCTGAATGTAATCTTCTAATTTGTAATATGCTTGTTTACAAAGTGTGCTTTTAATGTAGGTTTTAAATTTTCTTTCAGTTAGTTCTAATATGTCACAAGGTATTTTATTGTAACATTTAATACAGTAGCCCATGAAAGATGTGTGTACTTTAGCTAATGTATAAAATGGTTGATCTAATTTATCTTTATTTCTAGTATTAATATTATGTATATCACTAACTTTACTAAAAATATGACGATTTTTCCGTACATACTCGTACATAATATGTTCATATATGAATTGGCAAGGGACTGTCATAATATTAAATTTTTTTTAAAGTTACCTTAGAGAATCGCGACGACGCAGATTATAAAGGGCTCTGACAGCTCTCTTTTGTTAAATAAATATGGATTCAATGTCAGCAGCCCGACCCCACAGCAAAATACCGTACGACATAATGCTGTGGAAGTAGCTAAAATAGACCAAACGTGCGGTTTCTACGTCTGTTAGCTGTCTTATCTGAGCTTAAACGCCCCGCTAGAGATGTTATATGAGGTCCCCATTGTAATTTCTCGTCTAAAGTGATTCCCAGGAAAACCGTGTGATTAATCAACTCCAGTTTTTCTTCATTCAACATGATGTCACATTCGCTACTTCTAACATTTGGTAAAGTAAATCTAATACATTTGGTTTTTTTTATTTAATATCAAGTTGTTTGCCGTAAACCAATTTTGGACCTGAAGAATAGAGTTATTGACGACGTCAAGATTTTGTGACCGTCGCTCTATTTTAAATATCAATGATGTGTCATCCGCGAATAACACCATCTTTGGATGATTTTGAAATAATTGGGGCAAATCATCTATGTAAACTAGGAAAAGGAATGGACCCAATATTGAGCCTTGCGGAATGCCCATTGTCATTTCAGACCCTAGTGAGTTTACACCGTTTACCTGAACTTTAACCTGTCTGTCCGTCAAGTATGACCTAAGTAACTCAAGGGCTGTATTTCTAATCCCATAGTGCTCAAGTTTCAACAAAAGTGTTTCATGGTTAACGCAATCGAACGCCTTCGAAAGGTCACAGAATATTCCAATAGCGTCTTGCGATTCTTCCCAGACGGTAAAGATATTCTTTATGAGAGTAACACCGGCGTCAGTTGTACAACGCCCTTTGGTGAAACCGTATTGTTGTTCATGAAAGATGGAGTTTTTATTAAAGTGTAGTAACATCTGATTAAGCATTAACTTTTCAAACACCTTACTGAGGACTGGCAGAATTGACACAGGCCTATAATTATTGGGTTCTTGACTATCACCCGATTTGAACAACGGAACTACTTTACTGTGTTTCATAAGATCCGTAAATACTCCTCGGTCTAACTAGTGTTAAATATGATATGAATGAATAAAATATGATGTTAAATATGATGTGAATATGGTTAGTTGTTTTATGAGTAAGTCTGAGTGTTGGTACTTCAGTTTTAGAAGAATTTTCCTCGTTTATTACAATTTATCTGTCTGTAATTCAAGAATTTGTAGTTTCCAATTACATATTAAAACTCCGCGAACAAATGAAATAAATAAAGTCATAATTATAAAAGGCAAAAATATGCAGTGTGATTCATAATTCCACATTATTTTTAAATGATGTTATGGTATAAATTATTAAGAGCATTTCATAACATTTTTATACCCAACAGTGGACTCAAATTTTCTGAGAACAAGTTCAAAACAAAACTGAATAAGATGGCTGAAAATTTTACCCATTTCAGCTCTAGTTTAAAATCATGAATTAAACCCATTTTAATTAAACTATTACAAAACAGTATACTGTAAGTAATAGCAATTAAATTAACGCCAGATGAGTTACTAATTGATCAATTACTAGTTGCCTTTTTGGCAATTATATTTTTGAGCCGTTTGGGGTTGTAACTCTTGGACCGTGGGGTCTGAGTACTCACGTTATATTTAACGAACTAGCTAAACGTTTACTTGACGCTTCGCGTGACCCAAGGACTGGTTTTTATCTCGGACAGAGGATAAACATTGCCATACAACGTGGCAATGCCGTCAGTCTTTTGGGCTCACTTCTAGTCGACAGCGATGCGGACGAATTATTTGACGCGATATCTATTATAGTTAGGAGTTTTATTTTCTATTTTAAGTGTATATAGTTTGTTATTACTAGTAAGTAATTCAACATCATGTTATTGTTTCAGTCAGATTTAATGATAACTTGATTTCTATTAGATTGTCCGTACGCGTGCGGTAATAATGTTTCAAAATATTTCTGGCACATATTTTCTATAAAAAGCTTTTTGCATTCCTCAAGTAAAAGGTATCTGACTATTCGAAAAAAAAGTCCCATTTACTAACCTGTAGTACCTACATAATTATGTTTATCAGAAATGCATTGAAAAGCCATTAGATAACTTATATAAAAAAACATGAGCTGAATGTAGGTAGGTAAGTTTCTAACTCAGAAACGTGAATAAAATAACTAGAGGCTATGTACCAGTGCACCAATGGCAAGTGCCTAAGTATTAGAGACTAGTTGACCCGCGCAACTTCGTTTGCGTCACAATTTTTATTACTGCTCCGCTTCGATTGATCTTAGCGTGATGATATATAGCCTATAACCTTCCTCGATAAATAGGCTATCTAACACTGAAATGATTTTTCAAATCGGACCAGTAGTTCCTGAGATTAGCGCGTTCAAGCAAACAAACAAACTCATCAGCTTTATATATTAGTATAGATTGAGTGAGCAATACGTATGTAATGGTTTTTGCCGAATGTCACTGATTAGTTCTCAGTCAGTCAAGAACTTACGCTCTATAGTGTAGTTCCAACCTAAGCTTAGTGGTTCGCTCCTCTCAGACTGCCGGTGACATTGGGGATGTAGGGACTTCTTAATAGCCTGGCAAGGCTAGTAGCGTGACACAGAAAAACCTTGCAATTAATTATTAAAAATACTTGTGTAAACTGATAAGAATAACAGTGATAGTGTGTCATGCATCTTTTTAAAGTAACCCAAGCCTAATCGGACAGTTTGGAATATCAGTTGCAATCTTTATTAAGTGAAAATTACGTAGCTAAATGATAATAATGGCTATTTATTGGTGGTACGTATGACGCGCCAAGCAGCTCGGTCTGCGACCCGCGACGCTCGCCTCCACGTACTCTCAGCAATAACACGTCAACCATGTTCCTGGCCACCACTGTTCGTGTTTGCTGAACCAGTTTTTCTTTTAATTTTTTGGAAAATATATGTGACCTACGCTTTTATTTTGTTTAAAATCAAACATGGCGGACAGTAAGTATTTTTTTATTATTTCTTTTAAAATTAAAACCAGTTTATCCTTGATTTATGAGTGGAACATATACTAACATTAATGAACTGAAATAACCCCAGTAGATACCTACAAATTTAATAAAACAGCCTTTAAAATAACAACGTCTGAAATATTAATATCAATT
The DNA here is from genome assembly GCA_950371165.1 of Lacanobia oleracea. NCBI lineage: Eukaryota > Metazoa > Arthropoda > Insecta > Lepidoptera > Noctuidae > Lacanobia > Lacanobia oleracea. The sequence continues at coordinate 15,089,680 of OX493393.1, read as the reverse complement.
TTGCGATGTCTCATTTTGGTGTCTTGAATTTTGTACAATTACTGGTTATAAATGTAGTCGCCACTGTAATTAATTGCCTTGTCGCCTATATAAAGTGTTTGAGCGTAGAACTAGTTATATAAAACAATAACAATATACGCTACGTCTCACATAGCAATTCTGAATCAACGCAATTTTACATAGAATGAGACTGGCGAACAATTTACTATTATAGTTTTCTCCAAAGCAAATCCATCTTCTCTTCTTAACCTACCTTCTGGTTATCAATAGCTTCTTTCATGAAGATTGGTGGTTATTTCTTCAGTTCATTGATTCGTCTGATTGAGAAGCCTCAAGCAATTTTCCCGTTGAACCAAAGTTCGTGACATCTTCACGCTCTAATTAAAATCGATTTAAAATACTGCGATTCTGAAAGAATCAGATAATGCATTATTTTGTTTACATTTGTGATTGCTATCAAGTTGATTGTTCAATAGTATATTTTGTTATTTTTTCCTTTTAAATTTATCTGTCGAACTAAATCAGCGGACTTATTTGGCACGTTCATTAAACTCGTAATTTGCTGAACGAAGGTACATCAATCCTCATCAAGGCATAAAATAATGTGTCTCGTGGCCATTGTTTACAGCGATGGCGTGCAGACCGTTAACATCTTCTCATGAGCCGTCCTCGCCATGACCCGACGTAAACTCAGTCAGTGACAGGATCATTATTGTCGATTCATCAGGCATGGTTGATTAAAACAATAAAAATGTTCATCAAAATGCACAATCCATAATCATTAAGTCAGCCTTTTTTCTCGCCCATTTTTGCCTAGATGAGAGATATTAGGTAGGTAACTTTACCGGCTGATATCATTTTGGATCAAACTCCAGCCAGTTCCACCGATGATAGGTTGGTCATTGCGATAAGGATGAGCTAACACAATCGTCATGACATTTCGTCGTCACTAATCGTTATCTTCAAAATATCTTTATTATGTACATCATCTACCTAGCCTTATCCCAACTATATTGGGGTCGGCTTCCAGTCAAGCCGGATTTACCTGAATACTAATATTTTACGAGGAACGGCTGCCTACCAGATATCCACAATCCATTAAATGGGTAACACGGTATTTCTTGCCAAGGCTGGAGTCAGATTTACTGGCTTCTGACAATCCGTAACGACTGCCAAAGTTCTACAAATGACAGCCGGGACCAACGGCTTAACGTGCTTTCCGAGGCACGGAGGAAACTCGGTATGTTAAGATGGTCACCCATCCACAGACCAACCTTGGCAAGCCTTGAAGATCGAGCCGTGCGGCTGTTATTTAGCCACGAGCTCCTCTTTAATATGTACATCATATTAATATTATCAAGATTATCAAGTCTAGATATAAACGTTACGTAGAAAATTATGTTTCAGTAATGGTTATCAAGTCCATTACCATAATAGCCTGGGAGGCCTACCGATTTACATAAGCTTTCCTATAGATTTCCATAACGAAGGGTTCTGGATTAGGGCACGCTATGGCTCTCATCCACTGTGCCCAGGATATTTGACCATCGAGACACGGATCAAATCACGGGCTTCGAGACTATGAAAAAAGGCATTTTGTGTCGAATATTGACCAATATAGTCTTCTATTGTACCGAAGTATCTTCTAATTTCCGTGCCTCGGAAAGCACGTTAAACCGTTGGTCCCGGCTGTCATTTGTAGATCTTTGGCAGTCGTTACGGATAGTCAGAAGTCAGTAAATCTGACTCCAGTCTTGCCATGAAGTACCGTCTTACCCAGTTAATGGGTTGTGGAGGTCTGGTAGGCAGCCGCTTCTCGTAAAATACTGATATTCAGCTAAATCCGGTTTGACTGGAAGCCGATCTCAATATAGTTGGGAAAAGGCTAGGCAGATGATGATGATAGTCTTCTATTGTTTTCATTTTTTTAATAAATTGTGGCCAGCATCACGTTTTTCAAATATCTCGTTATACTTTTTTCAAACCGCCACTGTTGGATGTGTAAAACAAAAAAAATATAGGTCCGCTATTTTATATGCACCATTTGCATTTTATTTGGAATCTGTTTTATACCTCGTAGCGGATAAATGTCCAATGTGCATTATTAAGGGAGCACGATGAACATATCCTGGTTGAAGTGATGGCAAACTGACGGACTGATGGTTTGACGCCGTTTGTTAACGTTGTGGTCGACCACTCCGAGTTATTGCGGCACTAGGAATATCCTGGACTCTCGCCGACCATTGACTAAGAGCATCAAGCCAAAGAGAAGCTCGCTGTTAATTTATTTAGGACTTGGTCACCGACGCTTTGTTGAGGAACTAATTGGAAACCTGTTGCGTTTATCTATTTCCTTTTATTACTAGTAAAAGTCTGAAAACACTTCTGTAGTAGAAAAATATGAGTAAAAAAATCTTGTAAAACGTAAACTCACTAGGATTGCTCAATGTTTTCCTGCCGATTAAATGTGATTTTAAGTACCTATCTCAGATATCTTGTTTAGGTCAAGTCAAGCCACTTTTTGCATTATAAAAATGGCCTAGGTATTTGCTGTCTTCGTAAATATTGTAAAAAAATCTAACACACTCTCTAAAGGTGAGAAATGCTTACAAAGGTAAAATGTTTTTTTTTTGTTTTTTGTTAAATACGTATACAAGTTTCTACATTTACCAACAATCACGGACACGCAAAATAATAATTTACATTCAAACCAAAGAATATTTCCATAATTTATTAAGTTTCTTTTGACAACATTCTGTAACATGGAGGAGGAAAACGCGAGGTGGTGTAAGAGCCTCGCATTCGGAAAAAGTTCAAACGCTTTCCAAAATTAATTGTCGGGTTCAGAAAGCCGTGTTCCCATTGTATTAAAACTTAATAAAAAGCAGTCAAACGCGAGCGTCGGTGGTTTTTAATTTTAAAATATTTCTGTTCTCGTTTCGTTGTGTTAAAATGAAAGACGCTGGATCTTTTAACAGCGTCTCCAGATGATAATAATACAAACTCATCTCGTGGGTACCTAGTTAGATGATGAGTGAGTATTAATCGTAGTAATTGGCGTGTCGTCCGTTAAGGCCATTTTGCGAGGAATGTGGTGACGAAATCATGAAGCATAACCATTGCTATCAATCAATTTATTTGAAACAAAATCCAAACCTTTTTAACCTAAAAGACTTATTCTTCTTACTGCAGTCCTTAGTTATAAGTACTTTAGCAAAGTACGCTGATGCCTCAAGCAAGACACGATTTGTGAGGAAACCATAAAGACTTAAAAACATGACAGAAAGGAACGAAAGACCCTATTAGTATCTGTAAATAGTTTAATAGACATCGTTAAACGCATCACAATACTACACGGTAGTTTCTACTATTATAAATAAAGATTAAAAAGACAAATAAGTATTTGTTCTGAGCAAGTACTTGTTCATACACAGATAATTTTGCTAAATAAATGGTTGCTGACACTTTTACGTGCTGTTGCCTTAATGATTTGAAACTAAACTGGAAGTATGTGGGTATTAATTAATAGTCTTCATTCGATTAAACTCTCAAACATCGAATTTAATTAAAACAGCTTTTGGTTTAAATGTTGTCGATCGAAACTAGTTTTCCTCGGTTAATGGTGCAATGAAAAACAGGATTCAGAACGTGGTATGAATTTTTACGACGAATTTCGGGAAGACTGAAATTTTCCGAAGTACCAAATAATCGTAAAGTTCTGCTGTCGTTTTTCATAGAGTCGATGACTCGAATTTCATTCTATAGTGCTAGCGGAGACAAGATAGACTTTACAACTCAATGATCCGGTAGTTATTTGATATTTGCATAAGAAAAGTACACACCTGTAATACAAATGATAAAAGGATAGCAAAGCCATCTGTAAAGGAACACTTTAAGAGCGATAAGATTGTGTACCATTGTTTTAAAATTACACTCAGGAGTACTTTGTGGCTTCTATAAATCTTTGAAGGGTTATCCCACTCTAATTCCAAGATCTCGACTAATTTGTTCTACTTATCTTAGGCCTGGTGAAAAATCGGCATGAAGAAAGAGTAAGGTAGATACTATTAAAAAAGCTTTTTTTTTGGGCCTTTTCATTAAATTATTCAGAAATTCGGAATTCTCAGTTTGAACCCGTTCCTGTCATGTTATTTCAAAATCTCAAATAAAGTTATCTTTAGCAAACGGTAAAGGAACGTTAGATGTCAAAAAATAGAAGATTTTTACATTGTCCTGGTTGAAGATTTTCTTGTCAACTCGACTCTATTTTAATTACGATTTGTTTTATTTGAACTGAGTAATCATAGCAACTAACAATGAAGAAAGTTTGAAACCAAAGAAAAGTATCAAGAAATACACGTAAAATATCAAAACCGCCATGTTTTAGTGAGCCCAGAAATTTCACAACGGCACGGCGGCGGCACGGGAGCGGCGGTCTAAACAAATATTTATCCAGTACTTCAGTGGACCAATAGACATTAATCTGATTGTTTCAGCCATAGTCAGTTTTGCTTTGAATTCGGCAATGTTTGTTTCTATGATTATCATCCCTAAGTACGCCGAGATAAGCTCTTATTTACATTGACGTAAATTGTACTTGTGCTTGACAAATATTTTTATAATACGGTAGTAGTAGGATAGACTGTCGTTATTTGCCGTGTGTTTTTTAGATAAAGAATAGCTGTGAAGGTTCATTTATGCATGTTTATGATAACCACCAGAGACCAATCAAAGCAATCGTTGTCGTCTGTTGATTGATGCGTATCGACAATCACAGTGCTAGGCATCACGTAGAATATTGATCGACCAATACAAGCCCAGTACCTATATTAAATTGTTCTATATGAAGATAGACATCTTACAAATATTTTAAGACTTAATTTAGTTTTTAATACCTAATTTATAATTGTAAATGTATATAACATTTCATACCTAATTGATAAAACGATTTTAAATGCTGTTTCGAACAAGTTGTTTGAAAAACATTTGTTTCTTCAAAGCACTACTTTTTATTCAATATCACATCGTTCTGTCAAATTTTTGTCATCAGTAGCAAAAATCAACATTAAATAAGAAAATCTTAAAAAAACACGAGATGATTAATTTTCAGATAAAAATACAACAACTGCCATAGATAAGGGTGTCTATATCATACACAACGAAGACTTTAAAACGTAAGTGAGTACATTATAGTGTGCGTACCTCATTAGATTGCACTTATTAAACAGTATGAACGAAAACGACACGTTATTAGTAACAATAACGAGCCGACAAAGTACAGTTATGAAAGAATCTGAGTGAGTGCTGACCGTGATCAATTTAATTGAATCGAACAATTTAATTGCTTCTATCAATTATGTTCAAATGAACGATGTTCCTTTCCGTTTATTTTCAGAACGCCCGAATTAACGTTCACTTATAATTCAGCAAAGAATGTCATTGACGATGTTGAAAAGGAAAAGGAGAATAATGCGTGCATCGCAGCTACCGGGACTATTCTTCATTATTTGCTGTTGTTATTACTAGGTAAGTACGCTGCTTTGTTATTTATTATTAAAATAACGAATGCTAATATTACTGGAATTCTGTGAACTTTTCGTATTAATAGCCAAGTGCAAAAATAAGTGAATTTTGTTTTGAATCAAAATGATGCAATTCGAATTTAACCCTAACGTTATGATGTAACTGTCTGCCACACAATTCATCATCATCATCTGCCTAGCCTTTTCCCAACTACATTGGGGTCGGCTTCCAGTTAAACCGGATTCAGCTGAATACCAGTGTTTTACGTGGAGCGGCTGCCTACCACACCTATTAACTGGGTAACACGATACTTCTCGGCAAGACTGGAGTCAGATTTACTTGCTTCTGACAATCCGTAACGAATGCCAAAGATCTACAAATGACAGCCGGGACCAACGGCTTAACGTGCTTTCCGAGACACCGAGGAAACTTGGTATGTTAAGATTGTCACCCATCCACAGACCAACCTTGGCAAGCGTTGCTTAACCTTCAAGATCGACCCGCGCGGCTGTTATTATTTAGCCACGAGCTCCTCCACAAACTCTAATAAATTATGTCTAGAAAGTTTGTGAGGATCATTTCAATAATTTCCAAAAACGTACCTAAATAGGTAATTTCATGCATTCATAATTTCTAAATGATTTGAAATAGTGTCCGCGGTGTTTCTTGCACGTTTTCCATAGAGATCTACCCTTTGAAGCACGCAACTTTTTGACTGACCAACCTTGTCAAACTCAAAAGTGCCTGTAAATGGTTCATTTCAAATGAATGTTTTTGATTTTCGTCTAATATAATCTTAACCTTGCTAAGGTTAATATTAGACGAAAGTCAAAAACATTGTTTTAAGTGCCTGTAGAAATTACATATAATAGGTGTAGTGTGAGTTCTCTAAACTGACCTAATTTAAACTAAGTGTGGTTTATTATCATATCAAGGTTTCCTGTACGTATAAAGGCCAAATGCTGCTTGTACACTGGCCCATCAATCTTCTGTAGAAAATGGCAGTGAACTTGAAACTGCGTCACTGCTCTAGATAAATAATTACTCATTTGTTACCTTCTCACATGACTTTCTGTAGACATTATATTTACGCACATAAGAAAATGTACGATAACTATCTAACTAGGTACTAATCGTATCTATAATCTTCATGTGCACAAAGTATATTTGAATAGGTAAATGGCTTCCGTCAAGATTTGTCATCTTTTTCATGCACACAATCTATCAGAAACTAACTCTTAGACCTGTGCCTCGAGTTTTGCGGGCAGCGGGGCGGTCACCGCTCGACTGGCGCGCACCGCTCGTTGCCCGCCCTCGCGCCGCTACCGCGCCGCTCTTTTCGAGGGTTGGTCCATTTGATTTTACACATTAAATCCTGCCGCTCCCGCGCCGCCACCGCCGCCCCGCTTCCCGCAAAATTCGAGGCAGAAGCCTTACGCGTACTAGTACGTAGTAGAAGCCGGATCAAGACGACACGACGATCATTTCATTATTTTTCCTTGATCCTCTATCAATTTTAAACATCTGACTTTAGTAATTAACTCTATAGTCACGCAGTGTAAATTGTTCTTAAACCTTGGTAAAGGATTGATGCTAAACGCAACGTTTTATTCTCAACTAGCTGACCCGCAAAATTTCGTCTGCGTCACATTTTTCATGAATAATGCTTCACTCCTATTGGTCGCAGCGTGATGTTATGCCTTCCTCGATAAACGGGCTATACAACACTAAAAGATTTCATCAAATCTTTTAGTGCTGAGATTAGCGCATTCAACCAAATAGACAAAAAAAATCTTCAGCTTAAAAAATATTATTGAAGTATGGATATTGCACCTACCTCTATTTGTCTCTGCATCACGCGAAGATTGACCAGTAGAAAATGTCGGATGCCTAAGTCCACCTCCACGTTTGTAAATAATAAATAAATAAATCGCGTTGTATATTGTAAAATATTACTGCCCATGTACGGGTAACTACGGTCAAACGCATTTTCCGTTAAGCCGTAACAACGCTGCCGTAACAAGTTGAACAAAGGCTTAAAACTTTTTAATTCTGCCTATGCTTTGGCATAAATATCAGGCTGAATTATGTATCATATGCATGAACAATTGAACACGCACCAATCACATAGAGCCTGCCTTTGTTTTCACTATACAAACATTGAATGAAAAAAAAACAGTTAAATAATCTATACTTAATATATAAAGCTGAAGAGTTTGTTTGTTTGCTTGAACGCGCTAATCTCAGGAACTGTTGGTCCGATTTAAAAAAAACTTTCAGTTTTAGATAGCCTATTTATCGAGGAAGGTTATGGGCTATATATCATCACGCTAAGATCAATAGGAGCGGAGCAGACGAAGTTGCGCGGGTCAACTAGTTGAATTAATAAACTGACGATATGTGGTTTTACTATAAAGTACAACTCCACCTTACCCTTCGGGGAATGCAGGCGTGATGTTATGGAAAACATTCAAAAGATATTGAGAAATAGCCCTGACTTCACTTCCTTTAACTTTTATTTTAGGTTTAGCGATTTAGGCGAAAAAGTGTAGCAAACTAACCAACTCACTATCGAATTTATAACTTTAGTTAGGATTTAGATTTTCCTACATTTAACTTGTGACTTTTCGTATAGGATTAGCGTCATGGGGCCTACTATGGTGTGCGTTCGGGGAGGAGTGGTGGTGGAACGGGAAGTGGTTCAGGCCAGCGGTGGTGGCCGCTATAGCCTGGGCCACCGGAGAAGTGCTGCAGATGACCACGACACTCCCGCCTCTGTTGGCGGCCATATTGACCGGCATTACGGCGCGTAATATCGGCTACCTTGACATGCGACATTACACTGAAATTGATGGGTTTATGAGGTAAGCAAATGTAACGATGTGGTTGGTTACTTTTTTAGGGTTCCGTATCCGAAGGGTAACCAACGGAAACCTATCACCCTATTACTAAGCCTTCGCTGTCAATCCGTCCGTCTGTCCATGGTCCGTTCGTCCGTCTGTCTGTCAGCGGGCTGTATCTTAAAAACCGTAATAGGTAGACAGTTGAACTTTTCACAGACCTATCTGGCGCCTACTTCAACTATGAAGTAGGCGCCAGATAGGTAAATGTGCTGTGTGTGTGGTGTGTGTGTGATAGGTAAAATAATCTGCCAAAGTTCATACCTACTAAGGTATGAACTTTGGCAGATTATTTTAATAACGGAAGACATGAACTGGAAAACTTGATATGAATACCAAGTTTTGAAGACCAATGAACTTAACCCTTAACCGAGAGCATTCCCGATACCGCCCAAGGTTGTAATTGTAGCAACAATACGAATAGTACCAACCTACAGTTTGAGACACGGAACATGGATGAAAAATGGTAAAATACTCAATTTAGTAAAAGGTTTCTCTTAATCCTTCGAAAACAAAAGACGGAATTGAAAACACTCGTTATTTGTTGCAGAAAAATATACCCAGTAATAATTCTGGGTAAGGGTTCTTTGGGCTGGAACTTGAGCTACATGAAGACGAACTGGAAGCAGGTGGCTTCTCTAGGAGTGTTGCCCTGGACCGCCGAGGTCGTGACCCTTGCAGTCTGCATGAACCTGCTCCTCGGATACCCCTGGCTTTGGGGTAAGTTTGACAAGATCTAACGCGTGGTAACATACAAATACCACCACCATGCGTGGTGACATCAGACTTATTCATAACTACCTACTACATACGCGCATATTCCGTGCCTTCCTCATGAATGTAGTTATTTATTTATTATTTATTTATTTATTTTTGTAACAATTGCTTACTATACTTACAGTCTTCACCAAAGCGTATAGTAAGCCAACAACATAAAAAGTATCTTATAAACTAAAAAAATGAATACATGCTTTGATCATCGAACTGTGAGACCAAATAAATACATCAATCTCCGGTTCCTGAGCAATTAGGGCGTTCATCAAACTAATCGCTTGGGCCGTTGGTGCATATCAAGCTGTAAGGGTACGTGACGGTGGAGCCGCGAACAAACACCGCGAGGCCCCGGCGCGCGACACCCGCTGTCGGTCCGGAGCGAATAGTGCACAGCGAGCTAGCGTCGTCGCGTCGTCGATCTTATTGTTAAGTAATAAGTAGTAGTGCATCAACAGCGCACATTTACGTCGCAGTTCCAACGTGTTGATGCCCACCATTCCCGCGACAAACAGTGACGGATACAAATAAGGATAGTACCCATATAATATTTTATACAGAAAGCGAGCAAATTTGCGTTGAACCCGTTCTATCATTAGCTTATATTTTTGCTCGTGCGGATCCCACACCAGCGAATTGTATTCCAGTTTGCTGCGCACAAAGGAGTAATACAAGACCACGATAGCATTCCTGTCCGTAAACCTACTTGCCTGCCTCATGACAAAACCAAGTGATTGGAAGGCCTTGGCACATATATTAGATAGTAATATGTTGATTAAAAATCAAGTTCACGTCCAATGTCAGTCCCAGATCCATAATTTCACTGACACGCTCCAGGGGGACCCCCGATATATGGTAATCGTGCTGAATGGGGGCTCGAGAACGAGTAAAAGTTATGGTCTTGCAAACACAAAGAGATTTTTCAAAATCCGACTGATAGTTCAAGAGATTAGCGCGTTCAAACCTGCAAAAATCTCTTCAGCTTCATTATGTTAGTATAATAGATAAGTAGTATATATTATAGTAAGAATAGAAAGCAACCAGAGTGGTGATTAGTGAGGTATTCATCTAAGTCTCTTTACTGATTATGATAACCAGGATCGGAACTCATCTTCCTGCTTTTGTCCCATGTTACTTGGGTGTCAACGTCACATGTTTACTTTTTCCATTTTTTCCTGTCAACCGTCAAGCTATCATTGAGAGCCGATTTCTCTCATTTCATTTCGCACAAGCTAATCCAAGATAGGAGCCAATAAACTTAATACCTATCACAATATAAGCTTCAAAAAGCTTACTTAAGTGATGGTAATGTCACAAATAAATTAATACCTACATTCCGAATATCAGCACACAAATTCGTAAGTTCTAAGAAACAAGCAAGAACTTATTATGATTTACATTTAATTAAAAATGCTGTTCTAACGGTATTATTACTAAGGTGTACACTATTTCAAAATTTAAAAAATCCGTTTGTCTAAAAAGGCCACTTTAAGAGAATCATAATATTAATCACACAACAATCTGTCAAATTTAATCTTCATCTCTATCGCTGACGCATTAGGTTTTCCTGTAATATATAGGTAAAGAACTATTATCTGTTTCTGTTTTTTTCCAAAACAGACTCAGTAAAATCAGAGATAATAAGACAGACAGACAGTCGAGTGATCTTTTAAATGGTTCCACTTCTTACGGAACTTAAGAACCCAAAAAAACACCTCAACCGCTACCAAAATGTCACATGGATAGTTACAAATATTATAATCCTTATAGCTAACAGAACGACACTTCGTCTAAGAGACCATGGTCAAAATCCGAAAAAATCTAGAAGGATGGAAACCCTAATTGTAACTTATCCTTGTATAACTGTTAACATTGTACGTACCCTTCAATACGATCAGGATTTCCAACTCATCTGCCTAGCCTTTTCCCAACTATATTGGGGTCAGCTTCCAGTCATACTGGATTTATCCGAATACCAGTATTTTACACGGAGCGGCTGCCTACCAGACCTCCACAACCCATTACCTAGGTAACACGGTACTTCATGGCAAGACTGGAGTCAGATTAACTGGCTTCTGACTATTCGTAACGACTGCCAAAGATCTACAAATGACAGCCGGGACCAACGGCTTAACGTGGTTTCCGAGGCATGGATGAAACTCGGTACGTTAAGATGGTCACCCATCCACAGACCAACCTTGGCAAGCGTTGCTTAACCTTGAAGATCGACCCGTGCGGCTGTTATTATCTAGCCACGAGCTCCTCAAGATTTCCAACTAAATACTAATTATCATGTCAGTGTACGCAGTCTAGTTTATCTGAAAGTGTGGGAATTAGAGTACAATAAACGTTGTTATTAATTACCTGCTTCTACGTAAACTTAAACGCGAGAGTGAAATTAAAGTAAAGAGGATCACGTCATTCATTTGATCTGGAATTAATTACTTAAATTATGACGCTACTGGTAGCTTTGCAGTAAGCCTAAAGAAAACAAAATACAATGTGGTTCTTGTAGTTATTGGTTTTACCACTCAAAATAAACTCGTAAACCCACCACAGCAAATGTTTCAAAAAGTAGGTATATCGACTACCTGTTCAAAACTTTCAGTAGTCCATTGAAACTACCCACAAAAAGAAGAATTTCTAGTCCATTACTAAGCCGAGCGCCACACGGGTCTCTATTTTATTCACAGAATATCAACGTTTCAAAAGCCCACATTTTCCTGGAATTCCAACAAGGGCCTTTTTGTTTATCAAAAGCCTTTGATGGACTTATCTATTAGTAGCATACATAATTTGATATTCGATTTCATTGAACAAAGTACAAGAATACACGAGTCTCGACGGAGCTCAATAATATTTTCAATAACAGATGCTAAACAGCAATGTCTTTTAAACTGTTCTATTTATAGAAAAATGTGTCACACATTAGTTCTGATAAATCAACGCTCTCATCGCTCGTTATTAAAACGACCCAACCCATTTACTAGCTAAGGGCAAGTCGACGCGAAAAATAAATAATTAAAAATCAACGTCAGTGCGCAAAAACCGCGAACTAACATTCGATAAAACACGAAACACCTCAAACCGTGTAATAAAATAAAATTTGTCACGAACGCTGAACACAATGGAGCGCGATGTGTGCGCGGTACAAAGCCAATTCAATAAATTCTGGTGCGGAACTCGTATTGCAAAAGATTTGAATGCATTTTCGCCGCATGACGGAGAGCGTGGAGCGCACCATTGAGACGCGCTGCACGCCGCGCGCCCGCCACCGCTACGCCACCGTCACGCCGCCGCCACGCTTCGTGCGCACACCTGTAATTACGAGTACACGGCCCGATTTTCCGGACAAAGCATCAAAGCGAAAAAGTTTCCAACGGCGACTTTTTGTTCTACTTTGGGCTCTTATTTACCCAACCCATATGTACTTCGCGCTACATCAACATGGACATGCATTCGCTGATACGGTAATGATTTAATTATATTGGATTTTTATCATACATGCGACTTCGTAAAATATGAAATGATAAACATGCCTTCAATTTGCATAAGTAAATTATATTTGCTGAATAATATTAACATTGCTCACTGAAGCCTGACATTGTAAACGTTTACGCTTCCACGCGATTATTTATCAATGTAAAGAAAAAGTGTCAAGGTACAGTGCAATGATACCTTTACGGTATTTTTTGTTGACGCTACCTTAAACTCTTTATTTGCTCATGAAAAGTATGTAACATCGTGTAGGTACTTACTGCTCTTTGTTGTGTGCTCACCGTTCAATGCTCAATACTTCCTCTAATTTTAATTATTGTTATTCGTGTTTTTTTTTATTTATTTAAACTGCATGTACCTACAACAGTAGTACATAGGCGGACTTAATGCAACAAGGCATTCTCTACCAGTCAACCTTTGGGTTAAAAAGAAACACACTGTGGTAGGTGTAGCTACAGCAAATAAATAAAATTTAAAGCAGATTATTTTTCGGAAAAAAAAATATACAAAGAAATAATACATTTAATACAAGTTAATGAATAAACGAAATATATAATACTAATTAAATACACATATAATGCTAAAATAATAAACTAATAAATATAATGATTTATAATTGTCTTTCTGATTAAGAGAACTCATAATAATAATGACGAAGACCAAACTAAGAATCAGGCTTTGGTGATGTGATGAGAGATTTGTTTTTAATTTGTAATGGGTTTGCTCTTGACTCTAGTCTATGTCAGAGATGACAGAGACAAAGTCTACGATGGAGCGAGCCTACCTAGATAGAAAGGGTTGAAATAAATTTGTTTATCTAACACAAAGCTCTTACTCTCAGGTTTCCTCCTAGGCTCGATCTACGCGTCAGTATCATGTCCCATTCTGATGCCGACGGTGACGCGGCTGACTGCTGGCAAGAACTTGGGTCAGAACTGGCCACAGCTGATTTGTACCGCAGGTGGCACCGACACGGCTCTCAGTGTTGGCGTGTTTGGTGTCATACACAGCTTCATTATGTACGACGGCGATGATGCTTACCGATATGCTAGGGTAAGTTGCACAGCTACTTTAACAATTTAAAAAGTAGAGTTTCCAGTAGTGCTAGAAGTATGACTGGAGGATAAAGTATCGACCTTTATGTCGCTCACTCCAGTGATTTAATTTACTACTAGTTGAACCGCGCAACTTCGTCTGCTCCGCTCCTATTGGTCTTAGCGTGATGATATAGCCTATATAGCCTTCCACGATAAATGGGCTATCTAACACTGAAAGAATTATTCAAATCAGACCAGTAGTTCCTGAGATTAGCGCGTTCAAGCAAACAAACAAACTCTTTAGCTTTATATATTAGTATAGATAACCTAACTCTACTAGACGAATAATTTAATATTATTCAAAATACCAATAAAAAACAGAAAATCTTCATTAATCCAACTTAGCACACTAAGGAAAATCTCTCCAGTTAAGTTTTGATAAGCTGTAAGAACTTACCCGGAAATCTTAGCAAACACCGAAGGGCACAAAGTTCTCGTAATAAGTTGAACAGAATGTGGAGTTGTGGAGTTGTGGACTAAGTTTGGGATGTTGCAGGCCGCGTGTGCACTGTTTCTGGGCGCAGCTGTGGGCGTCATGTGGGGCAGCCTGGCCAAGTGTCTGCCGCACGCGCGGGACTCCTACCTCTCCGAGTTAAGAGTACTCTTCGTCGTGATCGGGGGGCTCTTCGCGAGCTTCATTACCACGCAGTTCGGGTGGGGTGGTACAGGTTAGTTCACTTTCTTGTAGTTGTCTTATCAATCAATATGTGTAAAATTCTTTCGTGACTGAGTGAGGGACTGACAGACAACGCACAGCCGAAACTGCTGGTCGTAGAAAGCTAAAATTCAGCATGTAGGTTCCTTGCACTAAGAGTGGATTTCCCAAAATTCCTACGGAAACAGGAAAAAAACGAGATACAATAATCATTTTATTATCAGGCAACTGAGCCCATAGATAATTAAGGAAAATCTTTCATTGATAGACAGCTACTAGTATTGCTATGTAAGTGTTACAAAATACTTTCTATTCTAAATATTACGTGGATCTTGAGTGATGTAGCCGCAGGAGCGAAGCTTATATTCATGTTTTATTAGAATACTAGGTACAAACAAACAATTTATGCATATTAAGGCCGCTCTCTCGAAAAAGCTTAAACATAGCGTGCAGATGAAGCAGTTTTACGTCGGCATTTACTGAGAAATTACATCTGAAAAAAAGATAGTAATCTACATGATATGGTACGTAATTTAATTTAGCCAGAATTTATGTATCGGTATCACATAATAAGAAAAAAAAATCACCAAATCACCTCCAAATCGTTGAGATGAAACCATTTATCTCCTTCATTTTTTAACAGATTATAAAAAAACTGCTGCTTTGCAATACAAACGAAAATAATTTGGTATTGTTACTTTAAAAACTATATATTATTTTTATTACAAAAAAATAAAAACACGAGTAGCGGAGTAGCGCGTAGAGGTGTAGTTAGCTCCGTTTGTATGCACAAGATCATTGGCATGTATGCAAGCCTTAATATTTGAGGAAAGTCCTCAAGATTGTATACGAGAGGCTGCAGGTTGTTAGATAATCCATCTTAATACTAAAGGATCTTACCTGTAGAACCACTCTTTATACTATGACCAAGTCGGATTACCTACTAACCTTGCACACCAAACCTACTCCTCTGTGCTGCCGTGATATACCTACCTATGCATATTTTATTATGAGAATTTCCACACAAAAAGACGAAATCTCCATGATAGTAGCAACCTGTTGCTATTTACAAAACAGATAAAAGCCTGGTGCTGCCAAAAAATCTAATAAAAAAGTGGCACGAAGTTCCGCAGCGTGTTGGTCACTTGAGCAACAAAACGGTGTTTCACGATCATAACATGACCACGTGCGCGATGTAACGAGGCACTAAAAACTTCGCACATTGCCGTCAAAGCCTAACAACTAAAGAATTACACTATTTAGTACAATAATATACATAATATTATATTATATTTTACTCTACACCAAAATTGTAGGACACTTTTTTACAGTATGGTTGCTGTCCTTGGTCAGGTGTGGTTTTGGGTTGACATTTCAACATCTGAATATTTCCTTTTGTAAAAAAACTTGAATTCAATCTAGCAGCAAAAACGACAGACTTAGAAAGGTTCACAAACATACCAATTAGAACCCAGTTTATATCTGGATCAAAACGTTAAACGTTACTACTGAAATATCTACTAACTACAACTTAAAAAGACTTAGACAGGTTCACAAACATACCAATTAGAACCCAGTTTATATCTGGATCAAAACGTTAAACGTTACTACTGAAATATCTACTAACTACAAACCTAATAATAAATATTCTTTAACATTTAACACGTCGACTCAATAATAATAATACGCTTGATTGCACATCTGAATATGACAAGTGTACGTACTAAATACGGCAGCTTTATGAAATTCGTCGTACTACTACCTAGTACGACATTTCAATTTCGAAGTGACGATGTGAAGCCCCAAGCCTGTTAATGACGGATTGCTGCATCCAGCACCGTTAATTGAATTTTGAATTAAGAAACATTCCTCGAATACAACAGACTCAATTATACTTAATTTACATTATAAACGTTAATGCAAGTCGAACCCAAATTTTAAATTAATTCAAAGATACAATGAACTTTCAGAATAATTTAATTCATTTAACAAGGTATATATAAAAAGTGATTTAAAATACAAGCAGGTTAAAATGCCTTAAAAGAGTAACTTTAAATACAACTCTACCTAAAGGCTTCACACCATATTTTTGACATGAAACAGCCAGTAGTGATGCATTTGTACATAAATGTCACCAAAAAAGGTTTCATCACTTTTTAGGGTTCCGTACCTCAAAAGGAAAAAACGGAACCCTTATAGGATCACTTTGTTTTCCGTTCGTCCGTCCACCTGTCTGTCGAGTCCCTTTATCTCGGGAACGTATGTATGAAGGTATCGAGTTGAAATGGGGTTGGCAAGTGAAAGCTGATCTCAGATGGCGCCACCACTACACGAATCTTTGTCAAAGTGAAATACATACATTAGTCTGTGATTCCAGTCTTTATGATTAATTTGTTCGTTTGTTTGTGTATTTTAGGCAGTCTGATTTCTTTTAAGGTTTAGAAAATCGAATTTACTATAGGTTATGTAACGTTATGTGATGCAGGTAGGTTTGGGATCGTACAAATAATTGGAGATAGTTTTTGACGATCTAAACAAACTGAAAGTAATCATTTACCTAAGTATTTACTCATCTTTTCATCAAAAACTGCTTTGTTATTGGTATGTGCGCTACTAGCGCCACTTTGACAGTTGTCGGCCCCATTAAAAGCATATACTCAAGTCCCATGAAGCTGTGAAAAAATCAAATTTCTAAGTGAACGTTAAAAAAGATGCCGCAAATAAACTTACATTTTGGCACTCTAAAGAGAATCAAAATTTGTTGGGCATTTCCCGTCAACCTAGAACTATGACATTTGGCAAGTAATACTGTCTTATACTAAAAGTATAGGGAATAATCTGAAAACAAAATATTTGTTATTAAATCATAAAAAATATATTCTTTATTTAAAGTAATATGTACAGTCAACAAATCTATTAGGTAAACAGGCAAAAATATTCATTTTTCCACTACACTGCCAATATTCATTTCTAATGTGTGCATTATAATTTTTTAAGCTTATGACATACTTACGAGTGTGGTGTACAATAAATGTCTACTCAGCGCACTTACAACATTATTTAAAAATAGTTGCAAGTTAGCTGCCTGCATACCTAATAGATTTGTTGACTGTACCTACAAATTTGTACGGAACTCTCGGTAGGCGAGTCCGACTCGCACTTGTCCGGTTTTTTCATACGGCAAACAAATATTGAAAAACTTTTTACCGAAATAAATAAGCAAATACGAGTAGTTAATGCACAATGTGACACTATCGTTACATATAAATGTGCTACTGTTAGAGATAACATTTTGGGAAACTCCATTCAAGTTCAACCTGTTTTGACGTTCAGTGATGCATTAACAAAGGAATTCCAGTGAGCCACTAAAGCTGGAGTTCTCAGTGTGTGTATTCTTATACATTCTTCATATTATATCTTGACCACAGTGGAGCAGTCGTCAGTAAGAAAAATAAATTGTTGTTTTTAGTATCGGCTACTTTGGTATAGACCAAAATTTAATGTCTTTGGTACAGACATACAGAGGACCTTTTTATCAAGATAAATTGCAAAAAAGGTAAGTACTAAATATCTACACAGATGGAGGGAATAGTGGCTCAGAATATACGTTACAAGAAAATACAGTGCAGGAAAATAGATCTTTGTAACTATACCACAGAGAAAACATGTAGATTAGGTTCCTTAAATAGGAGTTACAAAATAGGTGGTGTTCGAGCCATGCTTCGTTTTCAAATACAAATAAGCTGCATTAAGGATACACGAAAACTCGCCAGAGTGCTGCAGCGAGCTTACAACGGGGCTTTTCAATCATATGTTACTAGCTCTTATCACCATCCACGGTTTCAGCTATAACTAAATGTAGAAATACCTACGTAAAAGTAAGACTTTAATACCTATTGACCTTTCCTGAAAGGTTACATATATTTAAGTACCCCGTAAAATAAAAGTAATAAAATACTTTCTGATAGTTTTAGTTGAGCTACTGCCTTATTTTCTGTGAATCAAACAGCTGACTTTTCCCATGCACGGTCGGTCTTTGCAACATCTTTCATTTCAGTGATTTAATATCACAAGAAAACATAATATTTTAGAAAACCACGGGACTCCAGCTCGTGCATTTTTGTATAAACGTGCATTTTAAATCTTTACTAAAGCCTTGTTTACATGAAAATCCACAAAGTAAACAGTTACAATAAAAATTGTTTGCTCAACGAAAAGTCACCTGAGTGTGAATCATCAACTACTGGACGATATTGTGATAACGATAATGCAAATATTGGTTATAAATTTTGGCTACTTCCCTAATTTTAATGATAAATGATGCTCAAATACTGTTTTTTTTTTAAGTTAGAAAAAAATATCATCCTTAAACTTTAACATAGGAGCTCGTTCCCATTAGGGTCATCTCACACCGAGACGCGACGCGACGCAAAATATAACTGTATTTCCTACACGAAAAGATACACATTTCATTGTGAGAGTTCCAAATACGTTGCACCATGCAGCGCTGTGCCTCGTGACGCCAGCGGTGCATCGCCAGTACGCGCAGCGCGCAAGAGCGGCGCTGCGCCTTGCGAAGCAGCGCAACGCCGCGAGGCGCAGCCGAGACCGCCGTGGTGACTTGTCTCTACTATTTCCGTCCAGACTTCGTGTAGAATTGATGCAGTTCGGTCGAGTGCTCGAGTGAAATTATGATGATAGATTGGGATCTTGTTATAATCGGACTTCTTCCAGAAGAACAAGAAGAAAACAAAAATAAAATTAAAAGAAAGCAGACACGTTCCGCTGCGCCACGCGGCATCTTGCTGCGCAGCGAGGTGTCGTGTTGCCAACGATTTTACTATATGCCTTGTGACGTTGCGATGTGTCTCACAGCGGCGCGCAGCGCAGCGCAGCGCAACGTCGCATCTCGGTGTGAGCTGACCCTTAGGACCAATCTAGTTTGCACGAAAGTAGCAGCCGATCTATTCTGTAAACATCTTGTGAAAATTTGGGTCTAATGAGCTGTAATTTCGCTTTCACCCGATAGATTCAAGGCTCTCTTTAATGTTACTCTAGTTATTGAGGGTTTCATTATTATAGCACTACCATCATAACTTGTTAAGGATTTTATACATATAATAACACTACCATCCACTCAAAAACCCAACCCTAAAATGACCGACGCTATTAAATTTTCCAGGTGGCATAGCGGTGCTGGCATGCAACGCGACAGCCGCGCGACACTGGGCGAGGGCAGGCTGGAAGCTGAACAACAACCCCGCTTCCACGGCCTACCGCGTCATGTGGTCGGCGGTCGAACCCGCCCTCTTCGCCTATACTGGGACCTTTTTCGTGGTAGGTATATTGATTACACTTCTGCCAGCGCCCGCGTGGTCCCTAGGGAACATATTCCCGGGATATAATAACTTTTGTCTTTGAATAGTAGCCTTTGTCCTTTCTCAGGGTCTTTTTTTTTAAGGATGGGAAATCATCAAATGACTCCTCCCTCTCTGGGTGAAGCAAGAGGGAGTGTCAGACTCTTACTGACTAAAACCCATCCGTGTTCCTCCTGGTGCCCTTTGCGTTCCAAGGCTACGGCACCTCTTTCGAACAGATTCCGCAGCCCCAGCAGGCACCTGCCTTAGCGGGCCCCGTCTTCCACGCTGAGATCTCTTTGAGGCGCGCTGGGATCGCAGCGCGCCGCCGACCCAGGCCTAGTTCTGATCAGACGGCGAGCCACCCACTGCTCGCCGTCCGCAGGCCCTCGCCTACGGCGGCCGGGAATCGTCCTGCGACTCCCGACGCCTGGGGCGTCTTCTTCTGTTGCGGCGACTGGGACGTGAGGTTTCCCTCTCTCTCACACGTTCGGCCTCCTCCTTTGCTAGCATTACTGCTTCGCAGAAGGAGGTGATAGCTTCCCATTCCTCCTCGCTCCGGACCAAAGATTGAACCAAGGCCGGTCGCGAGAGGTCGCCGCCGCCGATCGCCTCGACGAGGACCCGGCGGTGCTCCGCCCAAGCAGGGCAGACCTCCACCGTATGCTCCACCGTGTCCTCCGGGCGATCCTCGCAGTCATGACAGGCACTATCTTACCTAATAGTAAGCAATGATGTGGTCAACGATTTAGCACGCTTGCCAGAAATAACTTATTCAATATTAACTGAATGGGTTCTTGGTTATTACCAAATTAGCGTGGGCCCAAATTTTAACTATATTATTTTAAGTAGTATTTTGGGACATCAAAAAGAAGTCAAAGTGCAGTGAACAAAAAAGCTGTAGTAATATTTTGATCAATTTGATCAACAATTCCATGAATTTCTGAGGGCTTAGCACAAATATTTTGACGTCGGGTTGCAGTATTTTTTTACTCAAAATTCACTGACGGTACTCTATAATTATGTCAAAATATTCGTGCTAGGCCCTCAGTATCGCTACCAAATAAAGGAAAATATTATTTGAAGAACACAGGGAAAGAACGATGAGTCATTCTAAAACTGCCTATGAGTAAGTAGCGCCATCTTGTTCTCAAGATGCTAAGCTTCCTTATCCCGCAATAGGATAAGGGTTAAAACATACAAAGTCCCGAAAAATTACCTTTTATTTTTTGCAGTAAAGTTTTTAGTGATCATAGGCCTAGACTTTGACCCTCCTGCGCGTGAAAATAGTCGATAGGTAGTCGTGTCCTCGTTGGCGGTGGGGAAAATAGTCGATAGGTAGTCGTGTCCTCGTTGGTGGTGGGGCAAATAGTCGATAGGTAGTCGTGTCCTCGTTGGTGGTGGGGCAAATAGTCGATAGGTAGTCGTGTCCTCGTTGGCGGTGGGGAAAATAGTCGATAGGTAGTCGTGTCCTCGTTGGTGGTGGGGCAAATAGTCGATAGGTAGTCGTGTCCTCGTTGGTGGTGGGGCAAATAGTCGATAGGTAGTCGTGTCCTCGTTGGTGGTGGGGCAAATAGTCGATAGGTAGTCGTGTCCTCGTTGGCGGTGGGGAAAATAGTCGATAGGTAGTCGTGTCCTCGTTGGCGGTGGGGAAAATAGTCAATAGGTAGTCGTGTCCTCGTTGGTGGTGGGGAAAATAGTCGATAGGTAGTCGTGTCCTCGTTGGTGGTGGGGTAAATAGTCGATAGGTAGTCGTGTCCTCGTTGGTGGTGGGGAAAATAGTCGATAGGTAGTCGTGTCCTCGTTGGTGGTGGGGAAAATAGTCGATAGGTAGTCGTGTCCTCGTTGGCGGTGGGGAAAATAGTCGATAGGTAGTCGTGTCCTCGTTGGTGGTGGGGAAAATAGTCGATAGGTAGTCGTGTCCTCGTTGGTGGTGGGGCAAATAGTCGATAGGTAGTCGTGTCCTCGTTGGTGGTGGGGCAAATAGTCGATAGGTAGTCGTGTCCTCGTTGGCGGTGGGGAAAATAGTCGATAGGTAGTCGTGTCCTCGTTGGCGGTGGGGAAAATAGTCGATAGGTAGTCGTGTCCTCGTTGGCGGTGGGGAAAATAGTCGATAGGTAGTCGTGTCCTCGTTGGCGGTGGGGAAAATAGTCGATAGGTAGTCGTGTCCTCGTTGGTGGTGAGGCAAATGCCTTGTGATAAAATTATTATGTCACACGATATTATAATATCAATGTAATAAAAGCTTATCTCCTTAAAATTGATATGTAAGTACGAAGTAATAATGTGACATTTTTCATTGCAGATACATTCAGAGATATCGAAAGTGATGCTCGTTGGGTTCGGCATTCTGTTTGTCTGCCTGGCGGTCCGACTGATCGTGGCGTTCTTCGTGTGCTCCACGTTATCAATAAGAGAGAGATTGTTCGTCTGCTGCACTTGGGTACCAAAGTCTATTGTAGAGGTATGTATCTGAAAACAACGAAAAAAAAACAATAATGATTTTGATCTAAATTTTGTTGTGATGAGGACTCTATACTCACAGCCATCTATAATTTGAAAACAACAGGGCCCAAGACTTTCCCCAGAAAGACAAATAACGATAATTGATGATTCATTCATTTCTCTGTCATCTCTGACATAGACTAGAGTCAAGAGCAAACCCATAACAAACAAATAAATAATAATAATTTATCACCGTTGCCCGTTGAATTTTGGTGATCCGAGCATCAGAAAGAAATCAGAGTTCTTTCCTTCAGCCAGCGGTATTCATAATCGGTAATTTTCATTGGTGTAAAATGAAAATTATTTCAGTGTTCTAGCTAAATAACCAAATGTAAGTGTATGTGTAATGTCCAATTTCGAACCTATAGTCGGAGCAACCACTAAGCCTCCAAGGCTTTTAAAATACTTTCTAGTAAACGTTAAATCTGTTTGGATAATATAGTCTTAATATTGTTTCGGATAATGAGCAGCGAGCGAAGACATCGCTTCCAGTTAAGCCTTCCGTCCTAATGGATTTAAATGCGAGACCTTGACCCGTCACCTAAAGTTCTCACCCAGGGCTTACCTTTAACCATAATATCTTAATGAATAATTGAGTTTAGAAGTAATTTGTAATCTTCATCTAAGACTAGACTTTTAGCCAAGTTTGCTGGGGCTGGTTTTTAACTAATTGCGACCAAATTGTGAACTGTTTTCGGAAGTTCAGAGTAATTTGAGTTACCTAAGGGAATCTATGTTCCTTCCCATCATGTAATTGGCAGATTTACTCGTCAAATTGACTAGTTCCTATAGTGCTATGATTGGGCACTATTATTATAAAATGGCTGTGATACCTGGTTACCTAATCACACAATATTCGTACCTACCTTCATCCGAAGAGGATTCAGCGACCCAACTCACCGCATCGATTCGATAGATCGATTACTATCACATAAAGGAATCAAATCGCGCTATAGTGAGACGGTCATTGCACCGCAATGGGTGCATAGCCTTAGTTTGTAGCTTGTCAGTTCAGTATGTATTGCCTTGGATCGTTGTCAATTCTGCCGGTCGAATCTATAAACATGTCGAAGTGAAGGTTTGAGAGAAGTGATCATGAAGTGAGCAGTTATTCCATCTTGATTACTTGGATTGACCGCTCACTTCGTGATCACTGTGTGTCGGTTGGTTAGTCTTTTTTCGGTATTCGAAATTTCCGAGTATCGAGTAAAATGGAATGTAATTGGAGAGATATACAGAGTTGATACGACAGAGGGGCATTAAATTAAACTACGTATACTATACGTGTTCAGTATTAATTCGATACGGTACAAAAACGAAAAGCGCCATAAATGAGAAAATATTTTTTTCAAACAAACTAAATAGCTTGCAAATCCGAATAAAACGCAACCACCCTTTGTAAAAAAATTACACTGACCTTAGATACCGCTAGGTAACAAAGCGGCAACGTCGCGCGCGCGCCGGAGCGCGGTGTGCCGGTGTGCGGTATCTCGTGTGCTCGGCGGGGGCCGGGCCGGGGTGGCAGCCGGCGACTTAGGCCTCCGCTCGCACTGGCTTTTATGTTAGGTAACGTTTCGAAGTACGCGCACAAAAACAAACACACTAAATTTTTTAATTTTCGATGTGTCCTCCATTCACATTGATGCACAAATTATACCGACGGAGAATATTGTTATTTTTCTAATTAGATCACTGTCCGTCGCTAAGCACTTTAATTTGTGAAATGCTAAAATAATCCTATTTTTAACTCATCAATTGTATTTACCTCTGAGGCATACACTTCACCCTTAATGTAACCCCACAAAAAGAAATCCATAGGAGTGAGGTCCGGAGATACTAATACTAAATAATAATAATCCCAAGTTACGTGTCCTATCATCATAAAAAACAGTCAATCACAAAAAAAAAACACTAATACTAAATAATAATAATCCCAAGTTACGTGTCCTCTCACAATAACAAAATAAAATCACAATTGTTTGCGCGCGAATTCCACAAACCGTACGTTCCGAAACGACAACGTCGGCGCACTGAATCACTGAATAGAGGCCCCACTTTACCGATCGCAAAAAAACAAGGATGCAACAAACTGACCTATTTCTGTTTCTTTCAAATGTGTCGCTTTCGTAGTGAAAGTGCAAGTGTGTGTGTATTCATTGCTTCCTTGTTTGCATTGCCAATTTTTAGTGAATGTCCTTCGACATGCGTCAGAGCGGCAACAACGCATCGTAGATTCATCGTTCTAAGGTGCATGACCTATGCTTAGACGATAATTAGCTGTTAGAAAAGATACATCGTGTTCAAACCGTGCAAAAACTTTAAAAATCATTTGCGACTAAACTACTGCTCCTAATTAATTTATTTTTGGTACAGAGCTTGAAAATGGTACCTAGTATAGGCAGTTTAAAGGAAAGCCCCTCTGTCGTATCAACGTTGTATGTACAGGAGTGGACTGCTCGACCGTGAGGTCAATGATGGCAGTTTCCTTCACATTATAACATGTTTAACAAGCTTCTTTGTTCAAAATTCTAATAAAACCTGCTTTTACTCTTTGCAGGCTGTGTTATGTCCAGTAGCAATAAACGCGCTGATTGCTCGCGGTGACCCTGACGATGTTCGAATGGAGTATGCAGAGACTCTGATGAGGCTCATCGTGCAGGCCATACTGATCACGACACCCATCGGCTTCCTACTCACCAACCATTTAGGACCGATTCTGCTGAAAGAAAAGCATAAAAAATGTGAAAACGGTAATTACACAAATAGACAAATTTTTTAATAGCAATAATTCCCAAGGGAACATATGTCCTTGACGTAGACTATATCCTATTCCAGGACATGGATGACAATGATTTATCCAAAACCACTAAGATGATAAGAGGTAACAAACATACAGAGTAACTTGCACAAATAATTTATTCATGTATAACACTTAGAACAGAAATGAATAAACACAAATAGAAGAGAACAAAGACGAGGAGCTCGTGGCTAAATAATAACAGCCGCACGGGTCGATATTCAAGGTTAAGCAACGCTTGCCTAGGTTGGTCTGTGGATGGGTGACCATCTTAACATACCGAGTTTCCTCCGTGCCTCGAAAAGCACGTTAAGCCGTTGATCCCAGCTGTCATTTGTAGATCTTTGGCAGTCGTTATGGATAGTTAGAAGCCAGTAAATCTGACTCCAGTTTTGTCATGAAGTACCGTGTTACCCAGTTAATAGCTTGTGGAGGTCTGGTAAGGCAGCCACTCCTCGTAAAATACTGGTATTCAGTTAAATCCGGCTTGACTGGAAGCCGACCCCAATATAGTTGGGAAAAGGCTAGGCAGATGATGAAAAGAGAACAAAGAAGTTGTAAATAGTATTATTACCATGGATTTAAATTTCATGCACAAGTGAAATCCAATTAACTCACTGGTGACCATTTTACAATCCTATAACTAAAGGGATAACAATATTTATCTAGAAAAATATGCATAAGAATCTTCGTAAATCATCTACTGTGTAAATATCTTGTACTCTATGTACTGTTGACTATAAACAGTAAAGCCTTTCTAACAAAAAGAAATGAATGAATAACATTTAATGTTCTGAAAAACAGTCTGATAAGGTTATTAAAACTCTGTGTACCGGCCAATCACATAAGATTCTTGACAAATGGTAAAAGTTAAGGAGGAAACGAGTTGTTAACATGTTGGCGACGGTCCAACAAATACTTTTGCATCATTGCAATCTTTAAAGCTCCACGCTATTACAGCATTTTACTTGAGACACATTGCTCCAGAACCTTTCAGGAAGAATAGTAATAATACAAATGTACGATACAATAAGGTTAAATGAACTACTAAAGTTTTACCCAATTCTCATTGTTCGTAGAAAAACTTTCACGTTAATTTGAAAGTAAAAGAAAAGTTTAATAGTATCACCTGTTTAGTTTTCCTTTGTTTGCTTGTCCATAGAAACTGGGATAATGGACATTAGTTCTAAAATCAAGATTTTTGTGGCCTCTATTGTTACGATTAATTTTCAGCATAGAGTTGTTAGAATTCCATTTGTGGTTTATAACAGTTTTTAAATGTTGTTTATTTTTTACGTGAAATGCTGGTATTTAGCTGAATCCAGCTTGACCGAGAGCCGACCCCAATATTATTGCGTTTTATGTTAGGAGTCCATTTGTTGTTTAAAACAGCTTTATTTCAGGAATGTTTCTACTATTTTAAGTACTAACAATGTTTTATTTTGTTTCAGAATCTGAATCATGATAGAATATAATCTACTAAAGGATCTCATTATTTAATTTATTGTTATACAAACTCCGTACTTATTGCCATGACGTCGTCCTCGGATAATAGCCCACTTCTCTAGGGCTAAGATCTATAGGGTATAAGGGGACGTCTGTGAGATTATTACAGGATAAGTGGCTTTCGACCAACGCGCACTAAACTGATGACATTATACTTTTAAATCCTTTTCTTTGCCGCTCTGTGTAAAACCAGGAATACACGTGCTAATAACTTTTAAAGTCATCATGGCATCGACACACACAATGTTTGTTTGCGTGATCTTGAAGCTTATAATTCTGGTTTAAAATCAAAACTCGACATAATAAAGATAAAAAAACACTTAGGTAATTAATTGTGAGTGTTGATTGCCGAAACCACATCGGGGTCCGCGAAGGTTCGTGTTTTCAGCCCCGATAAAGTCTCAGTCCGAATCATAAACGGTTGACAACTTGAGTCTCGCAATAGCAACCGTTTTTTATTTTGACAGTTCGACAGTAAGTGTTATACATAGTCAGTCTAATTCATAACAATATCGGAATATTTTTAGCAACTGGTTAACAAAATTCTCTGAAGAGTTTGGAATTAAAAAGTGTCAGAGATTTTATGAATGAGACTGTGTTGTGTATGTTTAAAAATCTCATTGCTATGTTAGTCGGCTGACTTTATGAAAATTGGTATTGTGAAAAAAGAGCTACTGTCGAGATTATTATAGATATGTAAACTTAAATCTCTGCTATTGAAATTACTTCACTATATTTTAGTTATGTAGTTTCGCTGAATCAAATGCAGCATTTTCTCAAAGTGATTCAAAGTCATTGATCTTATATGATAATCTGTTAATTATTACCTATAAATATTTAGAGTAAGCTTTTCTTTATTTTATATATACATTCAGTCAAAAAAGTATCGGGAATGGATGATTTGTTTATGGTTCCAAATTCAAATTTTTGTTTTTTTGTAGTTGTTAGATTGGCACAACTGTTTTCCATTTTGGCGCGGAGTTTGAGTTGCATCTGTTATTTATATTAAATACAGTGCTGGTTTTAGTAATATCATATATAGTGTGTATTGCGAATTTCATAATGGACAAAAATATCGAACAAAGAGTTTGTCTTAAATTTTGCATCGCCAATGGAATTTCGTGTTCGGAGTCACTGAAAATGTTACAGAAGGCTTGCGGTGAATCGACTTTATCAAAAACTCGTGCTTATGAGTGGTTCAAAGCGTTCAAAAGCGGTCGAGATGTGATGGAAGATTTGCCATGCTCTGGTAGGCCGTCAACGTCTGCAACTGAAGTTAACATCGCAAAAGTGAAGGAAATAGTGACTGAAAATCCCCATTCAACTCTGAGAGAGATAGCCGCCGAACTTTCTGTATCTCACGAGTCGATCCGTACCATTTTAACTAATCATTTGGGTATGAAACATGTTGCTGCTCGGCTAGTCCCAAAAGATCTGAATTTTCTCCAAAAACTCAATCGCATGAAAGTCGCTGAGGACATGCTAGAACGAGTCAGTTCGGACCCAACATTCATGAAACGCATTGTTACTGGTGACGAGACGTGGGTTTACGAGTTTGACATGCAAACTAGTCAACAAGCTTCGGAGTGGCGCCTTCCAACTGAACCGAAACCGAAAAAACCACGCCAAAGTCGATCAAAAGTCAAAGTCATGTTGACTGTTTTCTTTGACTATCGCGGTGTTGTGCACTCTGAATTCTTACCGGAAGGTCTAACGGTAAATAAAGAATATTATTTGAGCGTTATGCGGCGTTTAAGAGAGCAAATTCGACGAAAAAGGCCAGATTTGTGGAAAGAAAATTCTTGGATTTTGCACCACGACAATGCGCCTTCGCACAAGGCTATCATTGTGAACGAAGTTTTAACCAAACACTCAACAAATACCATCCAGCAACCACCATATTCACCAGATATGGCTCCTGCTGACTTTTTTATTTTTCCTAAACTCAAATTACCACTTCGTGGCACCCGTTTTCAATCGATAGAAGACATAAAGGAGAATTCGCGGCGAGAACTGAACTCAATTCCGGAAATAGCTTTTAAAAAATGTTTTGATGAATGGATTATTCGTTGGCGCAAGTGTATCGTTTCTAATGGAGCATACTTTGAAGGTGATAAAATAAATTTGGATGAATAACAGACATTTTGTGTATTATTGATCTTTTCCCGGTACTTTCTTGACAGAGTAGTAAGTTAGTTAGAATAAAATAATAAGATTGTAAATAAAATATTTTTAAAATATTTGAAAACCACGTTTCATTTTATCACCTATATTGAAACGGCTTGTGTTTAAACACCGCCCAAAAAAGTACCTATTTTACTACCAAAAAAGTTCTAAACGGTTACCAAAACAGATAAATGGTCACCAAATAATATTCGAGAAGTAGCGCTCGCCGGCCGCTGCCGCGGCACCGCTCGCTTCGCTCGCTCGGCTCGCGCGCGGTTGGTCACAATTCTAACCTAACCTAACCTATTTTATCCAGTTTGTAACCCCAAGCCTACATTTTATGGCAATCACAGTTGAGTTGGATAGAATTTGGTGACCGTTGATCCATTTTGGGGCCTAGGCTTAGAGTCTTAAAAATATTATTTTTGGTGACCGTCTAAATTATACCCTATTGAAACGAGCAAAAACTAGAAATTATCTTTACTAACATATAAAGCTGATGAGTTTTTTTGTTTGTTTGAACGCGCTCATCTCAGGAACTAGGTACTTGTCCGATTTGAAAAATTATTTCAGTGTTAGATAGCCCATTTATCGAGGAAGGTTATAAGCTACATATCATCACGCTAAGAGCAATACGAGCGGAGCAGACGAAATTGCGCGGGTCAACTAGTTTCTTATAAACTTATTAACATGTAGATAGTGGTAGGCGGTGCTATAGGAACCCCGGACAAGGAAACAAAATAAACAATACAACGTGCAACATAATAAACTCTATACCTACTTGAAAAGGAATCAGTGGGTTGTTCATAATTATGAACAACTTTTACAACGCCCCAGCACTGAAATCGCAAAAGAAGAAATCGACTGCCCATAAACTGTCCGCGTAACTCGACAAAATGTACTGAACAGACTTTTTTTTTAACCCATAGTATTAGTGGTTCATAATTATCATCATCATCTGCCTAGCCTTTTCCCAACTATATTGGGGTCGGCTTCCAGTCAACCCGGATTCAGCTGAATACCAGTGCTTTACGTGGATCGGCTGCCTACCAGACCTCCACAACCCATTAACTGGGTAACACGGTACTTCATGGCAAGACTAGAGTCAGATTTACTGGCTTCTGACAATCCGTAACGACTGCCAAAGATCTACAAATGACAGCCGGGACCAACGGCTTAACGTCCTTTCCGAGGCACGGAGGAAACTCGTTATGTTAAGACGGTCACCCATCCACAGACCAACCATGGTAAGCGTTGCTTAACCTTCATGATCGACCCGTGCGGCAGTTATTATTTAGCCACGAGCTCCTTTAAAAGTGGTTCATAATGTTGAGTTGAATGACCCATTTTCAGGTGTTGAATTTATTGTGTTACACGCTGTATTATAGATTTAATTAAATACTTACTATTCTTAAAACTTTGGAAATTTTGTTTTGTAGCAGATCTAGTATTAAAGCCTGTTCCAATTTCCCAAAAAGTCTTGCCCATAAATGATGTAGAGAAAATTGAATGTATAAGGCAGTACGGAATCTTCTGGTCAAGAAATGACACCAGCCAATAGACATCAAGTAATGAAGTAAATCCTTTTTTTAATCTTTATTGACTTTAAGAGATTTTTGTACAAAAAATGACGATGACAATCCCATCGGCCCTTATACTAATGTCTTATCCTAATTATAAATTACAATTAACGCTTTGATTAAAGTAAATAAGTACTTGTAGCAGAGACAGATCTACGCTCGTTCTCTGACCATATCTTTCATAATAGACACAGGCCCTTTTTGCTAACTGCAACCAGTGAGACTATCGCTATCTTGTGTTATGTCCTGTAACTAAATCGTAAATACTCCCGTTATTACATAAAATAAAACTTCCACAGAAAATTGTAGGCACGCCGACGCCATCTATTTGCATTTTCCGGAACTAGCATGTAGATTTTCACCTTAAGTAGTTCGCGCACCGGAAGATACAAAGTCTCGATGAGCTTACAACAACTATTGCTAGATGGCGACACTTTCGCCGCGAATTTTATTTTTACGT
Organism: Lacanobia oleracea; assembly: GCA_950371165.1. Classification (NCBI taxonomy): domain Eukaryota; kingdom Metazoa; phylum Arthropoda; class Insecta; order Lepidoptera; family Noctuidae; genus Lacanobia; species Lacanobia oleracea. The sequence continues at coordinate 15,058,865 of OX493393.1, read as the reverse complement.
GGATTTCGTGTATTTGGACTTTTGAGGAGAAAATATAATTAATTTATAAGAAAACACATCTCTACACGAAAACTAATTTGAACTATTTTGTTGTATAGGTTGGTTGAATTGACTGATCAGCGAATTAGATTACCTAAGCAAATGTTTAAGTTTAGGACATGTACCCATTCCATAATTATAACTTTTTAATTCTTATTGCAACTAGTCTTATCGCTGCATAGGTACTTTTGAATGGTAACCTTTTAAAGTTAACTAAGTCCAAATATAAAGGAATGAACATTTTTTTCTAGGTCAGATACAATGATTGTGATGTGCATTAGTGTTAATGATGTTGTGATAGCGTCTCACTTAATTGTCATGCGAGATCCCTTCAATTAATAAACGGAGATCAAACGAGTGGCACAGGAGTGCGGCGCGCGCTCGCCGCGGCCGCGCCAGTCCGAGCGGACCCCGGCTGCGCACGCGACGGACACAGCTTCTGCACAGACGTAAATACTGAAACACACGTCCGCTCGCAGCACGCGCCGCCGCCGCCGTGTCACCACGCTCCCGCGCCGGTTCAAGGACTCTACGTGACCACCTCGAGGTGCTAACATAAAGGCCCTTTTCCGTCACGTAAACACCCACCTGATTTGTGTACCATTTTTTATCTGAGCTCTTTCACCTTCAACACAAATATCTTATCTCAAGCCAGCTTCCGATTGAATTGTATTCGACGTCAGTGAACATATCGGTCAATGTTTGAGTGAAACGTTAGAATGAACTTTGGAAAATATTTACGATGAAGACGCGCGATCGTCGAGCGAAGCAGGATTTTCGGGGAAAGCAGGACAAGAAGGGAGTAAAGCAGGAGATTTCACGGGGAGGCAAGCGGCAGACGAACAGCGCCGGGGTCATCGAGTCGGCTGCTGCGGCGCGCGAGCGTGTCAAGCGCTCCGGCGTGGAGGCTGTGAAGCTGCACCTGCAGGTGACCGGAGACGTCGGGAGGACATCTAGATCTGCTACATCGGTATGTTCTTATTATTATTATACCTACACAGTCCCAAAGAAGTGAAGTCATAGGTAATCTAAATTCACTGTCGTGTTTGCAAATAACGATAAATATTAATGTGTCATTTTATAACTATAAATTAATTCACAAGGAAGTAGGTACATGTATTAGTTAAACGGAACGATTGCCGGCGAACCGCGTGATTCTGACGTACCTATGCTCTGTTGAGAATCGTAGACAAAACAATCAAATTAGCGCTTCTATGTAATACGCTTGTTAACAAGACTACAGCAGGCTCATTGATGTACCACAAATTATAATACAATCGGAAATGGTGAGACAAACGTCGGGGAAGTTAGACTAGGCTCGATCTACTGTAGCTAAGGTTTGTAAACTTTCCAGCGTCTTATTACGTGACCACGTAATGGAAGAGCTCTCATTACGCAGTCTCTTCAAAAGTAGGAATTTCCTATTGCATAAACTAAAAGTAGATACCCTAGCTACCTCCAAATTAAAAAATATTTTAATCAGGCTCCTATCTAAGAAAAAAGAAGAAAGAAAGAATAACATTTAAGAAAGAAAATTCTAAGAAAATTTTAATATACGAACTGACCCTATTGTTATCTTAATACTTAAGATAAATGATAAATGCTATAGCTTTGACTTTGACGAGAAAACCATGTGATCCATTTATCACATTTACAAACGAAGATTACCTGCCGATGTTGGGGCTTACTGCTCTTATCACTGGCAGAATGGCTGAATATACCTACTTAATATTTTTTTTAATAAATCTCAGTTACCTTCTTTCTAAACTATTATTTTATATAAACAAAATAAATCATTAGGCATCAAAAAAATAATCCACATTGCTATCAATGGCAAAAGTGACGATGGGAAGAGGCCAGATGAGATGACTACAATGCGGAAGGTAGGTGGGCTTTTGGTGTGGGATGCAACATGTGTGTGCCATCCAATCTTCTTAACATGGTGGGCTGTGCTGGAGCGGCTGCTGCAGGTGCAGAAAACCTCAAACGGCGCAAATATACCAACCTAATTGGGAGCCTTTTGAGCCTTTTGGTGTTGAAACACTAGACCCATGGGTCTAAGTGCGCAACGAAGATATCAGCAAACAACTTGTCGCCTGTTCACGTGACCAACGTGGCTGGGCTTTTCTTCGGCCAAAGAATCAGCATTGCCATTCAACGCGGCAATGCTGCCGGTGTTCTAGGCACTTTTACCATTAACAGCGATGTGGACTAGTTTTTTGGCTTACCTACCTTTTTTATTTTCTATGTTTGTTTTTGTACGCGTGTTTCATGAATGTGCTAAATAAATTTTATTCTATTCTATTATTTTTTTGATGACCAATGATTTATTTAGTCTTTATACGCGTGTGTACCTACATAATGTCGTGATTATAGTCCAGTTGTTTGTAAGTCTGTACATATGGTAGAAGAAGACTGTAATTAGAACAAAAAAAAAGTTATAAAAAAACAACGTAAGTTGACTTGCAAATATTTGTGTCGTTCAAAAGTATCTGCCTAAACATTATGTTAAGAGAACATACATTATATAACATAATCAGCCTGTATTGTTACCACTGCTGGGACACAGGCCTCCTCTTTTTCGAGCGGGAGTGGGCTATAATCCACCTCGCAGGCCCAGTGCGGGTTGGTAGATGTCACATGCCTTCGAATTTTTGGTTCTAGGATATGCCGGTTTCCTCACGAGGTTTTTTAAGAAAAAAAAATGGAAACTAATTATAACTTGTATAATAACACACTTGAATAAATCAGTAGCTACTGTACAAGATTCATTGATTTTCGATAACGAGCGTAGTTTCTCGATAAGACTAGGAAAAGGAAAATTTAAGGTACTTATAATTGTTCCGTTCACTCCCACTCGTGGAAAACAGGAACGTCTTATCATAATTCAAAGTACTCGAGGTTATCTGTCTTTATTGTTCAATCAACTCATCGATAATACCCAAGTTCGAAAGTAATTAATCGATTTCATCGATTGCAGACCGCGTGTATTGCGAGATTTCTCCGAAACACAACTTTTAATTTATCAAAGTGTTTTCTAGATTTTTGCAAGTGCAGTGCAATAGTGGTTTCCTCAATATAAGTTAGCAATCGTAGTGCATTTGATCGTAGTTAAAGAAAGTGGTGAAACCTGCCCGGCGAGCTATCCAATATGCCTGACGCTAGAAACTCGTTGGTTGACGGTAGTATTACGATTATTTATTACTAGATGTTGCCCGCGACTTCGTTCGCGAGTATGTCGAAAAGCTCAATTATGTCTCTATTTAAGAAAGATCGCTAAGATAAGATATTATCATCATCATCGTCATATCAGTCGAAAGACGTCCACTGCTGGACATAAGTCTCCCCAAAATTTGGGGGTTTGCCATAATCGCCACCCTTGGCAGGCGGGTTGGCGATCGCAGTGTGTGGTGTTTAGTTTAACAGAGAAAGCTGCTGCCCATTCTCTGGCGAGTCTCGTAGTCGCCACTTACGACACCCACGGGAAGTGATGGGATAGCATTATTCTTTTACGGCACCATATGGCACCGTAAGATATACAAACAGTCAATATCTAGCGTTACTTGAACTCTCGTTATGTGGTATTACTTACATTTTTCCATCACTTACGTTAGATAGCATTCCGCGGGTGTTTATTTGTAAAAAGGCAAAAATGATTTATTTTGGCTTTAAACCGACCAAAATTATTCCATAGTTAAGAGCCTATAAAATGTTTTGTTTGTTATTTGAATATGTGCTTTACTTTATAACCACTAATGCAATAAATATGTAAAAGCAATGAATAATAATGAAGTGAATAATGAATTCTCATTGGGCATCAAAAAATTCGTTCACATTTTTCTCAATGGGAAAAGTGACAGAAAACTGGTAGCATTGCCACGTTGAATGGCAGTGCTGATTATTTCGCCGAAGAAAAGGCCAGCTATAGAACGATTGAGTTAATTAGGAGTAGGTAAATAAGCCACTGTAGGCAACAGTCCAATAACAAACGCATTAACATGAGGTACCTACATCCTACACTCATCATTAATTATACATCTTTCTAGATTGGTACTTACTGACCGAGGTGACGGAGACGGTCTATGGTGGACATGTTCTAGCTATTATTACAAAATGAGTCCTGAATTCATATTGTTTGCAATTTAAACCTCATAATGTAATGTAATGTGAAGTGTCGTATTTAATTGAGCCAGGAATGTAAAGATGCCCGATGTTTTTTCAAGGATTCTCAAAGTAAATATAAAGAGTATAAATAATCTTCTTCCACTTCCCTTCCCTTTTTCTTTTCTTTCCTTCCTTTTTTTCATTTCCAATTTCCTTTTCTTTCCTTCTTCTTCTTTTTTCTTGTTTTCTTTAAAAACCTTTTTTGTTTGTTTCAACGTTCTTAATAGTTTACGGAAAGACATATTAGATACTCAACCTGCCTGCGACCTGCAAAGCTTTTCCGTATGGCCATGTATCCTAGCACATTGGATTAAGTATAAAACTGCGAGTACTAAATAACCACTCCTTGACGATGTGCTGAGAGTACCGACTTTTCACTCAATAGCCAAATAAAAAATTTGCCTATGCCATAGCGAAAACTGCATATTATCAAAAGTTACTAATTTGCCAAAAAATAGAAAGAGTTTACATTTTACTGCAGGTTATTGCGGCACCAGCACACATAGCGCTTCTACAATATCATGATAGGTCAGCCTATAATGTTCCACTGCTTGGACACAGGCCTCCTCTCGGTGAGCGGGAGTGGGCCGTAATCCACCACGCGGGCCCAGTGCGGGTTGGTAGATGTTACATGTCTTCGAATTTTTGGTTCTAGGACATGCCGGTTTCCTCACGATGTTTTCCTTCACCGTTTTGAGAGCAGTGGTAATGGAATAATTTACACAAAGTAAAGCACCAGCCTGGGTTCGAACCTACGACCTGCAACTTGTAAGTCGCAGCCATTACCACCGGGCCACCACTGCTCCAGCTGTCACTGCTCTCTCAGGTCATAATCGAAGACGCGTAATGTGACCCAGCCAGGCAAGAAAAAGCTTGGGTAGGTAGGTACATAATGTTGCGAAGGTGAGCACTGGGTCGCGAAGATTTTTGTAAAAATCATCTCCTTCTCTTAAAATTAAAAGATAGTTGGATCCCCATTTATTTTACGCATTCTCTAGAGAAGATCAAATTTCGTATGGAATTATTACTCAGACTTCTGTTTATACGTAAAAGCTTGTTTAATTGAATTATCTGTTGGTAATAGTGGGAACCAAGGTGTATGGAATTTGGGTCATTATTGAGAAGTTCGTATTTTAGACTTCAGGTTTTGATGAGAATCAGTTAGTTAGTCCATTGAATTTTAGAAACTCCTGCTCTATAGCTTCAGCAGTTACCGATGGGATTACAATCGGGGACAAGGTTTGGTAAGAACTTTAAGCCACAACACGACAATTGGTCTACCTAGAGCCTCGATTTATTTCATTCAATCGTTCCGGGTTATCGTAAATTAGTTAGGTGTTGTAGTTAATATATTTTATTATAGTAAATAACCTTATAAACAGTAACAAATCCAATAATTATTGTTTATTTCGTATTTCTGTGATACTGAGAAAAGTGATTGATTTATTTATTTGAATTATTTCTGTTAGAAAGTTTAAAATTTTATTTTAATTTTTTTTTTTTTTTTAAACAAAATTTCTGGAAATCAAAGGTACATACTAGATTAATGCCAATGCAGTGAGGAAGAACATTGAGACATTATTGATCAACCGCTTTTTATTGAGCTTATTTATGGTATACCTATTTTCGCCATTGACTGTTTGGTTGGTTAAAAAAGTACTTATTCAAAAAAATATTCAGGTAGTTTAGTTACTCACTTTTCGAATCTTGACCAGCTATCAGCTGGGAAAGTGTTTGAGTTGAGCGCTGTTCCTTCAAATCCAACAAAAAAAATCCTCATTTTCATCCTTGATATTCAGATAGCTGTCCAAGAACTATCTTTCAGTAGATATGGGTCTCGTGATCAAGTTAATATGCGTGGTAAGAGAGTGTTAAAGTGGTTACTCTTTAGCCAAAGCGCCAGCCATAATCGACGGCCCACTTTAGATAACTGTGGAACGCAGATAACAAATGGGAAAATTGATGGAAAATCTGTAACAGGAAAAATGTACTGGTTTCTCTTGCAGTCATTTAGTATTGTTTATTAAAACTTCATGCAACACTAAGGTACAAGGACTAATAGCCTATTTTTTTTAAGGGTGGGAGTTCATCAAATGACTCCTCCCGCTCTGGGTGGAGCAGAAGGGAGTGTCAGACTCCTACTGACTAAAACCCATTCGTGTTCTCCCATCCTCATGACCTTTGCGTTCCCGAGCCGCGGTGACTCCTTCGAACAAATTCCGCAGCAGGACTTAATGCCTAGTGCTTAGTAATACAGCTCCCTGCAAAATGTCATTTTAATAATACTATTTAGTATTTATTTAGCTTTGACTCGCGGCTTTGTCCTCGTTACTTATCCCACAGGAACTATGTATTTTTCTTGGATAAAAACCGGCAGTGCGTGTTGAACTCTCACAAAAAGGGTTCCGTACCATAAAACTTATTTTTTTTTTCTCTTTATTGTAATAGCGGCTATAGAAATTCACAATCTGTGAAAATTTAAACTCTCTAAGTACCTGTTAAGGTTCTTGACAGCCCTCTGAACAGACAGATGCACGGACAGCAGAGGCGTTAGTAATAGCGTTCCGTTGGTTACCCTTTGTGTTCGGAACCCTACAAATTGCAAAATAAAATATTAATCGCATCAGTACATACTACTTACAGATTTTACCTTTTACTTGTTTCTCATATAAATCTTAATTGATAACATTTACAGTTCAAAAGAACTGATTGCTTTTGTTGGTTTAGACAGTGAAAATTTACAGATTTTTTTTAACAATTTTTAAACGTGTCAACTTACTGACACTGAGATGATTTTCCAAGGATTGTCGCTCATCATCTACCTAGCCTTTCTCCCAACTATATTCGAGTCGGCTTCCAGTCAAGCCGGATTTAGCTGAATACCAGTATTTAAGAATCTGTCGCTATGGACTCGGAAAGGCAATAATTAACCACAGATAACAGTTAGAGTCCAGATTGGCATTCATTGTTATTGTAAATGACCAGAAAACCGTTAAATTGCGGTGCCTAAACATTTATTTGGAAGTTATAGGTAATGCCTAGAAATAAACCTGTATTGGAAGGGCCATTCAGTCGCTTATCTGCCATGCGGCTCATAAAACTCGCATGTGGCAGCCTTTCCATTACATCGCAGATTTATTAGAAAATCATAAATTTTAACTTTTACGTAGGTATTTATTATTCGTGCCTCAGAAAGCATTGTAAGGGTGCCTGTCCATTGCGAGCAAGCGAGGCAGCGGAGCGAAAAAACCACCCTAAGCCTTTGGTGCCGGGTGTCATTACAGATTGTCAGATACCAGAAAATCTGACACTTGTATTGCCAAGAATATAGTGTTACCCAGATACTGAGTGCTGAAGCTCGTTACGTTGTCGGTTCATGTAAAATACTGGTACTCAGCTGCATCTGCACTGACTCGACAGGTTTCACTCAAATCTGTGTGGTTCTTTCTTCTAATGACCATCTCAGACACTAATCTGCATGGTTCTTAAAAAATTATATATTGTAATAAGTGTGAGGAAAATGTAGGACGTTATTTTTAAGGATTGACTTCATGGCGGTCTGGCAGTTTGAGTATGCTATGCGGCCTACCCAAATGTCCTTACTTTGGTATTGTTCGTCAGTTCGTTGAGCTCCTCAAAGTTCTGAGTTGAGCTGCATGATAACTGACAAATGCTTGCACTGTCTGGACAGACCCACTCAAACCTAAGTGGAGCTTGCGTCTGAGGTGGCCTCAAAAGGCCACCTCAGACGTTAACCTACATGGTTTTCATAAGTTATTGGCAATTTTATGGACCTCTGAGTTTGTTTCGGTGTTTCTTCTCAGGGTAGTCAGCTAGGAAACACCGGCCTCATCTAGATTAATATGACCAAAAACAAAATTGACGAGTAAAAGAGATACTTGTGACCTATTTTCAAAATAAATATCGTTTATCATCCGGTTAGACTGAAAGCCGACCTCAAATAGGTTTCTAGTTGGAAAAATTCTAGAAAGATTTATTGCTAAATTTTTATATACCTAAGTGCACACTTCCTGCCTGCCTGAAAAGAAAACCAGGTTATCGCTTTCTTATTGACGCATATGGATTGTTTAATAGGAACGCGATAGCTTGCTTGAGATGAAACAAATTACGCGTAATACGTACTTGGAAATATTTCACTAATACTTCACCGGAACAGACAAAATAATAATATAAAGTTACAATTAGTTCTGAATTAATTGAACACGAACAATGACAGCTAATTACGTATCCATACCTAATTTGCTGGTAAACATCGAATGCGCCACTATAATTAACCAAAACAAACAGACAATCTGAAAATACAACAGTTTTGGATAAATTGTTTTATTAAACAGCACCAGTTATGAAAAGATATCACCATAACTGTTGGTAACTAAAAGACCTCGTCCTGTCCACAGCAGTAGGCCATTGGGAGGCCTCTGCGAGGTCGGATGACCGAAATTCACTTAGATACAGTTTACACCTCTACATAGACGGTACGGTATTTAACCGAGCCAATCACTCCAAACGAAAGAGTTACCGTACTCCTACATAAGTACTTTTTAAAGATTGAATAGGTAGCAATCATCTCGTGTAAGGCACTTGTATCACCGCCGGCGAAGAAGCGAGTAGCTATCGACTATTTGCTCGCTGAGGAAAGGTACAAAAGATGTAGACCTCGTGTGAGTAAAAGTCACATACATTCATAGTCGATAGCTGGCTTTGCACGCTGCCGGCGAGCAGCTCTTACCTCTAGTTGATCGCAGCGACAAGAGCTATCAAAGATTGTACACGCTCAGCGACACTCGCTCGGGATACTCGCTTGGCGGTCAGAACTCACCAAACAGCGGTAATTTCTACCTATAGTGCGGGCCGGAACGAGTATTGCGAGTAAAAGCCCGTCGCACAAAACTATCGAAACTTGACACTCGGTACTCGCTGCGTCAACTCGTTTTGAGCTTGAAGCCGGCGATCAGCGAGTAGCCAGTTTGAAGCTCGCTACTCGCTGATCGCCAGCGGTGAGACTACTGCCTAAATTCGGTCCTTAAGGTGAATGCTCCAGGGTAGCCCGCGAAATTCAAATATTTTTATGTTTTTTGTTGTTGATAGCCAGAGGCTGCCCGCAGGGGGGTGTGCTCTCCCCTCTTCTGTGGAATCTGGTAATTGATGACCTGATCACCAAACTCAACGCACATCGTTACTACACAATAGGTTATGCTGACGACCTCGCAATCCTAGTGTCAGGGAAAGTGACTGGAACGATCTGCAACCTTACTCAACAAGCACTACGCATCGTGGAAAGATGGTGCGACGAATATGATCTGTCGGTAAACCCCACGAAAACTGAATTAGTCATGTTCACTCAAAAGCGAGCACTAGGCCACTACCGGCTACCTATGCTCTTCAATACAGAGCTCCAGCTGTCTAACGAGGTAAAGTATCTAGGCGTCATCCTAGACAGTAAGTTAAGCTGGAGTAATCACCTAGACTACAAACTAAACAGGGCCTGCATTACCTTCTGGCAATGCAGGAAAATGATAGGGAAGAAGTGGGGCCTATCTCCCAAAATAATACTATGGCTGTACAGCGCAGTAATTCGGCCCATGGTAACCTACGGGGCCGTGGTGTGGTGGCCACGCTCAAAGCTAGCTACAGCCGTAAACAAGTTACAACACATGCAAAGGCTGGCCTGCATGGCAACGACGGGCTGCATGAGGACTACTCCAACTGCGGCGCTGGAAGCCATGCTGGGGCTCCCTCCGCTACACTTGTTTATACAACAGGAAGCGACGATGGCAGCAGTACGCCTTAAAACATTAGGTCTCTGGAGTAAGAGAGACACACGACACACCGCTCTGCTCGAGGAGCTCAACAATGAACTCCCCATAACAAAGGCAATCAATGACCGGGTGCCCAAGCAATTTATCTTCGATAAAAAATACAAAATCCAATTGCATGAGGATCATCGGTGTGAGGGGCTCTGCCCCGCCGAGCTGCGGATCTTCACCGATGGATCAAAAACAGGTACAGGTACTGGTGCGGGAATCTTCTCAGAGGATCTCAATATCCACATAGCCACACCATTGGGGGTCCACAACACAGTGTTCCAGGCTGAATGCATGGGCGTTTCTCTGGCGGCATCGGCCATCCTAACCGGGGAAGTTAGGGACCACTCAATACGCATACTCTCGGACAGCATGGCTGTCCTGCAAGCTCTGAACAGCCACACAGTAAACTCTGGGTTGATTCTCGAGTGTCACCAACGTCTAAACCAGGTTGGTAGACACAACAAAGTAACCATTCAATGGATCAAGGGACACAGTGAATCTCGAGGCAACGACGCTGCGGATGAACTCGCCCGAAGGGGGTCGAGTTTGTCAGCAATGGGACCTGAGCCCATCGTGCCGCTGCCTTTCGGGTACTTGCGCAATCTGGTAAGGAAACGCACCGGAGATAAACATCACAAGCTATGGGCTGACCATAGTGAGTGTAGGCAGGCCAAGGAGGCACTTCCCTCTATAAATGGCCGTTTCACAAAACAAGCCCTAAGACTGACTAAACAACAGTTGCGTTCAGTCACAGCCGTAACAACTGGCCATGGGTCTTTTAATAAACACCTCTATGCTATAGGAGTCACTGACAGCCCGCTATGCAGAGCCTGCATGGAGGAGAATGAGACAGCAGCACACCTGCTTCTAAGCTGCCCGGTGGTTGCGGATTACAGGGCAAAGTACTTCGGAAACCCAGGTACCCTCTGCGAGATAGTAACACCAAGGCGTTGCTGGCCTTCCTTGGGGAGCTGGGGTGGATCGAATGACGCATTTGTCCCACCTACACGCAAAATACGCGCTTAGTCGTGGAGTTGCGGAAACCAGCCCGATTTACATACATACATACATGTTTTTTGCAATTTGCCGGTCAGTGTGAAGCTGTATGTGGACCAAATCCAGTCCGAATCTGTAGTCCGAAAGAATGATTATTTCTGAAATATTTATTCTTTCGAACTACATGAACTTAGAGGGCTATATTGATGATTAAAATGGTTATAATTCTTTAGATAAATACGCGTTACGGTCGCGGAACGCATTTGGTCCACATACAGCTTCACACTGACCGGCAAATTGCAAAAAACATAAAAATATTTGAATTTCGCGGGCTACCCTGGAGCATCCACCTTAAGTACGGAATCCATCACATTCGGAACTCAATCCCAATACGTAAACAAACACATTTTGATACGCAATCGAGTAAACTCACGTGATAACAAGCCAATGTGACGGCCACTTCAATCTGTCCAGCTGCTTGAAAAAATATCAGATTATCTATTAGAGATATTTTTTAACAAGCACTCTTATTTGTATAGAACTATCATTCAATCATCCGTAGCAGTTACTAGTGTCCACCTACCGATGTGTTCTAGAAATTAAAACAAGCCAATTGGTTGTAAAGTGAACAAATATAAGTAGTAATTATGAATTAGTTCAAGTAATTTTCTTGCTGCTAATTGTTTACGGCAACTTAGCTCCGGTAGTGTTAATAGGATAATCGCACACTTGGCGGGAGCGCGGTGGATTGTACAAATATTTTAAATAAAGGTATGTATATATGCTTGTGTAATTAGTGTTGAATTGTTCTAACTATGTTTTAATTATAAGAAACTTAGTTATACTAGCAACAGACTGATTTCTTACCTCATCACATTCGATTGTGTTATCTTCTTTTCGCCACAGATTAAAAAGAACAGCCAAGTCTCATTTTAGATTATCTTTTAAATTAATATTATTAAAAATACAAAAATAAAACTACACACAAAAGTATGTGATGTCATCATCATCTGCCTAGCCTTTTCCCAACTATATTGAGGTCGGCTTCCAGTCAAACCGGATTCAGCTGAACAGTCACCGGACCAGTGTTTTACGCGGAGCGGCTGCCTACCAGACCTCCACAACCCCAAATATTTATAGATAGATTGTGCTTTTCGAGGCACGGAAGAAACTCGGTACGTTAAGATGGTCACCTATCCACAGACCATCCGTTTCGAATATTAAATGAATATAAACTGAAGATTCTAATTGTATCCGGGTAACGTGACCAACTTTAACTTAATAATGCAAATTCACGCTTTAATCATATTATTTACCAACTTACTTCTTTTAACGTCACTAACATAGCTTTACAAAATCGTGAAATTGTATTTAGTGAATGTCGCGTTAGGTATTGTTTAGATTAATGCTTGAAAGTCGTGACACGTGCGTTAGGAAGCGGATCCCTTCGGAGAAGTACGTTTACTTTATTGCACCGGTTACAGGTAGATTGGTGGCTTTAACACAATTTGCATAGCATTAAGGGCTACCATGGTATCATGTGATCGATCGGCTGTGCTGCTGCTTTCAAGCTATCCATTGCTTGCAAGTGAAATCATGGCATCGGCATGGTCAGCTCATTTATTCACGCTGTCTTTCACCTAAGCCGTCATTATTTGCAAGCATTTATTTATTAATCTAGAGAGGATTCCACTATCTATACTAATACTCGTATATAATGCTGAAGAGTTTGTTTGTTTGTTTGTTTGCTTGAACGCGCTAATCTAGGAATTACTGGTCCGATTTGAAAAAATATTTCAGTGTTAGATAGCCCATTTATCGAGGAAGGCTATAGGCTATATATCATCACGCTAAGACCAAAAGGAGCGGAGCAGTAATGAAAATTGTGACGCAGACGAAGTTGCGCGGGTCAACTAGCCAACTTATAAAAAAAGGTTGGCTTCCCTCCCAACCTATTTTTTATAACTTGGGAAGGTAATTGGTTGAAGAGTACTTTACAGCATTTTAGTCCGGCAGAAAAATAGTTATGGCAGGATTTTACACATATATTATTCTAATTTTAAATGGTCGAATAAGACGCACAGCCGTTGACTGAGAGTACATTTTGTTGCGTGATGTTGTACATACCAAGTACTTAGTTACAGCCTGACATAACTACTGTAATGCATTATTGCCTAATCAAGATAACGGTAAGAATGACAAGTAGTTAAGTAGGAGCTTAATTATCAAGCACTAATGAGTAAACGCGATATGAACTCCAATACGATTAGGTAACGCAGGTCTTTTTACGACATAGACGCGGTAAAAATTTGCTAATCTTAGTTTTATATGCTGCTGATAACAGCATCACAATCGAACATCACACAAAAATTCAGTTTACAAAATATTAATTTTGTGTAATATTACGCCTCATGCATCCATAGCATACAGCACAGCAGTATGTGCATTCCATTAAGGTATATTCAATTAATGCACTTATAGGTGATACTTTAAAATCTTCACTTGGCATTTTTGCGAAACTATTCGCCCGGCAAGAAACTTCTTATTCCGGTCCATTTGTGAAACGTGTCTATTACCTCCTTACCCTGCGTCGTAGCTACTAGAGGCAGTAACATTTCACTAGTAGATACCTATATAGGCTGGCATAATTTTGCATGCATAACCACGGGCGACTAGGCGTCATTATAAACTTGCACCTTCGATTTCCGCATCCGGGCCTCACTACCTCAACTACTTTCTTCAAGCCGTCTGATCGGGGACATCCCTTATTGCGTTCACTGTTTTGCAATCATGTCATAATAGTAACCATGTCACATGACGATACTCTTTTGTCTTGTGTGCAATAAAGATGGTCGACACTTTATCTGGGAGATAGATAGCAGTACTACCAGCCTCCTCTTGACTGATATCGTGAGACTGTGAAAATCTACCTTAAGCTTTAGGGATTACGTATCGTAGACAGTAGTCGATTCATGTTTGATATCGGACTTCAGAATAAATCTTTGTACTAGTACACATGTACCATGTAAAATATTAGATACACCTTTATACTTGTCAAACAACGTTTAAAGACTTTGACGGATACAGTTATTTGACTTAAATGTACTTATAATGGTCTATGGAACTTTTCAGTACCTATAAGTTAAACATAAGACGTAAATATACTTACAGAAGACCTTACTTAAAAAAATACTACCGACTTCCAAATATAAAACACTACAAGGTACAAAATAACCTCGGAAGAAAGAAAAGAACTTTGATTTCGGAAGTCGGTGTTTTTGGTTACTATTTCGTTTTTTGACACCGACATCCGAGGTTATTTTGTACCTTGTAGTATTTTGTTTTTGGAAGTCGGTTGTAGTTTTTGTAAAACAGTTTTTTTATTTACCTGCGTACCCATTAACAGCGTACCGGCGCAATGTTATGTTAAGAACTGGTGTAAAAACAAAAAAAAACATGCAATTCCAGCAATACCGATCCATTTGCTATCGTATATTGAAGAGTTCCGTCCGTTGCCTACCTCGTTCTTCGTCAGATCTTCACCAAATTGAAATACTCTTTTAAACAACAAAGAATCATCCAAATCGGCTGACAATTGGCTTAAATATTGCTGAACAAACATATTTCATGGGATCTCATCATCAGATCCTAATTTATACCTTCCATCATCAGCTCAGCAACATAAGATGATGATTACCAGGCACAAATATCTGAATTGCGTTAGAAAGTTAATGAAAAACATTGTATGTGCCTATAAAATTTGAGGGTTCGATTTTCATGGGATCCCATTATCAGATTCTGACATGGTGACAATGGGACCAATCGATAAGTATACACTTTCAGATGAAACAAGAATTTTTCAAATCGGTTCATAAATGACGGAGTTTGGACAAAAAAAAATACAACCGAATTGAGAACCTCCTCCTTTTTGGAAGTCGGTTAAAAAGCGTACGTCAAAGTCTTTTAGAAATGTATGAAGGCATTTTGGAGGGGTTTTTGACAGTTTGCGACTGCGATGTGAATGCGAACGTCCTTAAAAATAAGAGAATTGAGCTTATCCAGAAATCATGTCAACAGACCAGAAGTTTGTCTTGTCTCTTGTTATGATTCCATTTTTGAATAGTTTGTCTTTTGGCTTTCTTTCAACGATAGCGATTGTCGAATGTTTTGGATTTTCCAAGTGACATTTCAGTAGCGCTGTAATGCATGTCAATCCCATACATTTTTGACTGACAACATTATCACTGATATGTCACTTAGTCAAGGGAAAAGGCACCTAGGTATTTATATTCATTTAAGCAAAATAAATGAATTCGCTTTCGGATTGAGTTCGATCACTTTTGGGATTGACAACAATGTGATCTTTACAGAATAACTTCCAAAATATTTCAATTCTTATATTGCACATAGTTAGCATGATAGAGACAAATATGCCTAATTCTTCTTCTCGTAAACAGCACGTGACGTCTCTTTAATATTCCTCCTTCCGCTTTACATATTATTAAAAAAGCTGCCATCATGTGGCCGTCTAATTGCTTGAGATCCAACTTCCCAATCAAAACGTCGATGTATTTATATTTGTGTTTATGGTCGTAATCATTGAAACTAAGTATATCGACAGTGATCACATGGCGGTGCAGTAGAATAACAATATGTTACCTATAAATCTGACCACAAAAATGAATGTACTTACAGAGAATCACTAAATAGGTACCAACATTTCCGTAGAACAGTATTCGGACTGTAAGAGGTTGATTTCATGAAAAAGTTTGCATCATTAATCATTCGATTCTAGAACTAATAGGTATGATATGATACTCCTGTGTTTTTTATAATAAAATATTAACAAGCATGCAAACAGAACATTAAATATACTCGTAGGATGGAACATGTCCTTCTAGGCAGCGCATCTTAATGAGAAGCGGTATTTTTCATGACCTAATCAATGGTCTATGGTTTGACATTCATTACGCGCATAGACTATAGATAAAATTATGAGATTATGACTTAGAGGAAACATACGATAAAATAAAATTGTTGATAGCCTCGACAACCATCAACGGGAATAAGAACCTAAATAATAAGAACTAAAAACTATTTGGAACAGTAGAGTCAATTTATCGTTTAGAACAGTACATATCACGAGGTACATAATATAAAGATATTATCTAATGTTTAGCAAGAAAATCTTTCGTATATTTATGGTCTCCTTGGCTCCGCTTCACTCATATTTCGCAAATGGCATACTTTGTTCTGGTTTATAATAGTGCAATTTACAAACAAGAAGTAAGCGTAACAGACCTACAACTACGTGTTTCAACAAAAAAAAATTGTTCAATGTCATGTTCATCACATAGTCAAAACAGTAGAATTTGGCCCTGGCTTCCAGTTGAATGTCAATTAGTTTACATTTTTAATGAATTCCATGGAAGCTTCTATTAAAAGTTGAGATCCAATGAATAACTTAAACTTAAATGTCATACGTGAAAATTACCAAAAACGCTGATGGTAAAATTCAGCCAAGGCTTGGTATCAGAGGTTATTATAGTAAAGTAACCATCTCGCCTTAAGTCCCTATCAAGTAATATCTGAGTGCGAGTTTAATATTTCATGAATACTTAGTAATTTCATTTGGCTCTCACTCAGGGAATTTCATATGTTCAAACGATGAGGGCGACGCCCGTTACTCGCCTCCTAATGTACCCTCGTAATATCACAAGACGAGATTAAATGATGAACAACCTTAGACACATCAAAGACGTTTATACATGTAAATAAGAAATACAACTCACATGACTGCAATTTAGAAAAATCATGCTCTGTAAGTTGTTACCGTGCACTAACAACTACCATTCGATGATTCAAGAAAACAACCCATTACACTATTAAGGGCCACGGACTACTTGAAAATGATAGTCCTACTATGTAAATATAGTCATCATATTTACCATAACATGCTAACGCAACGCGGAGCTTCATGTCTATTGTTTACAAGAGTTTCGTATAAAACCATTGGTAGAGGTGGAAATGCAGCAGTATCGTCCAAGCTTCTAAGTTTTCAACTCGTTTTCCGGGTGCTAATCGCCACCATCTCGTGACTAGATAGAATTAACACTAACCTCATAATAAGTGAAACAAAGACATTCTTATAAGGTACATGAAGCTGACGTCACTTTTGATCGGTATTGTGAAGTAGTGCTTATAAGAAGGTGTGAATGCAGGGTGGCCACGTGTTCCCTAAAAAAACGGAGGTCGTGTAAGAAGTGTGGACGTGAATTATTGTCGAGTGCCCTTAGTCGGGGCGAGCACGTAGATAGTCAGCTGACGCCGCCGAGCTCCCGCCGCTGCGCCGCCGCCGACGTCGCCGCCGCGGCAGTCCGCAGCGCCCGCAGCCGCGCTCGACTCTCGTCTCGTCCCAACCCTTATCGCACAAGGTATGGCCTCGTGATTGGAGGATCACGCCTGTGATCACCTGTCGGCAGTGACGCGCGATACCATGCTATCAAATGTTCGGATCAAATGTTTATTGTGCTTGTTTATTGTTATTTGAGGTAATTTACGACGTCCGAGGTTATATAGAAAAGCGTTTCGTTCACATCGCTACTTTCAAGCTGAAGTACGTTGGTTGACCATGTGCCTGATTAGAGTGTCCGCGTAAATGGGTGGTATGTCATATTTTTACTGTGTTTTTTCCCCATGCCTTTATTCCAAAGTGAGCAGTGTGCTTTTTCATTTGTTTATTTTGCTATTCGTTATTTATTTAAATCCGTAAAGTGAAAACAGGTAACAAACTACAAAAATAAAAGTGCTGTCACAAATATGATGAAACTTTGAATATTAACATTTGGTTCTAGTCATTGGTTCTATGACTGCTACATAAGTTTATAAAAAATTACAGCTATAAATAATTTTAACCAGCATAAATTCAAAACTAGAGAGTGACCAAAAAAAGGCTGTGTTATTTTACTCGAAAGACAAACCTTTTGATAACTTAGATCAAGATAATAAAAAGATAGTTAAATATATTAGTAAACCATAGGATACCAGTATTCAATACAAACAGTTCAATACAGTAATAAAGGACTGGTCATGGCGCCACATAAACCAAGGAATATATTTTAATTGCTATGTGTTCCATCTCACAGCGACAAAACAAAGCAGCTTATTGCTACTGCTCGTTTAAAATGAGATACATTTCCATGAGGCTTTGTCATAAAATTACTTGGAATGTTGACATAAAATGCGGTAGGATAAGTAAAGTCAATTGTTTATTTGTGAGCAAGATAAAGTATGTATAAATTAATGATCTTTAAGAAAACACAATGTACAAATGATCAAAAACAAGAAAAGGTAGCCTAAAAATAAAAAAAGTTTCAATTCAAATAAAACTAACAAAAGATAAATAGGTCCCTTAGGCGCGCACTACACGCTCACGCAAGCGTCATTCAATTCCAAAAGCCATGAATGACGAATGACTGATGATGAGTGACGGAATTCAATCTAAATGAAACCGGCATTATTAAATCTGCGACCATACATTATTGGCAGATGCACGGGATTCAAAAAATCGGCCAAGTCGGACTCGCACACGAAGGGCTCCGTACCATAAACCTTAATTTTTATTATTTGTTGCTATAGCGGCAATAAAAATACACCATCTATGAAAATTTCAACTCTCTATCTACTACGGTTCTTGAGATACAGCTCGCTGACAGACAGACGGACGGACGGAGGGACGGACAGCGGATGCTTAGTAATAGGGTTCCGTTGGTCACCCTTCGGGTACGTAACCTTTAAAAGGACAAGGACAGAACTATTTCCCATTACATAAACATTAGAATCAAACCCACCAGACTTTAAAGTCGTAAATAATGTAATATCCAGATTTCGTCAATCAATTTCATGCAACCATCAGTCATCGTAATGGGCGCCTAAGGCCCAAATGCGCAAACTAGAGTTATCTGCTATCCCGGGTTAGTTGTTAACCCGGGCCATGACGTATGAAATATTTTTTATCTAACCCCGTGTTAGCAACAAACTCAAAATTAAGCAATATTCTTGTAAATTATTTAAAAAATAGTACATTTATCAATATCAAGTACTTTTCTATACTTATATATAAAGCTGAAGACTTTGTTTTCTTGCTTGAACGCGCTAATCTCAGGAACTACTGGTCCGATTTGAAAAAATCTTTCAAGGTTAGATAGTCCATTTATCGAAGATGGCTATAGCTTCACGCTAAGACCAATAGGAGCGAGCAGTAATGAAAATTGTGACGCAGACGAAGTTGCGCGGGTCAACTAGTAACATCATAATTTAAATCAAGTTCTTTACATACGGTACGTAGTTAGATACTTATTAATCGGCATAACAATAGACTTACGTATTTACATCAGAGATTGTCGGCGGATTAGAATAATCTACAGCCATAGATTTATCTGTACAACTGGACAATATAATTCCTAGCATTCATTTTGATTGTCTAAAGGGTTTATGAGCTTTATCAAATTATTATTCGAAAACATCAAAAGCAGAATACAAGTGAACTGAATTCAGGTTTTCAGATGCTCTTGCTCATCATCATCTGCCTAGCCTTTTCTCAACTACGTTGAGGTCGGCTTCCAGTCAAGCTGGATTTAGCTGAATACCAGTATTTTACGAGGAGCGGCTGCCTAGCAGACCTCCACAACCCATTAACTGGGTAACACGGTACTTCATGGCAAGACTGGGGTCAGTTTTTTACAGGCTTCTGACTGTCCGTATCGACTGCCAAAGTTCTACAAATGGCAGCCGGGACCAACGGCTTAACGTGCTTTCCGAAGCACGGAGGAAACTCGGTATGTTAAGATGGTCACCCATCCACAGACCAACCTTGGCAAGTGTTGCTTAACCTTGAAGATCGACCCGTGCGACTGTTATTATTTAGCCACGAGCTCCTCTTGCTAAGAACAAAATATAGTTGGGAAAACGGTAGCCAATTTGATTGAATAACAATAATGTTATTACGATTATGAATAAGATCTAACTAGTACCAAGGTATCGAACATGGCAAATCTAAGAGATAAGCTCTTTAAACAACCTGCATTTTGTGTTATGTCCACTCATGTTTATAAGATTAAATGGTATCATGACAAATATTATTGAGTGAGAATACCTACTGATTGATTCGATAAATCAAGCAAAGCACCAATCAAACAAATTGCTCGATAAAATCGATTGTCAACACCGAAATCAGTTGTTGAAGTGTTGATGAGATCTTAAATTTTCTTAATGTAAATTCTTCGCAACGGTGCAAATTATATACTAAAACCTTCCTCAAGAATCACTCTATCTATTAAAAATACTCGCATCAAAATCCAGAATGACAGACAGACAGCGGAAGCGACTTTATTTTATACTACGTAATTATATTAATTACTAATCTATATTTTATATATAATAATATGATAAAGAGGTCAAGTTGTAAGTTGTTACGATTTTGTAGAGGGATATAATCTCTGGATTTACTGAACCGATTTTGAAAATTCTTTTACCAATTAGTAAGCTATGTTGCTTGTGAGTGTCATAGGCTATATTTTAACTCAAAAATACCGTCCAACGAAGTGGGCACGGGTCTGCTATTATCACTTTAAATGCCACCATACTGAGGTGCATAGTAATTAATTGTCCATTATCAATTGTTTAGCATTGCGAGTCCCTATTTTCATTTTCGAAAACGATTTTTTCCAATTTTGTTTTTTTTTTTGGTTCTGTACCAAAGTGTAATTTAAACCCATAACTCAAAATCTTTTTAACGGGAACTGTACCTACTAATGATTTCAAACTACTTTTAATATGGGACCATCCCTCAAATACTTTGCTGTTCCAAATTAGTCGAATGATGCGATATGGAGCAGCAAACTTTTTATCGGCTTTAAAAGCTGTTCTCAAACTCAAAGTATTTTGAAAGCCTAAAATGATGTAGGTTCCTTGGAGAGTGTAGGGGAGCACTAAGAAAAGATTTCCCGAAATTCCTTCGGGAACGCGAAAAAACGAGATATGCGCGTACGAAATCGCGGGCAAAAGCTAGTTATACTATTAGCGTTTTTCAGTTATTTCAGACACACGCTAGTGTCTGAAAAACTGACTAGAAGGGTTACGAATTTCAATGGCTATTTATAAGTGAAAGCTATTTTTACTATCCTTATCATTTCATAAACATACATATTGAAAGTGTCCTCAGAGTCTTATAGTGCAGTACGAACCCATAAGTGACACTGATGCAACGTGTAGGCGGATGCACCTCCTCACTTAGAATTCAATCAGAATTATGTCACGCGGCATTACTTATAATAATTAATAAAATTAGCCTTTCATGAGTGCGTCGGAAAATTACGAGCGAATAACCACGTGATTTCCGAAGCAAGCCTAGTAAACTGTCATAATTATTAAGTTCCCGTTTTTTTGTGCTTGGAACTTTAAATTGAAATAAATTTAATATATTTTAAGAAGGTCTTTCGTCTTTTAACGCCAGTTATTTATTTATTTGGGTTTTGTTTTCCTTGTAATATCGCCATCGCCATATTTAAATACTTTTTTGGATGAAACCTAAGAAAAATCGCTTTATTTTTAAAATTTGTTCCAACGTGGAAACCATGCATCTCAATCGGCACGCAATATCAATAACGTAGGTATCAGACCCGGGCCGATGGCGCGCTGTGATTCCCACGCGCCTCAAAGAGCTGTCTGCTCAGAAGACACAAATGCCTGCTGGGGCTGCGGAATCTATTCGAAAAAGGTACCGTAGCCCTGGAACGCAAAGGGCACTAGGAGGAACACGGATGGGTTTTAGTCAGTAAGAGTGACACTCCCTTCTGCTTCACCCAGGGCGGGAGGAGTCATTTGATGATTTCCCATCCTTAAAAAAAAAGGTATAGGAACCTAGCATCGCGATATAATATGTGTGCGGTATTGGTTCAATCAGTTTGGATTGAGAAATTTTTCTTCCCAAATCTACCTACTTTTCCGGGTCGTCACTGGATAAAATTTTCTAAACGAAAAATAATATACTAATTATAAACAATTTGTACGAAAGCAGTCTGTACTAAGGCCTTATACCTACGTTATCAATATTGCATGTTGTTTCCGAAACATCATATCCACGTTGGATCTTATTTTCGATTAATATTAAAAAAATCGTGGAGTTTATGATTATGGGCATATAACGGAAAAATAAAACGCACAGAAACAAAACTGATTCAAAAACGGAACAACAGGTTTTAAATATAAACTGTACATAAATTTTAAACTCCAATTCCAAATTAAACCTAATTTGGAATTGGAGTATCGTTGTTCAAAATTACCTAAATAAAAAACCGGCCAAGTGCGAGTCGGACTCGCACACGAAGGGTTCCATACCATAAACCTTTTCTTTATTATTTTTTGTTATAGCGGCAATAGAAATACACAATCTGTGAAAATTTCAGCTCTCTACCTATTACGGTTCTTAAGATACAGCCCTCTGACAGTCAGACGGACGGACGGACTGACGGGCGTACGGACGAACAGCGGAGGCTTAGTAATAGGGTTCCGTTGGTTACCATTCGGGAACGGAACCCTCTAAACGGAACAACCAGTTTTAAATATAAACTGTACTTAAATTTTCAACCCCAATTCCAAATA
The DNA here is from genome assembly GCA_950371165.1 of Lacanobia oleracea. Taxonomy (NCBI): domain Eukaryota; kingdom Metazoa; phylum Arthropoda; class Insecta; order Lepidoptera; family Noctuidae; genus Lacanobia; species Lacanobia oleracea. Next base: position 15,036,177 of record OX493393.1, on the reverse strand, counting down.
AGGATATCCGTTTTTCACAATGTCCCAAATAAAAAACAGCTACTCCACAATTAAAGAACCAATATTGTGTCACATTAAAAAAACTTCAGCTCTAGTTACTATCAACAACCAATAACGATGCGTTTGCCAGTTGGTAAATACATATTAATGGCTGGTAGTACGAATCGTTTTGCATAGAATCATTCTTCGTCGAGAGAGCTAGTGACGTTTTCCATACGTCAGTAGCCAGTGTAATCAATAGGTTTGAAAGGATTAAGTCCGGGCGTCGTCTAGCCATACGTTAGCTCTAAGCCGAACAGGATTGTCATTACAAATAGGGACTGAATTTACGAGTCGGATTTTTCACCATTTAATATGAGGGCTTTGTTAAAAGTTTAAATGTAAATTTAACCTTTGGTTTAAAGCCTCCTCGTTACTAACATAAAATGGAGTGCTATCAGAGCTTACTTATGTCTGAAATATATAAAGGTTGCTAAACCTAATAACGATAACGTTTCTTAGGCTAATTCAAAATGTTTTTATTTAATACAACATGGGCATTTACATACGAAACGTCACAAGCTACTTGTACCGGTATTAATTAGTTGTTTCCAATGGGACAATACCTAGCATTATACTTTTTTTCAAATTCTTTGAAATTCGATTGGCTTATAGGTCCACCCAATTAATTGAGAATATCCATAATTCCAAGTAAACCACAAGAAAAAGTATTCGATATTCATATTTCTAAATGATATTACCTTGGGAAAGCGACCGTCACGCAAACAACGTTACGTATCTCTAAACGGAATAGGAATATTAATTACAAAGGAAAAGTACAAAGTTGCTGTCTGTTTCTCATTATTGTCCATGGAGTCTAAACATTTATGTCTCGTCATGCCACTAGTTATCGTTAGTTGATTCAATTAAGAGTTCGGACGATGTTGAGTAATAATTTGTTCATATGTGGGACAGTTCTAGTTCTTACCAATAATCTGAAATGGGTCAGAAAGCCCTATTTTACTGACACAAACTTTCTTATTCTTAACTATTGCCGTTCCACTTGACAATGCCTTTTTAGTTTATTTTCTCCCTTTTTGAAAACTCACATTTACTCATGCTTACTTTCATTGTGTTTGTTTAACATGAAAAGATCTTACATCTTTGATTCCTAGAAAAATCTGGGTAGAAATAATTTTATCTATTAGAATTACCTAAAATCTCAAAATTAGCCTAACATCATTTTTTATTGATGTCCGCCAACCAGGTACACATGATTTTATCTACTAAGACACGTACGAGTATTGTTTCTAAGAGCAGAAACATCCGTTACTTCCATTCAAATACATCGACCCAAAGGAAGGACATAGCAGGAGTCACCTCGACCTCATTACCAACGATAATACTTAACGACAATATTCGTTTTACACTACAAATATATGAGTAAACATAAATAAATAAAATCCTTATCGTAAATAAACTGACACATGTTTGTGAAATTCTATTGTTGAGATTGTCAGCTCCGTTGTGATCCAATTGGCATGGATAGGACGAAGCGAGCTAGTGCATCGAGCAAGTGGCTTGGACCAGTAAGTGTCCCGCTAGTAGTGTCATCACATACCTAAACGATAGGACGCTTCACGGCCTCGTGGCAATAGCCACCGCTCCATTAATTGTTGTCCATCAGACGCTATGAATATCTCGAACTGAATGTTCGCCCTAGTGACAGTGAACCTTATCAAGGAACAAGATGGTCAGTATTCCTCTTATAGTATTCCTTTTTGTGATATTTTACACCTATCTTATTGTGTCGTGGTCTTACAAAACCGGGACTTTCAATCGGGAATCATTGCGAGTAATATTGAAGTATGTATAGTTTAATTGATACAATTGGTGTGCGACATGTAAACAATAACCATAGAGTACTGTTCAGTTTATTTGTTTCTTTTTTTAACATTACCGCGCCATAAGGAAACGACTCGAGGTCTATTGTAGAGCCTGTTATAAAAATAAAAACAATGGAAAATAACTTATTCCGTAAACATTTATATAGTAATACCTGAATTGTCCCGCTAAACTTAGATAGGCACCGATTGTAATGTGACAGGATGTTTTAGTGTTTTTACTGTTGAGTGTTACGTTGCAAGTTTTTACAACTAAACCTTTTTTACTTTAAACCTTTTTACATGCTGAGATTGTTTTTATTTTATGTAACATTTAATATAAATGTACTTAACTAAAAATCTATCTAATAAAAAAAATAGTGAAACCGCATGGAAATTCGTTTCGTATGTACTTCAGAAGAGATGTAAAATAATTAAGTTTTCAATTTAATCATTCGTTGACATTTCAAAATTATGAAGGACGTTTTTCCACTAACCAAAGGGATTCATTTAGTAGTTTCACTCGATAAAGATCTATTGTTCTGTAAGATCCGTTCTTCAACTAAGCACCTATGTTATATTGCACTTCACGACTCGAATAAAGGCTTTTATCACATTTTACTTAGAACCTGATACAGGCCAGACTCCCTTGAGTGCGATCCCGTTGCGACTTCTAATAAAACTATGTGCTAAGCACTATAAAAGGTTCTTTTTTAGTCCTCTCTGAGCGACATCAACATGCCTTCTGTCTTTGTACATATTTGATTCTTTCTTAGAGAAATCACGACTGGGTATCACTGATTTTGTTGTTACCTACTTTAATGTGCAACCAATTATCTATAGTAACTTTATAAAGCTGAAGAGTTTTTGTTTGTTTGGTTGAACACACTTATCTCAGAAGCTACTTGTTCGAATTGAAAAAATCTTTTAGTGTTCGGTAGCTCATTTATCGAGGAAGCATCAGGCACCAATAGGAGCGAAGCTATGAAAAATGTGACGCAGGCGAAGATGCGCGGGTCAGCTAGTTTTTTTTTTATAATTTAGACATACAGACTGAATTAATTTGAGTTTCTTTCGATGTTTCCTCTTAGGTGTCAGCTAGGAAACCCCACCCTCATCTATTTTAATTTGACGAAAATTTCAAAAACCTACACTAATATTATAAAGAGGAAAGTATTGTTTGTTTGAAATGAATAGGCTCCGAAATTACTGGACCGATTTAAAAAATTCTTTCACCATTAGAATCCTGCATAATCCCTGATGAACATAGTCTATATTATATTTTCAAAGAGATCCTTAAGAAAATTGCAACATTATTTGGCGTGTGCTGAGAAAACTATTGATGATACTCGTACATAAAAATAGTATACTACATAATTGAAGTACTTATTATTACCTATAAAAAAAATCCGCAAATGAGTATGTCTAACTATTATGGTTACGACGCCATGTGGAAAGTTACGTTTTCTCCGGTTATACGATTGTAAATGCCAACACCATATTTTTTGTAGTTTAGCCCATTTCAGTAATCAATGAAAATGTCTCTGTTTAATGAGAATGTTTCTCTGTACATTTCGGGCGAGTCTCGATTTTGAACTCTTCAAGGCCATTAATTAGTTTACAAAAATCACGCGCACGGAGTTTTCCGAATCGCCATCCGAAAAAAAAAAAACATGATTAAAATCATTGGCAATGAAATCAAGTGCCCTATTAGGTTTTGCGAGTTTAAGAAATTGCGGTACATACCTATTGTAACGTTATAAAAATAAAAAATCTTAACGTCGTGTTAAATACGTATACTTTGGTTAAGAGAAACAAAATGAACAACGTGTAAAAATCATTATGTTATTTATAGTAATAGTTTATATCTTGCAACCAACAATGCTAACACATTCGACAAAACTACCTACATCAATTGATTACAGCAAATGTATTCTTTAGTACTAAAGTCAGACTTAAAATTTAACGTATTCTAGCCGCAGACAACGTCCACGTTATTAAAATAAATTAAAAGAGAGCTCGTTATTATATTTTTGGCATTTAAACAATGGTTAGAAAACGACTACAATAGAAAATAAGAAAACTTCCAGTACCGCTAAAACACTTCTTACTTGCAAAAATCAAATTAACTTTATAACTATTCCTTTTCTCGAATTCAGAAAATTGAATTAACTGAAAAGGAAAACATCTCGGACCACATTGATGGTTGAAAAATCGATAAACTAATATAATGTTAAAGGTTTTAGTTCAGTTGCAATACTTCTGTATCGTCATTGCAATTTCAGCAAATGCTAATGGAATTGTAGCTAGAATTATGGCGTTTATAACTTGTTCAGCAACACTGCGTCTCACTCGGTTTCTTCTTGATAATATATTTTGAATGAATTTAAATCATTATCTTAAAATTATAAGTTTTCCAAATTCGCTTCATACCTTGCTGTTTGGTGATGTCCGTTGTAGGATTACTCCAGATCGTCGTACCTGCAGACGCTAGAGCATCAAGGTTTTACCTCCATTGGTGCAAATACCAGGCATACTGCTTGGGGTGTTGTTCGAATTCTGGCAGAACGAGGGGGATGTTGATACCAATGAATTGTACTAGTGATATCTTTTTTTATCTCATCATCTCCACGCAACTTTTTCTCCTCCAGTACCACATGTCAAAAACCACTTAAAAAGTCTTGTAGCGTTATAACGCTACAATATGTACGAGTTGGACTCGCAAACCAAGGGTAGTTTTAGTCACCCTTAGTGTTTGATGACATGAGGGACGAGTGGGGTTTAAATCGTGATTCCTTCGGCAATATTTACTTCCTTTTTTGGTTTGTAAATGTTAGTAACAAAATTTTAATTTGACATTATTATGGCTAGTTAGTTGTTGTTACTACCACGCGATGTTTAGTAAGAAATAACAGAAGAGGGAGAAATACTCGCGCGAGACCTACGCGCGAGTAAAAACTATATCAATGCTTACGTAAGCATATGATGGACGGGTAAGAGCTTTGTTTACTACCGCTGACAAGGGGATGGGGGGGGGGTTAAAAATGACTAAAATTCTGCTTACGTAATACTTGAACGGCCCCTTGTTATATTTTTAATCGACAAAAAAAAAAAGGAAAAGGTTCTCAAGTCGGTTCTCGACGCGTATATTTTTTTTTAGTATTAACACTCAGAACACAAATTTAGGTGCTTTTATAATGAACTAGTCGACCCGCGCAACTTCGTCTGCTCCGCTCCTATTGGTCTTAGCGTGATGACATATAGCCTTTCTCGATAAATAAGCCATCTAACACTAAAAGAATTTTTCAAATCGGACCAGTAGTTCCTGAGATTAGCGCGTTCAAGCAAACAAACAAACTCTTCAGCTTTATATATTAGTATGGATAATAAAAAACAACTTCGAAAATCACGTTTACAACACAACATTTTAACAATTTGAAAATCTAAAAATCTATTTTTACTGGCTGGGTTTTTCCCAAATTCAGTTACACACACTTATTTCTCAATAAATACAACGCTCGATTTAATCAAGCTACGAAACAACAGCTAAGTACTTACTTTTCTCTAATGTTATTTTGCTGTTTTCCCTAGAGCAATTTGTAGTTTTATGTTTGAAAAAAATGTATTAGCTGGGGATAAATAACAAATAATACGACCAATGTACGCAGAAATATGTGCGTAATTTCTTATCAGGTACAAAATGTTGCAATTGTTAAGTATTTTCGTATTAAATATAATAAACAATGGGTATTAACAATAGCCATATAAATAGTTTAAATAGAGCACATTCAAAGATAATTAGTACTATGCCTGATAGCTTATTTAAGTCTGATCTCGAATTTTATGAATGATTTATTATCATTTTTATTGTTAATGGTCAACAAAATATAAATTTACAATTTTGAAAGCCTAATAATTTATGGTTCATTACAGTTAATCAGGCTTTTAGTAGTTAGATATCATTTAAACTTTAAAAAAATATGTATTTACAGAGGGCACGAATATTTTAACGTATAGTAACGTTAACGTTGCGTGTACGGTACGTTAACGTAAGTGAATTTTGAATGTGAAAAACTATTAATTGTTGTAAATTAAAACCATATTATTTTGGTTTAAATTTATGGGAAATATACAATTTATATCATTCAAAATATGAATATAGGTAGCATCTAATTCAAATAAATATTATGTGCAAAACGAGTATCGTAGCTATTAAAAATTTTTCGTTACGTTACTATGCTTACGTCAAAAATATTCGTGCTAAGCCCCTATGTACCCAGAAATTGTAAAGTAGTTTTATTACACCAATCGATAAAGTAATTAAGCCCTTAATTTCAATAAAAACAATAAACATGCTGATTTATCAATTATTGCCCAAATATTATTTATTGATACTTGAAGCGCGTCACCTATCGTGAGTAATTATTTGATTAAGTGTTATATTATATTACAGTTATACAAATAAAACTAAGGTTTTATTCAAATACATAGTAATTTATGAGCCATACAGATTAGCTGGTTAACATTGCCGAGACAATAAACTTAAATGGACAATTATTTGCAACGGTACATTTCTAATGCTTATTTATTGAATATATTTGATGTTGTCATTGTGGGGATGAGATGTTTGCTAATCGTGATGGCAGAGTTACTGGCTGCCCTCAAGCCGGCGCTGTGCTAATCATCTTGATGACACAGCAAACAGACTGCAAGACAGACCTTTGTTGATGGCCTTCTGTCACATGAAAGAGATTAGTACCACAATGTTCGCATTGACATTATCAACACAAACGGCTACTTGCTTACTCAATCATTACCTATTCATCGTTGATAGTCTTGTACTTAAAATTATGCTGGCTAATTATTGTGACACCACTTTCACAAATAGTATTATCATATCATATAATAAATCATATTTTCTGCTCAGTTAATCTGCTGTCAACCTCGTGCTGGGTTTAATCAATAATCATCATCATCTGCCTAGCCTTTTCCCAACTATATTGGGGTCGGCTTCCAGTCAAACCGGATTTAGCTGAATACCAGGTTTTTTTCGCGGAGCGGGTGCCTACCAGACCTCCACAACCTATTAACTGGGTAATACGGTACTACATGGCAAGACTGGAGTCAGATTTACTGGCTTCTGACTATCCGTAACGACTGCCAAAGATCTATAAATGACAGCCGGGACCAACAGCTTAACGTGCTTTCCAAGGCACGGAGAAAACTCGGTATGTTAAGATGGTCACCCATCCACAGACCAACCTTGGCAAGCGTTGCTTAACCCTGAAGATCGATCCGTGCGGCTGTTATTATTTAGCCACGAGCTCCTCCGATAAATGGGTTATCTAACACTAAAATATTTTTTTAAATCGGACCAGCAGTTCCTGAGATTAGCGCGTTCAAGCAAACAAACAAAATCTTCAGCTTTATATATTAAGTATAGAGTATAGATAGATAGATATAGATTGACTAAGACCAAATCAGATGTTGCTGCCATAACATTTCATCGCAAAGAGGTGGTTCAGCTTTTTCGGAAACCACACGAATTCTATGTTTGTCAATAAAAATATTTGAATTTCCACTGAAATAATAATAAAAGCCCATTTTTTTAATTCCAAGTAAATAGGTACGGCATTCAGCCAATAAGTATATGTAGTTAACGATATTACAATCCCGAGATTATTAAACGTGAACGATAATATTAGACAAACGGACAGTACCTAGTTACTCAGTAAAATTCTAATTTTTATGAATTACTTAAAATAATACTATTTTTTTTTTCTAGTTTATATTGTGCGAGTATAACAGAAAAAATATTATTATTCATTACTTTAAGCAAGGCTTTCTTTTTTAACCGACTTCTTCAAAAAGGAGGAGGTTCTATGTTCGGCTGTATGTATTTTTTTTTATGTAAGTTTGTTCGCCGATTTCTCCGCCAATTCTGGACCAATTTTTTTTTTTTTATTCGAAAGCCTTTACTCCTGAAGTGGTCCCATTGTCACCGAGTTAGAATCTAATGATGGGATCCCATGAAAATCGAGGAAAACCCTCAAATTTTATGAGCACATACAATGTTTTTCATAAACTTTTTCCATTAATACAATTCAAAAGCAATTATCTCAAAACAAGGAACTTTTATCATTATTACAGTGGACCCTTCATAATTATGCAATAGGTACTTACGTAAGCATGTTTAAAATCATGTAAAAATATTGTTTTTGTAAAATAACTAATTCAACCGATATATAAAATTTTTTATATGACTTGTATATTGGCAATAACTCGTGTGTTATTTGAAAGAATGACCACAATATATCTATGTATTTACTGCTCTTTTAACGAGCTATTAGCGAAAAAAGCGCCTTTGTTCCATTCAAAGTGATGATGTTTGAAAACTCATTATTTGTCTCTCAGTTTTATATTCAGGGGCTGAATGCAGCAACACGTCTCAATATGCATATCATCATTTTAATACATATTTTAACGCTCTTCTCAAAACATGTTTTTATCTATGTAGGTATAACAAGCTATCGAGTCCAGATGACCTACATTTATGAATAAAAGAACAGGAAATTTTCCAATCATAAGATCAAGACGTCATGAGATCTAGACCCTGATACATGTACCTATTGTAATCTTTCAACCGTGGCGAGACGGACGGCAACACTTCCTAAACCGTTTTGCAGTGTTATAAATTGCTCGAACAGTGTACAGAGAAAAATCTGGACACTGCTAGATTCATTGAGATAGCCAACTACGTCCGTCAATGACTAAGGAAAATATGTATATCAAGTAACTTCTTACGATTTGTATTCAACACAGGGAAGTCATAAACGATATTCATAAAAATAAGCCTGAATACTTGACCTCGCTGACCTACAGCGTGCAGCACCAAGGGCCGGCCGGCCGCTCACGATGTCTCATGGCTAGTCCACAGAGGCCATTGTCCTTTACCTTTTAATTAAGATCTCATAACACTACGTCACGATGATGATTGGGTGAGCAATCCGTTTAATTGTTTGGAGGCGATAAGCGTAAGGAGAGCGCGTGTTGTCGCATACGTTCATATGGACATGATTGGAAACTCGTGGTCGCCTGCTCGTGAGTGATCATGTGACTGTGATGAGACCACTTAAGCAAATAAATGCTGCTGACACCGCGACCGCTGTCGCTACTACCAACCGGCAATAAGCTTAAGACACACTCACCTAAATAATTCAATGGGAGGCGACAACGATGTTAACCCTAATCTACGCCAGCGAGCCACGACTGTGGTAATGATTCGCGTGATTTCATTACAAAAAGAATATGTATAGATTTGCTAATCCGCAGGTATTTATGCGGGCTATAAAAAGTACAATAATATTATATTAGCGTATGTTATCACCCTTGTGACTTGAGGTAAACACTGGTCTGTAAAGCAAATACAGATGTTTTGATTAAATGCCACAATTCACACTAGGCACTAATAGTGGAATGTTACAGATTATGTTTTCGTCGATATTTCCTTGATAACAAATACTCACAATGATAGAATGATTTATTGAACTTAGAGAAAAAGATTGATGTGTTATAATAGATATAAATCTGATTATTTAATCTAGCAAATCTGTTAGATCTGATTGAAACAAAATGTGCCACTTGTTAACTATTGATATGATTTCCATGATTTTCCAATCAATTCCTTTGCTGTTAACATGATTGAAATAATCTTGTGAGATGTCATTCCTGAAGGTTATGTTCTGTTTGTACTTTTTATCATTGTTTGAGAACCAAGACCTAGATTTTATCTTGGAACCAGTATCCGGGTCCAGAAATATACTTGGTTAGACCTATTTTGCATTGACTAACGAATTCTTTGAATGTTAGCTAACGGAAATGCAAAAGTCCGCTCTCGAAGCTTTTAATTACCATTCTAATTACTTCATCAGTCACAAGAATTAAAAGACACGTTTGCAAATCCTGAATACAACAGATTATAGAAAAACGACAGTGTACCTAAGTATGTGTTAAGACTGTGTAAATAGTGAAAATAAGCACAGACTAATGTTTTCAACCTTGAAAATATTTCATGAGTCAAGGCCATTAAGAAGCAACATTTCTGTTTTTTATATTTATTTTATTCGTCAAACAATCGATAATTATCTAATATAATTTATAAAGCTGAAGAGTTTGTTTGTTTGCTTGAACGCGCTAATCTGGAACTACTGGTCCGATTTGAAAAGTCTTTCAGTGTTAGATAGCCCATTTATCGAGGAGGGCTATAGACTCTATATCATCACGCTAAGACCAATAGGAGCAGAGCAGACGAAGTTACACGGGTCAACTAGTCTAATATAAAATAATTAGGTAGGTATGTAAACTGAGATCTATCTAAAATTAAAGTGTACATTCACCCGGTAATATGCCCAGCATAATGTTGGGGAAATCCGCAAATTATCATGATACAGCTAACAGAAAATGTATCAAATGTATTTGATAGATGTTATATGTAAATACTCAATAATTTACAAATAGACTCCGTTGATATTTAGAGTACAAAGGAAAAATTATCGAATGGCGCTTAAAATATACTTAAATACAAATATATTTAAGGATATAAATAGCCGTAACTCTCCTGGACCCATAGTGCCTACCTATCGCAATCCTCGCTCTGACTGACCGATTGCAACACAACCACATTTTATAGTGCATCATTTAGCTCGTAAGTGCAGTGTGGGTAGCAATGCAACGAATGCGAAGAATAAGAACTAATTAGAGAGCATACCAGCACAGTACACTAGCACAATGTAAACAATAAGCACCTCTAATATCCTCTATTTACGATAATGTAAAACATTCGTGATGAAACAAGTGATTAGCATCATTGAGAGTAATCTGTCCTCAGTGTTGAGACACCGTCACTTAGACCTCACCTGCTAAGTCGCCGGAGGCTTCTTTGCTGGAACCCTGAAGCTGAAACATTCAGTCCCGCGATTGTTCAGTCCAGTGTCAGACATTGACCGGCGCGCGCGCAGCTTTTCATCCGATAATCGCGCGCTTTCTTAAGTTATTCCATCGAAACATAGACTTTAACAAAAACATGTATCGGACTAAATGGCAACAGTTTTCGGGTGTGTGCAACTATTTCATTGTTGAAAATTTAATTTCCAGTTGCGATAATCAGTCATAATTTTGGTGTAATTATCGAGCCATGATTTCAATACGTGTCTACAGTCTCAGCTGTTTACAAAATATAATTTTTAACGCTGTTGTGTTTAAACAAATTGTGCTATTTATTTATATTATTATTTATTTAAAACCTGGTAGTTTTTCAAAGTAGGGTCTACTTTGAAAAACTACCAGGTTTTGGCAATGCGAATTTCACAGAAATTAGGAAATTAGTAAATCTATTTAGTATTTTTTCTAAGGAGATTTTTTTTACAAATAATTATGAAATGCGCCTTCAAACCGACGAAAAATTGTAAAAACAACGAAACTTACAAATTTCAAGAGAATAAGATAGGCCATCGCGGGGCATTCTCGGTTTCTTTGGATTTAACTCCAAACATGAAATTTTACAGCATTTTACATTCTTACCAGGAAAATTGTACCTTAAACGTAGCTGGTCTTTCTATCAACATCATGTCGATCCATTAGTTCTACAGTCTGGCTACAATTATTTATTTTATGTACACTGTTTATAGTTAAAGAATACCAAAAGCTGGCTGTAATATATTAAGACCAAAAGGAGCGAAGCAGACGAAGTTGCGCGGGTCAACTAGCCCTAAAATAATTATTTAGGATCTCGTCTAATAACAAGCTTAAAGGTTTCTTTAAGCCCAAATGAGAAAACAATTTCAGTTGACTATTTTTATGTATATAAGCAAGTTCAAACATACAAAAACTCTTGTTGGTTGTTAATCAGATTTGCTCTTTGAGGTTTTCCTTTTTCCGGGAAGCCTCCATGAACGCTTCACCAAATTTTAGGATATAGCAGTCATTAACAAGTGGCCAGTCTATGCGGCTGTATATACTCACACGCAATACATTTATAACTCGAAAAAACTTTCTTAAGTCTTTAAAATTTCTAAATGGCTCATTATTATTTTTCCAGGTTCGTAAGACGAGCATCCGAATGACTGCTATAAAGGAATATCCTTTCGACTTGAGTGATTTACAAAATCAACCACCAAGCGCCGTCGGCGGCGACCCTCCGCGACCTGCGCAGACGCAGCCCAACCCTCCCTCGGCCATCAAACAGCGCGTCTCAGTGCCTTCTCTTGAAGGAAAGAGAAAAGTGTCCATCATGGCCGACGAATCGAGCAAGGATCGGGAAAACATGCCATCAGACAGGTATGTAGTAACTGCCTAATCTAATTTAAATTATAACAGACGGACAATAAATGGCCAATGTCGATTTTGCCCTTTGTATACTTACCTCTAGTTTCTAAATGTAGAAGTCGAAATTTTAATCAGAAGAACTAGAAATCGAAACTTTAATCTATCTATACTAATAAATAAAGCTGAAGAGTTTGTTTGTTTACTTGAACGCGGTAATCTCAGGAACTACGGGCCCGATTTGAAAAATTATTTCAGTGTCAGATAGCCCATTTATCGAGGAAGGCTATAGGCTATATATCATCACGCTAAGACCAATAGAAGCGGAGCAGTAATGAAAATTGTGACGCAGACGAAGTTGCGCGGGTCAACTAGTATTAAATGAAAGTTTGATAAGTTCTACTGCTGTAGTAGAACTTATTATATTACTTTTTGACCCCGAATCTTGGTTCTGAAAACGAGGGTTTTAATTGTTATCACACTTCATTAAAGTACCAAGTCAATATAACTTGTTATGAGTCGACGAAATGTTTGAAATCGAAAAACGTCCCTAATGTTGTGTTTATGTCTCGTGTACTATCATTCTCTCTGTTGAAACGTTATGACCTTACAAGTATGTTATATTTTCTTTAAATAATATTTCTACTTAATCTTCCACTGTACTTAAGCTACAAAGCAGAGTAGAATATTATTGTGAACTCTGGGTCTACTTCTACTTCAGTAATAGTCTCTGAAAAATTACAAAAAAAAACCTTGCAATAACTTAGTAAGTTAAATTTAATTTAACCCTTTATTTTGCCTAAAATGAACCCTGGATGCTGATCCAGGGCCCATAAAATTAAATAAATAAGCATAAAACAATAACTATACATAAATTAAGACATTCTACAATTGATTAAAACTGTAAACTAATTTAAAAAGCAAAACAGTTAAAGCCAGCACAGGACATTTGCACATGGGGATTTATCACTACTTCCTACTTTTGTACATTTCTTCTATATTAATACATTTCTTCAACGTTTGCAAATATTAACAGGAAGCTTACCTACGCCCTTTTGTAAGTGGTTCGTTAGTGTACCTAATAACGTTTCAGCGCGGCGGTTTCAATTTCAGATGGCATCTGAACGAAATAATATTTTTTTTTTTACTTGAAAGTACCCACATATTATGTAGATGCAACTGGATTGTTGCCAATTCCGTACAAATCTTTCTTTAAATAATGACTATATTTTTTTATGATTTAATTACAAATGTATAGTTTTCAGACTTTTCCATATACTTGTAGTATACGACGATATTACATACTTGCCAAATTTCATAGTTCTAGGTCGACGGGAAATACCCTATACATTTTCCCTTGAGAGTGTCGAAATACACATTTTTTGTGGCATAAACGGCCTTTTTTTTTTTCACGTAAACTTTGAAGTTTGATTATTTCACAGCTGCAAAAGGTCATAGATTTGAGTAGGTATATATTTTTAATTTAAACTCGTTAAACGAGATAAACGGTATTGACAGACAGACAACAAAGTGATCCTATAAGGGTTCCGTTTTGATACTTTTGAGGTAGGGAACCCTAAAAACTAAATTATGTTACGTTTTTAATATATATTTTATTTTATTTTTAGGCCGCAAAGGGATAAGCAAAAGTATGCGGATAAATTGAGAAATGACTTTATCTAATCAGTGCTAACAAACTGTGATATCCTTATTGTTAATCTGTCCATGTATTGATTGTGTACAATAAAGAGAATAAACATATTTTGATGTAAAAGCAAAACTACTAAACCGATTTTGATGAAATTTAAATGGGACCAATCGATGAGTCTTTCACAAAAAACAATTTTTTTTCAAATCGGTTCTCAAATGACGGAAATACGAGGTAACAAACAAAAAACTCAACCGAATTGAGAACCTCCTCCTTTTTTTGGAAGTCGAATATACAATGAAACATGGATGTTTTAGGTATCACCAATTCACCATAGTATTGTTTCAAACAAATGTAACATTTTGCTTGTTAGGTCCCGGTTTCGTTTCCCGCTCGGAACAAATACAAATTTGTATGGCCTACCGACCTGGCTGGGATCTACAGGTCTAGCTGTTTGTGTTTGTGAATTTATGTTAAAACGCAACCACAATACAGGAGAAATTCCTCCTTCCTGCCATAATAACAGCCGCATGGGTCGGTCTTCAAGGTTAAGCAACGCTTGCCAAGGTTGGTCTATGAATGGGTGACCATCTTAACATACCGAGTTTCCTCCGTGCCTCGGAAAGTACGTTAAGCCGTTGGTCCCGGCTGTCATTTGTAGATCTTTGGCAGTCGTTACGGATAGTCAGAAGCCAGTAAAATCTGACTCCAGTCTTGCCATGAAGTAGGTACCGTATTACCCAGTTAATGGGTTGTGGAGGTCTGGTAGGCAGCCGCTCCTCATAAAATACTGGCATTCAGCTAAATCCGGCTTGACTGGAAGCCAACCCCAATATAGTTGGGAAAAAGCTAGGCAGATGATGAATACAGGAGAAATTCCTAGTATAGGGCAAAGTTAAAAAAAAATACATCGCTGTCGCAAAAAAAAACATCGCTAATTTCTTAACATTCAAAATAAAATTTTCGACATTTATTATATCGCCAAGATGATATTAAAAAAAAATATTATTTTGCACTTGAATTTTAATAAATCTATTCAGGGTTATTTGTAAAACACCAACAACATCTTAGGCAGTGAAAGTACACATGATTATATACCAACCCAGAAACCTCGAAAAAAATGTCAGCTGTTTCATACAAAATGCAATGTTTAACCAATGAAAATGTATGAAACAGCCAATATTTTTTTCGAGTTTTCAGGATTGGTCTCAAAGATAAAGTTGTTCATAATCATGTGTACTTTCAGCCCCTAAGAGGTTGTTGGAGTTTTACAAATAACCCTGTATCTATACTAATATATAAAGCTGAAGAGTTTGTTTGTTTGTTAGTTTGCTTGAACGCGCTAATCTCAGCAACTGCTGGTCCGATTTGAAAAAAATCTTTCAGTGTTAGATAGCCCATTTATCGAGGAAGGCTTTAGGCTATATATCATCACGCTAAGACCAATAGGAGCGGAGCAGTAACGAAAATTATGACGCAAACGAAGTTCCGCGGGTCAACTAGTACTGATATATAAAGCTGAAGAGTTTGTTTGTTTGCTTGAACGCGCTAATCTCCGGAAATACTGGACCGATTTTTTTTTTTTTTTTATTTATTTATAAAATAAAAAAAGAGACTGTAGTACAATAGTTTCCTTACAATACAATGAGATGGTTTCGTACGATTGTCTTCAATCTGGTGGGTGATGCACTGTCCTCCTAGCTAGGTTATAATATAACCTGTAGTAAGGAGTAACAGTCCCATTCCCCTTTGCATTTGGTTACAATTTTTACACTGTACACTGTGCTTTATTGGATTTTAACGGAAGCTGTAAGTGCTACACTATTTAAAATTTTCAAAATATCTTATAGAGTCATAAATAACTTACAATCAACTATTTGTGAGAGTGTATGTGTGATGATGTGTTATAGTGTGTTTGAGAGTGTGAGAAAAATGTGTGTGTATGTCTGTGTAGATAAGAATGAGAGAACTCGTCACCACTCAGGTTAGATTACATAGTTTTCTGTTTCGTCATAGGTTTTATTTTGCAAGTATGAACGAAGGGTATGTTTGCAATTATAATAAGATAAACACGGACCTAGGTAATAAAATAATCTTTTAGTAAATGACTTGTGGGCTCTTGGTACAGTACAGATTTGGTCCATACGACGTTTATTCAATTCTTTGTAGGGTGTTTTCTTGTGTTGCAGGAGAACTGCTTGTGATTTGAATTTGTGATTTGAAAAATTATTTCAGTGTTAGATATCCCAATTATCGAAAAAGGCTATAGGCTATATCATCACACTAAGGCCAATAGGAGCGAAGCAGATGAAGTTGCGCGGGTCAACTAGTTTTAAGATAAAACCGGAATAGTTGCCACAGGGGTATAGTTGCCTAAAAGCGCACGGAGGGTCCAAAGAAGCCTGCAGACGCACCCTCTTCCAGTTCAATTGCGACCCCGGCGACCGCGTCCGGCCCCACCTCAGAGGCTTGGACAACGGTCGTCAAAAAGGGCCGCAAGAAGAAAGCATCCAGTGAGTCCAAGCCCGCGCCCAAGAAGAAGAAGCGGAGGTCTCGGAAGGGTAGGGTCCCACACTCCGCGGCTGTAGTAATCACACTGCAGCCCGGAGCCATCGAGAGGGGCCTTACCTACGAGGAGGTCCTCACGCAGGTGAGGGCCAACGTCGCGTTCCCCGACTTGGGAACCCCGACCGGCTTTAGAATGAAGTCGGCGGTTACGGGGGCGCGGCTGTTCGAGGTGTCGGGTCCTGATGGCAGCGAGAAGGCGGACGTCCTGGCCGCCAAATTGAGGGAGGTCCTCAATGGAGAGGACGTTCGAGTGTCCAGGCCCGTGAAGACCGCTGAATTGCGCGTTGATGGCCTGGACGACTCGACGACCCCGGAGGAGGTCGTGGCGGCCGTCGCTCGAAGCGGGGGATGTCCGCCGGGTGACGTGCGGGCGGGCGAGATTCGCGCCGACGCTGCCGGGCTCGGCATCATCTGGATAAAGTGCCCGGTAGCGGCGGCGAAAAAGATCGCCGACAGCGGGCGTCTTCTGGTGGGGTGGGTGGCAGCACGGGTGAAGCTGCTGCAACCCAGGGCTATGCGGTGTTACCGATGCCTTGACGTTGGGCACGTCAGGGCACGTTGCACCGCCGCAATTGACCGCAGCGAACTATGTTATCGCTGCGGTAAGCTCGGCCACAAGGTGGCCCAATGCTCCGCGACGCCAAACTGCAGCCTCTGTACCGCTGCAGGGAGGCCCGCGGAGCACATTGTGGGTGGCAAGGCCTGTGGCGCGCCCGCCCCCAAGACGGGCAAGAAGAAGAAGAAGAAAAAGAAGGGAGCAAACAAGGCTGCCGGGGACTCTTTACATCCCCCGCAGCCTGGTTGCTCTTCGGCCGACTCCCGGCCTGAGAATGGCACCGAAGGAATGGATTGTGCGTAATGGCACAATTCCATTTCCTCCAGGGCAATATCAACCACTCTGCCAGGGCTCAGGATCTTTTACTCCAGAGCATGGCAGAGTGGTCGATTCATGTGGCTGTGGTCGCCGAACCGTACTACGTCCCCCCCCGAGATAACTGGGTGGGTGACCTGGACGACTCGGTGGCCATTATTGGCGAGGCTCTTGCCGACCCGTCCCGAGGTCACGGCTGGGTGGCCGCCCTCGCGAACGGCATCGGCACTATTGGAGTGTATTTCTCGCCCAACAAGAGCCTCGCCGACTTCGAGAGCTTCCTTGTCGAGTTAGGTGCCGTCGTGAACCGGTACCTCCCACGCCCAGTGCTGTTGCTCGGGGATCTCAATGCCAAGTCTGCGGCGTGGGGATCCCCGGTCACCGATGCCAAGGGTGAGGTGCTGGAGGAGTGGGCGGTCACGACCGGCTTGACCGTCCTTAATCGGGGCTCGGAGTACACGTGTGTGCGGCAGCGGGGCGGTTCTATAGTGGACGTCTCGTTTGCTAGCCCTACTGTCGCTAGCCGTGTCCGCGACTGGCATGTCGCCGTGGAGGTGGAGACGTTATCGGATCACCAATACATCCGTTTTGACGTCTCCCCCCAGACCGCGGGCGGCCGTAGTCCATCGGCCCCGCGAACGGACGGTCCGCGCTGGGCGCGCAAGCGCCTCGACAGGGAGCTTCTCGAGGAGGCCGCTATTGTGCAGGCCTGGATCCGGGAGTCGGCGACGACCGAACCCGTCGACGTCGAAGAGGGGGCGCAGTGGTTCCACGGGGCAATGACGCAAATCAGCGACGCGTCCATGCCCCGGGTCCACACACAACCCAAAAGGCGCCAGGTGTACTGGTGGTCCGCCGAGATCGAGCAGTTGCGTGTCTCGTGCGTGCGAGTCCGGCGCCGGTACACCCGATACCGAAGAAGACGTCGTCGGGTGCCTGACGAAGAAGCCGCGCTGTATGAAGTGTACCGCGCGGCTAAGGAGGCTCTGAGGCTTGCTATCGGCGAGGCGAAGACGCGTGCCAGGGAGGAGATGTTGGAGACTCTCAACGGGGATCCGTGGGGGCGTCCATACCGCTCGGTCCGAGGCAAACTCGGACCTTGGGCGCCTCCGCTTACGGAGAGTCTCGAACCTGAGCTGCTGGAGGACGTAGTCGCAGCCCTCTTCCCGGCACGAGCGGAGCATACTCCGCCGCCGATGGTTCTGCCTACAGCCGCAGAGCCTGAAGAGAACGCCAGCGTCCCAGAGGTGACAGAAGCAGAGTTGAGGGCGGCCGTGATGCGGCTCCGGGCGAAAAACACTGCCCCGGGGCCCGATGGGATTCACGGCTGCGTGTTGGCTCTCGCTCTGAAGGAGCTGGAGCCCCAACTGAGGGGACTCTACTCAGCGTGCCTGGAGCAGGGCCAGTTTCCCGTTCAGTGGAAATCAGGTCGTTTGGTCCTGCTCAGAAAGGCGGGGCGCCCTGCGGACTCGCCGTCCGCGTACCGGCCCATAGTGCTGCTGGACGAGGTGGGAAAGTTGTTCGAGCGGATAATCGCCGCCCGCCTCGTCGGCCACTTGTGCGGAGAGGGGCCGGACCTGGCCGAATGCCAGTTCGGGTTTCGGCATGGGCGCTCCACTATCACGGCGATATCGCGAGTGAGAGTCCTGGCGGAGGAAGCAGTGTCCCGGGGCGGGGTGATGTTGGCGGTGTCCTTAGACATCTCCAACGCCTTCAACACCCTGCCCTGGAGTTGTATTCGGGAGGCACTGCGCTATCATCGAGTGCCTACCTACCTCCGCCGCGTCATTGGGGCTTATTTGACGGACCGGTGTGTCACCTATCTGGGACGTGATGGCAGACACCAGCACCCCATGTCGTGCGGCGTTCCGCAGGGCTCGGTCTTGGGCCCACCCCTGTGGAACATCGGTTACGACTGGGTACTGAGGGGCGAGCTCCCGCCGGGAGTGGACCTGACGTGTTACGCTGACGACACGCTGGTCACTGCCCGGGGGAGCTCGTACAGGGAGGCAGCGTTGCTGGCGACGGCCGCGGTCTCACAAGTGGTGAGCCGCATACGGCGCCTTGGCCTGGAGGTAGCCCTCAACAAGTCGGAGGCCATAGCCTTTCATGGCCCCCGGCGGGCGCCGCCAGCGGGATCACACATAGTTGTTGGGGGGGCCCGTATCGCTGTCGTGTCCACCATGAAGTACCTGGGATTGGTTCTCGACAGCCGGTGGGATTTCGGCCCCCATTTCCGGCGGCTGGCGCCCAAGTTGTTGGGCGCGGCTGGGGCGCTGTCAACGCTGCTTCCCAATCTGGGGGACCCGAGCACCGCCTGCAGGCGGTTGTACGTGGGGATCGTGCGATCAATGGCCTTGTATGGGGCCCCGATCTGGGCGGCTGACCTGACGGCCGGCACCATCACTGTTCTGCGGAAGCCGCAGAGGGTGATGGCCGTCAGAGTCATCAGGGGCTATCGCACAATCTCCTACGAGGCGGCTTGCGTACTGGCCGGATCTCCGCCCTGGGACCTGGAGGCAAAAGTCCTCGCGTCACTGCACCGGTGGCGTGAGGAGGCGCGGGCGCGCGCCGAGCGACTGATGCAGCAGCACATTAAGCTGCGTCAGTCGCAGCTGCGCGAGGTTCTGGTGGCGGAATGGCGGAACAGGCTCTCACGCCCTTCCGCCGGCCTCGTCACTATCGAGGCCATCCGGCCAGTGCTCGAGCTGTGGCTCGGGAGAAGGCACGGCTCCTTGACATTTCGTGTGACGCAGGTCCTCTCGGGGCATGGCTGCTTCGGGAGGTTCTTGTGTCGCATAGGCAGGGAGCCGGACGCTCGGTGTCACCACTGCGTCGACTGTCGGGAGGACACGGCGCGGCATACGCTGGCAGAGTGTGCCGCTTGGGAGGAGCCGCGCCGTGCCCTCATCTCTGTGGTAGGCAGTGATCTCTCGCTGTCGGCTGTAGTTCGTGCTATGGTCGACGGCGAGGAGTCCTGGGACGCGGTGGTCTCCTTCTGCGAAACAATTATCGCGCAGAAGGAGGCTGCGGAAAGGGAGAGGGAAATCTCAACCTCTCTCCCAGCCCGCAGCAGGCGCACCAGGCGTCGGAGGAGGATATACGCTGCCCTCTTCCGGCCCCCCTAACTGGGTCTAGGGGCGGCGGAATTGGGGATGTCCGTCGCCCCCCATTCATTCGGCCCCGAGGTGGCGGCGCGTGGTGTTCCCGTGCGCCCCTCTTTGACGTCGTGGGGGGAGTCAAACACCTCACTCCCCCCGCTGCTGACCCGAGGTGGCCCGCAGAGACGGGCTGGCACCAGCCGGGGATTACGGAAGTCGCATTAGTTCTCGCGATCTCCGGTTGGTGAGAGATGGAGCACCGGGGTGGTTTTAGTCAGTAAGAGTCTGACAGACCCCTCCGCCCGCCCCAGGGCGGAGGACATCCATGAGGATTTCCCCCGTCACAAAAAAAAAAAAAAAAAAAAAAAAAAAAAAGGGGTATAGTTGCCTCGATTGTAATTACTGTCGATTCGGAATCACATTATTTTATATATTTATCGAATGATATAACAACCACCTCTAGGTCTGCCGAGTTGCATGGCTCTGTGCGATTGCATGGAAGGCAAGGTGCGATCAAAGTTTTTGCGGGATACATTACCTCTTTCTCGGCGGTGCACCTGTCCTAAACGTAATATTATGGATTGGGTAATTATCCTTCATATGGGGTAGATGTTCCAAAATTTAGAGGTCCATGTAAATTGCCAATACTCTGGAAATATCAAAGATAGTGTATTTTACTTTAAAGATAATAAACCAAAGTACCTACTCAAGCGTTTTACAAATATACTTATTTGCTTTTTATACTGAGGATCTGAAGTAAAATAGTTTGAGTTCAAAAAAGTGGGCCAAATATCCCGGGTTTACCAGGATTTTTTAAATTGAAATCCTTTGATCCTTTACAATTCTCAAAGGATTTAATTTTTTTAGGAAACGGTCACATTCGCATCAAGTCGCAATCAGTAAAACAAATTCACTAATTTTGAGACAGAGATGCGAATTCTGCATAAAATCGCCTACTAAGCCTAATGTAGCTATCCATCGCTGAAAGATTTTTTCAAATCGATCCAATAGTTTTCAAGTTTAGTTTATTCGTTACATACAAAAATAAAAATCTTTCCTCTTTATAATATTAGTATAGAAATATAAATTGACCCACTGATTAAATTGTCTTTTTATATTACCTATTCGAAAACAACCAAATTCGCCCCATTAAAATTTCTCTTACGCGTTTTTAGCTTCAATATGTGGACCATAATTTATAGATGAACCAAAACCTAAAATTCTGAAGTACGATATGGTAGCGCCATCTTTAGCTTCAGTACAGAACGAACACTAAGCACAGTGGGCGTAAATTATGTATTGAGCATTCACTACAGTAATTGGTATTGAATAAGTACAGCGCTCAGTGCGGTATCGGTATTAACTAGGTTACGATGACAGTGCATAGATGGCGCTGGTCACTAACCTTTTTTTGCTATTTTAAATTATGCGGTCATCTCGGACGTGCTCTTGAAAACAACTTTGTGGTTCTGTTACATATTCATTTCATTCAATTATTATTTATATTATTTTTGTAGACTTTTAGCTATAATTATTAAAAATATTATTATTTATAATGTAATATAAATCACATTTGTAACATTTATTAAACATTTGTACGCCCGAAACGTTAGAATATGAAGAAACAATCCTTTTAAACATAAGACTATGTAATATACATACTGACCATGTTCTGACAAATAAATTATGATTTTGGACTGTGTCCGGTATGAGTCTGCGATAAATAATTTGTTTAGGGTCTTAAGGTTGCACAGACTTGACGTAGGCACCTTCAATAAAATCTTGGCTTAGCCAAATAGCGATGATGCGAAGAGTCTGTTTAGGTTCATGGACCAGATATGACTTTTTTGTATTTAGGGTACGATGAGACTGACATACGCTTTGCGATTTTAAATGACCCTAAATTAATAAATAAAAAAAAATATCATTATAATGATTTTATAAATAAATACAAAAAGGAATCAAACGACTTTCTTAATTTTCATATTATTTGCCTATGTTGTCCCACAGCTGGGCAAAGGCATTCCCCATGTTTTACTAACTTACTTTATATCATGTCTTCTCCGGCCAATCTATCGGGATCAAAAATCTTCACGGCAGCATTTTTAGGCATCTTAAATCTCTCTCTTACACGGGGTCAGATTCTGAATGTTTTTCATATTTTCTGCCATGAGAACGTAAACAAAAGTTATTCAATCGGGCCGAATCGGCCTATTTCTGTAGTAAAATAGGGGTAGATAGGTATAAAATATACATTGTGACAGAAATGGACAGATTAAAAAAATAAAATTGTCTGCTAAATATTCCGATTCCGATCTTATCAAAATCTGTAATTTTGTTTTATGGTCAGTATCATCAGGAACATAGAATAATAGAAATGATATGAAATAAAATGTTAACGCGAGCGTTGAAGTCTTTTACTCTTGACCTATTTAATGTACTTGAGCTGAGCGTACGTTATCACTAATTCCTAATTAAACATAGATGGTAAGGAGTCATTTATTTACTAGAAAACTATACACATATCTTAAATGAAAGTTAATAAAATGATGTGAAGACTTGTGTAAAATTATCACAAATTGATTAAACATGAGCACGATCAGCATAATGGTACTTATTTTACGACCCGCAGACGACATTCGATCATGAAGCTTAGCATATTTATAACGAGTGTTTCTAATAACTGCGTACCTTTCACTGAGCAACGCCTCGCATACAGCATAGTCCTCCCAACACCTATGTATAAGTAGTACAGTTTCCTACGCATCACGTGACGAGTGTTTGTGAAAGGCATAGACAGTGCCCAGTCACAAGAGAACCCTGCTGAGTCATAACATGACCCTTTGTTGTCTGACAGTAGCAGACACTGGGGGGGATAATAGAGATCATGTCAATTGGTCGCTTCCAAGACGTATGTAGGTATCACATGACTGGCGTCCAAACAATATTGTATTGCAATAATAATGATAGATAGACATATGGGCGTCACGTGCTTTGACTCTCAATTAAATGTAATAGCGATTACGTTTTTGTACGGTCCCGTTATCGAGTTTATTTTTAGATTAATACACACATTTACAGTCATTTGAACAGCTTCTGCTCTAGATTAAATTAAGTTGATCGAATGACAGCTTTTTTAAATCCATGTGTTTTTTTAAAGGTAACTGTTGTTCTATAAGTGCAATAACTATAAACTATTGGTTAAAACTGCTCAGCTCATATTATTAGAGAGTTCGCACGCATCTATGGGAAGGGAAAAACTTGCGTGACTATTTTAATAATTAATTAACAAGATCTGTCTGTATGTACCCAAACGTGCTCGAGTCTAGAAGATCTTCAGCGCCTGTTCACCTTGTCAGGGCAACCGGCTGAATGGCAAATGGCAACCACATTCGTTTAACCATTAAACATACTAAGTACTGCAGGTGACGTTACATTAGCATAACACCTTTTCATAAAGGCCCACCAACGCAATCATAACGAGGCTAAATTAATCTTAGTTGTTATTCCAAAAATCACCTGTTCATTAAATCATTAATTTTCAGTGTCAATGTCGCCACGAATTTATGCAGATGAGTGTACACCATTTTCATCACCTCGGAGGAAAACGGCAATGAACTTAGTAATGACCTCGTTTTCATGCAGATTTTCTTTAAAACGGTATTTTTTCTCAAAAGGATTTTTGTAAATCACGTAAATGTTATCGATGGCTACATTTAATCATAGTACGTGTAACTATTGTGTGCAGGACATATTACGACTGCTGCACACAATGCTTCACGTTAGTCACACTTCATTGGCCGTTGGTAAACTAGTTACTATGAATTTGACAGATTTTTTTATTATGGATAGAGCAATGTACCATGGATGGGGGGCAGGGAGAGGTGAGGAACGTGTCACGTGGTTCCTCGCCCACGGGCGTGTATACTGTGGTGTGGCCTCGGCGGGCCAGCAACAGATAGGGCCGTGACTCATGCAGATCTTATCAGAAGCTCTATTAGCAGATATTATTTTTTTGTGAATTCTAATGTTATCCTGCCTCTAAATATCAAAACGAAAAAACTGCTGAAAGGCTGAAAACTGCTCTAATTAGCAACATAATCTTATTTTGCATAACCAACAAGTAGGTTGCTTTTACGACTAATCTTGAAACCTGAAACTAATTTTGAGTAATTATTTACGGTTTATTAAACTATCGATAGTTTTTAGGGTTCCGAATATTCGGAAAAAACGGAACCCTTATAGGATCACTCGGGTGTCTGTCTGTCTGTCACAGCCAGTTCTCTCCGGATCTACTGGCCCGATTCTGTTGAAATTTTGACACATATGGACTTCTGTGACCCAAACACGGACGCGTTACTTAAATATATACATTTTTAGTATAGGGGTCACTTTTGGGGGATAAACTAGAAAAAAAATAAAAAAGTATATAAGTAAAATATTAGTCTCGACTCCCGGAACTGTAGGACAAATATTTATAATTTTCCTAGAGGGGTGAAAATACGGCCGAAAACAAGTACCTACTCTGGCTTGCTCAAGCCACGCCCGCTTCGGGTACTTTAATAATAAACTTGATTTAAACATTTTATATGTGATTGTTAAGGGATGAAAAACATTCTGGCACTTACTGAACAGATAAATTAACAATAATACGACAGCAAAAAAAATATCGCGATTTTTCAATTAGTTATACAATAGTTAATTTACATTTTTTTTCTGCTTTAACATGAACATTGCAAGTTTGAAAATTGCAAAATTGTTTGTTTTTTATTGATTGATTGTTGTTTTTGTTTGAAATTGTTTGTTTAAACTATAAATCGGAGATTTTTGTCTTTATTGGAGCTAGATAAAAATCTTAATATATAACTGGATCCTTATTTCCCTTGGTCACGGCATCACGCGTGAACGGCTGGACCGATTTCGCAAATCTTTTTTAATGTGTTTGCTATCGGAGAAGGTTCTTATGAAAGAAATGCTAAAGTTGCCAGTTGACGGGAGCGAAGCCGCGATGGACAGTTAGTTAGACTCGCCCACCGAGGGTTCCGTGCTAAGTGGGTATTATTTAAAATACAAACTATATTTTTATGATTTAATTACAAATGTATAATTTTCACACTTTTCCCTATACTTGTAGTATAAGGCGATATTACTTGCCAAATTTCGTAGTTCTAGGTCAACCGAAAATACCCTATAAATTTTGATTCCCTTGAGAGTGTCGAAATATAGGTTTTTTGCGACATAAGCGGCCGTATGTTTTTTACGTTAACTTAGAAATTTGTTTTTTTCATAGCTTCAAGGGATTGAAGATCTTCAATCCCTTGAAGCTATGAAAAAAAACAAATTACTATACTCAGGTATATGGTTTTAATTTCAACACGATAACTCCACGCGTTCCCGAGATAAAGGGTCTTGACAGACAGACGGACGGACGGAGGGACGGACAACAAAGTGATCTTATAAGGGATCCGTTTTTAGGGTTCCGAACAAAAAACGGAACCCTTATACTCGGGTGTCTGTCTGTCTGTCCGTCTGTCACAGCCAGTTGTCTCCGGATCCACTGGACCGATTCTGTTGAAATTAGATACACGTATACCTCTCTCTGTGACCCAAACACGGAAGCGTGATGAAAATCATTAAACTTTTAGTATAAGGGGACAAACTAAAAAAAAAAACAAAGTTTTTGAAAAATATCGTGTGACATATCAAATGAAAGGGCTTACTGTGAAGGTTTGAATTATATTTTTTTCATAATTTTTAAATTAATGGTTTTGAAGTTATTTAATAAATTAGACGAAAAATGACCATTCCCCCCGCTTGTCTCCGAAACTATTAAGCCTAATTTTCTTTTTTAATGAAGATAATAGATCTTTACCTATAGATTACAGGAAAATCTACAAGAATTCTATAGTGATAAAATAACATGGATATAAAAAAGATATACGTTCAGAACCCTTTGCACGCGAGTCCGACTCGCACTTGGCCACTTTTTCCCTTTGAGGTACGAAACTCTAAAAACTAAATATATATATATATATTTAGTTTTTCCAACGGAGGTCTATACTAAAGCCTTTCGAAATTAGCTGCATTGAAAGAAATAAATCTCAGACTTATAGTTTAACAAATGCCACACTTGCAATGTTCATGTTAAAGTAGAAAAATATTGTTGATGAATTGTTCTCTTACTTGTTAAATTCTTAGTTTATATTTTCAGTCAGTGTGAAGCTGTATGTTGAATGACTTTTTCATGAAATAACCATTCAATAGGGCTTCATGAACTTAGAGGGATTGATGATTAAAATGGTTATAATTCTTTTGATAAATACGCGTTACGGCCGCGAATCGATGTTGTTCAACATACAGCTTCACACTGACCGGCAATTGCAAAAAATATAAAAAAATATTTGAACTTCACTGGCTACCCTGGCCCTTCCACCTTAAGGTGAATGCTCCAGGGTAGACCGCGAAATTCAAATATTTTTATGTTTTTTGCAATTTGCCGGTCAGTGTGAAGCTGTATGTGGACCAAATGCGATCCGCGACCGTAACGCGTATTTATCTAAAGAATTATAACCATTTTAATCATCAATATAGCCCTCTAAGTTCATGTAGTTCGAAAGAATGAATATTAAAAATAATCATTCTTTCGAACTACATGAACTGAGTTATAATTAGATATAGGTACATTAATTAAATAACCAACGCCAACCCGCCTGGTAAGCGTGGCGATTATGGCAAACGGGGGATTTGCCATAATCGCCACCCTTGGCAAACCCCCATTTTGGAGGAGGCCTATGTCCAGCAGTAGACGTCTTTCAGCTGATAATAATGATGATGATGAGTTAAGTAATATAATATATTATATTGTTGCTTCATCCTTACTAATATTATAAATGCGAAAGTAACTCTGTCTGTCTGTCTGTCGTGCTTTCACGCCAAAAATACTTAACCGATTTAAATGAAATTTGGCACAGAGAGATTTTATGTCGGGAGCATGTTCTCTAGGGACCACGCGGGCGAAGCCGTTGGCAGAAGCAAATCTTTAATTAAATTACAAATTATTTGGTTCTACCTGATCTAAAAATTCAACTCCTAAAATCACTACATAGTTAACAAAGTCGCTTCCGCTGTCTCTCTATCTGTCCCTATGTATGCTTGGTATGTTATCTTTAAAACTACTCAACAGATTTTGATGCGGGTTTTTTAATAGATAGAGTGGTTCTCGAGAAAGGTTTTAGCATATAATTTGCACCCGTGCAAAGCCGGGGCGGGTCGCTAGTAATTTAATGAAATTAATGTAAAAGTACAATAGATATTGTATAAATGTAAATAATATAATGTATAAATGCCATATCTTATAACACGTCATATTACAATATAGCGTGCCGGATTTAAAAACGGCCCTGTTATGTGATGCGGCTACCTCACGTTCAGCCGGATTTCAATTCGGCTGAAACAAAGTACGCCGCATTGTTTGAACCTTTTCATTGAACGGCGACCTAAGTGACATCCGATTAATTGAACAGCTAGGCAAAAGGCTAGGTTCAACATCGTTTAATGACTTGTCTAGCCACGTAGAAGAACACAGGACACCGGGTTCCTTTAAACGCTGGAGACAGAAATAGAGTTCCGTCGTCGAGGTTAGAATGTTGAAATTGATTGTTGTTTGAATTTAGAATTCCAAAAGTTAAGTATATTATATCTATATCTATCTATCTTATAGTAGTCTCTAGTTTCTAAATGTAGAAGTCGAAATTTTAATCAGAAGAATTAGAAATCGAAACTTTAATCTATCTATACTAATATATAAAGCTGAAGAGTTTGTTTGTTTACTTGAACGCGCTAATCTCAGGAACTACTGGTCCGATTTGAAAATTTTTTTCAGTGTTAGACAGCCCATTTATCGAGGAAGGCTATAGGCTATATATCATCACTCTGAGACCAATAGGAGCGGGGCAGTAATGAAAATTGTGAGGCAGACAAAGTTGCGTGCGTCAACTAGTTTCTAATATTATTAGTACTTTACGACGCATAATTTAGTATAAATAAGATAAATGGAGCTATTGAAAATATAAACTAAGAATTTAACAAGTAAGAGAACAATTCATCAACAATATTTTTCTACTTTAACATGAACATTGCAAGTGTGGCATTTGTTAAACTATAAGTCTGAGATTTATTTCTTTCAATGCAGCTAATTTCGAAAGGCTTTAGTATAGACCTCCGTTGGAAAAACTAAATATATATATATATATTTAGTTTTTCCAACGGAGGACCTCCGTTGAAAGAAATAAATCTCAGACTTATAGTTTAACAAATGCCACACTTGCAATGTTCATGTTAAAGTAGAAAAATATTGTTGATGAATTGTTCTCTTACTTGTTAAATTCTTAGTTTATATTTTCAATAGCTCCATTTATCTTATTTATACTAAATTATGCGTCGTAAAGTACTAATAATATTAGAAACTAGTTGACGCACGCAACTTTGTCTGCCTCACAATTTTCATTACTGCCCCGCTCCTATTGGTCTCAGAGTGATGATATATAGCCTATAGCCTTCCTCGATAAATGGGCTGTCTAACACTGAAAAAAATTTTCAAATCGGACCAGTAGTTCCTGAGATTAGCGCGTTCAAGTAAACAAACAAACTCTTCAGCTTTATATATTAGTATAGATAGATTAAAGTTTCGATTTCTAATTCTTCTGATTAAAATTTCGACTTCTACATTTAGAAACTAGAGACTACTATAAGATAGATAGATATAGATATAATATACTTAACTTTTGGAATTCTAAATTCAAACAACAATCAATTTCAACATTCTAACCTCGACGACGGAACTCTATTTCTGTCTCCAGCGTTTAAAGGAACCCGGTGTCCTGTGTTCTTCTACGTGGCTAGACAAGTCATTAAACGATGTTGAACCTAGCCTTTTGCCTAGCTGTTCAATTAATCGGATGTCACTTAGGTCGCCGTTCAATGAAAAGGTTCAAACAATGCGGCGTACTTTGTTTCAGCCGAATTGAAATCCGGCTGAACGTGAGGTAGCCGCATCACATAACAGGGCCGTTTTTAAATCCGGCACGCTATATTGTAATATGACGTGTTATAAGATATGGCATTTATACATTATATTATTTACATTTATACAATATCTATTGTACTTTTACATTAATTTCATTAAATTACTAGCGACCCGCCCCGGCTTTGCACGGGTGCAAATTATATGCTAAAACCTTTCTCGAGAACCACTCTATCTATTAAAAAACCCGCATCAAAATCTGTTGAGTAGTTTTAAAGATAACATACCAAGCATACATAGGGACAGATAGAGAGACAGCGGAAGCGACTTTGTTAACTATGTAGTGATTTTAGGAGTTGAATTTTTAGATCAGGTAGAACCAAATAATTTGTAATTTAATTAAAGATTTGCTTCTGCCAACGGCTTCGCCCGCGTGGTCCCTAGAGAACATGCTCCCGACATAAAATCTCTCTGTGCCAAATTTCATTTAAATCGGTTAAGTATTTTTGGCGTGAAAGCACGACAGACAGACAGACAGAGTTACTTTCGCATTTATAATATTAGTAAGGATGAAGCAACAATATAATATATTATATTACTTAACTCATCATCATCATTATTATCAGCTGAAAGACGTCTACTGCTGGACATAGGCCTCCTCCAAAATGGGGGTTTGCCAAGGGTGGCGATTATGGCAAATCCCCCGTTTGCCATAATCGCCACGCTTACCAGGCGGGTTGGCGTTGGTTATTTAATTAATGTACCTATATCTAATTATAACTCAGTTCATGTAGTTCGAAAGAATGATTATTTTTAATATTCATTCTTTCGAACTACATGAACTTAGAGGGCTATATTGATGATTAAAATGGTTATAATTCTTTAGATAAATACGCGTTACGGTCGCGGATCGCATTTGGTCCACATACAGCTTCACACTGACCGGCAAATTGCAAAAAACATAAAAATATTTGAATTTCGCGGTCTACCCTGGAGCATTCACCTTAAGGTGGAAGGGCCAGGGTAGCCAGTGAAATTCAAATATTTTTTTATATTTTTTGCAATTGCCGGTCAGTGTGAAGCTGTATGTTGAACAACATCGATTCGCGGCCGTAACGCGTATTTATCAAAAGAATTATAACCATTTTAATCATCAATCCCTCTAAGTTCATGAAGCCCTATTGAATGGTTATTTCATGAAAAAGTCATTCAACATACAGCTTCACACTGACTGGCAAATTGCAAAAAAACATAAAAATATTTGAATTTCGCGGGCTACCCTGGCGCTTCCACCTTAAATGTACTTGCTTTGTTCCCTACATGAAGTAAGTATATTACGCATACATTGGGAAATAGTATCACATAATATTTCCTCCTCGTTATCTAATTTCTTTCACTATTTATAGCGAACAGGATAATCGCATGGTTTCCTCCGCGCCGCTTTAGTGTCGGTTTCCTTATTTTTAATTACATTAGTAACCATGTGCTCACATTTAAATACGTACTGTTATTATGTACCTACAACGTAGTCATTCCCAAGCGAAAAGTTTCGACAATTTTGAATACCGAAACATTTAATAATTATATTAAGATGACATGCTGACTAATTCCGATTATGAAGCAGACGCGTTTAACAAAAGGTTTTAACCTATGTCGCACTGACTTTACCGGAGTTATTCGTCTCACTCACACATTCGACACGGTTTATATTTACACAAGGAATTTTTATTGTAATTTGTTAAACGCACGAAATTTTGCTCACCATACTCATTGATGTTCAAAACAAGCTCCAGTAAACTTAACAATAGATATTTTTTCAAACCGCGACGTTACTCATTAATACCTATCAAAGTGAACTGTTGCTCTTTTGCGTATAAGTGATATACAAATAAAATATACTGCGTTAATTAAAATAACAAAAGCGTATAAAAGGTGATACGTATAATTAATTATTGTAATTCGCATCCGAATTAGCAGCAAGCAAGCAGCTTGCTGCGATACGTAGCCGGTGTAGGTAATAATTAGACAGACAGCCGTGCGGTGCTCGAGCTAGTTCTGCGTATTCATCACATACCTATGTAAGAGTAGTTATCGTTAACAGACGACATATAAAACCACATGGAACAAATCACTGGCTGTTTTTAATCGCGATTGCACACATTGTATCGATGCGTGCGGAAGGATCGGCGGCGGCGGGCTGAGCGGGCCGTGGGGCGGCGCGGCGGCGGGCTGTTATACGAGCAATGTTTGCAGTGAGTAGTATAAACACGGCCGCGACGCCTCGGGCTCATTTAGTCACTCATCAGCGAGTCTGCGCCCCGTGCAATAGTTCGCAACGCATTTTTATGGCAGTGGGCTTACTGTTGTACTTTAGGAAAAATTTTGCACGTCGGCCAATGACCGGCCAGCCGGCCGGCGAAACTGAACGTACCTCGGCAGTCACGTGCCCGGGGTGAGGCGCGGCGGCCGACTCGCGCGCAGCCGAACCTTCTCTTATAAGATGCACATTCGCCGCGGCATAGGTGTGGAGCGTGCTGAGCCGAGCGGCATGCCCCCGCGTAAACCAGTCCACAAATTCGCTCGCTAATCTAGTTATAGTGAATAAGACTCTCTGAGTACCATGTAGAATGTCTCACAGCAGCTTAAGTTGTCACTACGACAGCTACCTACCGTCAGATTCATCTCTCGAAACAGACGCACTCAACCGTCATTGGTAAGTTTAAAATATATCCTTATTAATTTAAATATAACGCGATATTGAATTAAAAAGAAAAATCTTCTCATAAATATTACGAGTACACTGTGTTTTAACTTAAAAATAATTAATATTAAATTAATATCAGTTGAAGTCAATGTCAATGAAATTAATCCATAAACGTCAAAAAATATTCCTGAAATAAAATCTTCATCAAATATTTCAGACACAATTTATGTATTACCAATCTTTTACAAAAAGAAAAACCAACACTGTTAGTAACAAGATGAAGGAAGTCTGAAAGTGGTTTAAACTGAATAATAATACCTACTTATGTCAAACTTTACATCCCACCCCATGTTTATTTAAATGACAAATAAAGTGCGGCTTATCATTTTGTTCGCACGTTACTGTGGAAAACGATGTCGTTCCTATCGTCACTCGCCAGTCGGTACCTACATAGAAAGGTTCTGTTCGCAGCGCGCATCAAACACCTGAACAAAGATTTACTGAAAAATTCACCAAACTGTTGACCAAGCTGGCTGTGACGCCGCGGTCGCTAGCAAAGCTCCGCACACACAATTATTTTTCTCCAACACGTGCTATTTAAAATCGAAGCCATGGCTAAGGTCATCGTGGACGCTTATTTCTAGTTATATGACCCACATTTACTATCAACAATCCATCGTATAAAGATCGCTTGACATCTTGGCGGACAGCGCGTCATGGCAACACAGTCTATGTTGCACTACCGACGTGTTTTTATTCATATATGGACATCGGTATGACTCCCTACAGGGGACGGACATCATGAGACTGCTATTATCTTTTTAAAACACAATAGGTTTGTTTTCGGTATGCTTTATTATTAATTTCAGTCACAATATTCCTCTTGAGATCAATTATTAAGTATCAGTCCTTTGTTAATCTGGCATACTGGCTTGTTATAAACTTCTGAAAATGTAAGTTCATTAAATTTTCTAACAGTAAGGAATATGAAGGTGTCAGAACCTTGTCTTTCAGCATCACTTTTAATGCCACTAATGACAGAAAAATGATAGCAATTACTGAAAAGATTTGGCTACAATCTTGCAACATAAGCAAAAAATGTATATATTAAATCATTTAAGTATAAAGGAAAAACTCATCATTCTGAAAATACAAATAGGTACTACGATGTTTTTCTCATTACTTATTTACATTAATTCCTCAAAAGATTAACTAAAAATACACAGCGTAGAAATATTTACGGTACTTATCAATCATCGTTGAGACTAATTACATTTGGATATCGGATATAAAATCTACGCTTATTAAAGGTAAACATTGCTCAGTAGTAAAGTTTCCAAGCATCGCCTGTTACATTTAAGTGACTAAACATTGACCCACTGCACTGCACGTAATTTGCTGTCGATAAAGCCATTACCATGAACTCACCTTGCGCAATGGATTGATTAAACAATACAGTGTATAATTTCTGATTTCCACGTTACTGTGACACGTGGCTTGTAACAGCATGGCAGCAACATACATGTACTCACCATGCGTTTTATTGTCACACGTAATATTTATATTTCGAATATAAACGTGTGTGTTTACTTTATGTTATGGATGAAACGATAAATGAATTCAGGAGAAAATGTTATAGCTTCCTACCCTACGAATTTAAAAATATTAATAAATTATGTTTGTTTATTGTACCGGGGCAATATAAAAAGTGCCTGAAATAAACCCGAAAGCCCGAATAATATACCCCGAAATAATGGCAAATAAATACGGGACATAATGTATCAAATGAAAAACTCTCTTCTTATGATTATAAAAAACCCAGAAGTCAAAAAAAAAAAATTTGTGTCACACAACAATTTATTTGTGGCCTCGCCACCCCTTAATACAAACACTTGTTTTAATATTGTTCCAATTATGCTTAGTTAATATCTACATTAAAAATAAAGAAAATAAATAAAATTGGTTGAGGCCAGTATTTGCATGTATGTGGCGATATTACCTTCAGCGCATGTGTTAAAATTGTATCGTAACGCAACGCCTTTGAGTCGCTGTTATGAATAGCAAGTAGTATCGAAGCAAGTAGTACACTGTTCTTTATAAAGACTCGGTCACACTAGAGCTTTTTAAGAAACATTTTTTTTTTAATAAATATTTAATAGTAAAAGGGAATAGATTTTATGTATTTTCATGAAACATTACGTTTGCGTGTCCCAAAGGGTTAGGAAGAAATGTACTTCCTGTAGTAAAACCATAGTAACCCAGCAGATATGTTTAAGTCTCGTCGTCCACAGAAAAGTTTAATAATAGTCTCTACTAAGTTGAAGGTGGTTAAATCTATTATTTAACTATTTATGAAAATTATTATTTTTTTAGAATAAACATGAGTGTCTGGCCATTTAGAAACAAAACATAGCACAATATGATTTTAAACTAAGACAGTCTTAGTTTAAAATCATAACTCAGAAATAATCTTCTGAATAAAATTATCTTAAGGCACTGTACTCAGTCAAAATAGGCTTCACAAAACAGTTTTTTAGCCAAATGTATACATTTTAGAGCAGCTAAAAAAATATATGTTAATCTTGATCATATTTATGGGTGGACCATTGTGTTCAAAACACGTTTTCGGTAAATTTTCTAGATAAAAAAAATTCATAAAATTACCATTTAAATTGAAATTGTAGCAATTGTAACTGTATTATTTATAAACTAATCTTGATAAAATTAATAACAGTGATGTAATATATAATAATAAAGGGAACTGTTGTTTTTATTTATCGATTGGAATAAGATATTTGTGAGGATTAATGTATTTAATGATAAATAACTCGAACGAGTCGAACGAAACGCCGCGCCATCGCGGCGTCTTTTTGCTTCGTCTATTCACCGCGCCTTAATATGAGCTTTAAATAAAATAAGCAATTTAACGTTTCATTTATATTAAATAGCTATTGCAATAGCTCCAGTATCTGAATTGAACACGGTATTCGAATAAATATCGCTAAATATTCCGTTGCCAAGAGGAACTACTCGTATTAATGTCCTCTCAAAAGTACAGCTAATCTGTGTTGCCAATATGTACGTGTCGTGAAAACTGTAAAAGCAGTGTTGCCAAGCGCGAGCTCCTCCGCATGTAACATCAGACCGTGGGAAAATATTTATATGCCTACATATAGGCACCTACACGGAAATTGAACAGAATCGAGATTTTTATACTTCTCTAGTAAGTCGGCCTTTTAAACGTTCTTTTTACAGGATAACTCGTTATACTGTGCAAAACTGCTTGAAGCAAAATTATATCGATTAAATTAATAGTGGTAAACTTTCATTTTTATAACATGAATGACCTAGAATCTGTTAAATACATGATGCAAATAATATATTTGTGGTATTTTTAGGTTATAAAAACCTTATGTTATGTGGTTATGTTTAACCGCCAATGTATTAAAACGATGTTTACAAATTACGTAGATAATAGGTATTCAAACAATGTGTCACCGCGGAGCACGTGTAGCGTATAATTAGGCAATATGTAAAATAAATTTGAACGAAATTCTGTAAACTGTTAATGAACATCACTTTTTGTGATCTTAGCGCGAGGTCTATAGAAAAAAAAATTAAAAATAGAAAGCAAAAAATATGTTATCCATCGTCGACCACATCCTCGCTTACTTAATGTGAGATAGCGTTCAAATGCGAGCCATTTCGAGTGTGTTTGTTTGTTACCTCTTCACGTAAAACGGACGGAACGTATTGCTAAACGGATAATATTAATGAAACTAAGCACACTGCTAGATCATGCCCTGAAATAGAACATACAATACTTTTGGCTAGCTAGCTGGCAAAAGCAAATCAGTAAAATAAATCCAGCCCCACCTGAAAACATAATAGTTTAATTTACCAAACTGAATTGTTAATGTACCGCGTGGCAATGAGTAATCGCTCCATTAATATAAATTATATTTGTCAAGGTGACACTCGCTTGTGTAAACAGACACGTATTAGGATAGACCCGCAACGGCCATAACTTCTAAGAGAAGGGTATGTGTCACATAACTCATTGATATTCATATGGGCAGAAACTCTTCTTTTCATAAAACAAAGCATGTGAGTGCAGACAAACCACAAAAGAATCGCGACTGAAATAAATTACGTGCATTTTAATAAAGTTCATGTACCTAAGCCACATATTGTTATATGGAAATGAAAATAAAGTGGAAATAAAATATTATAGGAAATCGTAAATAAGTGTCATCACGGACCAACGTAATAAAACCGATCACCCTTATATTTTATCCGATCATAAACTAAAACAGTGCAACTAAGAAATATTATTAACTGCCTCCTAGGTCAAGTGGTTTAGGCGTTTGTCTTGTGACCCGGTGGTCGTGGGTTCGATTCCCACGGGAAGCATACTTTGTAAATGTGTGCGGCCGGTGGTCCCGGCCGCCAAATGGTAGTCGTGAAATAAACTATGTCTGAGCCTCTGAGGCCCTTGAGGCGGTTTAGAAACTCTGACACTAGGGTGACCTTACAGCTCACACGATAAGAGAAGATATTATTATCATTAAGTACGCCAATGAAAAGGTGATTATCGCTGTGATAGCTATCCCTTTTGCATAATCCTCTATTTGAATTTTACGACAGCAAGTCATATGGAGTTGAGAAAGATTCTTAAAAATGTACTAAAAGAAAATCAACTTTTTGACTAACTATTATCATATTCAAAACGGTTTGTTGAGAAAAGTAATACTTAGGTATGCAAAGGTGCAAGTTTTTAATTTTCATAAGTCATTTCTGCATACTTCTTTACAACGCTGTATGCATTTTGTTAGTGTTGACCTAACGTTTACCAAGTAATCAGTTCATTTCAGACAAAACTCCAACACGTGATATAAAGGATTCCATTATTCTTAATAGCGCATTGTAACTCAAGCCGTTCACTGGTTAACAAAGTGTCAAAACTTGTGGTGACAGTTTAAATATGCATGTGTTTCAAACCGGTCGCTTTTAAAGCGTCTATATTGCAAATTGAATTTGCATCAAGAACAAATAAAACGGTACTTAACATCTCCTTAACAGACGGAAATAAGGATAAGCTACTGTTTTTGACGAGTTTTTCATCGTCGTCAATCTTGTGGGATTACTTTTACTCCAATATAAATAATAATGTGTATTAATTTATCAACAGGAATGGAAGCGTATCAGCAAAAGCGGAAGGGCCTTCACGCCGCAAGAGCAACCTCCACAATGCCATGGCAGCGGACATGGACTCCTCTTGGGGTAATTTTCCTTTCATTTACGACGAACACTTGAATGACATTCAGTTAATTTTAAATGCAATTACTTTAGTCCTTTATATTGCAAAGAACGTGACTGTACCTAACTAGTGGCAAACTTGCTTTGTACGATTCACAAATGCACCATTGTATCAAATAAATCCTTCAATTTATAAAAATTTTCCACTCTTGGCGTCTTGGCAGTAGTTAGAAGTAGGCACAGCCAAAAAAATCTGACACTGGAGAGCCAACTAACGACCGGAACCAATATAACCCAGATTGGTGGAAGGTCTAAGACCTTGTTACAATTTTCCATAAACTGTACTACAATTTATACTATAAACACAAATGAAAGCAATCGCAAGGCCAAATGACAGACGGTAATGAGGGTACGATGTAGAAACAGCAGGTGTCTTATACATATTGCTGGTGCTTCCCACGGCGGGATCGATCGCCACGCCGCCGCGACGCCGGCTGAGAGCCTTCTGACGCTCCACTGTTCGTCCACAGATCGCCAGGCACACATCGAGGGCAGATTTAAGAAATATTCCACGACCTCCTCCGTCTACTCTAAAAAGGCGCTGTCACAACAAAGCGAATACATCGAAAGGTATTGTATATGCGTGACTTTTTATGCTTATCTAAATCTTCTGTTATTTTGAAAGTTTTCGAAGAAAGTTACGCTTTCAACTCAAATTCCAATCAATTGGCCAAAGTCCAAAACAATCGCGAAGATTATGCCGAACTTGTTGAAACTAAATAACACATTGCTAAAAGTTGTTACGAAAATATCTTTAATTACCGAGAAGTTGAATAGTATGTAGATATACCTGATTCAAAGGTATCTGGGGCGATCTAAGTAGGTCATACCTATATTTCAGCTCACAGCACCAATCATGTCATAAGTTCTGCCACAATTGAGTTACGTTTAAGTGAAGTGCTAGCACAGGAGTTGGGAGTTACTCTAACACTAGCTTCGTATGGATTCGAGTAGGTTTCTTTATGTGTATTTGTAAAAGGTATGTGACAAAGTGTATGTAGCAAGTAAGCCTACGTTACTTCAAAACCTTGACAAGCATCGATAATGGAAGAGCAATTAATGACTTCGCGCTATTTTATTCAACACATTGTATGTTTCATTTGGCTTCTTGAATTCGTTTCTTATTTCTAACACAAAATTTACGTTAGGATTAATAAGCGCAGTTGTATGAAGCATTAAATTTACATTTCTCGCTAGTGCAATGTTTATAAAAAATGAGTGTTGATCCCTAAGTTATTGTATTTCTATACATACGAGTATGCTTGCTAACTTAACTTTTCTGTTTAGATCTTGGTGGTACGCGTGTTGCGCAAAGTGTCACTCAGAGGAATCCGGCATTCCCTCGTGGGAGCCTCCAAACTGGCAGAAGGTCTGCCCCTACCCACTATGTCCTTCCTACCGGCAGTTCGCGCAAAACATCGCAGTGTTAATTATTGGTAAGCTACAACTATTTTTTACCACAATTTCACAACGGCGGCGCCCATGAAGCCGTCAATTACGAGGTGCCATTGAAAACTTGGATTACTTAGTTAGTTGATGCCCATGAATTAAAACTAGTGGTATTTTAGAATCCGTACCAAATTCTGCACTAACTTTCAAGGGCATGTATATATATTATCTATCTGTAAATGCATGTATATCATCTAACATGCATTCACAGATAGATAAATAGTCACGATTTCGGCGATGTTTTTGAAGATTCGTAAACTGCTACGTTTCAAATGCAGAATCGTAAAAAGCGCTGACAGGGTTTAGAGCCCCTGATTGGACAATCAATTATTCAATACGCTATAGAAAGGAGGCTCTGGCATACTCGTAAACAGAAGTGTGACAGAGGAGGGCTTCAACCACTTCGGAGAACACTTGTGATAAACATCATTATTTATTGTTTAGGCATATTAGTATGGGTGACGGTATGGATCGTGATGGGCGACACGGCGGCGCCGGGCGGGCAGCTGTTCTCCTTTGCCGTCCTGACCATCGTCGCCTACTTCGGGGGCTGGCTCATGCTGAAGATCACCACCTTGCCCGCTCTCATAGGCATGCTCATAGTGGGCATCATCATGAAAAACGCCGGCCTCGTCAACTTTGACGAGACTTATCAACACGTTGCCTCTTATATCAGGTAATTACAATATTGCAGTTAAGTAAAGACACTTTCTACTTTTTGAACAATGACGCTAGTGGAAGCTCTATGGTCAGCAGTGGTAGTTATTTCGGCTGAAATGGTAATGGCAGCACGACCGCACAATATGACTCGCTAAAACCTTAAAACTGATAATTTTGCAATCACCAAACAGCTAGTCAGTAATCCGTATTTTGTCAACTTTGTCATTCAATTTTTGTCGATTCATGAAAACGAAATGTATGGTTGCTATTGATTTTGTTTTTCGCGATTTCAAGGTTGGTCATTTAGTAAAAGTTGTTCAAAATAATGAGTACAATGACCTCTTTTCAGATTTGCGGCTAATATGTTAAACCCAGTATATAAAACGTCCTTCCTATTAAATCCTAGTTTACCAAAACACTTATGAATTAATCGACGTGTTCCAGAAAAATTGCTTTAACCATCATCCTCACGCGGGCTGGCTTGGACCTGGACCCCAATGCTATGAAGAAGTACTTCCTCACTGTCATCAAGCTGGCTCTTATCCCCTGGACCTTCGAGTGTGTACTGTGTGCCGTTCTTGCTTACTTCTTTCTGGGATTGCCCTGGGATTGGGGTGAGTGCCCTACAGCTTTAATGTCCTTAAATTGACATTAAGAATAATTAAGTAGAAACAAAAATTTTATCAGCCTAATTTAGAAACAGTTATGTGAGGTTCATTTAATTTCATTTATTTATTATTTTATCCTGATTGATGAAATAATAGTTGATGTGAAAGTTAGATGTTTGTAGGTATGTCGTTTCGACATCACATAAACAGCATATGGCATATACCTAGATACACCTTATCCTAAATTCAAAAGTGTTTTCCAAAATTTATCGCAAACCACTAAAATTGCTTGTCCTTGTTCCTAATACCCTTACTTCTAAACAAGAACGTATACGAGTATGTATGTGGCACATGTGTAGATAGATATATGCAGGTAAAGAACCAAAATATTGATGTGACCCGAATACAATAGAATTACACGTCTGAGTTAGATCGAGCAACGGTCCGTAAACCTTCACAATGAATGATTTCAGGAAAATGTTGACTAAAGAACCAGGTTTAAACTGTTTGCCTACTGTATTTAATAAAATTGATCTATTGTATTTAATTTTATTAAGTCTTATGTTTATACTTAAACAGAATTTACCTAGCAAAGACTAGCTTTATTTTTTGATTATAAATATATGACCAAGAGTCAGCTAGATAGCCTCGCGACTGAGTCAGGATGCGTAAGACAACGCTTACCTACGAACACAACTTCGATTTTATTGCAACCAAAACACCTTATAATAGAGTGCATTTTGAAAAATTCCAGCTTTCCTGTTATCATCCATCATCGCGGCTGTGTCCCCGGCGGTGATCGTGCCGTGCCTGTTCCGTCTCCGCGAGAAGGGCTACGGAGTGTCCAAGGGTATCCCGACCCTGGTGCTCGCCGTGTCGGGCGTGGACGACGCCGCCAGTGTCGCCGTCTTCGGCATCGTCTCCTCCATCATGTTCTCCAGTGCTTCGCTTACTATGAATGTTATTCAAGTATGTATCCTAACGAACATTTTAATGCGAAAGTTTGTCATGGTTTCACAGCCAAATCCCTGTACCGCTTTTGATGAATTTGGGTAAATAGATGTATTGTACCCTGGAGCCGTTTATATAGGCTACTTTACAGAGTGAAACTGCAATCTGCTAGTAGTACCTATTATAAATGCGAAAGTTTACGTTTTTACGTCTAAATCCGATTAACCGATTTTTTTATTAAATTATAAATAATAATAATATTTCGATTCGAAAATAAAATTTGAATGACTTTGCGGCTACAGATATTATTTCTGCCAATTACAATTGCCTTACACTGAAACCGACCCGGTTTTGTAGGCCCATTAAAAAGACACCAGACTCGAAGCACGTAGGTTTTCAAGAAATTCTGAGAAAAGACATGCAGTAATATGTTC
This sequence comes from Lacanobia oleracea, assembly GCA_950371165.1. NCBI lineage: Eukaryota > Metazoa > Arthropoda > Insecta > Lepidoptera > Noctuidae > Lacanobia > Lacanobia oleracea. Next base: position 14,994,660 of record OX493393.1, on the reverse strand, counting down.
CAGTAGCTTAAGATTTATAACAACATTCATTAACTGTAAAACTATGTCACTTGACCAATTAATTGAAATGCTACGGTTACATAATAAAGCTGATAGATTAATGAACGATTTTGAGCAATCGAATGAGTTCAATCGAGTTGAACGAGTTATCCAATCAAGAACATTTCTCGCGCTGTGATTGACATTTAGAAAAAAATATAATATTAATTCTAAAGTAGCATGTATTTAGATTTACTGTTATATGTCCTGATATAGTAGTTGCAAATGAACATGTCTATCATTTATAATTATACAGTTTCAATTATGAGATTCATAATCAGAGGTGGCGCAAGGCGTGGGCAACGTAGGCCACCGCCTACTGCCTCGCGGTCCGAAGGGCCGAGTAGGGCTTCGAAAGGCTATCAAAAAAGCAACTGAGGGCATTGAGGGCCTCGCAAAATGTCAATCGTGCCAACATCAAAATTTACTCTTGCCCTGCCACTGTTCATAATATACAGGTAGATTTTAGTAATAATTGCATCTAGAATTATTATTTCACTAATGATACATTACGGATGATGGTTTATTTACATAAGCGGAAAACGGAACGGAACTTTATCATTTCGGACATTTATCATCGAAGAATATTTATCATTTCGGACTTCCGAAATGATAAATATGTTATTCTAGATAATTATATATTAATTTTAAATACCTACTCATGGTATGATATCGCCTGTAATATAAGTAATTTAATTGAATTAATATTAATAATAATTAGAGGAGCTCGTGGCTAGATAATAACAGCCGCACGGGTCGATCTTCAAGGTTAAGCAACGTTTGCCAAGGTTGGTCTGTGGATGGGTGACCATCTTAACATACCGAGTTTCCTCCGTGCCTCGGAAAGCACGGTAAGCCGTTGGTCCCGGCTGTCACTTGTAGATCTTTGGCAGTCGTTACGGATAGTCAGAAGCCAGTAAATCTGATTCCAGTCTTGCCATGAAGTACCGTGTTACCCAGTTAATGGGTTGTGGAGGTCTGGTAGGCAGCCGCTCCTCGTAAAAAACTGGTATTATTATTATATTATTATTACTGGTACAATATAGTTGGGAAAAAAGCTAGGCAGATGAATATTAATAATAATTAGATAATTAGTATTTCCATGTCAAATAATAATTGATTGATAAATAATAATTGTAATAGCTACCTCATGTAAGATTATTATTAAAGTGTCGTTATTTCTAAATAGAAAATTATATATCGTACTGATATTCCAAAGATAGAAAGCTTCATGTAGGGTAACAGTTTACGGAGTGTTATTTAGTTAAAGCCGCTATCTGCAAATTAACTAGGTATACTTTAGCACTTTCAACAGCAAATTGCATAATATACGAGTATAAGCTTACAAAACATTTTGTCGCAACATAATAATATGCTCACAGATAAGTTCCCAGTAATGGCAGTAACCATAAAAGAAAACTGGATCAGAATTTCTCAGAAAAAATCAGTTGAAATAGCAACAATACTTTACTGAAACACGGTTATGTTGACTGGTCTGCCCTGACCTCTCATTCCTTTTAATACTGCAACAAGGAAATATTGTACAAATCAATCAATAATTTGAGTTCTTCGCCGTAAGAACTGCGCGCTATATAGCTTCTGATTTTTTGTAAGTGCCCATGTAGACCTATCTAGGTATACTAATATTTTAAAGCTGAAGAGTTTGTTTGGTTGAACGCGCTAATGTCAGGAATGGGGGGAGGCTAAATAACATCACGCTACGAACAAATGGAGCGGAGTATTAATGAAAAATGTGACGCAAAGTTAAGTGGGTCAGCTAGTGTGGAATAATGGCGAATTGGGGACTAATCTTTGATCTGAGGAATTAAATTGCCAGTTTGATAGATTTGGAATATAGAATAATGTCAAACCATTCTCATCTAAAGAAACTGACTTGAATTATTAAACGATAACGTATCGTACCAAGTAGTGTATGCAGTCATTGTTGTTTTTACCTACTTAGTACCCAGTATACCTAATACTGTGTACTAATCCCAGGTAGTATCAGCATGAATCACAACAATGGTTCAAGTCGTCGCTATGATTAGCAAACAAAGGAACATCCTGTTACACCGATATACTATTAAATCTGCTTAGTATTAATTGGCCAGTGGCTTGTTACTAATTGGCAGGCTTCTTTAAGCTAATGATGAAGTCCTCAACTACCTGCATACACACTCCAAATATTTTGGCTTACTGGCCAGCGTACCAATCGAATCGATCGATGAAATTGCACGACGCGACGTTGGTCGATGGGTGTGGTAACACCAGAAGTATCAATGCCGATCCCTGCACTTAACACCAGCTTAGGACTAGCCACACAACTCCCACTATAGTCTTCGATTCATTTGAATGCCTTTAGCAAATTTGAGGGGAGATGAGATGATGAGAGATGGATTTATTGTTCGTGAAAACTCATGTTGCGGTTAAAAATATTTTCCAATCATTACTGTCAGCCTCGGTACTAAGCATGAGGTCGAGGTTGACGCCACCAGGGTGTGTCGTTTTATTTATGACATCGGTGTAGCCTTCATGAGTAAAACACGATACTTTTAATTTCCAGGGCCCACTTAGTGTGATCGGTGGTATAGTACTGGGAGTGTTGTGCGGTTACCTGGTGAAGTTCGTTCCTGAGCGCAATGACGCATTTTTGGTGCCTCTGCGAGTGCTTTTGCTGCTGGCCGGCGGACTGATGATGGTGCTGGGGTCTGAGGAGGTCGGCTGGGGGGGTGCTGGTAAGCTGGTCCCTCAAATGTTTTATTTTGTCAAAACGATGGCTTATTATGGAGTATGTTATGCATTTCCATAGTACAAAACCTCCAAAAAGTAAAACAGTTCAGTTTCCAGCCATATTTACAACAAAACTCATTATTCCTTAGAATTTACAAACATGGGTAGACGTAAAGACGAGCACGTTGGTCTTAGTAACTGAGTAATCGTAAAAACTGTAGTCAACAACCAAAGATGATTGTTTTCGTCGTCGTAGTGCTTGCCTTTCTCCGAACAATGCTTTGTTATAAGTCAATGACTGTGTTGACAACCGATAGAGTCAAGGAAACAATGTGATATGGAAAAGGGATATCATACGCATGCTTTATTTTGTCCACAGTTTATTTTTTGTGTTAATGTTGCTAACAATGTTGTTCATAGTAAACCCTAAAACTTGTGTAGCTGTCGTATCGATGCTAACTATGACTTCAGGCACTGCAGTATCACATGTTTCAGTTTCAATTACTTAAACAACAATTCTTCGAATGGAAGTAACTGCAATAATTGATTGTTTTTGACTTACTTCTTCAGGACCATTGGCTGTCATCGCATTCGCGTTCGTGGCCTGCAAGAATTGGACAGACCTCGGCTGGGAGTTAGAGGACAACCCTGTGGCTACCGCCTTCGAAATCTTTTGGATGTTCTTCGAACCTATGCTCTTCGCGGTTACCGGTGCTCAAGTTGTTGTAAGTATACCTACCTTCACTATCCTAGCCAAATATATTATGTTCATCATTGATATCTACATCACCATCATCATCAGCTTCCTGTCCTTGTCTCAATTAACTTGGAATTCATAAATCAAAGACTTCTTTTCCCCTTACGCCTTGGAAAGCGTCACGGTATTATTCACTGCCATTTCTTTCTAATTTAGCACCCTTATTTCTCTCCATTCATCCACATTTAAGGTCCGTATACGTTATTCGTAGCAATAATTACAGTCCAAATTCAGACCAGAGTCAGCAGCGAGTGTGGTTCTGTAATAATGGACCTTGCTCAACATTCTGTTGCGCTATATTTATGTTACTGAAAACAGGTAAACGTATCGCAATAGAATGTTGATACCTATTCTTCAATTAGATTCAGCTATGTTTCATCAATACTTTTTAATAAACAAAATAAGTGCTTATTGAGGATAAATAATTCACCTTCAGCTCGTGATTACCTACATCGATGTCTTTCACAGTCAGTGCATTATCATTTGTTGAGACCCAGTTTATTGGTTCTGAGATGCCTTTTGTAAAGGCAAGTCTAACGTCTGCGGTCGAAGGACATACGAATGAGAAGATACCAACTTCAGTAATTTATTGGCCACTACAGTCATGACACTCGCCGCGACAGTTGTGATTGAACTACCTCATAAAATTGGTTTAATTGTCAATTTCGTTTTCTCCAACAAAAACTAAAAGAGATTACGTAGTTTCCTCTAAAATCTCCTCTTCTTCTGTATAGCCATTTCCCAACTATATTGGGGTCGGCTTCCAGTCAAACCGGATTTAGAATTCTGAATACCAGTATTTTACGTGGAGCGACTGCCTACCAGACCTCCACAACCCATTAACTGGGTAACACGGTACTCCTCCTTTCCCCTAAAATCTCCTATGCAGTTATAATTTTACAAGGCGCTATTGTTCAAGGTTCTTGCTGTCTACCAACGTTTGAGTCATATTTATGATACCCATTACAATAATTCGGCAAAATTGCGAATAAGTACCCATTACTTAAAAATACCTTTTCCTATTCAGATTGCAGAACTGGAACCTCGCTTGGTTCTAATCGGCGGTGGTATTCTGGTGGCGTGCGTGGTTCTACGTACTATCCTCACTAGCGCTTGTGCAGTGCGCAGCAACCTCAACATGAAGGAAAAGATCTTCGTCGGCCTTGCCTGGATGGCCAAAGCTACAGTACAGGTAAATTTACATAGACCCTCTTACCAACGGTTTTATACCATTCTAAAACAGCAACTTTAATATCCATGCTGTCTTCAAAATTAGATCACTTACTCTACTATCACTACAATTCTTTCAAATATGTGTAGTCCATCTTATTTTAGATTAAACTAGTTTCTGCCAGCGGCTTCCGAACATAATCCCGGGATAAAAAGAGCCGCTATTCCAGTCTATAATCTATCTCTGTGCGTAAGTTCATCTAAATCCATTCAGCCGTTCTGGTGTAATTGAGTAACAAACATCCATCCTTCCATCCAAACTTTCGTATGTATAATACTTAGTACTTCTGCAAGCGGTCAAGTGGTCCCTACCTTTTATCCCGGGAGTATACTCCCGGGATAAAAAGTAGCCTATGTCCTTTCTACACCTCTAGACTATCACTGTATCAAATTTCATTTAAATCGTTGCAGTAGTTTTGGCGTGAAAACGCGACAGACAGACAGGCAGAGTTACTTTCACATTTATAATATTAGTAAGGATTTAATAAGAAGTAAGATGACTGTTCTTCTTCCAGGCCGCTCTAGGTCCAGTTGCTTTGGATGAAGTGCGCAAGATGGCCGGCGGAGAGCCCGACCCAATGATGATTCAGTACGCAGAGACTGTGATCACAGTGTGCATCATGTCAATCGTCATCACCGCGCCCATCGGAGCCATCGTCATCACGCTCACAGGGCCCAAGCTACTCTCAAGAACAACTAAGCCACCTGTCTTGGAAGGTAAGCTTTTATCCTATTTTACTGTGTTATCTCGGCCAAAATATTCGCTAGATAAACCAGTTGCAAGACTCCTTTGTCTCGTAAAGCACTTACAATGATTAATCGAGTGCATACCTACTTTGTTAGCATATAATAAACAGTTTCTGAGAAAAATTGTTGCGGCATATATTGCGTCATTCCGCTCTGTTTGAATTGCAAAAAATAAACGAACTGCATTTTTAATTTCATCAATCATTTAATTCATTACATATTTCTAGATCAAACGCATTTTCAATTTATTCTAGAACGACATCGAATCATGATAGTAATCGGAACCAAAGATCAAATACGTTTTTATTTATAGAATAAGAACAAAGATAAAAACAAAATACACTGTGTTTACACTTCAAATACAAACGGTTAATAAGAAAAGTTTTGCGGTGGAACTCTCCGGGGATCATACGACGCACTGTTATTGTTTTGTGGATAGAAGAAGTGATTTTGACCTTGGTTATTTTTCTGAGGAGGATAGTTGGGGATACTAGGATTATAAGAATTACTGGGAAACCTTCCGTCAGGTCCTGGGAAGTAAGGAGAAGCTTGATGCTGTGTCACATTATAAGTTCCTTGTGCTGGTCGAGTGCCTGGGAAGTTAGGATATTGGAAGTTCGGGTTGGGATTAGGACGAGAATTATTGTAAGAAGGATACTGACTTGGTTGAACAGGGTAACCGTTACCGGATGAGTGGGTAAAGTTATTGTAAGGCGGTTGGCCAGGACGAGGGTTGTAAGGCGCCAATGGCGTAGTGAAACCAGAACCAGAAGCGTTTGGAGGTGTGAAGCTGCCTGGGCTAGGCTGATAGTTAAACGTTTGGTTTTGGAGCGGATATTGTCCACTTGGTGGTCTGTATGAACTTCCCGGCGACGTCTGTGTGGTATTATAGGACGGGAAGTTGGGACGAGAATTGTATGGATTTTGACCAGCGGATGGGCCATAAGGACTTTGATTAGGTTTGAAGAAACCTGTATTTGGATTGAAATTAGGATTACTTGGTTGCGAAGAGTTGTGCGTATTCCATTGTGGAGGCCGCTGCGGGAACTGACCTTGACCAGCAGGTTTAAGAGTAGGCTGCTGTCCGTTTTGACCGTAAGGATTGTAAGCAGGTTGCTGTTGGTTCGGGTTTTGTGTATATGGATTATAACCAGGCTGCTGTTGGTTCGGGTTCTGAGCATAAGGATTATAACCAGGCTGCTGTTGATTCGGGTTCTGAGTGTAAGGGTTATAAGGAGGTTGCTGTTGGTTTGGGTTTTGACTATATGGATTATGACCAGGTTGCTGCTGATATGGGTTTTGACCAGAAGGATTATTATTAGGTTGTGGTTGATACGGATTATACGGAGGCCCTGAAGGTAGTTGCGGGTACAGCGGAGTATATTGGTGAGCCGCTTGACGTGTCACACGCTGTTTAACTGTGTTATCTGCTTCTCCAAAAGTTGTGTGTTTCTGTTCTTCTTCATTTTCATTCTGTTTTTTCTCAATTGTTCTTAATGTCGCTTCGATGTCGTCCTCTGATATAATTTCAACATCATTTTCTTTCTCTAACAAAGGTTCCCGGAGTTGAAGAGTTTCTAGGTCCAAATTGCTGTTTCCATACTTTTTATTGGTCACTGCAACTGCATCTTCTCGGTTAACTTGCAAACCACAAATACCACTGCATAATACTGTCACTATTATAGTTATAAGGCGACCGTCCACTGTCCTCAACATTTTAATGTCTTTTGAATCCCGATATAAGCACAATACTCACAAAATAATGTAATCGGATAAACTTTGACCTTATTTATCTTAGAATTTACGGTATGCGCGATAGACTCGACTGCTCACGTCTCAACCTTGTGTGTTATTAGCAGTATATCTACACGCCTTGGAGTTTTATACTTGTTTTCCTGCTATAGATATATATGGATATACGTCTTGCTCATATGGAAAGAATGTTAATAGGTACGTTTATAACATGTGAATTGTTTTGTGCAGGTTGGCGACGATCCCACCGGCCGTCCATTCGAGACATATCGATCATCGACGAGGAGGAGGTGGCGGAGCGCGACGCGGAGGCGGAGGCCGAGGACTCGCGGCCGAGCAGCCCCAAGGCGCGCGCCGCCGCCGCCAGCAGCACGCCGGCGCCCATCACCGTGCAGCCCGGACACAACAGCTCTTGACTGCAGTAACCCACAACTCACTTCGATCTTTGATGCCATTCCATTCGCGACCTTGTTCGAACCGACCTACTTTACTATTAGCTGATTATTTGGTCTCGTGTAAGTCTTTGATACAGGGATTTAGTCAAACGATTCTCACACGAAGCCTTTCTGCCAACGATGCACGCTGCGATGACATGAGCCATTTTATAAAAAAGATTTTCAAACGCCTCTTTGGCGTATTAAAATATAAAGTCGCTTAGGCGGGTGTCATTCTTTTTTTTTCAATTTACGGAATTGGTTACGAACTCATGTAAGAATTGTCTAGGGATGCCTATCGAACCGATTACTGACGTGTTTCGCCCTTTTGTGGAGATTGATTTTGTTCTTTTGTTGTTTGAAAATAATGTTGAGCTGCACATTATAAATTAATCAGTGAAATCATGCTTAGAACATTTAAAAAATTGTTTCTATTTTATAAGTAGATATCTTACTATTTATTAATTAACTATCTACTATTGTGAGTAAATTATGGACCAGTAAAATAATTTCTTAAACAAGTTTCAGCGTTTTGAAAACATTGTTTCAAACAATTTGATTTAGGTACTTAGAGGGTTTAGAATAAGATGTTAGTTCTATAACTTAACGTTCATGTGATAAAGGTGTATACTTAATTATTTGTGTCTTAAAAAACCTCGCTAGTGAAGTTTAATTATTACAATCCATTATGAAATATTACAGCTGTAAGAACATATTTAACTTATAAGTACGTTTGTCTACTATATTCCTATAAGTTTTATTTTGCATAGTGGTCATCAGTATTGCTATTATTTATGAAAACCATTTAGTTTAGGTATCAGAACAGATATTGATAATGTTATTCGGTACAAACAATTTACTATTTAATGTAAGGCTCGATGCAGCAGATCCATTGCTCATTGTTGATATGTATTTAGATGAATAAGTAGTCTGTATATTATGTGTAAAAACGTTTCTTCACTTAAACATGTACGTACGGACACCACGACGTACTGATTAGTTTTGTAATGTATCATTTGTAAATAACACCCCAAGTCACATTGTTATGTAAGTCATTATTATGCATCGTGAAATTCAATTATTTTAGAGTGAACTGTGGGACCAATTTATTTTTAAATAACACCACGAATTGAAATTTATAAATATATAACTCAGCAGACATCGCCTATCACAAAAGTATTATTAAATGATATTCTAAGGTCATCACTGTCTGTTTTCTACACTTTAACACGTTAAAAAAGTCGTTTTATGAAAAAAATGTTAAAATATCATGATGAAATTATCGAAAAGTATAAAAGCAATAAAATATTTACAAAGATACTCGATTGTTGTATATTTATTTTAGTTGTGAAATCCCTAATAATGCGAAACTAGAAATTGATCATGAAAAATTACCTGAAAGAATTTGTTGGTTGTTGTGAAACGAATAAGTTTAGTTTTAATTCTCATCCCGCTTGAAAACTGCTGACAGAGAATAAAGGCGCAAACCCACTGCGGCGCATGCAGTGCACGGGCACGCGCCGCATTTTAGCTGCGTGGGTTCATTTGTTTGACAACGTGGATCTACGTTTCCACTGCAGTACACACTACACACCCACGACTATGTACAAATGTAGCTTGGCCCACCGCGGCACACGGAGAGGCTACGCACGTTTTTTTTTTTTTGCAAGAATATGGTTTTGACATAGTCGTGAGTTAATATAGCGTGAACCGCGTGCACAGCGTGCATGGCATCATAGGCGTAACTAGGGTGTGGCAAGTAGGGCACGTGCTCTGGGCGCCTATCGAAAGGGGGCGCAAAATCCCTATAAACCACCACCGTACTATAATGTTTTATTTGATTATTTGATTTAATTTTTTTTTTTTTTTTGTTGATTTCAAATCAGTGAGAGGACGGACAGTTTTAAAAATACTGGGCCGACCCTATCTTCGGCCAGTTGGAACTGGCCTAACTGTTTTCGGTTAGTTAGGCCAGTTCAAACGCCATATATTCGAGGTGGCGTTTGCCAGACTGGGCCCTAGCCTACGCAGGCCCTCCACGATCCTGGGTTGCGCGAATTATCGCAAGCCAGGTGGTAAGTAGGGTTAGGGAGCCCGCGCAGCCTAGGGTTCTTACCGAAGATAGTTCATGCAGAATGCAAATATTTTCTAAGTATGAATGGTAAGAAAATTAAACCAATCCGAGGTGGGGTGAAAAATTTTCGAGTTCGTTTTGCTTGCTCTTGAATTGTACGATCTCTCAACCTTTGACATTTCCTATATGACTCAAAAAGCCACTTCATGAATGGCTAAAAGAAAATTAAACTATCCGAGATAGGGGGCGAATGCAAATTTTTAAATGTACATTCAGTCAAAAAAGTATCGGGAATGGATGATTTGTTTATGGTTCCAAATTCAAATTTTTGTTTTTTGGTAGTTGTTAGATTGGCACAACTGTTTTCCATTTTGGCGTGGAGTTTGAGTTGCATCTGTTATTTATCTTAAATACAGTGCTGGTTTTAGTAATATCATATATAGTGTGTATTGCGAATTTCATAATGGACAAAAATATCGAACAAAGAGTTTGTCTTAAATTTTGCATCGCCAATGGAATTTCGTGTTCGGAGTCACTGAAAATGTTACAGAAGGCTTACGGTGAATCGACTTTATCAAAAACTCGTGCTTATGAGTGGTTCAAAGCGTTCAAAAGCGATCGAGATGTGATGGAAGATTTGCCTCGCTCTGGTAGGCCGTCAACGTCTGCAACTGAAGTTAACATCGCAAAAGTGAAGCAAATAGTGACTGAAAATCCCCATTCAACTCTGAGAGAGATAGCCGCCGAACTTTCTGTATCTCACGAGTCGATCCGTACCATTTTAACTAATCATTTGGGTATGAAACATGTTGCTGCTCGGCTAGTCCCAAAAGATCTGAATTTTCTCCAAAAACTCAATCGCATGAAAGTCGCTGAGGACATGCTAGAACGAGTCAGTTCGGACCCAACATTCATGAAACGCATTGTTACTGGTGACGAGACGTGGGTTTACGAGTTTGACATGCAAACTAGTCAACAAGCTTCGGAGTGACGCCTTCCAACTGAACCGAAACCGAAAAAACCACGCCAAAGTCGATCAAAAGTCAAAGTCATGTTGACTGTTTTCTTTGAATATTATTTGAGCGTTATGCGGCGTTTAAGAGCGCAAATTCGACGAAAAAGGCCAGATTTGTGGAAAGAAAATTCTTGGATTTTGCACCACGACAATGCGCCTTCGCACAAGGCTATCATTGTGAACGAATTTTTAACCAAACACTCAACAAATACCATCCAGCAACCACCATATTCACCAGATATGGCTCCTGCTGACTCTTTTCTTTTTCCTAATCTCAAATTACCACTTCGTGGCACCCGTTTTCAATCGATAGAAGACATAAAGGAGAATTCGCGGCGAGAACTGAACTCAATTCCGGAAGCAGCGTTTAAAAAATGTTTTGATGAATGGATTATTCGTTGGCGCAAGTGTATCGTTTCTAAAGGAGCATACTTTGAAGGTGATAAAATAAATTTGGATGAATAACAGACATTTTGTGTATTATTGATCTTTTCCCGGTACTTTCTTGACAGAGTAGTATGTATTATTTTTACGGACTTACTTTACTTTCGTTACAAAAAGGTATCAATATGTATTTAATGGTGTGTAAATAAGATTTATAACGGTTTTATATAGTGTATTTCTTTTTTTATATTAAGATCATTTACAAAGGGGCGCAACAATGATGCGTGCCCTAGGCGCCACTTTCTGCAGTTACGCCCCTGCATGGCGTTGACAGCGTTGAGCTATGTATGTGAGTGCCATATTCGAGCAAACCACGCGTCTACCAATGACGTCAACTGAGGCGTAGCTTGTCTGTGGGTTGCAGAGGAGTTGCATTCTCAAACATTTTATGCAAGGCGAAGCCTCACACACGTGCGTAGACTCTCTGTGGGTTTCCGCCTTATAATGGGCAGCTTGTCTCAAAAAGTGTAAACAACGTGTAACAGAATAAACGAATACCTCTTAAGGGTCATTGTACCCACCATTACTAACAACTTTCACTATGCGAGCAACACTGAAACCGCGAATAAAAAATCAACTGCCCCATATATTTTTGTGCGCCTAGCTAGACAAAATGTATGACCAAACGTGACTATTTCTAAGTTACCCCAGGCTGATAAAATTGTAGTTTTTTCCTGAATTATCCTAATTGTTATGGTCGGTCCCACCCTGCTTATTTTATTGGTTTGTCCCATAGTAAAAAATTTTCATTATGATGATTATAATAATAATAATAATAATAATAATAATGGCTTAATAGCCACGAGCCTCGACCAACACCTTAGGAGGCTCTCGTTGGGCAGCTGGATCAAGGGCTTGATTCAGAAAGCGGTACTTCTGGACACGGCTCGCATTGTCAGGAGGTTCCTTTCTCTGGAGCCCTGACCACCGGTAGCTTGGACCCTGTTCCCGATATCGGTGGGCTACTATTTTTATATTTTTAAATGTTTTTTTTTTTTATGTATATATTGTATAAAAATATTTAAAAATTTAGAAATAAGCGAAAATGATGAATAAAGGAAATAATAATAATAAACCTTTTTTTTCAGATAACATAAGTAATCCATATAATAACCACCACTAATAATGACCACTTAAGAGGAATTGCGTTTGTTCTGTTACAGTGTATAGAAAACGATCACCACGTCTCGTTTTAGTGAGTTCAAAAGCAATTAACTGATTCAGTCATTGGCACTCCAGCACAGGTACAGTCAAAAAGTTAGTTAGTTTATCACTGATTTAACACGTTCCCATTGAAAAAACTGATAGTTTCAAAATATTTATTGTGACTGCCCTGGGGCAGTCTTACCTATTCTGAAAAATAGGATGTAACGTAATGTGAACACTGTCCTGTAATCATAAGAAAATTAATATAAAATAAATAACTATAACAATTGTAACAGAATAAACGCAATACCTCTTAAGTGGTCATTGTACTCATCATATACCATCATGATCAATTTTTACTAAGGTACAAACCAATAAAATAAGCAGCCTCGTAAGGGTGCGAATAACTCGACAAAATGTACTGAACAACAGGTTTTATTGTTCGTGATTTCGGGGTTGGTCCAATAGTAAAAGTTTTTCAAAATGACGAGTACAATGACTCCTTAAGAAGTATTGCGTTTATTCTGTTACACGTCATTGTTATTTAATTTGTATTATTTTTGTTATGGCGGCAATAGAAATACACAATCTATACTAATATATAAAGCTGAAGAGTTTGTGTGTTTGTTTGTTTACTTGTACGCGCTAATCTCAGGAATTACTGGTCCGATTTGAAAAATTCTTTCAGTGTTAGATAGCCCATTTATCGAGGAAGGCTATAGGCTATATATCATCAAGCTAAGACCAATAGGAGCAGAGCAGTAATAAAAATTGTGACGCAGACGAAGTTGCGTGGGTCAACTAGTTTACGATAAATTTAACTGTCTACCCATTACGGTTCATGAGATACAGGCCGCTGACAGACAGACAGTCAGACGGACAGCAGAGGCTTAATGATAGAGATCGTTGGTTACTCCTCGGGTAAGGAACCCTGAGGAATGATAACTTGTTTACCAAAAAAACATTCAGAATTATGTTTTTGATTGTACCATTAGTTCCACGATCTGCGTGAGCGCCTGCACGCCGAAGTAAGTGACACCAGATTCTCGCGCCCCACTGTACTTCCACGCGCCCTTCCAAGCAGGTCAGGGTCGGGTTTGATCCCCGAAGTCCGTGCAAATATTTGTAAGTATACGAGCATTTATTTGGCTCAGAGCTTTTTGTATGTTTGAAGCATATACACCTTGGGAGGTTTTTATTTTACACAACCTAAAAGGTACAGTTCCAATCACGCAAGCTTGCCTCCGGAAAGTAAGCCGCAATCGGCTGCGCAGAATGTCAATTTGACAACAAACATACCACCGCGCATGCGCGGGTAGCTCGCGCATGCGCGGATTAGCGCAAGCGCGCGGGTGTAGTGGCATCTCACTCGCTCGTATACGTTCAATGCATAAGCGTGTCCCGCTTGCTCAATGCGATACGACTGTGGATGCGAAAAGTGTTACACGTAGTTATTGCTTTTAATAATTTATTATGGTTATTTCTTACAGTTCGATTTGTGTTCTTGTGGTGTATGTGTTTGTTGTGTTACTTTTTGATATTTTATTGTTACTGGTAGTCTTTGTTACTTGTTTATAGTATAATACGTATAAACAAAAAAATATTTTAAGAACGTAACACTTTTTTACGCGATTGCACCTGCGCGGACTTCACTCGAAGCTAACTTCCGAGAGGCAAGCCACGCTGACGCGACCTGTATGTTGTGCGAAGAAAACTTTTTTTTTCTGTAGTCTAACTGCAACTTAGTAGAACTTACACAGCATGCTTGATTACCCAAACATTATGTCGTTAGGTACTATATATGTATGATGGGACTGACATAAAATCCCAGAAATTAAAATTCCTACTGGTTGAGCAACATATCGATCATAGGGGTTCGGATTTTTTTTGTATTGAAGCTGGTATAGACCCCAACCGCCATTTTTATATTTAAGTTGCGGCGCATTTTTTAACTTGCATAGAACGTATATAGTATAGTAGAAATATACATAGTTGAAGCGATATTAAAAAATGTAAAGTCGCCATGAGAGAACAATGAAAATCATTACTTCTAGGCAAGCGTGCTCCATGTTCGACCACATCAGCGCTTACCATCAGGGGTGAAATAGAGGTCAAACGTGAACTAACAATAATAAAAATAATCAAAAAAGATACAGAGAAAAGTCATGGTATGTACATCGATTCAATAAATAAAGTAGTACAGAAATGGAATGAAGAATGTTTTTATTTTTTTCGTCTTTTCCTAGTCCATTCTTTTATCCTAATTAAAAATACAGATTCGTGTAGGCATTGTACATTCTAAAGTGTATTATTATACAAAAATAATAAGTATACTTATCTAAATGTTAAAACTATGCATATATTGTGCACCTTAGCGTAACAAATTATATCTAGTGTCAACGTGATTTGATCATCCTTATAACTATAACTATTGTGTTTATTTTATTTTGATTGTTGTTTGACCAATAATGTATATATATCGCAGTTGGATTGTAAACATATATCGCAGTCGGATTGTATAAATCGCCGTATTACATTACGGCTAGGCATTTCCAAAAACAGGGCCGTTTTGTATTGCGGCGGGTTAACGGTTAGCTGGATTGTCATTGCGAGTCGTTCTACAATATGGCGGCTCACGTTTAGCCAATTGTACTTATTCCACTAGGTAGGGATAGGTATAGGGATGTAGGGGTAAGGTTAGGTTAGGTTACTTTAAACCCTTTACACAGAAATAGGAGACCCGCGCAGCGGAGCTCCGTCAACCGCTTCTTCACAAATTTGTCAAAGAGGCGGATAATGACCCGCTCTATTACATTATGGCTAGCCGTGTTGAATGACGTATGACGCCGAATACATAGTTTTTATTCAGTCGCATTCAATCCGGCTAATCGTTGAACCGCCGCATTTCAAAACGGCCCTGTTTTTGATAACAGCTAGCCGTATTGTAATACGGCGGATTATGCAATCCGAATGCAACATATATATTCTTGAATAAATTTAATTTCATTGTATAACTTATACATTTTATGATTTTCCGTGAAATTTTGTGCCAAATAATGAGTCTTATGTTACTTGATCATGAATAAATAATAATATTATAACATTGAGTTACAAATACTTTTAATCGAATAATGAATTTGTAAATTTGTAAAACTTTTTTGTATAACTGGCTGATCTTTCAATAAATTAAAATTAGACAAACTCTGAATTAGCATAATAAAATAAAATGTTTCAGACATTTTCAACATAATTATTATACTATAATGTATTTTTAATTGCATTTTTGTATGAAACCACTGACTTCCTATACTCCAGAGTTGAAAACAAAAGTTGTGAACAGTCACTAATGCTTTTAGTTCATGAAGTTTTACCAATGAATTCAGCGTGTATATTTTCGTCACGGAAAAGCATATTTTATTTATTTTTTTCTACATTTTCATTATTTTGAATACTTTATAAAAAGGTTGCAATCAGGTTACCTAAGCAAAAGGACTATTATCATCAGTTGGTCGTACACACCATCCAAAATCTTACTGCTTTTACATCATCACAGACTCTCTAAGGCACCTGTTTCAACCCGTTCATATTATTCTTTCTATTCCAACAATAACCATATTTATTATAGGAGTGATTACTACTCCCGGTGGTACATGCACACTCACAATTATTGGAAGTGACTGATTTTAGTGAAACTTGGTGTACATAGAGATAGAGGCAATTGAAGTATTATAAGTATGTACGCAAGGATCTTGAATTTGCGTATCAAGTTTACTCAAAATCGGTTCATTCATTTAAAAAAGGTCTTGCGTGTTTAAATGAAGTACCATGAGGCGTAAACGGTCACCGACATTTATGTTATTTGATAACAGGGTGCGCCCATTTGCAACTTTTCAGTCTAGCGGTTCTCAGTCATTAGATTAGATCCCAGAAAAAAGAACATAAGTCATGTTTGTGCGCACTTCATAAGAAATACTGTGCATTCTATAATAAGTTAATACAGATATACTTTGCATTGATAAAATAAAGTGATATAAACATTATTTTTGCAATAATAAACATAGCACTAAGTACAGCAACACATTAGTATATAATTATGATGTTTTTATTATATTGTCGTTGAGACTTTCTCACTATCCTAGTTTATATAAACATCATTCGCCAATAAAACTTACGAATTTTAGCCAAAATATTTTACATTTATGCAACAAAAATAGCTGCAAGAAATACGTAAACGTTTACACGAAATATTATCATACAGACAGGTACCTAGTCAAATGAGCTAAACTAAAAATATAAAAAAATACTTAAGGATCAGTTACAAAAATGGCATAAAAAACATAATACAATCATCATCTGCCTAGCCTTTTCCCAACTATATTGGGGTCGGCTTCCAGTCAAACCGGTTTCAGCTGAATACCAATGTTTTACGTGGAGCGGCTGCCTATCAGACCTCCACAACCCATTAACTGGGTAACACGGTAGTTCTTGGCAAGACTGGAGTCAGATTTACTGGCTTCTGACAAAAAAAAAAACATAATACAATAATTAGTAAATTATATTTATACATATTTGTTAGAGATAGGGTCGTCACTCAACGCAACATTAATTAATTTAAAAATAAAATGTACTCAAACCATTCACGTTTTTTTTTTTTTAATTAATAATTCATTTTTTTAACGACGATTTCTTTTTAAAATTTTCTGCTTTACATAAATAAAGCACTGACTGCGAAATTGATTGGTTTGCTTGTAATATAAAATAAGTATAATTGAATAAATATATCCTCGGTTGCGTTTAAAGAGTGACCACTTTTAATTCAATACTGTTTCAAGGTATCAGTTGAATCAATAACGTAAGACCTATTGTCAAGTCACGCAACTACACAAAATCTTAGTGGAATTCCAATGTATAGTTAATAACTAAATCAATAATACAGTTGTAGTTTGCCATAGATTACCTATTCATTCTACAACAATAGCCTCCATGAACGTCATAGCCACACGATATTTAGGCACTACATTCAAAACTATGTTAGAGCCTAGCATTCATACAATCAAAGCAAAATTGTTCAAACAAAACATTTCAAGTAAGTACTAAACGTAATGAAAGATGACACTATTAATCACTTATTCTATGACTAGACCAATATTAAAATATTTAATTTTGAAAAGTTATTAAAAATGAGAATGATGATATTTTTAAATGAGAACAAGAACATGCTAATCATAAGCTTGTTACTGTGTCGAGAGCTTTTGTGTATAAACCCTGATCTGAGGCCGAAAATCGGGAATAAGCTATACCAATTGTTTGCAGCTTATTTCTCTGTAGTCCTGTAGACATAGATACAGATTGAATTGAAAGTATTTACTCAAATATCAACAACACCTGCAAAAATAAAATTTGCCACGATATTTTGTATGGAGAATATCCATATTGGTAAGAATTTAACAACACCTGTATACATCAACCTATTTATGACAACTTACAAAACGTATGATTAGATTGAACATTGATTAACAAATTCTAATTTAAAATTTTCGAAGAATTCGAATTTAAAATCTGCTGCATCTACTGTATCGCCTTATCATATTTATTCAAAAAGTTTATATAAATAAGGCTCATAGTTTTGACCATAAACAATATCTATTTTTTTAAATAGTTTCGGCCTCAGCGCAGCCAGATATTTCGTTCGTGTATTGTGTGTTTCGTGTGTAGTTAAGGTTGCTTGACATTGTTCTGTAGCGACAGGCGCGTGTTGTTCCGCTCGTCCGTGCTGAGCGCGCGCGACAGGAAGGTGGACGAGGTCCGCGCCGACGAGGAGGCGCCGTTCTTCTGCGCGTCCGGCTTCTCCAGCCCTGTCGTATATTAGTACAATATTAGTCACCAGCTAGCACACGTATTAGGTGGGCCAAAATACTCTTCCATATTATAGTTTTTATATAAATAAGATTAGATCAGGCACTGCTGTAGTGCTCATATGTATTCTCATGTTCAAATCCTTGAATGAAAAGTAGGTTTTTTATTTACAGGGGACGATGTCGCACCAGATTTATTTTGACATTTCAGTACTATTACTCAGTTTTTTCAGTTACAAAGTCAATTTGAGTTCGTAATTCTGTAATTACGAACTCAAATTGACTTCGTAACTGAAAAATCTGACTTTTTCGTCAGATTGATCCGTTTGTTCGCAAACATTAAGAGAAATTCTAGTTTTTCGAAGTTTAATGACCCACCGTAATAAACATTAAGGTTCTTTTACATGGTGTTAATACTAAGCACAAAACTTACACAGATCATTTTATTTTTAATTCGCCATATTTGGAAGTATTTTTCAAAGGCAAATCAAAAAACGAACCAATGTATGCAAAACAAGTGGAAACCTTCACTTCAAAGTTAGAGTGAACAGGCTCCTTCTGGGTAGGCTCGCTCCATCGTAGACTCTCTGTCTCTGTCATCTCTGACATAGACTAGAGTCAAGAGCAAACCCATTACAAACAAATAATAATAAACCACTTTTCTTCACATAAGAAATGCATAAAATAAAAAGTTTCTACTTGTTTTACCGATGCACTTTTTTAACACCATGTACCTATTTGAAATTACTTGCAAACAAGAGAAGTCCTAATGACAACATTGAGGGTGCACTTCGAAAGGACATTCATTGCACATTAACTAGGATTAAGTAGATAACGGTATCTAAATTAATTAATTAATAATTACAACAAGTCAACAATGCATACAGATATGTAATCTAACTTGGAATGTTAGCTTTGTGAGTTAATCAAGCGAGTCGTTCATCACAACGAGCTAGGCAGGCCACGTTAAGGGTGGCATTGCTAGTTAATAGAAAAGTGAAGATTAGACAACAGGAAATTGACAAAACAACGTTCAAAAATTAATATTTTCACTAATATATACTTGATTCAATCGGTATCCTTGAACAACCTGAAAACAATAAAATCATCTCTCACACACTGAAGAACTTTGAAACAATGATAAAATAAAGTTATGATATTATCGTGTCTGAGTCAGACACTTGAGACAAGCAGTTCTATGAATGTAGATAACAGCTGTATATAATCACTACTCAAAATAATGATGATAAATATATTTGGCATTCATTGTTCTTGTTATTTTGATTGATTACGAGGGGAAACACGTTGTTTTCGTATACTATGTTTATGTCGAACAATACCCGGAACTTTTAATTAGCTGTTTACGACATGATATAAACCTAAATATGGCAATTCATATTTTATTCCTTTGTTTTGTTCTCTTGGATTGGACTTGTATCGATCTCAATTTTTCTTCCAAACGTCAACATTACTGCCATAAAAGTTTTACGAGTAAACCACTAGAGATATTAGGACCATTGTCGGAACTACATAAAACTCTATTAACTGCCTTACCTAGCCTCTTTCTGATGAGGTAGTATAGTTTGGGTTTGATAACTAGGATGAGGAAGATGAAGACTCCTTGGAGCTCGTTGATGAGGTCGATGATGGTCCACAGCCACCACGGCTGCGACACGAGGGTAGATAGCAGCTCGGAGATCCAGCCGGCACCCATCACCACCCACAGTTTTCCCGTCAACACATACCTGCGAACACATAAGATAGACTCTAGAATATTGTATACCAATAAAAATAACAGTTAGGAGCTCTTAAAACTATACGGTATTATTGGCAGTTTTTATAAGAATTTTTAATCATCAAAGAACTCCTGGAGTATCAGACTTCTCACTAAAACTGTGTTCCTTCAAATTCCCTTTGCGTTCCAGGGCCGCGGTGACTGTTTCCAACAAATTCCGCAACCCTGACAGATTGTCAGGATATAAGACGCAAGTTTTTCCCCCTTTGTTGAAAAACAGATTTTCACACGTAAGTTGGGTTTTTGGTCTAGTTTGTACTAAACATTCATATGCATTAGTTATTCGCAGACTATAAGGTGACCTCTAAAACCCAATTACTGTGAAACTCGATTAGCTAATGTTAGCAGAATACGAGCTACTCGCGAGTCTGAATATTAGTTGATAATAATAATTGACAACTGAAACGATAAACCGAACGTGATCTTTATGTACGAGTAGAAGGAGGATGTCGGTCTGCATAGCTTGTAGTTTACTTCAGAATAAGAAGTATTCTATCGATTTACTCAAAAACGAGTTAAGTTATTGAAGATAAAAAACAACCGAGTTCTTCAGAAATGTTATGATTAACATACATATATTTATCATATATAGTGACTATAGAGTGATGAACTACCCACACAATATGGCGTGCCTCATGGAAGCATTTTGGGACCCACACTATTTCTTGACTTTATTAACGAACTTTGCAATCTCCGAATCCCAAATGCTACAATTGTTTCTTTTGCCAACGATACTGCTATCACTTTCACCTAGAGGAGCTCGTGCCTATATAATAACAGCCGCACGGGTCAATTTCCAAGGTTAAGCAACGCTTGCCAAGGTTGGTCTGTGGATGGGTGACCATCTTAAGGTGAATGTTACGGGTTGCTCATTGCCATTTTCCCGCGAGATGGCGCTGAAGTCAACATTTTCAGTTTTATTTTGTTTCGAGTGTAATTGGAACTTAGTCAAAATACGGCATAAAAACCCTTCTGATTCGCCATACTTCAAATCATACTTCCAATCATGTCTATGTGTGTGTAAACGGTACTATAAGCGAGTTAGATATTATTTTCGTGAAGTATGGCGAATCAGAAGGGTTTTTATGCCGTATTTTGACTAATTTCGATAAAGTGGAATATCCGATTGTCGCACCATTATTTCTGCGACTTAATATTGTTCCAATTACACTCGAAACAAAATAAAACTGAAAATGTTGACTTCAGCGCCATCTCGCGGGAAAATGGCAATGAGCAACCCGTAACATTCGCCTTAATATGCCGAGTTTCCTCCGTGGCACGGAAAGCACGTTAAGCAGTTGGTTTCGGCTGTCATTTGTAGGTCTTTGGCAGTCGTTACGGATAGTCAGAAGCCAGTAAATCTGACTCCTGTCTTGCCATAAACTACCGTGTTACCCAGTTAATGGGTTGTGGAGGTCTGGTAGACAGCCGCTCCTCGTAAAATACTGGTATTCAGCTAAATCCGGCTTGACTGGAAGCCGACCCCAATATAGTTGGGAAAAGGCTAGGCAGATGATGATAACTGCTATCACTTTCACCGCAAACTCATGGCCGCAACTCCAAGCAACGGCACAAGACGGCTTTAGTTCTGCCATGAAGTGGCTTTCATCTCACATTCTGATTCTCAATGCCAATAAAACGAATTTCATCACTTTTTTAATTACCAACAGCTCCCAAACAAAAACCTCAATCTGTTTAAAAGCCCATTCTTGTCTCACACAATCTCAACTCAATTGTCAATGTCCTACTTTATCCTTATGCTACGGCTACACTATGCTACCTTAAGGATTGGACTCAGATAGCTCAGGACAGGTTAAAGTGGAAAGAAGGAAGAGAGGCCTTTGCACTGCAGTGGGACACTACGGACTTATAATATTATTACAATTAAAAAGGGTATTTTCCAAGGGGATTCATTAAGCTCGCTCTGGTTTGGCTAGCCCTAAATCCACTCTCTTGAGCATTACTGATTCTAGATTAGGTTTTGATATTAAGAATGGTAGGTCAATATTGCACCAAATTACATATCTTATACTAATAATACATAAAGCTGAAGAGTTTGTTTGTTTTTTTGTTTATTTGAACGCGCTAATCTCAGGAACTACTGGTCCGATTTGAAAAAATATTTCAGTGTTAGATAGCCCATTTATTGAGGAAAGCTATATGTTATATATCATATCATCACGCTAAGACCAATAGGAGCAGAGCAGTAATGAAAATTGTGACGCAGACGAAGTGAATGACTTAATATATGCTGATAAAAATTTAGATTTGCATGAATTATTAAATATAACCGCGCGCGCGCGACGGACACTAATGAAACAATAGAAGAGATAAAGGACGAAGAACTATATAAATATCTAGGTTACAATCAAACTCGACTATATACCTTCCCGCTAAGAGCAAGATGGGCGGAGCAGTAATGAAAATTGTGACGTAGACGAAGTTGCGCGGGTCAACTAGTTATAGATATATCCGTACCAAACACTAATAAATAACATACAAAAAACTATCACTGAAAAATCAGGAAGTACACTGAACTACAAGAAGAAATCACCAGAGTTTGTAAAATGAATAGAGTCACAATAGGGTATTTTACTAAAAAAATCCAATTAGTCCGTCTGATAGATTTTCAAAAAATATTCGACACGTATTTTTTCTTTTTTCACGTAAACAAAAAATAAAGGAAATACAGCGAGTTGAAGACACGCGTGACGTCATCTGGCTTGGTAAATTTGGTACATTTTTACCAAGCCAAATGACGTCACGCGTGTCTTCAACTCGCTGTATCCTCTTTAGTAACATTTTTTTTTTAAATACCCTATTGTCCTAATCGTAATATCAACAACAGGTGTTGTCCCAAAACAAATATTTAATAGTGAAAATGTTCTCAATCTATCGAAATTCACATACATAACACTACAAAAAGCCGCCATTTTAAATACTTGCCCAATAGTAAGAATTTTGTTACAACTTGATTTGGATAACAATTATTATTTGGATCCTAATTATTACAAAGTAATAATTAGGATCTCAGCTTGGTTGTTTGAAAATACCAGGTAATAACCTGATAAAATAAATTAAAAAAAAACATAATAATACGGCTAATAGGCATAATAATAGGCAATAATTATGGGCATATTTGAAACAAAACCAACTGAAACAACACTAATTATGACCATAATTATTGCCTATACGTTAGTCTGACCGTACCGTCAGTGGAACAAGTTAAATATATTGGGATAGTTATAGATCATGCAATTTATTTATTTATTTAACAATTTATGTAGACACATTACTAAATGTGCGACAACAATTTGTCGTACATATAATCTTCAACCAAACAATCAATAAGCCCCCAATCCTGAACGATTCAGTAATTAGTTTACAAATATGGATGTTGCTCAAAGAATGTCTCTCAGTTCAGTGTGCCTCTTGGCATAGGCCTCCTCTAACATCTTCCAATGCTTCCTGTCCCTAGCAACTTCTCTAATTGGTACCGGCTGCAAGTTTCACCTCCCATCTCCTCTCTTGCCTTTCTCTTCTCCGTTTACCATCTCTAGGATACCATTCCGTGACTATCCTACTCCAACAGGGAATATGCATGCGATTTATAAAATGCAATATTTATTAGCTCTAGTAAACAATCATGAAATTATTTTTTAAATACCTTTATCAGCGATGAAGTTATAAAGCTTCAAAGATTACAATTAGAAAGAGAAGTCCCATGTAAACTTTGACGTCATCGTCCAAGACGTCTATACAGCTGCCATAGAAAACAGCGTTTTCGCGAGAGAGACAGAAATATTTGTTTAAAATAATTATATCTTGTTTGTTTTTCGAGTAATTTTGATTCTATTTTCACTGTTAGTATCGTATTTTTATATACTTTTAGATAAATATGTTTTTCGTGCATATTCCCTATTGTCTTGGGTACAAAGCAGTAAAAAGCCCGGCCATCTCCTCTTCAGTTGAAAGATAGACCAATTGAAGTGTAACAAATAGTCTTTACTATAACACAAAAGAACACTTTTTTGAGCAAAGATATAAACGCCGTAAAGATCTTTTCTGCACAGTTCCACCGACACGCACAGCTTTTATTAAAAAAATTCGCTCTATACCTTGGCCCTTCACTTTATAATAAAATTAACGCATGAACTCTAATTTTTAGTTTTAAATATTGTGTTTGTAAAAAGACTGCTCACACCTACTTTCTTAACTTAAACTACAACGAAACTGAGGAATTCCGAAGGAAGTGACTTAAACACATTCATGCATTTCACACAACATACAAATAATAAAAACCTAACACACTCCACACTATTCACAATTATTCCACACGTAATACTAATAACACAGACCATGTTTTTTTTAATTTTTTACCTTGTCTTTTTGTAATACTGTAATTTTATTGGTTCAAATAAGTACCTTCGGTTTTTCTTTTTTTCCTGTTTGTATAATATTATTTTTTATGTAAATTAATGCACTCTGCTGCTCACGTACTAGGTATAAGTAAACCACTATGTTACCACAGGGGATCGAAACTGTTTTATCTAAACACAGGTTACGTAGTAAAGTCGTAACCTATCTAGAGGAAGAGTACTGCACACAGCACCTAGATTGTAACTGAATCCGCAATGTAATCTCGTCTAAGTTACTTAATAAATTAATTTAAATACGTATATTAAATACGTATTTATTCAGCAGCCTCGATCGAAGTCAAACAGTCTTGGCTTAAAAATAATTGCATGCCATTTTCAGTGTTTTCCTCATGTTTTTCCGATCATATTTCTCAAAATTTACAGAAAACCACACGGTCTTTGTATCCGGAAAGTTCCTATTGCCACCAACCAAACACAAATCGAAACTTCGGGAAGCTACTGAGAAATCCCAGATTGAAAACCCCAAGAACATTTCGCCCGACCCAGAAATCAACCACTAGAGCAACGAGACTGTCGTTAAACGTTTCCTGAATAAAAATAACCCTAACTCAAAATACAAACCCTGCAATGACGTAGCCATGACTACGTTATTAATAAAAACTAGATTGAGTCAGTAGGTATGCATTTACTTAGCTAAGAGGATACTATTAGATAATATGTCATCATCATCATCTGCCTAGCATTTTCCCAACTATATTGGGGTCGGCTTCCAGTCCAGTGTTTTACGTGGAGCGGCTGCCTACCAGACCTCCACAACCCATTAACTGGGTAACACGGTACTTCTTGGCAAGACTGGAGTTAGATTTACTGGCTTCTGACAATCCGTAACGACTGCCAAAGATCTACAAATGACAGCCGGGACCAACGGCTTAACGTGCTTTCCGAGGCACGGAGGAAACTCGGTATATTAAGATGGTCACCCATCCACAGACCAACCTTGGCAAGCGTTGCTTAACCTTAAAGATCAACCCGTGCGGCTGTTATTATTTATCCACGAGCTTATTAGATAATATGTATGGTTTTTTAATCGCTGGCCGCAGTCCATCACACGCATGGTCCCGCATGGACTACTTACGAGTATTTTCATAGAAAAACTTGGACATTACCCTAATTATAAAACTGTGTTATCAGATTCCCTTAGTTAGTACTTAATTTTGTACTATTACACATGCTAATGGTATGGCCGTGGTGGGTGTTTCAGGCGAATTATGCTCATCCAACTATTTATTTTCCGAGTTAACAAGGAAATGGGAAATAGCAACCATTAGGTTAACTAGATTTTTTTCTGCAATACACTACCAAAAATTCATTTTGTTGTCAATTTCCAAGCATTACACCATCACCGCCTAATTTATAACAGACGAAACCCGTCACCGCACGTTGCTGGAACGCGTCTCCAAGCTTATGTCATACAACTAAAAAAGGTTCTAGTTTTATGCTTCTTTAAGTAGTATCGGTAACGTTAAAATCGTATAATAATAACCACTAAACATTTTATAGCTTAGAACTAGGCCGTACTGCATGTAAACTGCGAATTATCAACATACTATATTGGATTAATTGCGTGTCATTGTCAGTCATTCATATTTAGATCTGAAGTGGTCACCACTCACCAGTCACCAAATCTATACTCTATATAGATACTAATATATAAAGCTGAAGAGTTTGTTTGTTTGTTTACTTAAACGCGCTAATCTCAGGAACTTCTGGTCCGATTTAAAAAAATTCTTTCAGTGTTAGATAGCCCATTTATCGAGGAAGGCTATAGGATATTTACCATCACGCTAAGACCAATGGGAGCGGAGCAGTAATGAAAATTGTGACGCAGACGAAGTCGCGCGGGTCAACTAGTTAGAAATAAAAGAAGTAGTCGCTAGTCTATAGCCTCCTTGTTGCGTCGTCAGGTCGATATGTTGGAAAAACAAGGGAAATCTCAGTTTATTCGTGATTTATTTATATGACAGACACTAATCAATAAAATTAGGATGTCTTAAGTGCAAAACACACTAATTGGCCATGAGGTCAGTCCACCTGTTTTCAAAGTCTCGTGCGGTTGGTAACCAATTCTCAAGAAAAAATGTAGGAACACGGCTTTGTTTACAGACGAAAATCAGAAGGTTAGCCACATTTTCATACACGAGATAGAATGGACTCTTGAACGGTTACATGCTACTTTAAAATGAGAGAAGCCGCGGACAACAGCTTAACTTTGGACTGCGAATAAAGACGCAACTAAGGCTTTTTGCAATTTAATAAAATTCTTACTCTGTTATTTGTTTATAAACCATGCAGGCCTATTATGGAGGTTAAATGCGCATTTGAACGTACAATTAAGTGACCTGAGTCACACAAAATGCATTCCCTTTCCCTGATCCCTCCAGTATTTTTTATATCATTTACCTGTTATTTGGAAAAACCGGACTTATATTAGGTACTTGCAAACAAACAGTACATGAAGGAAAAAAACTTCAAGCAATATCCGCGTCCTTTGTTCCTATTGAAAGCGTTCACTATTGCAACTCGAGCAAATTAATTGCCTTCCTATAAGTACGTATGTCACAAAAACAATATGGCCGAATTATATAGATAATAATTAATGAAATTATGTCGATGGTTATACACAGGGCGTTCAAAAATTACGGCAACTACAATAAACTAACAATAACGTCTAGTTTCTATTTACTTAATTTGCTTACGAATTCACAACCTTTTCAATATTGAAGCTACACTGTGTGTAGCGGATGTTTATTTAAAAAAGTTTAAGTGTGGTGTAAAACATTAAATAAATAAAGATTTGAATTGAATTAAATTTTAATCTGGGATTTTTTTATAGGACAGTATAGCAAGCTAATTTTAAGTACTATCACTCCAACACAATTAGCATTTCGTATTTTTTTCTGTAAATACTTGGTATGGCTGAACAACTAATATCGATAGATCAGTGTTACAGTCACGTAACATTTTTATCTAGTGCGTAATTTCGTTATATTTGAAAACAATGTCTAAAGGTCAAACCAGATAATGTTTTGCGACATAATAAAAACTTACGAGTAGTATCATTAATTACATAAAAAGTACCTACTTCATTATTAACCGTTTTATAACGATGTGTCCATCTCCCTCGGGACTTAATTAAAAAAGTGTCAAACCCATGGACATATAACCATGAATTGATGTAATCGTCGTCTAGTTTAGTTTGAAAGTTATAGAACATTTTGGATAAAAAAATCAAAATGGCTACCAGAATAAAGCTGAGAGTGCACTTACGACGATAACGACTAATATTATTAAGTAATCTGTGCTGATAGTTTGTAGCTAATGTGTGTAAACTAATGATTCACCAGATTGCCCTACGATAACAAATTATCTAATGTGCGCACTTCCCTTAACGATGAGTCAAGGATTTTTTCTCGTATCGTTGGTCAGTTTTAGAACCGGAACTAAAGCTTTTACCGACAACAATGTTTTTATGTATAGCATACAACTTTGTCACCAATAGCGCCGGTCAAATTGAGGGTTCCAAAAGGATTTTTTTTTACCCGACTGCGAAAGAAGGAGGGTTATGTTTTTCGAGTGTATGTATGTATATTTCTTTGGCACGCCCTAGAGCCTAAACGGCTCGTTGGATTTTAGCTTGAGAGGTGTCGTAAGATTCGTATTTACTGTGAGAGTGACACTGGGTATATCAAAATGAAAAAAAAACCAAATTGGTGGATTTTTGGCACCAAATTACGCCTTAAAAAATATTTTTTCAAAACCTATCGAGTGGGGTATCAAGATAAAGGGCTCGAGGAGAAGATTCCAAAAAACTAACTGACTAAAATGTGGAAAATAATAAAATTGACTTTGTCAAAAAACCCGACCGCTAAAAATGACTAAAATGTTCGAAACAAGTCGCTTTTCAAGCAGTCTGATGCAGTTCAATCACTGATCCAATGCCACCAATTGCATCAGACAGTTTGAAAATCGAGTTATTTCGAACTTTTTAGTCGTTTTTAGCGGTCGGGTTTTCGGACCAAAGTCATTTTTTTAACTACCGAAAATTTAGCTCTGTCACTGTAAATATCGAAGAGTGAAAATAGCCGTAAAGAGTCACACTTTGCTAAAGACTAGGAATGTGTCAATCATGCTCAAGCAATCCTACTAAGTTACACCAAG
The DNA here is from genome assembly GCA_950371165.1 of Lacanobia oleracea. NCBI lineage: Eukaryota > Metazoa > Arthropoda > Insecta > Lepidoptera > Noctuidae > Lacanobia > Lacanobia oleracea. The sequence goes on along the minus strand of OX493393.1, from coordinate 14,966,045 downwards.
TGATTACTCAACGAGCCGGGTAATTGCCCTCTGTGACGTCAAACAGTCGTCTACTCCATTCATTAACAAAGGCCGTGGTCATTTATTAAACAGTCCTTAAATACCATTATATCCTCTATTACATTCATACAAAATTATATAACAGTTCTAATAGGAGAAATCTGCGGAAGCTACAATTAAACATTTATCTTTACATACAATAATTTCATAATGAAGTTATCTATAAATACATATTTACAATAAATATAAACAACTTACCGGTGGATATCTAAACAAACATTGAAAGTAGGTATTTGTGTATTCTGAAAACATCTCACGGTTTCTGGAGACGGTGACGAATAGCTCGAAATTGCTGCACGCCTCGGATGAAAATATAGTTGGTTATATTTTGACTACCAGGTTGTCAGCTGCTTTTACACAAATTAGCCGACTTCTGAATAAAAACTGAGACGAACCGAATTAATTTTTTAGTTGGATAAAGACGATGATCTGTAATACTTACGTAGAAACCGCCTGCCACGCTATTCCCAAATTCCCAACCACCGCAACTCCTAAAAGCCAGAATCAACAGTGGCGACCACCAGAAAAACGCCGAGTCAATGAAGCTCGTAAGTCCCGGAGAAACGATTCAACTACCTTGGATCCCGCAACGAAATTAATCAGAAAAGAAGAGCAGAGATTTAGGAAAAAAAAATCGGCTTCACTTAACTGCGGCAACGATACGCAAATAAACTGTAATAACTGTAATCAATGATGTCATTTAAGTCATGACATACGTTATTTGTCATTTGTGGGTAAATTGGTGTCAATATTTACCCATAAATTGCTTACCGTTAAGTAACGGTTATAAAAAAGTAAGGAAAAAGTGCGATGCCAAAAAATAGAGAATGTTGCACGATTTTCACCGAATGGGCCGCACCGTGGCACATCGAAGAGTATTTTGCTATGTAGAGGAGAATAAAAGCGATCGTTAAGTGATCAAGTGTATTCATGCATGGAATTTAAGCACCAAATGAACCCTTTCGCATCTGCTAGTCTATTCTGTAAATGACTATTTTCGATATCGAGCTTCACCTGAGTAACAAAGTTCACAAAGTGAGCTTTATTACACACAACATAAAGGTCTTATGTTTATACGAAGTTGATACTCACCTCGGATTCCGCTGTGGTTACAGAATAGCACTACTGCACACAAGCTGCCGTGGCTACCATGTTTTTATAATATTTAAATGCTTTATGGTCGCTTCAATTTCAATACTGGTATTCAGCTGAATCCGGTTTGACTGGAAGCCGACCCCAATATAGTTGGGAAAAGGCTAGGCAGATGATGATGGTCGCTTCAATTTCCTTTGGCACACTGCAAAATGCACTCTGGTACTACCCGGTCGGTGTAAATCGTATCTACTTAAACTTACTTAGCTCTGTCGACTCGGAAGCGTCGCTTGGCGCGGTCGCCGACGGAGCCGGCCTGCAAGCGATGCACCTCCGACTTGACCCTCGCGCAGTGGCGAGCGGTCAACGCCCACAGCACGAAGTTGGTGCACGTCACCAGGCCCATGGGGATCACGAAGTATATGTAGTGCGGCCAGTCCGATCCGGTGTTCTGAACTATAAACATACATAAGCTTGTATTATATAAATTTTAAACTTTTGACTATGCTGGAGAGGCTGATTTTACAATATACTTCCACACTATAAGTGCATTTAAAGAGCCACCATGTCAAGCCCAAGTCCAACCTTGCTGATTTGCTAATTAGTTACCTATTTTCGAAAATTGAGCTATTATTGATACTCCTAGACCGACATCCTTTTTTTACGATTCCGTACCCAAAGGGTAACCAACAGAACCCGTTGTCTGTCCATCCGTCAGTCCGTCCGTCTGTCTGTCAGTGGGCTGTATCTCAAGAACCGTAATATTAATTTCACAGATTGTGTATTTCTATTGCCGCTATATCAATAAAAATATATATATCGTCAAAATGAGGGTTTGTGGTACGGCACCCTAATTGTGCGAGTCCGACTCGCACTTGGCCAGTTTCCACAAAGAATCGTGGCAAAAATATCTTTCAATCCATAATCTAGATTCTAGAATATAACGACTGGTAAAAAAACATGTGTTACAGACAGGAAACCGATATAAAAAGGTTCAACCAAATCAAATCGAGATTGACACGATAAAGAGCATTTGAAGTTCAGCACAAAAAGTATGTTCACAAAAGACTATGACGGCTCATTTATTAGTTATTGTAAGAGCATAAATTACGTCATAACACAATGTGGTCGGAATGATCAGGTTCTTTTCTGAACAATAGTTTGATTATTTTTAACCGCAATGTTTTTGGGTACTTCTGTTAGGGAGTTTTTAATTAAGGACGGTCTTAAAACACAAACTACTAAGTTCTTATCCAATTCAAATTAAATAGTACAATGGACCGCCCCCTGAAGGTTTTCCGACGTCTTGGGTGCGGCAAAGCCGTTACTGTATTTCGAAGCGAGCTATGGGGTTCCACGTACCTACTATTGTGAACAGCCTGCTATAGAACATGGGTTTAAAAATAAGCTTAGCACATATTAAGATTTGCTCATTCTACATTTTCCTATAGGTCAATAGGTGGTACAGGGACGAGTTGACGGTGTACGGGCCAGAGGCAGGTCACCCATGAGGTGGACGGACCAGATAAAATCGATACTGGGTGGACCTCTCCATGAATGTTCCAGAAAGGCAGCGATGAGCGACGAGTGGAGAAGGGTTGTGAAGCGAGCCACTACCCCTGTCACGACCACTCTGTAATGAGTGTAACGCAAGAGAAGAAGATAGGTCAATAAACGTCGCCTGATTTTGCCAACTACATAGTTTCATCTCGCGGCTTCGTTCCTGTGACCAATTTCGCAGGAACCGTGGTTTGTTCTGTATTTTTATTCGTATATAATTACCTAGTTAGTGACAGTATAAATAATTTGTTAAATATTTAAGTATAATACATGGTTAAATTGTTAACAAATAAAAGATTGACCTGCCCATCCCGCAGTTGCCCAATATTGGCTAAGCGTTTTACTATGCGATGACGATGACGTGACGCGTTTCCCAGCTAAGTTAATCGTAGACAATGAAACAACACCTACGTACAAACGTACACGTAGACGTCTTCATCAATTAGACAGATATGTGTACCAATTATAACGAGACGGGTCACACGTCGCCTTGTCGCCCCATTTTCTTAAGCGTCCAAATATTTGTTCTTAATACAATCCGTCGTAATGGGCTAGACAAATTGTACGCAAACTTTAATATTGCTCGGTTTAGCAATAAGAACGTCATCTTCTTTGGGGATTAAACAAATACATTATTTTGGCACTTTTTTAGTTCAATAGATACTGTTGCGGCACGAGGAATATGTAGTCACTAGACCGTGATAGAGCGTTCAGTTGAACAATGAACTTCAGGTGATGGGTATTTGATTCTGTTTACGCCGTAAACCAGGACCACGTTTTTTTATACTGTATTTTATAAATTATTCAGGCACATTAACAACCTGCCAACAGTTAGTGTTTTGAGGAGCTCGTGACTAAAGAATAACAGCCGCACAGATCGATCTTCAAGGTTAAGCAACGCTTGTCAAGGTTGGTCTGTGGATGGGTGACCATCTTAACATACCGAGTTTCCTCCGTGCCTCGGAAAGCAAGTTAAGCTGTTGGTCCCGGCTGTCATTTGTACATCTTTGGCAGTCGTTACGGATTGTCAGAAGCCAGTAAATCTGACTCCAGTCTTGCCATGAAATACCGTGTTACCCATTTAATGGATTGTGGAGGTCTGGTAGGCAGCCGCTTCACGTAAAACACTGGTATTCAGCTGAATCCGGTTTGACTGGAAGCCGACCCTAATATAGTTGGGAAAAGGCTAGGCAGATGATGAGTTAAAGTGTTTTCCCAGTACCTACTTTATCTCTGATTTGCATCAATTTAAATACATCGAGCGAGTTGCAAATGACACTGTAAGTCCTCACTCGGTTTAATGTATGAAGTTTTCATTTAATTACAACTACGTATTTAGTTATACGTCCTATTATTCTTGCGTGTTGCCTTTTATTTATATCATGCATAAGTGCTGCACCCCACCTACAGTAAACATAATAATAGGTACTGGCATACCCACGAGCACGACCTCGGTCAACCATTATCCTTGGTTGTATATTTACACAGCTATGGTACAGGAATCTTCATATTAAATGAGTTGTAGCATAGCTGGTTTCCCAATGATGACTTCGAAGAATATAGGTAATCTGAAAGCAGGCCAGATTGTGGCTCAGACATTGCATGAGAACTGTAATTTTCATACCTATAGACATCAAGGTGATAAATGAACGAAAAACGTAATTCGTGAAAATTGTGTAGTTTTAAGAAAAATGACGATATAGGTTTGTTTGTTATTATTATTGTACGCAGAACTGAACCGGCAGTTTACTTTAAAAGCGCGGGCGTTTGCTGAAACTACACATTCATCAGCATCGCTACATTCTTATGAAAGAAATGTTCATAATATTTTGTACTTATATACATTATGAGTCACGTCGACAAGAGCTTCCTAAATCTGTAGCTTGAGAAACGATATTTAGTAAATCTTTTTTTTTATACTCAAAAACTGATCTATTCTACAACCATAGTGCACCAAAACAACTTATATTAGATACAAACAACTAGACTAATAATTATGCACAAAGGCGTATAAAAACAAAATAAATCATTGGGCATCAATAAAATAATCCACATCGCTGTAAATAAAAGTAAATCTTTGCAAAATTTCTTCTACAAATATGACTATTATTATTGACATATTAAATAAATTCACGTCCACATGTCTTTATTTTAGCTTTTGTAAATCTTAACAAACGTTCAATATTACAAGTAAGATATGTGCGTGCGTAGTTATTATAATATTTACACAAGGCCCATGTAATGTTTCAATAAAAATCTCCGATATTTCGATCGTTTGCGTACAAACTAACAAATGAAAGATACACTGGGATTTCGGGAAACGAGCGTATGTTGTCTAGAAGTGATTTCGTAATGGGTTTATATTGGAAGAAATGTGATGTGTCGATGGAAAGTACACATTTTTGGTTACATACGTAAAACCCATCCTACGTAAGAAGTATCCATCTATTCTACGTAAAGAAGTAGATACTACTAACTGTAGATAGGGCATCGACAGTCATCATAGTGAGCGGTTGGCTCAAGGACCCCTCCTGAAAGGAAACACTTGTCACCAAGACAGGCACACATCCCACTCCTCACCAGTCTGACCTCATTTAGAATTATAGGTAATCTAATCAGTCGATTAAATAAGAGGATTTCAAGCGGGGAGCAATTCTTTTCTAGTAAGTTATCCATCTGCAGCACAAGCCAAGATAATAAACCAGGATACGAACGAAAAGCTTCAAATAATAGCCACACGTAAAACGGACGTAAGCTCTAATTATAAGTAGCCCCTTGGGCCAATAGGCCAGTCACCGCAGACTAAACGCGTTCATCATATATCATATCAGCCGAAAGACGTCCAATGCTGGACATAGGCCTTCCCCAAGCGTCGCCACAACGACCGGTTCTGCGCGTTAGGTCGCAGAAAAATGGACCCCTCTGATGCCAGTAGTGTCCTCCCAATTTTTCAACCTCGAGACCTGTGCTAACTGCGTGGTTCGTTGGTAATCTTTCAGACTTTAGCTTATATCTTCTAAATGGTGAATTCTACACAAAAAGTCAATCAGTAGACTATTAAAGTAGACAAAATCAGCTACAATTAGAGTACAAAATGCAGTTGAATTGGGTGTACACTACACTACTGGTACCCTAGTAACATCCCAAAAAATTAGGATGATGCAAAATACTGCGACCTAAAATGTCTTGTATGACTGGCCACAATGGCCCCTTCGCCTTTATTTGGTGGCTCGGAAAATACGTTAAGCCATTAGCCCAAGTCGTGCCAGCCCACTTCAGTCGTATCCCGAGAGGCTGACAACTGGTCTAGTATCTTGGTTGTGGAAATCAGATGGTCATTCGCTCCGTTTAAAATAATGATATTCAGCTGCATCCAGATAAACTAGAAGCCAACCCCAACATAGCAGGGAAAAGCTAGGTAGATTGATTTATTGACATTTGATTTGAAAGGTGCCTTATAAAAAATTTGACGTTAAGTAACTCACGTTGTCCGAACCAGCAGATTCCTTGGCCCATGTTGGCGTCCAGCAGCTCGGCGACAGGGTACTTGTCGAAGAGGAACATGACGAGCGTCAGCATGATGGCCGTGCTCCAGGCGTACAGCGAGTACCACAGGAAGCGGCGCAGCTCCGCGTCCGCCTTGCGCATGGGCTGCACCGTGCGTACGCTCCTGTACCAACAGTAATTTTAAGGTAAATATTTTAAAAACATCAACTTACACGCCTGTATTTTCAGGGCAAGGGTCAACTGCAGGTCTTACTAAGTAAGGTTAGTCATCATCATCTGCCTAGCCTTTTCCCAACTATATTGGGGTCGGCTTCCAGTCAAGCCAGATTAAGCTGAATACCAGTATTTTACGAGGAGCGGCTGCCTACCAGACCTCCACAAGCCATTAACTGGGTAACACGGTACTTCATGGCAAGACAGATCAGATTTACTGGCTTTTGACTATTCGTAACAACTGCCAAAGATCTACAAATGACAGCTGGGACCAACGGCTTAACGTGCTTTCCGAGGCACGCAGAAAACTCGGTATGTTAAGATGGTCACCCATCCACAGACCAACCTTGGCAAGCTTTGCTTAACCTTGAAGATTGACCCGTGCGGCTGTTATTATCTAGTCACGAGCTCCTCACTAAGTAAGGTTAGTAGTGTTGCGGAATTTGTTCGAAAGAGTCATCGTAGCCCTGGACTGGAACGCAAAGGGCACTAGGAGGAACACGGATGGGTTTTAGTCAGTAAGAATCTGACATTCCCTTCTGCTTCACCCTGAACGGGATTCGATGATTTCCCATCCTTAAAAAATCTAAAAGGTTAGTACTCACGCCCTTTACTAAGTACCTACGTTTAAAAAGTTTATGGTAGGTGATAAAGATAAACAGTTATTCATATTTAAAAAAGAATGATACAAGCAGCCCCAGACATAAAAATGAGTTATGAATAATGTAAAATATTTTATTTTTATGAGCTTTTCCAAGTTTTGAAATTTAGTTTTAAAATGAAACAGCTTCATAAGTTTCCACGACATTCCTTTACGAAGATACAATCACACTTATTTGCATAGGCTAATAGGTATATAGTATGTATCTACATTTGTACAAACACACTTAATTTTTTGTAGCGTCTTAGAAATCCTCAATGGATCACATATATTACGGAGAAGTATATAGGTACTGACATTGTATTTTAAACAATGTCATTAAAAATTCTCTTACATATTACGAGCATATTAAAACACTAGTTGACCCACGCAACTTCGTCTGCGTCACAATTTTCATTACTGCTCCGCTCCTATTGATCATAGCATGATGATATATAGCCTATAGCATTCCTCAATAAATGGGCTATCTAACACTGAAAGATTTTTTCAAATCGGACCAGTAGTTCCTGAGATTAGCGCGTTCAAGTAAACAAACAAACTCTTCAGCTTTATATATTATATATAATATATATGTCAGTAAAAAATCCTCTTACCTATTACGAGCATATCAAAACACTAGTTGACCCACGCAACTTCGTCTGCGTCACAAATTTCATTACTGCTCCGCTCCTATTGATCACAGCACGATGATATATAGCCTATAGCATTCCTCAATAAATGGGCTATCTAACACTGAAAGATTTTTTCAAATCGGACCAGTAGTTCCTGAGATTAGCGCGTTCAAGTAAACAAACAAACAAACAAACTCTTCAGCTTTATATATTATATATATGTCAGTAAAAAATCCTCTTACCTATTACGAGCATATCAAAACACTAGTTGACCCACGCAACTTCGTCTGCGTCACAATTTTCATTACTGCTCCGCTCCTATTGATCACAGCACGATGATATATAGCCCATAGCCTTTCTCAATAAATGGGCTATCTAACACTGAAAGAATTTTTCAAATCGGACCAGTAGTTCCTGAGATTAGCGCGTTCAAGTAAACAAACAAACAAACTCTTCAGCTTTATATATTATAGTATAGATTACCGCAGATTTGATAGACAATAGACAAATTGCGATCAGACAGATTGTATAGGTACCTTCGTAACTGATTAATTTTACAATACATTGAATAGCTCTTCATGTTTTTTCAAAATTTCTATTATTTTCTATCTAATAAAGTATCGAATTTTGATGACTTATCATTGTATAAAAAAATTCGTTTTGAAATGTCTGAATAGATCAGACGTTTTTAAAACATAAATTATTTGCAATAATCCCGTGACAGACACTGGCAGAGGAATCAGTCAGTAACTACATCAAAGTAACATTTATTTTATTATAAAAATAATAATGCCTCTGCCCATTACTTTTATGGCGTTTACGGTCGACATGGAAGTCGCAACGACCCTGACGTGAGCTAATAGCACGTACCTATGGGGTCTTTATTGGTTTTTACTGCTCCCATTAAGTCGACCGGGTCATGGGGATTGACTAGCTAATCACGAGGATAAAGTACTGTGACAAAATACACGATAACAAGCACCCGGCTTCAGATAAAAATTAAGCTGTAGATAACTAAAGCTCCGAACATAATAAGTTCATTATAGCGCACAGATACCCTGGCTGTGTTTCTAATCGTGTAATCATGTACACTTCAGCTGAACTCGGAAATTATAAACAGAACTGAAGCGTGTTAACATTTACCATACGTATGGTTTATGAATGTTATCTTACTCAACCATATTTAAAATAAAATATGGGTAGGAGCGAGTTGAACTTGCCCGGGAAGGGTTCCGTACCTTATTTATTAAAAGCATACGTTGATTCGCTTGATTTCAGAACTGCATATTATCATAACACATCGTTTCACCAGGCATTTGGTGTAACTCTTAACGTTTATTTTTCCTGTAATTCGTATCTGTTGTTGAATCAAGCCAGATCAAGACCATGACACCACAGTTATCCTCTAGCAAAACATAATACGGTACCATAATCTTGCGAGTAGGTACACCTTACTTGACCTTCTCAGTTCGTTTATAATAAAGTTTGCGTTATTTTTATTGTATATTGTAATTATTCAGGGCATTGTGTCCGAGTGGTCGGTGACGCGTCTTAATTAGGCCTCGCCCACACTGTGCTCGCACATAAAGTGCGTTTTCCTATCCTGTCGGTTTTCATTAACGCGCCGTAATCGTCGCCTGCACGCTTGCGAACAATCCCACATCAGAAACAATCAAATTAAGCTTTAACATACTAGAGGGCTGTACTAAAGACTAATTAGCTGAATTTCTGGAAAATAGTCGTAGGTTTTGCTGTCTGTCGCAAGCTGTACTACTAATTTAATATTATTTGCTCATAATGTTGTCAGATATTTGTGTCATGGTGACACATTTCGAAATTTCGCAGTACTGAAAATACGCTGAAGGTTGTAAAACTTTTCAGCTAGCTTATTAGATAGGTGCTGTTTGTATCACGGCGTATATTTTAATTGCGTAGTGACGCCTGCAATAATAGACAGAAAAAGATCATTGCCTTCCTATTATTTGATGGTCATTGCATGTTATTCAAAAGTCTAATACAAAAGAGATATTGATATATAAAGTGATTGTTATCGAACACCTCCGAAACGGCTCGACTGATTTTCATCAAATTTTGTCTGTATATTCGGTAGGTATGAGAATAAGTAGTAAGCCTTTTTTATATATGGGAAAAACAACGTTTGTAGAGTCAGCTAGTATTAAATATACAATCAATCAAGCGAAAGATATTAATATAAAATCAATCATGCGTTTTTACTTTTAAATAAAGACTCAATTATAAGTACCTAGATTTAGGTGTAACCTCTTAAATCAACAAAAAGATAGTGGTTGTGATAAACGTAATTACACATAAATCTTCATGTACCTAAGTGTATTTACGTCGCATGCATTATTTTAATGCGTCAACAAGGCGTTTCTTCAAAATAATCTTAAAAAGTACCTAAGTGCCTACCTAAGGACCTATTGTAAGGTATTAAAATGACTACCTTACTATTGAAGTAGGTAGATGCTCTTGAAAGTTCTAAAAACTCATATTTCTTAGTACATAAATACTGATGGAAACATACATGCAAACATACAACTACTTTTTGTCCTATTTTCAAGATATTCATTATTACTGAGAAAGTAATGTTATAAACACTACAGTTTTGTAAACTATTAGATTCCGGAACATCCTATATTTTGAAGCCTGTCAATCACGTAGAGACTACGTGATTGGCAAGCTTCAACATGTATGATCTACGTCGTAAAGCATATTTAAAAAAATAGGCTACAACTAATAAAAAAACAATTATTTCAATAAGGTGGTCTTTGGAATAAGATAGAGATATATTCAATCAGTGGCGTTTTATAGGTGCAAGCCAGCATAGACCAGCATAGGTAATAACTGGTTAAAAAGAAAACACCATTATATAACTCATCGCTATCACGCCGACCCTCTGCACCATGACGTTTCTGTACTGCTAGTCTATTCTGTAAGTAACCATTTCGATATTGAGCTTCACCTGAGTGACAAAACTCACAAAGTGAGCTTTATTGCACACACCATAAAGGTCTTACGTTTGACGTAATTTGATACTCACCTCGGATTCCGCTGTCGAGAAACGAAAATATTGTTACAGAATAGGAGTACAGAATTCTGTGCTATGCTGATATTAAATTGCTACGTGTTTATTTCTTATATCATTATAACATAATAAAAATAACTAAAACAGCTGAGTTCGTATTTTATAACGTAAACGATATAAAAGCCTAGAGAGACTAAAATGGCACCTTGTATAGGGACTAGGGAGTTTTGCTGGCTTGCACCTATGGCACGCCACTGTTAATTCAATGTACAACCTTGTTGGATTAAGTGGCGATTTTTTTATTATTAATAGCCCTTAGCAGGCTTCAAAATTTACGCTCTATATCGTAGAAGATATTAAAAAAAATAGACAAGAACTTGTAAAATATAACACCAATTAATCCGTCAAGGTGGTAAATCGAATATTTCTCTATCTTATTCCGAAGATCTTGAGGAGTGACGGATGCGTGGGATAGAAGGAATATCAGAAGTACCACGCACCTAACGCATCTAGTATACTACGCTCATTCATAACTACGGTCAGTCAGGCACGACTGAAACTTGTTGAAGAAATATTCTACGGGTTTTCCAACGGAAGTTAGTAGGTAGGTACACTAACGATCGGGAACTCTTCTTGGCTTTCAACACATAATAAAGGATTTTCCCCTTTAACAAATAGTATAAAGTTCATAATCAAAGTACCTACATTTTTGGTGGATTTTCGAGAAATATAAAAAGTTTGGAACCATGCCAGCATTGAAAGGGCTATATCTATGCTAGCGCTTCCCAATTTCCGCTGTGCCAAAAACTCGTAGAAGCGAAAGCTATGCCTTAATCCAGAAGCTATCACAATATTTTTACTAGGAAAAAAACATGAATAAAAATGTTGGCTGACCACTTATGTATGATTCAGTCATTTAACGCATCCTCTCATAATAAATTATGTGATATCACGTTTATCATATCCTAAACCCTATTACGTAAAATGCGCCGCTTATCGAATAATAACGTAAGTACCTATAAAATATTAATATAAGTTTAACAATAATTTGCTATAATTACACATTGTTTAACTTCCATTAGATCATTGCGGTATTTGTTATATTTGTATATTTATTTTAAACGTCTTAACGCGGCCCCGGGGATTCTTGCCATGTGCAAATATCAAAGAGCCGGTGTGTAAACTCATCGATAACTAAGACAAAACAAACATTTACCCACACATTGCGACAAACGACTGCGACCAACAACGCTCCAAGCATTTGTTTAGTCAATGATGACATTAAAGTGCCAACAAATAATTTCTTTATAAACGAAGACTTTCAATCTTTATACATAGGTTTTGGTGCAACTGTTTGTCATTAGTCATGAAAAGCGAGTCACGATCACGACAGCGTGCAGCGCCTGCGCAGCGCCAGTGCCCCTAGCCAGACCGCGGCTAGTACAGATAGCAGCATTACGCATCCGTAAAATCCGGTTGTGTAGGCTGCCGGATTGACTTGTTACCACGACCCAATATTTCATTTGCTCGTATTTTTAGTATTACTATTTCACGAATGAATAACATCAGCATTTGAACTATTTTGAAGTATAAACATCTTCATTCATTGAACTGCAAAATTTAAATTGCAAAGCTGTCAAATCTTTGAAAAACGAGCTTCCAGCGTATCAAACAAAGTTTTTGCAATGGACCGACAATAGCTAGTGAACTTGATTATGAAACACTTCGGGATGTAGTTCAAGACTGAATGCACCGCAGTGTCTGGCGCATTACACAGCCGAATATTTTCTTGAACGTTATGATATAAACAAACTCTCGCGATCTGGGCTCGCGATGTGTACTCAATCTGAAATTAGGAGTGCGAAGTAAAGTTTTTGATCGCAGGAAATTATTTGTTTAGCGTTAACAATTGTAATAACACTCCAGTTGCGTGTGATCATACTAAGAATGATGGCCAACAGCCTGCTAAATTGGGTTGACCATGCGGTAGATGTGCATAACTGTCGCGACGAGGGACTTGATGATACACATAATGTAGGCATCTTCAATTCACACGTCATTTGCATTGTAGCCGGTCTTAATGTTTGTGTTGATTCTTAACAAAACTTACCCAAATGTCCACCAGATGTCGAAGCACATGACGTTGAGCCAGGCGAACGCGGCCACGAAGCCGAAGTAGATCCCGTACCCTGCACAAACAATGAGCGACCATGTAATGGATCAACTACGACTGGCAACGTTCCTACAGAATTACTTCGGTTCTCAAATTATCTCACTAACGCATTGCTACGGCAACGCTGATTAATCACAATCACAGCCTATAGATGTTATAGGGGATTTTATAATCTGAAATTTAAAAGTACCGACTGTTGAAATCATATCAGATGAGGTAAATTTTGGATAATATCTAAATTTTGGTGGAACGTCGAGACGTTTAGTTTGCAAGGCATATGCAAACTAAATTGGATAACTATAGTTACCTAGTGTGTGTAATTAATATACCTCCATAAAGTAAAAAGTAAATTGATCCGCCATCTATGTTCAATAAAAGTATAGCGGTAAGCAAGACGATTTATTACATTTTGGTTGTTTTACGTCTGAGCGTGATTAGAAATACATAAATTCTACCAATTACTGCCTACAGCTTACAAAAATAACACTTTACTCAGAGATAATAATACACAAACCATATACAGAGTAGGTACTGGCTGATTCACCATCTCCATACTAAGGCCCAATTTGGAATCGATGTTTAGGTATTCTTAAAAAGATTTCCTTCATTATACAGGTATTTTAAAACAAGCCAACAATAACACTATATTTATGTTAATCATACCTTACATCATCTTAATCAGACTACTCAACATCACTAAGACGTGCAATAAACTATTAGACACGTTAAAGTGGGAGAACAATTAACTATAAATAAGTTAACAGCATTCCAAATCGTTAAATTGTATGATGATAGAGTAAGTTGCAAATCTAATCCTGTGAATCATCAATCAATTTGTGAATAAGCATCTACTTTTCAACAGCTTGGAAATAAACTCTTTTAAATCAAGTTATTAAAATACGCTGGTTCTATTCTTTTTGCTGATACAGCATATAAGAACCATACGTAATAAGTATCAGTTCAAAACAATAAGACATCGCAGGAACACTCGGATTCTTTGTCTCCTTTTCAGCATCCTTCATAACCCTTCTTATCCCTCTTGCCTGCGTGAGCGTATTTGTGTCGTGTGTGTGTAGTGACGCTCCGTGCAGATCACAACTCAGATCTATCCTTAACACCTATCCTCATAAATCCAGCTACTATTCTTACTCTTTCTTAAACCATGCAGTTAGATTGTGGAACTCACTTCCGCCTAGCATTCGAGACTTAAAATCTATTTCTCTTTTTAAGAATCGTCTTAAAGAGCACTACCTTTCCTTTCAAAATATTTTATGTATATTTTATTTTTATCTGTTAATTTAATTTTAAGGCTTTACATACTCTTCTTTTGTTGTTCTAACACACTAGTATCTACATTTATTTTTCATTTCTCATATCGCAGGTCTGCTGGAAGAAATTTCATTAGAAATCAGCAGTACCTTTGTACTCATATTTATAATGTTAACTTTTACTATTATTTTTTTTTACTCTTAATAGGCACGCGCTTGACCACCATCTCACCTGATAGTAAGCGATGATATGGTCGAAGATGGAGCACGCTTGCCTAGAAGTAACCTATTCACTCTTGATTTAAATACTCCCAGGTTGTAGCTATCAGGAAACACAGACTGCGGCAGGGAATTCCACTCCTTAGCTGTACGCATTATGAATGTGTTCCCAAAACGTTTTGTGCGTGTGGGTGGGATGTCCACCAGGTACCGGTGGCGCATCGCCGTTCGTCTTGTGGTCCGATGATGGAAAGGGCTTGGCGGAATTAAATTATGCAATTCCGTCGCACATTCTCCAAAATGCAACCGGTAGAAAACCGACAAGCTAGCAACTCGTCGTCGATGCTCAAGACTTTGGAGGTTCGTCGCGTGTGTACATAAATAATAAAATAAATAAATAAGACATGACCAGTCTCAACTGACATAATCAACAACGAACATGGTCGCCACTATTACGTTCAACCACTAATTTATGTTTATTATTGAACGAGGTACTAGTTAATAACGTTACAATAAATTAATTCGCAAAGAGACTCTCGGGAGTTTCGCGAATATAAATAATTCATGGTTTTTCATTTATTGATGCTTGACAAGGCATGGCATGGTGGTTGGTGTCCCTCAGGGTTGCATACTAGCACTAACATGTTTAGTTAGTTAGTTAGGTGTTTAGCCCAGCTTTAACCTTTTTTAATGAATGGGAAATCATCAAATGACTCCTCCCGCTCTGGGCGGAGCAAAAGGGATTGTCAGACTTTTACTGACTAATACCCTTCCTGTGCTCTTCCTAATGCCCTTTGTGTTCCATGGACCGCGGTGACTCTTTCGAACAAATTCCGCAACGCCTAGCTTTCACCTACATGCCAAATTTCAGCTACCAAGTGGTCTAAAAACGCCACTTTAGAATCATAATATTTTTCACACAAAAATCTGTCAAATTTAATTTTCATCTCTATCGCTTAACTCATTAGGTTCAAGGTTGATTGGGAAAATTTGACAGTGACGGGTAGCGTGATTTGCTTTCTGATTGAAAAGTGGCCATTTTAGCCCCTCAGTACCAGTTAATCGAAAACATGAATAATGAAATATTATGATGTAGAAGCTTCGATCAATAATATGATCGAAGTGTAGAAGCTAGGTCCTCTATTAACGGTTCATAGAAAATTCTATTTATGACATTGTACGTAAAACTGTGGTAATATTTGCATTTATTCTAAGAATCGTAGCAACAGGTCTTACTCTACCTCCTTATTGTAAACTGATAAAAGACGGAACTGTATTTATGAATAGAGCCTCAAAAATATGACGAGCTAATTATCCTACATCTCAAAGTCTTTGGGAATATTAGATATCATTAATTTGATTGTTCTATTCTATGCTAATTAGTACAGACATTTAGTACAAATTAGTTGAAAATAATTTGCTTATCATTTGTGCAGCGTGCCAATCTCAACATTTGGATACTGTGGAGTTGCGAGTAAATATAGCGATTTACGTAACTTTGATGCGAAATTATCGTGTATTCATGAACTACAAGCTCTGTGAATATAAGTTATATATATTAAAATATCTGCAGCACAGTTTATTTAATATATATAACTACAAGCAAGTGCATTATATCTGCAGCACAGTTTATTTTATATATATAACTACAAGCAATTGCATTATATCTGCAGCACAGTTTATTTAATATATATAACTACAAGCAAGTGCATTATATCGGCAGCACAGTTTATTTAATATATATAACTACAAGCAAGTGCATTATATCTGCAGCACAGTTTATTTAATATATATAACTACAAGCAAGTGCATTATATCTGCAGCACGGTTCATTTAATATAATATAATAACTACAAGCAAGTGCATTATATCTGCAGCACAGTTTATTTAATATATATAACTACAAGCAAGTGCATTATATCGGCAGCACAGTTTATTTAATATATATAACTACAAGCAAGTGCATTATATCTGCAGCACAGTTTATTTAATATATATAACTACAAGCAAGTGCATTATATCTGCAGCACGGTTCATTTAATATAATATAATAACTACAAGCAAGTGCATTATATCTGCAGCACAGTTTATTTAATAATGCGCCTTAAAATTTGATTTAGATAAGGTCGCCACTTGTATCTTCGATTTTTATTGCAGCCATATGTTATCAAGTGCTTACTAGATAAAGTTAATTCGAAACAGGAGTTCATATCTATCATTCATCGAAACACAATAGCACTTATGGTTTGGTTTATTAATTTCCGTTCTGCGTATAATAATAGAATCCCACGCTAAAACCAAATAGCAGTATTTGCGTGACATCGAGAGATGAGAATTTTCAGGAAGTGAACTCTTTTTTTACTTAGTTTATTATAATGTCACTTTGTTTACTCACGCAATAAATTTTCTTTAGAACATACAAAGAGGGAAACTATTCCGTCATGAAACAGTTTATAGGCTTTTAACCCTAAACTGTTTTGTTGGGGTAAGGTGATTTATGTTCAGGCGACTTACTTATCATGACCTGATAAAGAATCGTTCATCCCCTTAATTGTTTAATTTACGTGAAGGTCTTTCTTTATTTATTTCCTATATTGCAATAGATTTAATCGAGGCTGTCTGAGATGTGATTCAGCCTTTAGATCTTGGAGTATACCTCAAGTTGGTGATAAATTAGAAGGTAACAGGATCTGAGGGCCTACAAATATTTTTGACATAACGTAACGCCGATGGATGCGAGACGCGCAGGGCCGGTCGTTGTAGCGGCGCTTGCCCAGCAGTGGACGTCTTTCGGCTGATATGGTGATGATGATGATGATAGTAACGTAACGTAAAATTTTACTATAGCTACAATACTCGTTTCGCACATAATATTTATTTGAATCAGATAGATCATAGTTTTGAATGATACAAATTGTGTGTCCTATAAAATTAAAGCAAAATACTATGGGGTTGTAGTTTTTCACATTCAACATTCACTTACGTTAACGTTACTATACGTCAAAATATTCGGGTTAGGCCCTCAGATCTTGTCCTCTCTCGATCTGAAACTCAATCAATCTATCTATCCTTTTCCCAACTATGAACGGATGCTGAACTGAATACCAGAATTTTACACGGAGCGACTGCCTAACGGCTCTCCACAACCAGTAACTGGATAACATGCTCAGCAAGACTAATGTCAGATTTTTTTGGAAAGCGATTACACAGGCCCACCAGATAAACTTTATTTCCGAGAAGTCTCGGCATGTTAAAATGATCATCCACGCACCGACCACGGCAAGCGTTGCTTAACTTTGGAAATGTACCCGTGAGGCTTGTAAGACTTACCAAGAAGAGTGCAGACGTTGTCGTCGACGACCCTCCCGTACTGCACGCGCGCGAGGCAGCAGAAGGCCAGCAGCATCATGCTGACGTGGCAGATGAGCGTGCGCCCGTGCAGGTTGCGCAGCTCCGGCAGCGACATGTACACCACCAGCGTCAGAGCCAGGCACACGCTGGAGATGCAGATCAGCTGCCACGGGAAAACAATGTATAAATCAAATCAATTCTTCATAGCTACTTTTATACCGAGGCCGTATGGTGTCGGCCGGTGCCGTAAAAGAATAATACCATCCCACCACTTCCCGTGGGAGTCGTAAGAGGCGACTAAGGGACTCTCCAGAGAATGGGCAGCAGCGTTATCTGCAAAACTCGTCGACGTCTTTTTTTAGCTGATATGATGATGATAATGACTGTTATATTGCCGGAACAGCGCATCTGCCCTTTCAGACAAGCAAAATTGAGATCTTTACTCCGTTTTGTGTTTTGTTCATATGCGTCCTTTTTTGCTTACCTTTGGTTTCAGTATAATCACTACTACTTCGAAAGCTTCTGTCATCAGTATAACATATGTACAAAATAAATGGAGAAGACCATGATGTTCCTTCGCTACGCGCCTAATATTCGTTATACGAAATTTCGAATCCCAGATTAAGCATAGACAACATTAACAGAATCTTAAATCCCGGAGTCTATTTTTATGCCTTGTTGATTATAAATTTGCAATAGGCCCTCCATTAAACGAGTCTTTAAACTATTGATCCCCGAGTACAATTATTAATCATCTAGGACAATTTTAAAATGTGGGCGCACCCCTTCATACACTTCCGCCTAGCCTACCGAGAAATACAGGCGTAATGTTAATTGAAAAAAGGATTTTTTTTAAACTTTGCTCCACACTAGGAATTTCTCCTGTATCGTGGGTGCGTTTACAAACATAAACTTACATCACAAACAGCCAGACCCGGAACTATCTGTAGGCCATATTAATACGTTTTTCCATTTAGGAATCGAACCAACGACACGAAGCGCAACAGCCAATCGCTGAACCACAGCGCCAACCGTGTCGTCATTTGTACGTATTTTTGTGTATAAACAAAGTGATACACTAAATGAACAAAGTTTTCAAACTTGTCTTTGGGGATTTTGAATAGTACTGAATAACGAAGTATTTACGCAATGGATTATCGGGTACACACACAGTTAACCGACATTCAGTAGATTGAATGTGTAAATCACTACTTAACCAAATAAGTAATATCTGCGCAAAAAAGTCAAGTGTGGACAAATCGACATACCTACCTACTAAAAATAGATTAGCTTCTTACACGAACACATGACTATGCAATTAATTTTGATGATAATTAATTTTATTCAGATTCTGAAAATAAAAGGAACTGGAATGGAATCGAAGCCCAGACCATGAACCATAAATATTTTAAATAAATCCTATTCTCCAATATTTACTTTTTAGGGAAACTAAGAATGTACACCAATTCTTAGTTTCCCTAAAAAGTATACATAGTCAATTCAAAACATTGATTCTCTCACATATTTTATTCGTCTAAATGTATTTTCAGGCTTAAGTTCACATAACATAAAATGCTCCCCAATCTGTGAAATCCTATCGTATTACAATGTGTGAACAGAGAAATTATCGGAGGGTTATGATTACCCGCTGTGCCATGACGTCACGGCCGGGCTTCTCTCCTCCTTTGTTTATGTTTCTGCATGATGGTTCCCTCATGGCCCACATCCCCGACATAACCTAAACATGGACTCGCAAACGCTGAGAGAGTCAGGACGTTTACCTAAACGCCTGCGTCAGAGTAAAGAAGTGGTGACTTGGTGACACGAACACAATAACTAACTTACTAAGAACTGTGGGTGTTCTGTAAACCTCAGTCTATTTATATGCATGTAATAATCACTTGTTAAGTAATTTCCCGAAAGCATGGTTCGTCTTAGTCACTGATCGTTTGTTTATCAGCAACGAATCAATCCATCCGTGTGATCTATTGACTCGCAAACCAATCTAAACAAACTTAAAAAATGTTACGCATTCACAAAAGCAACTATTTCTGTCACATAATCTCAACAACTTCACAAAAACATCATCAATTTTTCGTTTGAAGATATAAAATGTATTAAGTGTGTGGTAATCGTGATGAATGAGCACTTAAGTGTGACTTACGATGAAGGACATTTGGAAGTTCTTCACGTTTTCTGGCCCCTTGACGAAACAATTGACGGCAGTGACGAAAATGTTGCCATTAGGACAGTTGCGGCTGTCGAAGGCCTCGAAGCAATAGTCGCTTCCGACGCTGATGGGCGAGATAAGTTGCCCATCGAAAGTCAGCCGGTGCCGGTCCCGCTCCACAGATTTGTTGAGCACCACTCGACCCTCGTGGCAGTGCAGGTCGGTGCGAATCCCGAGGACATCTAAAACATAAAAAAAGCCTTTTTATTTTTTGCAAAACAAAAAAAAAACAAAACAAAGTGATTGAAACTAATTAATCCTAATTTTAGTACAAATATATCATGAATTTGCAAGAAACCCTACGCAAGTGAAAGCCTCCTCCAAGGAACCCCAGTTTTCTCTAGCTTGGGCTGTTTGCATCCATCTAGAACCAGCCATTTTTATAATTTCTAAAAACATAAGCCATGTTATTTTCTCTTTGCACAAGTAAGGTCAAGCTGTAGTTATTGGCTCTTTGTGAAAAAGTCTCTGTAAGTGCGTTTTTACGACGGCAATAGTTCACGGCCATCCCGTCCCTTCCTGTATGCCGGTCGCGACAAATGAACGGGCTAATATTTTGGAGAAAACGTCACAAAAATAAAATTATTTGCCACTATATGCGGAGGTGTACCTCATTATTTAGTAGGTGGAAACAATTTGATAGCAATGCATGTGAGATTTTTTGACACGTTTTTGTTAATGAGACTACGTCACACTATTGTACTTTGTTTAAACCCATGTTTTATTCCGCTTCCATGCCTGAAACCACATCAGACACGGTGCTAACACTGAATTTAAGGCCTGGGTTTTTTATGGGGATTTCTTGGGAGTTGAATAGCAACACCGGATGTATTATGCAATTGATTTTTCTTGAGAATTCCAGCAACATTTTATTCGGGTTATTTTCTTCTCCAAAGCAATAAAGATATGAATGATCGATGGACTTCATTATCTAAGATGAGTGGCAAAGTAAATTTATGAAAAGGGACCAATCTTGTGATGTGATTAGTAATTTATTTATAAATAGTTTTTCCTTTACTCTAGTAAACTAGTTATTTTTTCGTGGTCACTGTTAGCAATGGCATACAATGGGTGGGTGTCATCGAAGTGATCAAACACTTGACGTTTAACGTTGTTCGTGACGTTAAACGTCAAGTGACGTCAACGTTGACATGTAACGGAGTTTCTTGTTCATTCTTCTCCATAAGAATCTACCTTTCCGAATGGACAGTAGAGTCACTTCAGAATTTTTATATATTTGAAATGTGAATGACGTTCAAAAGTGCCGTTTAATGGCCTAATTGGAATAAACGTTTTGACTTTGACTTTGTTGTCTTTTTAGGGTTCCGTACCAAAATGGTAAAAAGGAATCCTTAGAGTGTCTCTCCGTCTGTCACAGCTGGATATCTCAAGAACTACTAATGCTGTCAACTTGAAGTTTGGAATAGTTTTAGATGACGTTTGCTCAACTATTATTAAAGAAATAAAAATGGATACATTTTTTGCAACAGTGGTTGAAAAGGGTTCGATGCGGGGCTACTACGGCATATGAGGTAACAAATGAAAGAGCGATATTTGCACATTCTCAAACATTCTTTCATTTTTTTTAGGTCGCATGGTTTTAAACGAAAAATGTTCAAAATTTGAGGTGTCCTTATCGCTAAAGTTTGTACAGAGAAAAATCTGAAATTATTCTATGTGGAAGAAGTTTATGTAAAGCTTACAGGAAAAATAAATCGAGGTCTCTAAATAATACACTTTTTTAGAAATCATCTACAATATTTACATTAGTTCCAGTATTAGTCAAGAGATGGCGTTGGTATAAAAGTGCAATAAACTAGTTTCTAACGCGTTTTTCCTGTGCTTGTTATGAGGTGTACAATAAAGTATCATCATCTGCCTAGCCTTTTCCCAACTATATTGGGGTCGGCTTCCAGTCAAGCCGGGTTTAGCTAAATACCAGTATTTTACGAGGAGCGGCTGCCCACCAGACCTCCACAACCCATTAACTGGGTAACACGGTACTTCATGGCAAGACTGGATTCAGATTTACTGGCTTCTGACTATCTATAACGACTGCCAAAGGTCTGCAAATGGCAGCCGAGACTAACGGCTTAGTGCGCTTTCGGAGGCATGGAGGAAACTCGGTATGTTAAGATGGTCCACAGACCAACCTTGGCAAGCGTTGCTTAACCTTGAAGATCGTCCCGTGCGGCTGTTATTATCTAGCCACGAGCTCTTCAGTACAATAAAGTATATAATATAAATAAATAAATAGTAGCGTTTTATATGATAGTACGGAACCCTCGGTGCTTGAGTCCGACTCGCTCTTGACCGATTTTTAGGGTTCCGTAGCCAAATGGCAAAAAACTGAACACTTATGGATTCGTCATGTCTGTCTGTCCGTCCGTATGTCACAGCCACTTTTTTCCGAAACCATAAGAACTATACTGTTAAAACTTGGTAAGTAGATGTAGTCTGTGAACCGCATTAAGATTTTCACACAAAAGCAGAAAAAAAGCAATAAATTTTGGGGATTTCCTAAACTTAGAACTTAAACGCAAAATTTTTTTTCATCAAACCCATACGTATATCTATGGATAGGTCTTCAAAAATGATATTGAGATCTAATATAATTTTTTTCTAAATTGAATATTTTACGCGAGAGACACTTCCTAAGTGGAAAAAGCCCCCCCCCCC
The DNA here is from genome assembly GCA_950371165.1 of Lacanobia oleracea. Taxonomy (NCBI): domain Eukaryota; kingdom Metazoa; phylum Arthropoda; class Insecta; order Lepidoptera; family Noctuidae; genus Lacanobia; species Lacanobia oleracea. The sequence continues at coordinate 14,943,375 of OX493393.1, read as the reverse complement.
TGTAACTTCTAAAATAAGACAACGATAAAACTAAAAAAAATATGTGATGTACATGCACATGCAAACTTCCACGGAAAATTGGTTTGAACGAGATCTAGTAAGTAGTTTTTTTTAAATACGTCATAAATTGTAAACCGCAATTTACCTTTCATTCAATCAACTCAAATATAAAAAAAAGGTTTATGGTACGGAACCCTTCGTGTGCGAGTCCGACTAGCAATTGACCGGTTTTTTTTTTCAGTTACGTATTAATTTGGGCTCGACGACCTAGTTATCAGACCGATAAAATCTTGAGTCGATGACCTAGTTTTAGGATCGATAAAATATTATATATTTTTGTATTTGTTAGTAATTGAAAACTAACGCCACTGTTTGTACATCATTGGATAAATAAATAACAGGTGAGTCCGAACTGTCAGCCCGACGGAATGGTGAGTCTTCATAACAACTCAAATTGTTTGTAAACGGTTTGCTATGTTTCCGATAATCACTATAGGTATGGTGGGAAAATATTCCTAATGATATCTAATTTACTATTTTTCTGCTATATTTTTCAACTTTTGCTATCAGTAGTGGTTCGGACAACATGGTGTTTATGCACTACAGATAACAAATTTGAATGGATAAAATTATCAATGAACATGTTTTTCCTATGGTTGTTTTTATTTTTGGCTGCACTGAAATAACCTCCACACATTGAGATTGAATGTGCGATTGGTGCACGCTGGGCAATCCCGTAACCTGGATTGCCCAGCTGATTTGTTTATAATTTTCTACGGCTGGATCTAAAGCAAAAGCTTACCTGATATATCTTCACGTTTACGTTCCAAAGGCTCAAGATAGTCCGATATGTTGAAAAATACATCGTCCAAGTTTGGCATACACCTGCTCACAAAGCTACCACAGCGCCGAGGTTTGTAGTGGTGTCCGATGGGACAACACTTCCTCACACAGTAGGCACCATATTCAGAACAACCACGAGCGCACACGCGCGCGACCAGCTCCGCACCAGAGAACTCGCGGTCCACGCACCACTCTCCCGGCGCCGCATCACCGCCACCCTCTCCTTTTTTACTTAAAATCTTCAGATTACTTCCATCTACTTCAATTGAAAAGAAATTCTCTCTCAACTCCACACCATACTCATCCGATTTACAATTCAACCCATTATCAACTTCATAAATGTCATTATCATTCATTTTCAAGCGCTTTAATAGCCAATCTTCTGAATTGTTCTCGTCAGTATTTCTACACAAATGGAAATTACTATCGTAACTCTGTCCATTCGGACAACATTTCCGGTAGTGATGTACAATAAGTTTGTCTCTCGGTGATTTCAACGTTTCATTTCTTATACAGCTTAACCCTACAACTTCCGGAATGTTTGGTTTCAGCGTGCCGTTGACAACTTCCAGCACGAGCCTGTCGTAACAGATATCTACAGTTTGTAACCGATTGTCTAATTCCGACGATGTCATCTGCACCATTTGCAACTCATCACAGCCTGCAGGTATGCCGTGCTCCATCGGTACATTTTCTCCAACAAAAAGGGGAGTAATACTAATGTTATAACCGTTCTGAGCACTTTCACGGTCTAAGCACTGGTAAGATGCTTCAAGATCTTCACCGTCTGACACTTTAACTAAACTTTGACTCTTCGGGCAACACTTATGGAAAACCTGGGCTTCCGGGATGATTTCGGCACTGGCGTAGACAATTGCACTCATAACCATTAGAAGCCACATTGTTATTGAGAGTCCCGGAGCTCGGAGCGCCGCCACTAACATCCACATACAAATTATCACAACAGGTGGTGAGTGTCGATCGGCGTGCTGAGCATTGTTTATTTTCGAAGCCAGACGTACGGAACGTGTGTTGTGGCAAAGCGTCGGCGGCGCAATGATGCGGCTTCGCGGCTCGCTCTACTCTGATCAACGCCGGCCGGTGCGTCGGAGGCTGCTGCGCCCTTGAAGCCGGCCGTCCGTCGGTCGGGTGACGCGGCCCAAAGCTTTTGCTACACTTGCGGTTTCTTTTTATTTTTTGGTATCCCGGCACGACACAACCCAGCGCTCAAACTGACCGATCCGAAACGAATCACTGTAGACCACTGTAAGTACTCACACTTTTTATATCTTAACTTGAAAAAATACAAGGTGCTTAATACTCTACAAAATTACTATAAAATGGTGGTCTGTGCTCCTTCAGAATACAAATCGAGTTCGCGCGGCGAGTCACGCGTACACATTGTACAAAGACGTCGACTCAAGTGTTTATCAGATATCTACTGATAAAAACATGAAACGACTGATTGTATACTTAGAATTTAAAGTGTAAACAAATATTCTATTTGTATCATTGATAGATATTATATTGATAAGTGATTGGTTTCAGCTCAAAGAAATGTTGAAAAGAAAACAAGTCATCATGTGTTTGTAGATTTTAGAGCGCGTATCATCCCAGACCAGGTAAATGACTGTAATAAACCAATAAACAAATACATGATTAATCCGCACTTATTAATATTATACAAGCGATTGTAACGTTCTCACCGCTGAATGGATTTTCAGGAAGTCTTGCACACACTTCACACGCATAGACTAGAATAAGGAAATAGTATACTTTTTACGCGGGTAAAGCTGCCGCAGAGCAAGTTTTATACCCACGCCATCACATTAAAAATAAATTAACTAATCAAGTGTATACCTTCAAAGTATATTCTTACTGGTGTTGAGCAGATACGAGTACGAGATATGACCCAACAGATCCCTTAGAAGTCCATCATGTTCTAAAAGCTGACAGTTCTAAAAAATATCTATTCCCTGTAAATAAATGTTTAAAAAAACTTTTTAACAAAAAATACAACCGACTTCCAAAAACAAAACACTACAAGGTACAAAATAACTTCGGAAGGAAGAAAAAAACTTTAATTTCGGAAGACGGTGTCAAAAAACGAAAAACCTTTCGAAGTTATTTTGTACCTTATAGTGTTTTTTTTTTTTGAAGTCGGTTGTATTTTTTGTAAAAAAGTTTTTTATTTTTCACTTTTTAGTGATACCTAGGTACCTGCGTGCCCATTAACAGCGTACCGGCGCAATGTTATGTTAAGAACTGGTGTAAACACTAAAAAAACATGCGATTTCAGCAATCCCGATCCCTTTGCTATCATTTATTGAAGAGTTCCGTTGCCTACCTCCGAAGTTCTTCATCAGATCTTCACCAAATTGAAACGGGACCAGTCCAGGGAAATACTCTTTCAAACAAAAAAAGAATCATCCAAAGCGGCTGACAATTGGCTAAAGTATCGCTGAACAAACATTTTTCATGGGATCTCATCATCAGATCCTAATTTATACCTTTCATCATCAGCTCAGTAACATGAGATGATGATTACCAGGCACAAATATCTGAATTGCGTTAGAAAGTTCATGAAAAACATTGTATGTGCTTATAAAATTTGAGGGTTGCCCTCGATTTTCGTGGGATCCCATCATCAGATTCTGATATGGTGACAATGGGACCAATCGAGAAGCCCCTTCAGATGAAACAAAATATTTTTCAAATCGGTTCATAAATGACGGAGTTATGAGGTAACAAACATAAAAAAATAATATCGAATTGAAAACCTCCTCCTTTTTTTGAAGTCGGTTAAAAAGTAACCTTCACCCCACCATCTTTTTAAAATTCTTGCTTATAATGTTTCTAAAGAACCGGTTAAAAAAGGAATAAAAACAGTCCTGCTCAGCCTCTTTCAAATTAAAGTATAAGTAGTCTCGACTGTCGCTCCACGCTGAACATTTTCGGCAACCAACGATGCAAACCTTTTTACAAACGCAATAAATGCTGCCATTATGAAACCCCTGTGACATCAGCTAAATGTTTGATGATCAATAGCGATCTACTAACACGACATCCGACATACACAATTTTTAGACAGTATCCAAAAATGGTTTTCTAGCGTAAACTTCTAACACCAGTGTGCAAACGTGGTTATTGGAGCACAGACCCGTGGTGTTCCCTAAGAGTCAGTGTGAACATGTGCAATAGATTTTTTTTGTTCTTTTTTTCCAAATGAAATAATGAATTGATACTTTCATAATCTCAATTTTTATTTCTCAAATTTTCGCGAAATGTCCTTGACATTTCAATTATTCTATCTCCCAGGAATGATTCGATGATCTATTCAAGGTCTTTGATTTTTAGGGTTCCATACCAAAACGGTGAAAAGGAACCCTTATGGTGTGATTAAGTTCGTATGTCTGTCACATTTTGATATCTCAAGAACTACTAATTATTATTAATCAGTTTATTTCAGATCAACATTAATCCATAAAATCACAATTTAAAAAGAAAAATCAGAGAAATAAACGAATGCTCTCAATTTGGAATTGGGAATAGTTTTAGATGACGTTTGTTCAACTATTTTGCAAATAGAAAAAAAAACAACAGTAACTGAAAGGGATTCTTAAAAATTCTAAGTGTGGCTTTTAGTGCTTGTAGGATATCATAATTATGAAAGAGCGCTATTTGCACATATTTAAAAGAAAATTTGGTCGGATCGGTTTTCGACTTTTGACGAAAAATTTAAAAATTTTACCATGACGATAAATATTCCGTATGTTTGCACTGACGCCATGTTACTGTCTTTTTTATGTTTGACAAAGTCTCCCGCCATTTTAAGTAGATAAATTCATTTTTTAATTTGAATAAGAAATGAAACAAACAAATCCTAATTGGCACAATACTTTCGTACACTTATTATGATATTTCCTTAGAAAACCTTTTCCAGAACGAAACTAGACCTGTTTGTTCGTTCACGTATGGGGCAGAGGGCGCCCACAATGCACCGCCATCCCGAAAGGTCCTTCGCGCTTCATTCCGCTCCAGCTCTTTCCGTATTGCTTCGCTTCTGCAATGATCATCCGGTGCCAGGTCTGCTTGTAGCGACCACGTTTACGCTTTCCTTGGGGATTCCAGTCTAGGGCTTGCCACGGTATGTGTTCAGGATCCCTTCGGAACGTGTGGTCGATCCAGTTGCACTTGCGGCGTTTGATCTGCTGGTCGATAGGAGTCTCACCGCAGCGTTCCCACAGATCTTGGTTGGTGATTTTTTCGGGCCAGTAAACATCGAGGATAATCGAGTAAATCGGTTGATAACGACCTGGAGTTTGTGCGAGAGGTCCTTAGTGACCTTCCACGTCTCGCATCCGTACAGCAACACGGTTTTTACGTTGGACCGGAATATTTTGAGATTTACTCTTCGGGACAATTTCCTTGATTACCATACAGGACGGAGCTGTGCAAAGGTTGCTCTTGCCTTGGCAATTCTCGAAGTGATGTCTTCTTCAGTTACTCCAGTTTCTGACACTACACTACCGAGATATGTATGTATACTCCATCATGTTGATATTAAATTCCATGCAAAGGTTACTGAATAAATAAATGAAGTTTATTACGTTTTTGTCGGTGTAACAAAAATGCAAATTATTTCCGAGTAGATGTTTTAAATGACAAGTCCTAGTTTTATACGCCATAAAATTGATAATAAACGACGCAACAGTACGCGAATGAATTAATTAATTAATTAAATGCAATGAGCACCTTCTGTGGACATTTTTGTCGATATAAATTACATAGGTATCATCCCTCCACACACTACACGTATCAAAAAGACTATAAAACCTTATTTACATGATGCAAGTGTCTTAAGGAGCTCGTGGCTAAATAAAAACAGCCGCACGGATCGATCTTGAAGGTTAAGCAACGCTTGCCAAGGTTGGTCTGTGGATGGGTGACCATCTTAACATAACGAGTTTCCTCCGTGCCTCGGAAAGCACGTTAAGCTGTTGGTCCCGGCTGTCATTTGTAGATCTTTGGCAGTCGTTACGGATTGTCAGAAGCCAGTACCTAAATCTGACTCCAGTCTTGCCAAGATGTACCGTGTAACCCAGTTAATGGGTTGTGGAGGTCTGGTAGGCAGCCGCTCCACGTAAAACACTGGTATTCAGCTGAATCCGGTTTGACTGGAAGCCGACCCCAATGTAGTTGGGAAAAGGCTAGGCAGATGAAGTGTCTTGTCTATAAAATTGAAGCAACAAGTGACTAGCTTCACCTAAATACTTTGTAGAGGCTGCCACTTTTATTGTTGTTTCAACAACACCCGGTGCGAGAGCACCGATTTTGATTTTTTTTTCCAATAGAAAGCCACGTTATTTGTGAGGCTATATAATGAAAAATACCGCCCAACAAAGTGGGCACGGGTGCTGCTTATAGGACATACACCCGCACCCATAGAGAGTATATGATCTAAACAACGCCTCTAACGATGTAACTAAAGTAGTCTGCTACTTGGCCCAAACTTACATGTAATAAGCTGTCGACGCGTTATGAAAAATAAGCTAATGTTGAGTCAGAAAAAAAGTAAAGGTTAAAATCGCAACGTGTGTATCAGGCTTTATTTCAGAGTACGCACAAGTGACTATGATAAATCAACTACATGATGCATGTTTTATACCTACGCCATGACATTGTTATAAAATTCAATGCACATGCGAAGTGACTTAAGGGACGGTACATTAAAGTTAGTACCTACCAAGGACATCGTTTGTCGGTCAGTTTGCAAAACATGAAAACATTATATAATGTTCGCATTCTCCGCGTAACAAGCTTTCGATGGTTAACGCATTGTCGAAATAAAAGTGTCCTTATTGGTATGTTTGTACCAAATCAACTTTAAAGTAACAGGGTTACATTATGTCATCATTTGATCTGAGCTGAAGCTTTGCAAAACTTAATCCTTTTCGAGCACTTTCGAAAAATATTTAACCTTATTCTCATAAATAGTTATTTCAATAATTCGTATTCTCCTCGATTCCATCATCAAATATCGATTTCATCGCCAGATTTAGCTAAGATTTACATAATAGCGAGCGTTTGCAAACGAACCACGTCGACAGTCTGTTTCCTGACAAATCATTCTACGTCGACGATATCGACACTTTCGATGATATGCAGGGTGATGAAATTCAAAAAATCGTTCTATCGGAAGTTGTCACTATCAGTTAGACTTACCTACAGCTGTAGTTAGACTATCATTCCTATGCCAGACCGAAAGGAAGTGGTTTCGGCGTGCTAAAAGTGCACACGCATCCACATCCACAACCACTAGAACGTCCGGTCTGTCTCCGTGATAGCTGAGAATGCAGTAAACATTTTTGCCGTACATAAAATTAAATAACGCTTAATTTTAGAGGCGCCACGGCGTCCTCACCTTCCGCCTGACGCAGGTACTCACCGGACACAGATGTCTCGGATTCAGCGGGAGGACACGCCCTGGGTGTCATCACTGTGAGGATCGCCCGAAGGATACGGTGAAGTATACGGCGGAGCACCGCCATGTCCTTGTCGAGGCATTCGGCGGCGGCGAACTCTCGCGTCCAGCCCTGGTTCAATCCATGGTCCGGAGCGAGGAGACATGGGAAGGGAAATCGTTACTTCCTTCTGCGAAGCAGGAATGCTAGCGATAGAGGTCCGCCGCCGCAACAGAAGAAGAAGTCCCGAGCGTCGGGAGTCGCAGGACGATTGCCGACCACGACCACCGTAAACGCGGGACATGATGAGCTTAACGCTTATCGGCAGGATTGATCTACACTTCTCCAAAGCCAAGAGGAATGGAAAGAGGAAAGAGAGGCCTTTGCCCAGCAGTGAAACAGAGCATGCTGAAAATAAATAATGTTGTGCCGATCCATCTTTATTTGAAAACAGGTAAGTGAATTTTAAATTGTGATCTGGGGGTTTACCTATGTGTGTCGCATGACAGTGGCTAGCAGAGTAAATAGCCTGGCCTGCTAGGAATGTAGGTAAATAGGCAGTTACTCATAGTGATGTGTCAATAAACGTTTATGCACATGCAAACATTGTAGTGATCAAAATATTTGTGTTGGTTATAGTTATCGAAAGCGTTGAATATGTTTGTGTTAGTTTCCGTAGCACAGTTGATCAATAAATCGAGACTCATCTCTAATACATCTTTAGTTCAGAAAAGCCGCCTTATCCGGCGCTGAAGATAAATGTGGATCTGCGCGGCTAAAAACGCTAATTTAGCAGAATCAGAAAGCACATCATGCTTCCCGTCACTGTCAAATTTTCCCAATCAATCTTGAACCTAATGCTTTAGCGATAAAGATGAAAATGTTTGACAGATTGTTTTTTTTTTTTATAATGGGTTTGCTCTTGACTCTAGTCTATGTCAGAGATGACAGAGACAAAGTCTACCATGGAGCGAGCCTACTCAGAAGGAGCCTATTCACTCTAACTTTGTTGTATGATTCTAATATGATTTTACTAAAGTGGCCTTTTTAGACCCACAGAAATAAAAGTACCAGTTGAAAAAAGTAAAATCCTTTATTTATAAAATTTTACATCTTATAAAAAGTCATATATTGTACATAATAATAACTAAGACGTGGAAATATTAATTTTAAAATCTGACTTATTCGATTGGCACATCAATTATATTAATTACACACACTTAGCTAAAGCCAAACTATTTTGTTTCAACGCAAGATAACTTATGATAATTTATCAGGAAATTAATGGACAAACTATAATGTTAACTAATTATTAAAGTTAGATAATTATTATTGTATCATGGACTTACCCACTTAGTAAATCTGAAAGACGACAATAATTGACAATACGACAATTTTGTGATTTTTTTTATGTTATTTCTGCCTATCGCAAAAATCTGTCATTTTTTGTTGCAATTACTTTAAAACCCAGATCCCAGAACCCAAAACGTTCAGAATCAGTGAATCTGCATAAAGTGACAATATTAATGAGGGTTTCCAGGACAATGTACGGCACCAGTTGGCGCTACTTTGGTAAGAGGTCCTCCACTTTAAAAGCGGAAATTAGCTTGTCAAAATGACAAAGATTGAATATCAGCCCGACTTCATCTAGAGGTGCACTTCAACCAAAACTATGACACCTCCAGACATGTCTAAATTTTTAACGTGATGTGCAATGTTAAAATAATATATTAATATATTTCCTATCTTACGCCGAGTCCACGTGGCCTTATCGATGCAAGAGTATAACTTGCAGCTCTACGGTACATAACAATAATCCATTACTTATATTATTATCAGTAAATCGATTTACTACAAATACACAGTTCTTAGTACGCTTGGAACCTTGTAAATGTAAGTTAGTCAACAGTCCGATGTAGATAGTGTTAACATTTATTATGAATGTTAAATAAATACAAAAAGTTTGCAAAATCTTCCGTAGTTAATAATATCACGTAAAAAATATATTACTTTAAGAACAAAATTAATCAGAAACTATTGGACGTCAAACCAACAAACTTACTCGTATTCTTGGGGACGGAAATTTTTATTTTAGAAAGTACTTAACCAGGGCAGTAGGCAATGCATTGCTGACTTCGTAATATGAAAAACACACCTTAGAAAATATATTAAGCCCCAGTTAAAAAGCCGCCATCTTGTACCAGCCTTCTCAACTTGCATTTAAAGCACCCTGTATGCTGAATGATAACTTGATAAACAAAGCATCATTATTGCCTATTTTAAATTGTGCTCACGGAAATCGATACATGGCACAGTAAATACATACATTATACATTAACTTGTTATTAAAAGATGTTTTACACGTAGAGCATGAGTACCAATTTTTATAAAAATATTCTATAGACCCTAGGTTGTCCGGCTTCGCTCACCGTGAAATTCTCGGGAACAAAGCTACCTATGGCACTCAACGATAATACAACTTTTTATCTATTTTTCATTTGATTTTTGGGCCACCTACAAACTAACAAAACGATTTAGGTCTTCATAATTATACATATCGATAGCTTCAAGAGAATATTAATGAATGTAAAAAATTACCTACATAATGTTATCGAAAATAAAATAGACTTCAAATTAGTATTTTTAGGGTTCCGAACCTCTTTATAGAAAACAGAATACTTATAGGATTACTCGGTTATCTAGCTGACTGTCTGTCCGTCTGTCACAGCCGATTTTCTCCAAACCTAATAAACCGATTCAGTTTAAATTTGTAACACATATATCTTCTATGACCCAAACACGGACGTGTAACGAAAATAAAATAATACATTTTGGAAATGGGGTTACCTTTTCCGATCATACAAAACATTTTAAAAAAAGTTTATGCCGTGTATGGTTTGAACATTACGCTATGACCAATAGAAACAGAGCATTAATGAACAAAGTGACGCAAACGAAGTTGCACGGCTAGCTAGTGTTATTTAAGTTTCATTCGGAACCCTTTGCATGCGATTCCGACTCGCACTTGGCCGATCAGTTTTATAAAATAAGGCTCAATTAGAAATTACTGTAAACTTTACCATCTAACTATTCTAAAAAAGCAAACAAATAGTTTTTCCACAGTACAAATTACGTCAATTTATTATCAGTTCTTGGCAAATAATATAAAGCACAAAATATAATATCATCGGAATAATATCAGCATAATAACTTGAAAAACAAGAAATATTTTTCGTGATGGATAGACCTAAAACAAAACAACACATTTCGATTTCTCGGATGAACAAGTATGAATCTTTCAGTTGTAAAAATGTTAATTTTGTTTCCAAGCAAAATGAAGGGCTATGGCCCGTTGTACTCTTTCAACTGTCTCAGTGACCCAAATACATAAAACGATACAAGTATCGGTCCTTTAAGTTATTCACTATGTAATAGCTTTATTTGGTTTATTAAATTTTACATAAATAAAACGTAATTGATACTAGCTGCTATTTAACTTAGCCAACCATTTTTAATGTCACTGGGTTTAAAAATGTAAAATTATTGTTCAATTGTACCTCAGACGAGGGATAGCCATCATCTCATTAAGAAATGTGTGACTCGATAAGATCTGCTTTTATATAAACACTATTAATTTAACGGACGTTTACTTAAATAATACACAAACTTACGCTAATTAATGAGTAAACTACAGCTTCATTAAATTTACTTAGGGCCGATTTTTCTAGTGTCAACACTTCTTTCTGATATTGCGGTTTGACAGCAAAAATGTCATCCTGTATAAAATATTCTTCAGAAAAAAAACTTGTCTATCTATTAAAAATTGACCCCTTGGAAGCGTAATGTTACAGAGACTAGTGATTCGTTGAATACTTTGCTTCGATCAATGGCAGCCGCAACTCTTGACCACCATGTTCTTGTACTTGCGCAGGATGACGTTGGAGTCATCGGTGTAGTACAACACCGATATCGGCGACAGCTTGATCGGCGCACACGATGGCTTTGGAACCTGCGAACATTTCAGAGTGAAGACTGCCGTACTACTAGGGGCTCAAAGATATTGGGAGAACTCAACCTTTAGAACTAGACAAAGTTACAATATACCTGTCGGCAATAATAATGACTATCGAAAATAAAAAACCGCACACGAAGGATTCCGTACCATAAACCTCCTTTTTTAAAATTAAAAGCTTTTATTTAACTTGCAATGTTTTTATGTGTGTTTGTTCGGGTGGATTCTTGCTACTCAATTTTGAAGCAGATATCTTCAACTGATTGAGCTGAAATTTTGTATACACGTTTAGTTTGGATGACAATACACGATAAGCTGTGATGTCATTCTAAATTTAATATGGCGGACCATCCAAGATGGCGGAATAGTTATTTTTAATGCATTTCTACAATCTCATCTGCCTAGCCTTTTCCCAACTATATTGGGGTCGGCTTCCAGTCAAACCGGATTTAGCTGAATACCAGTATTTTACGCGGAGCGGCTGCCTGCCAGACCTCCACAACCCAGTAACTGGGTAACACGGTACTTCATGGCAAGACTGGAGTCAGATTTACTGGCTTCTGACTATCCGTAACGACTGCCAAAGATCTACAAATGACAGCCGGGACCAACGGCTTAACGTGCTTTCCGAGGCACGGAGGAAACTCGCTATGTTAAGATGGTCACCCATCCACAGACCAACCTTGGCAAGCGTTGCTTAACCTTAAAGATCGACCCGTGCGGCTGTTATTATTTAGCCACGAGCTCCTCAATGCATTTCTACAATATGGGTTTCAAATGAAAGGGCTTGTTGAGAGTAACTCGAAAAATAATGTGACGTCATTCTAAATCCAATATGGCGGAACATCCAAGATGGCGGAATAGTTATTTTTATGCACTTCTACAATATGGGTATTAAATGAAAGGGCTTGTTGAGAATAACTCGAAATAACTAAAAATTGAAAATAAATTAAAACCAAAAAACCTTTTTTTTTAAAAAGCTTTGATTTAAATGCTCTAAAAAAAAGGAAGAAAATAAAATTTTCTCTTAATATTGATCATAAAAGCTTGTCGCGAGGTTTGATTAATTACATACTTATAGGTTCTTACGCAAACCTCGCGAAAAGCTTTTATGATCAATATTAAGAGAAAAATTTATTTTCTTCTTTTTAGAGCATTTAAATCAAAGCTTTTTTTAAAAAGGTTTTTTTGCCTTTAATTTTTATAATTTGTTATTATAGTGGCAATAGAAATACACAATCTGTGAAAATTTCAACTGTCTACCTGTAACAGTTCTTGACATAAGTACAGCCAGAGGGACGGACGGACGGACTGATGGACGTACGGACGGACAGCGAAGGCTTAGTAATAGGGTTCCGTTGGTTACCCTTTCGGTACCGAACCCTAATAAGGTGAGGTTAAAAAGGTGTGTCAAAACCACAAACAGTTCTATCTCAAACATGTTGGAGTTTTGGCAATGAGGGTTTTCAGAAAAATATACGACACCGGTTGGCGCCTCTTTGGTAGGTGCTCAATATGACGAAGATTGTCGGATAAGATAGGAGCTTTGACGAAACCGCCTATGTTATGGACCTGGGCCTCTAAAATGGCCACTTTAGCAGAATCATAAGGCACATCACGCTACCCGTCACTGTCAAATTTTTCCTATCAAAATTGAACCTAATTGAAATCAAAATTAAGTTTGATAGATTTTTGTGTGATTCATCTATACTATAAAGCTGAAGAGTTTGTTTGTATGTTTACTTGTACGCGCTAATCTCCGCCCGATTTAAATAAATATTTCTGAGTTAGATAGCCCATTTATCGAGGAAGGCTATAGGTTATATATCATCACGCTAAGACCAATAGGAGTGAAGCAGTAATGAAAATTGTGACGCAGACAAAGTTGCGCGGGTCAACTAGTATACTAATATATAAAGCTGAAGAGTTTGTTTGTTTACTTGAACGCGCTAATCTCAGGAACTACTGGTCTGATTTGAAAAATTATTTCTGAGTTAGATAGCTCATTTATCGAGAAAGGCTATAGGGTATATATCCTCACGCTAAGACCAATAGGAGCGGAGCAGTAATGAAAATTGTGACGCAGACGAAGTTGCGCGGGTCAACTAGTTTATTATAATTCTAATACGATTCTCCTAATGGCGTCTCAGTGCTATCATGTCATTTCAGAAAAGCTTCATCGTTATCGCTCATAGACAACCACTTTGTATACAGCCTCAAAACATATACATTAACTTTCCTATTGTTGATCAAAGTTTATAGGTATTGGAAACCTCACCTCGATTTATTTATCTGGTAAAGCGCATGACTTTAATTCACATTTCCCAATGGCCCGACGAATAGGTTCTCAGTACGTCGTAAAGGTTAGTTTAGCGCCTTGCGGCTTAGTATTTATTATTCAATATAACAGAGATGTTTTAGCAAGAGATACTAATTTACGTAGTTAAGAGGAAATGCTGGCGCCGAAATTTTTATGTAAAAAGTCATAATTCGAGATTTGGCTCTCGACTGTTTTGTCCTCCAATATTGTACCGATTTAAGAGATATTTCACAAACTGAATAAGAAGGATATATACTATGTCTCTATGTTTGTTGATGATTAATTAACCTTATAAGCACTAGAACTCTCACAAAATGCTCAAAATTGACCGATAAATCGTTGTCAACAGAGCCCTCGTTGACAAATTTGGCAACTATTAATCAAAAAAAGAAAACATAGAGTCACATCCTTCTTATTCAGTTTGTGAAATATGTCTTAAATCGATCCAATATTGGAGGAGAAAGCAGTCGAGAGCCAAACCTCGAATTATGACTTTTTACATACAAAGTCTCGCCGCCAGCATGTCCTCTTAATAGTAGCACTCACCTTGGTAGGGTTCAGTAGATGCACGAGTGTTTGCACGATGGCGTGGTTGGTGGCGTTCTTGTGCGCGTTCAGCGGGAAGTTGCACTCGCCGCTGCAGTAGAACGCGCCGTACCCGTCCGGCGCTATGATCCAGTCCTGACACACAATAGAGTATAATTATATAAATAAATATAGTATGATCGTAGACTATCACTTTATCTTCGCATAGATCTATACTCATTTATTTATTTCAACTTTATGTACCATAGTGGTACATTGACCGACTTAATGCAACAAGGCATTCTCTACCAGTCAACCTTTAGGTTAAAATAACTATTCTGTGGTAGGTATACAATTTTTTTTTTATTGAAATTGAATGTTTTTTGAAATTGAATTTCAGAGTGAAGACTGCCGTACTACTAGGGGCTCAAAGATATTGGGAGAACTCAACCTTTAGAACTAGACAAAGTTACAATATACTTGTCGGCAATAATGACTATTGAAAATAAAAAACCGCACACGAAGGATTCCGTACTATAAACCTCCTTTTTTATAATTAAAAGCTTTTATTTAACTTGCAATGTATTTATGTATGTTTGTTCGGGTGGAATCTTGCCACTCAATTTTGAAGCAGATATCTTCAACCGATTGAGCTGAAATTTTGTATACACGTTTAGTTTGGATGACAATACAGGATAAGCTGTGATGTCATTCTAAATCTAATATCGGACCATCCAAGATGGCGGAATAGTTATTTTTAATGCATTTCTACAATATGGGTATCAAATGAAAGGGCTTGTTGAGAGTAACTCGAAAAATAATGTGACAGGTATACAATTTTTTTTTTTTTTATTGAAATTGAATGTTTTTGGAAACAATACCTATTCAACATGTAGGTACCAGGAAATTCTTTGGAATTAAAGTCTATTAGATATGCAGAAAGTATGCTTCGTAAATCAAGGAGCTAGCAAGAAAGATGAGCTATAGAAGTTCATACATAGATCAAAATTGGTAGGAGAGTAACCGAGGCCACCTGAGTTTAAAGTCTGGTTTTCCACATAATTTGCTTCAAACCATAGTTACGTCTATACCACATGATAGTCATGCTGGACAGTCCTCTAGAACCACACGTCATAAACTCGATTCTTGGCTTCTTTCTGCTTGGTATTCTCTGAGAAGCTCGTGGCTAGATAATAACAGCTGCATGGGTCAATCTCCAAGGTTAAGCAACGCTTGCCAAGGTTGATCTGTGGATGGGTGACCATCTTAACATAGCGAGTTTCCTCCGTGCCTCGGAAAGCACGTTAAGCCGTTGGTCCCGGCTGTCATTTGTAGATCTCTGGCAGTCGTTACAGATAGTCAGAAGCCAGTTAATCTGACTCCAGTCTTGCCATGAATTACCGTGTTACCCAGTTACTGGGTTGTGGAGGTCTGGTAGGCAGCCGCTCCGCGTAAAATACTGGTATTCAGCTAAATCCGGTTAGACTGGAAGCCGACCCCAATATAGTTGGGAAAAGGCTAGGCAGATGATGATGATTCATATCTCTGAGAAGATCGTCGGTCCATCTAGCCTGATGGTGTTATGACGCCCCAGCCATCAGGCCAAGTACTACGCAGCGTAGGTCCTACATTTAGCAATTCGTCACACTAACCTGCCACTCCAAATCCTTAAAGCTGACATAGAGTGTCTGGATCTCGCAGCTTCTCGTCGTCCAATGTGACGTATCTGAAACGACATACGAAATGATATTTGTCGTGTTTGTAGGTATTTCCCAATATTTATGAGCAACAAACATCGTGCCATTACTCACGACGCGAAAGATAAGGGAGCAATTGCCATCAGATAGTGTGGTAGTATAGTCATCGATGTTCTGCGTCAGTAGAGGAGGTCATGGTTTTTAAGCCTTTTAGCTCTATCTATCATATAATTTACAGCCCATCCTATCAAAAGCATGACTATTCTTTACATATTACCCATTGGTATTTATCCGGGTACATCATGATTAAAAAAAAAAAAAAAAAAAAAGTAGTCGAACATTGAGTTTTGAATCCTTTCTTGCAGTTCACGCGGATGTAATCTGAAGTTCTGTTTGTTTATCGTTTCCCCTCAGTGGTTAAGTCGCAGTAGGTATCACATAAATTGATATACTCCAACTAAAACTGCATCAATTCTCTAAATACGTGCGATGCTTGCTGATAAACCGAATTGATAGTTATAATTGTCATATACCTACAGTCCTAAAACATTCAGCATGACAATGATAACTTATTTGATTCAACATTTAGTATTCGACATCAGTGAAATTGCGACTCGTTAGACAATTTAATGTGAATTAAATTGAATATGTAGCGCCTGACTCGTACGTCCTCTACCCATCCTACTTTTCTTTTTCCGGAAAATTGCACCACATCAAACTCCTACCGGCCTAGAAGTAGGCTAATGTTTTTATAATATATACTTAATATTATAAAGCTTAATATTAAAAAAATATGATGAAGAATTCGTTTGTTTGTTTGGTTGAACACGCTAATCTCAGAAACAAATGGTTCGTATTGAAAAAATATTTTAGTAATGGATGGCCCATTAATCTATACCAATATATAAAGCTGAAGAGTTTTTTTGTTTGCTTGAACGCGCTAATCTCAGGAACTGCTGGCCCGATTTGAAAATTTTGTTCATTGTTAGATAGCCCATTCATCGAGGAAGGCTATAGATAGGCTATATATCATCATGCTAAGACCAATAGCAGCGGAGCAGTAATGAAAATTGTGACGCAGACGAAGTTGCGCGGGCCAACTAGTCGATACATAATATTACGCTACGACCAATAGGAGCGGAGCATTAATGAAAAATGTAACGCATACGAAGTTACGTGGGTCAGCTAGTAAGTTGATTAAGTGTTTAAAATAAAATCTACCGACCTAAGCTACCGACATACAAAGACCAAAAAAGGACTAATACTTTACCTAAAACTTTACAATATATAAAAATAACTTGGCCCTTTGAAATGAAAATAAATAAAAAATGCCATTAGATATTGTTTTTAGGGTTCCGTACCTCAAAAGGCAAAAACGGAACCCTTATAGGATCACTTTGTTGTCCGTCCGTCCGTCCGTCTGTCTGTCAGGACCCTTTATCTCGGGAACGCGTGGAGGTATCGAGTTGAAATTAAAATATACTCTGGTCTACAGTCCCTTGTAGCTGTGAATAACTGAAACTTCTAAGTTATCGTGAAACTATGAAATTTGGCAATTAATACAGTCTTATACTACAATTTTAAGAAAAAATCCGAAAACTATACATTTGAAATTAAATCATTACAAAATATAAGTAGTATATATTTAAAGTAACATGTATCTACCAATTTTATTTTTGTTCTTTTAATTTTAAGACACGAATGTATAAAGTACTAAAAAGTAGTATTCAAAACCTATTTTGTAATTTTATCTATATTATTATTATATAAAATGCTTTGCCCTGACTGATGGATCAGCACAGGCTAAACCGCTAGTAGTAAAGACGAGAAATTTGGAAGACGTATTTCTTACGAAGAATCTTATTCCTTGGTTCAATGTAATTGAAAGTTGGTAGGAATATTAGGCCAAAGAAATAATAAAAGTTGCCATTATTCGTTTTTCGAAACCCCAATGAAGGGGGTGTTACAACTTTGTATGGAAGACTCGTTTTCTTCGGGCCAATGTTTTTTTTTTTTTTTTTGTCGATGGCCACTCGCAGTTTCAACCCTAGAGGGTTGTCAACTACTGAACCGGACTTGCTCGGGCCAATGTACGTGAGACTTTGTGCGAGTACTGCCGATGAAGATAATAAAGGTTGCCATTAGGTTGGTGTTCTTTTCAACTACCACCAAAAGACAATTTAGAGTTTGAAAGTTTGTATGGAAGTTTAATAATATTGATAGTTTATTAGGTACCACTTTACGTCCTAATAGCTAGCAGCTAGCACACATGTAGATCATAGCCAGATTCAGACATATTTAGATACTTTTTCCCGGGAATACGATGCCTTACCATTTTTCGAAAACAAATTCTGAAAACTCACTTCCGTTCTGTAATTCACGAAGCCGGCCACTACATCTTATCCTACTGTACTATTTCCCGTCCTGTTCTACTAATAAATAAATGTGCAATCCCGTATGTGTCAAATGTTTGTTAATCAATCACACCTCAAATGCTAATTTGAATTAAATTGAGAGAACGGGGTGACCGTAGCCTGACCTAGGACAGAGTCTACATTATATTTCGGTACTTTGGTAGTGCCGTCCCGCGAGATAAGTTTCGCATTTCAAGCGGGCAAAGCACAAGCTAGGAATTTATTCCGTGTTGTATGTTCGTCCCACCTGTGAGTGGGTTCCTGAGATAGTTCTCGGAGTAGCCGTGCGAGCGCCAGCGCCGCGCCTCCCGCTTCCTGCGCGCTCCTGCGTCTGCGCCGGCCAACTTGGGCCCGCTCTTGAAGAACGCCACCAAGAACGGCTGCTTGCCCTCCACGATGACCCCGCGAGGCTCCTCCAGGCCAATCTCTTCCGGCTTCACGTGACGTTCTGAAATTCAAGATTTAATTTATGATAGCCGCGACACAGTTATAAACTTTTTGTAGCTATCATCGTTTTACTTGTATTGTGCCAAATGTTTATGTTCCAAATAAATAACTTTTTACTTTACTTTTTTTTAATAAATGTCTTCTGTTGATTTGTACATGGTTTTCTTGCAAAACAGATAGTATATTATACCCAAAAAGATAAAGCGAAAGTTTGCAAAAAAAACCGGCCAAGTGCGATTCGGACTCGCACACGAAGGGTTCCATACCATAAACTTTCATTTTTGCAGCTATAACAACTAATTTGTTATAGCTGCAATAGAACATAATCTATGAAAATTACAACTCTCTATCTATTACGGTTCTTGAGATACAGCCCGCTGACAGACAGACAGACGGACGGACTGCGGAGGCTTAGTAATAGGGTTCCGTTGGTTGCTCCTCGGGAACGGAACTCTAAAAATGCAGGTCTGCACTACTGAATACGAATATATATATATTACTTCAGCGTTTAAAACATTAGCGTGCGCCGGTAAAGCCAAATAAGTTTTCGTTTCAGCCAGATCTTGAAAACTAACTGATATATATGACGTGAAAGTTAAAACCGTACCAGGCTGCGAGTGAGGGTGCAGCGTGATGAAGAAGCCCCTGTTGTCTGCTGGCGACGAGAGCCAGGCGCCCAGCGCGCTCGTCACGTTCAGCTCCAGCCAGCCCTCGGCACCAGCGCTCGTGTTCACCGCGGCCACCTGCTCCATTTGCAAACTCCTGGAAAACAACAACAATAACCCATTTAGATAAGATAAGGATATGGCTAACTTAGTCTACACTACACTATCTATAGGTCCTATATCTACTTAATATTTTAAAGAGGTAAAGATTGGGTGTTGGAGGTAATATCCGAAACTACTTATCCGATTTGAAGTTTCGCTATCTCCAAATGTCATTATGCTATTTTATCCACCTGTTAAAAGCTGATGAAAACACGTAAAGATCGCTGTTTTTTTTATTACATAATAATACATAGTTATTTCCCATGATGAGTAGGTACTGCAGAGATCCTCTTTGGAAGGTGCAACCACAAAGTCATAAGCCTTGAAAGATTTAAGGAGAAAGAGATAAAGTTTGAATTCAAATGTAATGACATAATGATGTGTTAGTTTTTTCGATAAACTAACACATCTTCAATTCTGTTATTTGCCCTGACAATGAAAACACGTTAAATATAATAATTCTCAAAAGTTCTCTAAATCTTTCTATTTTAAATACCTCTCGCACCACAGCAAATTCGATCCCTTACAGTACCTAGATGTAATAATTGTTTTAAAAAATGTATCTACATTTGCAACCGTTCGAATCCGGGGCGGGTCGCTAGTGTATCTATAAAAACCAAAAGAGGTTTATTACTTTATCTAGAAATTTTTCAATTAATTGAACGAACCTGGCCATTTGAACAGAAAATAAATAAAAACGCCATTAGATATAGATTTTTTTTTCTCTTTTTACAAATAGCTTTTGTACATTTTTGTCGAGGAAAATAGCCAGTCTTATTTTGTTACTTTTAATTGTTTAAACACATTTTTTTTTAAATTAACAGTAACAAAATTAAGGCTTAGTGCCCGTTTACGGAGACGCTTGGTGTAAATTCAACAAATTCAAACATACTTGTGGCGTTGTATGAGAGCGATTAAGGAAAAGCGATTTTAGCAAGCGTTTTGCAACAACTCAAAATTTTCATAAATTAAATTATTAAGAAAATAGTCTAATATATATATTTTTTTTTTTTCAGACAATTACGACGAGCCGTTTAGACGTGATTCTCATTAAATCAGCTTCTAAAAGGTATCTGAACCTTAAGAAAAGTCAATTAGTTTTCTTGAAAAAGTGTTCTGACTTGGCCCGGACTGTCGATATTTATAATCTCCGCATTTTCCGCACATCTTGCCAATCCCCAATAAGTCCTCAATCAACTTGAGATACCCCGCAGTTCGGAAATTTCCCACACGTTGGCAACGCTGGCTTGAGTGGTAAGCGTCCGCCGGCGCCGCAGCGTTGCACACGGCGGGTGCTGCGACGGACGACGCCGCGACGCGGCATGCACCTCTGCGGCAGTCGCCTCGCGTCTCCGTAAACAACATCATACATTGCCCTAAGTTTGTGTTTGCACGTGTGGTGATGCGACCCGCTGCACTGTTCCAGGATCGCGGTAACTCTTTCGAACAATCCGCTTCCTTCAAAAAGATAGCTCCTAGTATCTTACCCCAAATTGTCGACGCTGATGACTCGGTGCGCGACGACAGTGTAGAGCGCGGTGGGCTCCTCGGTGCGCGTGGGCGCCTGGTGCAGGCGCAGCTCGGCGGACAGGAGCGAGGAGGCGTCGCCCGGCGCGCCCGTCACCTCGAACCACACGTGCCGCCCGTGGCCGTGCCGCAGCGCGCCCAGGTGGTGCCCTGCAATGACGCAACGGTAGCTTTCAGTTTCAATTTCATGCAGTTTTTTTATATGGTTTACCAACGGGTCTAAAAAATCTATTTTATCAGAATCAGAAAGCAAATCACGCTACCCGTCACTGACAAATTTTCCCAATCAACCTTGAACCTAATTCGTTAGCGATAAAGATGAAAATGACATTTGACAGATTGTTGCGTGATTAATATTATGATTCTCCTAAAGAGGCTTTTTAGCCCAGCAGCAGTAGAGAATAGTATGGATACTTTTTATCGATTGCTTGTAAATCGTCATTCGCCTCGTAACATTGGGAACTCTCATACATAGGTAGGCAGAAACACCATAGAGGTACGAGTACCTATGTAACAACATCATAGTGTAACTGTAACCAACATTCTCCCGTGATTCACTTCGTGGTAGTTGATTCAATTAAAAGCAAATTGGAAGTGTTATATTTTATAACATTTCGTAGCCACGTCGTGCCCTTTAGATCGTTACTAGAGCTTATACGAATTAGCGCATTTAAAACATTAGGTTTTTACCACAGGTTCGTTCCTGGCTGATCCCATTTTTTGACTGCCTAACCTATTGGACGTCATTGGACGGCGTTTAATCAACGACCTAAATTACTCCAGCCAATGGGTCTAAAACAAAATTTAATGAACGGCCTAAGCATCTGCTAGCCCGTAGAAGAATAGGGTAACCATATGACCAAAATATATGAAACTAGCTGACCCGCGTGGCTTCGGTCCCGTCAACTGGCTACTCTACCTACCTACCCTACATACCTACCCTACAGATTTGTGAATCTAAACCATCCAAGGCGCCACCCAAACGCATACCAAAAAATTCATTCAAATCGGTTCAGCCGTTTAGGAGGAGTTCAGTGACATACACACATATAGTAGAATTATATATATAAAGATAAAATATTTAATTTTGGGTACCTATTCCAAATTCAAACAACAACTAATTTCAACATTGTAAACTCGGCAACGCAGTGCCGTTGCGCGGGGCGTGGCGGGTGGTGGGGATGGCGTAACGTTATACCATTCGCACCTACCTAAACTACCCTATGCTCCCTATGCCCTATTTTCAGCTACTTGACTAGGCAAGTCATTAAATAATTGAAATTTGCCAAGCTGTTCGATTAAATGCCGAGATGTCACTTAGACCGCTGACAATTGGACCAGACGGCTTAATGCGAGTTTTTTAACGTAATCGATCGCTTAAACGTAAACGTTCGCTTATGTGTAATTGTATGAAATAAAACCGTTATTGTCGTTATACAAACTGACGTTTACGCTGGCGCAATCAAGAACGTTTAAAAACTCGCACTAAGGCCACAGTACTTCCACAGTGAATCCAGATCCAGACATTTATTATCGATCGTTTGCAAGAGTTACGCTACGACTTTTCGTAGGCCGTATTTCCAGTCATTGATGGATGATGATCATCAAACATATAAATCGTAGCTTTACGTTGGTGGTTGGTGCTACGATAAATATTGCACGTATAGAAAAATACCGGTCAAGAGCGAGTCAGACTCGCGCACCGAGGGTTCCATCCGTACCATCATATACTTAAAATTTAAATGATTTTAAATTTTCATCGACGAGGCCTAATGGTCGTCAGAGAATTTTAACACTGCAGTGTTTATTGCAGTTTTAGATCAGCGCCATCTCTTGACCGATAGTGGAACTAATGTGATGTAATCTTTGTTGATAGTTTCTGAAAAAGTGTGTTGTTTACAGATATCGTTTTATTTTTCCTGTTATCTTTACCTAATTATACTTCTATCAAAGAAAAAAATCAGATTTTTCTCTTTGCAAACTGCGGAGAACGGGGAATCGGCTTAAAAAAAGGTTTCAGATTGTGCAAATTGCGTTCTTTCATAATGATACCCCCACACCACACTCACCGCATGCCCTAGTACATTCCCCACTTCGAATTTTTCAGAACCCCTTTCAGTCGCTGTTGCAAAAAAAATAATGCAATTTTATTTATTTCTTGTTTGCAAAATAGTTGAACAAAGTAGTAGTTCTTGAGATATCCAGCTGTGACAGACCGACAGACTTGGTCGCTTAGTTAAGGGTTCCTTTTTATCATTTTGGTACGGAACCTAAAAACAACTAAATGTAGTCGTCCGACAATTTTTGACATCAACATGAGTGTTTGATCCTGGTTTTTGTCAGGAGAAATTCGCCATTTAAATCTAAAATGGTCAATCCATTGGCAAGGTATCATTCTCCACGACATTCAAATAATACATTTACTAATGAAGACTGGAATTTATACTTCGAATTTATATCGGTACAACCAGTAATGGTAACTTGGATTACTTATTATCTAACTTAAGGAAGAGTACCTGTTCAATCCTATCTTCTGTAGCTGATGCCATGTAAATAGATCACGATACATACTAGAATTACTATCAGAAGATACATTTACCTACTTCTCAATTCTACATCATAAATAGATACGTAAGATTCCAATTATATACATTTGTCATAATTTTTAGGAAAACCTCGTGAACAGGTGTCCAATGATCCGGTTGTAATTCGACTCCAACTACAGGTGTATATAATAAAGAAGAAATATTAAGTTTGACGATCAAGTATAGCGCTATGTATAATGCATATGATATTATGAAATTATGATTATTCATGAGACTAACACACATATTGAACATCGAGAATATTTACCTTACCTTCTGCGTCGTAATATGGAACCGAAAACTCTTCCGAATTTTTTTTTGATCGAATTTCATTTTACCGAAAACTATTGACCGTCTTCTTTGCTATATGCATTATCTTATCTATATACTAATATATAAAGCTGAAGAGTTTGTTTGCTTGAACGCACTAATCTCAGGAACTACTGGTCCGATTTGAATAATTCTTTCATTTATCGAGGAAGGCTATAGGCTATATATCATCACTAAGACCAATAGGAGCGGAGCAGTAATGAAAGTTGTGACGCAGACGAAGCTGCGCGGATCAACTAGTTTTACATATTTTTAGATCACCGAAGTATCATGTGCCAGGTATTATTTTACCGAACTAAATTTCGCCGATTTACATAATAACTTTTTGCTATTGGCCGAAGCCTCTTTTGATCTTTGTTCATTTGCCAAATGATTTATTTGCCATATTTTCACTACACCGAAACAATATTTTACGGAATATTTATCACAAATATATAGCCGGTTACTTGGTAGCATTTTCAATTTGAATTAAAATAGTGTAGCGCGACGTTCGCAACAAGCCTGCACTCTTTCCCCCCGCGAACCAAGTCGGCGCTCCGCTCGTATTAGCGCCCGCGTTGATGTCGCGCGACAGCGCGTCCCTCCCCCGATCAACAGTACCTCGCGAGCCACCGCTCTAGACACGCGTGCGCGCACGGGCTGCGCGCCGACCGATACTAATTCGTAAACTTAGTACGTATCTGAAACCTGTGCGTTTTTTTGTCTTATTTAATAAACCTTAAAACAAATACTGTCTATTTGTAAGAGTCCTCACACTATCATATCTCCAAGAACTATAACTGGCAGCCTAACGTGGAGCTGAACTGTGAGTGACAAAGTGAATCAGTGAAAAAGTACATTTTGAAGTGCAGAACTTTCGTGTATTAAATACCAATACCTAAAGGGTGTCCGGTACGTTCTACAGAAAAGCGCGCGAACGGTGATCACAACGCAAATTTGCAATACCTATTTCGGAAGTCTAGGTTCGTGAAGTATAGTGTAGTCGCGAACCTCGTATCCCGGCGAAGCAAGACTCCGCCCACTTCGGGAAGTATATTTGTCACAGCGCTCGTGTCACGACACACTGTGGTTGCGGAAATTTGATGCATCGGGCGTAGGCGCAGGGTCGTAATTTGTGCGCTAGGTTTTGTCGCAGGTATAATGTTATGTAGGTACCTGAACCTAGATTACGGACCATTAATACTGTGCCGGTATATATGAACAGTGAATGTGACTGCGTTGTGTGGTAGTTATTGTAGTTATGACGAAAAATAAAATGATTGTGTGGATGTAAACAATACGATCTTGTGGGGTATTCAAATAAACTCATACTTACTTCAGTTAGTGAATGCGACTATTAATTGACTGTTTGATCGCGTAACTCTGTAGAAGTTTTAGTCCTTAGGTAATATCTAAAAACTAAGTGCGATCTAAGTGTGTTTAGAACCGTGTGTAGTACATAACTAAGTGTTGTGAGACTGCGAACAGTCGTAGTGCTTAGGGGGAACCTAGTCTACCTATAAGTACCTACTAAGTTGGTGTTTCGTTCGTTTTGTGGACTATTTCGCAATGGTGCTGACGAGATCACGTGCTGCTAGTCCGACTTTGGCTGGCGCCTTGCCCTTGGACACGGCGCCGCCCGTGCCCGTAGCGCCCGCGCCGGAGATTGCTCCGCGCGGCGCTGCCGCCGACACCGCTGCCGAGCAGGTGGCCGCGGTGGATCCGCAGCTGGCTACAGCTGCTGCAGCGGCTCCGGTCACCATGTCAACTGAGCAACTCCTGTTGCTGATTAACAGGCTAAGTCGCAGCGAACCTGTAAGTACACCAGTTTATTCTGGCCACAGTGGCCACTTCGCCAAGTGTACGGCGCGCTTCGACGGCGAGAAGTCAAGCAATGTTTTGGCGTTCATCGATGCTGTAGAAACGTACAAAGAGTGTGTTGGTGTCGATGATCACAACGCTCTTCGGGGTTTACCCATGCTGTTGACGGGGCTTGCCGCTACGTGGTGGCAAGGAGTAAAGGATACCACCGTCTCCTGGCAAGTAGCTGTAGAGTCGTTAAAGCAAACATTTGGACCACGATTGCCACCGCATAAATTATATAGAAAAATATTTGAACGGGAACAACGAGTAGACGAAGCGACCGATTTGTTTGTGAGCCATATTCGGGCCTTAATCGCTCAACTACCACCATTCCTGCTTCCAGAGGTGGTTCAGGTGGACATGGCATATGGATTACTGAATCACCGCATTAGAGAAAAGCTTCCGCGTACCGCTTTTAATACCTTTGCGGAAATGTTGACGCAGGCGCGCCGCGTCGAAGATATTCTTGATGAAGCCTGCCCGCGCGTCCCGGCTGATAGGAAAACTTCAACGTCCTCGTCGTCGCCGACTCCGCGGCCAACGACTGTGCCTTCCACAAGTAAGACAAGGCCCCATTGCAATTACTGTAAACAGTACGGTCATGTTAAAGAGTCTTGTCAGCGGCTGGCGAAGCAAAAGAAAGCCAAGGACGGACGCGCGGGCGGTTCCGTAGAAGAAGAGTCGTCTGCGCCAGCGTCTTCGATTACATGCTTTGGGTGTGGAGCACCCGGCGTCATTCGTTCGAACTGCTCGACGTGTAAAGAGAAGAAACCTAACACGTCTGCCATTCCGTT
Source organism: Lacanobia oleracea (assembly GCA_950371165.1). Lineage (NCBI taxonomy): Eukaryota > Metazoa > Arthropoda > Insecta > Lepidoptera > Noctuidae > Lacanobia > Lacanobia oleracea. The sequence continues at coordinate 14,916,808 of OX493393.1, read as the reverse complement.
TCAATCAGTGTCCGCGTGTGGTGTTGAATCGTTAGTTCCTCGTAGTAGGCCAAAGCTAAATATTAAAATTTATGGTGAAAGTGGTAGTGCTCTTTTAGACACCGGCGCTAAACTATCGATAGCTAGTGTTAGCTTAAGAAACGTTTTAGTTAAAAATGGTCAAAAATTTGTAAAAACCTATTCTGAAATTAAGCTTGCTGATGGTTCTGTCAATTGTTTAAATGTAGATACTGCGATGGTTGATGTTCATTTTTGTAATAGAATTATACCTACCCATTTTATTGTATTACCTGGGGCTATGGAGTCGTTGCTTGGCATAGATTTTATTAGGGAAGCTGGCATGGTACTTGACTTCCATAAACATTGTTGGTCTTTGGAAGGCTCACAGGTATTTTATCCCATTTTGTATGAGGAAGGGCGTTCTGAAACCGTCTGTGCCGCTTTTTGTCTCCGTGAGGACGAGGGTACTCTCTTACAACCATCTGAACGCAGTAAATTGGCCAACCTGCTGGAGTCCAATAAGGATATATTTGAGCCAAGGGGAGGATCAACTACTTTTGCTTTGCATCGAATAGACACTGGGAACTGTGCTCCAATTGCAGTCCCGCCTTACAGGGTGACACCGGCAAAGAAAGAGATAATAAGAAAAGAGATTGATAGAATGCTAGAAGAAGAAGTCATAGAAGAAGCAGAATCACCGTGGGCATCCCCAGTGGTGCTGGTGCCTAAGAAAAATGGAGAAGTACGATTCTGCGTAGACTACAGGGCCTTGAACAGAGTAACCAAAACGGATAAGTACCCCTTACCTGTTATTGATGAGGTTCTGCAGTCCACTAAGGCTAACAGTGTGATGTCAACCATAGATCTGAAGGCCGGGTACTGGCAAATTGAGGTAGCCCCTGAAGACAGGGACAAAACGACCTTTATTTGCCCTTTTGGAATGTTTCGTTTCCGACGTATGCCGTTTGGCTTAAAGAATTCCCCGTCGACATTCCAACGCCTTATTGACAGATTTCGAGCTGGTTTGAAGAACATCACTGTGGTAGCGTACTTAGACGATATCCTGGTGATCTCCGAGGATCTAGAATCCCATGTGAGGGATCTGCAGCAGGTCTTTGAGCGCCTCCGCCTATTTAACCTGAAAGCAAACAGAAGTAAGTGTGTTTTCGCTAGGGATAGAGTAACTTACCTGGGACACGTCATTTCGACACGTGGCATCGAGCCTGATCCCGCCAAGGTTGAAGTGGTGGTGAACATGAAACCGCCGACAAACCTTAAAGAGCTGAAGACTTTTCTGCAAACCTGTTCTTGGTTTCGGAAGTTCATCCCACAGTTTTCCAATGTAGCGCGGTCTTTGACGGACCTTACAAAAAAGGATCGACGTTGGCAATGGGGGGAGAATGAGCAAAGAGCTTTTGAAGAGCTTAAGCTACGGCTCTCAACTTGCCCCATTCTTCGCCAACCAAGCTTCGACAAACCTTTTGTACTGCGTACGGACGCAAGCGCTTATGCGGTTGGAGCAGTTTTAATGCAAGGTGAAAATCCGAACGAAGAAAGACCTATCGAGTACGCAAGCAGGTTGCTGACCTCCGCCGAGCGTAACTACCACACGACAGAGCGCGAGGCTCTAGCGGTTGTCTGGGCTCTGGACAAATTCAGGGGATATATCGAAGGAGCACAGACTCGTGTGGCTACAGATCACCAGCCATTAAAATGGCTCTTGTCCCTCAAGACACCCAGTGGCCGTTTGGCACGTTGGGCAATGAAGATTCAGTGTTACAACCTGGACATCGAATATACACCTGGGAGAGTCAACTTAGTCGCTGATACTCTCAGTCGACCAGTGAACGCCGATGTTGAAGAGCCAAACTCTACAAGCTCTGTCAGCATTTGTCCGGTGATCGTTGACTTACCTCAGAGGAGATCAGAGGATATTCGTGGTGCTCAACGTAAGGATCCTGAGGTAAACAAAATCATAGAGGATTTTGAGGGTCCCAATAACCCAGACGCAGCCATGCGCTGGACTGATAGAGGATATTATCTTTCTCAAGGCGTGTTGTACCGATGTGACCCGGATTGTGATTCAGAAGAACCGCAACTGGTTGTTCCAGAGTCGTTACGGGCCGAGCTTCTGAAGGAGCTTCACGATGCGCCCACTGCTGGACACTTGGGCTTGGAGCGGACCTTGAGGAAGATCAAACAGAAATACTTTTTCCGAAACATGAGAACTTACGTGGCACAGTACCTAAAGTCCTGCGATCTATGTCAAAAGTATAAATCCACCAATCTCAAACCTGCCGGTCTACTCCAAACCCCAGTGCCGCAGCAGCGTTTTGAGGTTCTTGCAATGGACCTATTTGGTCCACTTCCCGAAGGTAATAAGGGAGAGAAGTGGATTCTTCTGGTGGAGGACACCGCTAGTCGATGGGTGGAATTGTATGCATTATGCGATGCAACTGCTGAGGTGTGCGCAAAAGCACTTATAGAAGAAGTGTTCCTGCGATATGGTTTTCCCCGTCGAGTAATTTCAGACAACGGAACTCAATTCGTGTCAGCAGTAATGCAGAAGGCCATGCACGTCCTTGGGGTTCAACAATCTTTGACTCCGGTCTATCACCCCGAGGCCAACCCCGCTGAACGAAAGAATCGGGAGATGAAGAAAATGTTGGCAATTTTATTAGACTCTGAACATCGTCGCTGGCCAGAAGTATTGCCAGCTGTACGGTTTGCCTTAAATACCAGCTATAATCAAGGCACTGGGCACTCCGCCGCCTTCTTAACTTTTGCGCGCGAGTTTCGGTCCCCGGTGGATGTAGCTCACGATCTGCGGACTATCGTCGAGCAGGAGAATCACGTGCCGCAAATATCGCCGTATTTGCGCGACTTCGTACAACGCTTGCAGGAGGTTAAGTGGCGCGTTGAACGCCAACAAGACCTACGTAAAGAAGCAGCCGACCAACATCGTCGTCCTGGACCCTGCTATCAGGAGGGTGACCTCGTCCTTGTGGAAAGCCATCGCCTTAGTCAGGCAGCGAAAGGATTTACGAGCAAGTTTGCTCCGCGTCGCGAAGGCCCTTACCGTGTCGGCAAAGTAGTTTCACCGACTACTTACGAAGTGGTTGATAAGGATCAAGTACCTCGAGGCAGGTACCATGCCAGTCTCCTGACGCCTTACATAGGTGTTTCTGAAGTAGTTAAAAACATAAAGAAGGGGCGTCCCCGTAAGGACTTGGCCAAGCCAGCTCCAGAGTCTTCTGCTGACTTGGAGGGGGAGATTGTAGCGCGACGTTCGCAACAAGCCTGCACTCTTTCCCCCCGCGAACCAAGTCGGCGCTCCGCTCGTATTAGCGCCCGCGTTGATGTCGCGCGACAGCGCGTCCCTCCCCCGATCAACAGTACCTCGCGAGCCACCGCTCTAGACACGCGTGCGCGCACGGGCTGCGCGCCGACCGATACTAATTCGTAAACTTAGTACGTATCTGAAACCTGTGCGTTTTTTTGTCTTATTTAATAAACCTTAAAACAAATACTGTCTATTTGTAAGAGTCCTCACACTATCATATCTCCAAGAACTATAATAGTGTCATAAAAATTCAATATTATGTTGTCCTACAAAATTTTGTCACAGAAACGAATCGCTGCAAAACCGACTTCACGAAGTCTTGTCTGCCCTACCCCCAAAATCAATTCGAAAATGTGTAACTTCAAAGAGAGAGTCAGACGTTACTTCAAAGCTCATCTAATAGCAAGAATCCCTAGTTCCTAGGCAAGGCCCTATTGGGTATACGAAGAAGTTGCTTCTCAAGTGGTAGGAATCCATTGTTGTAATCCACGCAGTATTGGGAGTGGCGTATTTATCTACCGTATGGCCAGGACCCTATAACCCATTGCCCGAGACGGCAGCCCCAAACCAGTCCTATGACAACTATTTATATATCCTGCCCGTATTTTCTCTGTGCTAAAATTGCATCTTCATATTCTCTTAGTTCTCAAACTTTTATGCGTTAGTAGATAATAATTATTATCTATGAAAGTTGATTTGTCTACTAACGCATTCATACATTACATTCATACAGAAGCAGGGTTGGGTAAAATACATGTTTTTTTATTTTAATTAATAATCTACATAATAAAAAACCGGCGAAGTGCGAGTCGGACTCGCCTACCGAGGGTTCTGTAGGTACTTTGTTAAATAAGTGTGTGTCCCTTAAGTTCGTGTATTTGAATTCGAACTCTTGTTGCTCCAATTTTCAAGCTCGTTACGCTCAATCTTCTCCTCCATCCTTGATTTCTTGATTCTAATAGAGGGTCTCATGAATAAATCGAAAAAGTAGGTAATTTCCATTACAGTATGAATGCTCAAAAGAAAATATGCCTAATAAATCCGAGACAAGGGCTCGAGCTCGCTCCACTCGGTCTTGCATCCTTTCTAATTACAGTGTTTCTGTAAAACTGCATATGGGACACCATATCTGAGATGGTTCAAATTCAAATTCAAATTCAAATTCACAAATAATACCGCTTAATGAACCGTCATAAATATATACTACTCTGTCAACGGTCCCGGTACTTTCTACCGGGAAAAGATCAATAATACACAAAATGTCTGTTATTCATCCAAATTTATTTTATCACCTTCAAAGTATGCTCTTTTAGAAACGATACACTTGCGCCAACGAATAATCCATTCATCAAAACATTTTTTAAACGCTGCTTCCGGAATTGAGTTCAGTTCTCGCCGCGAATTCTCCTTTATGTCTTCTATCGATTGAAAACGGGTGCCACGAAGTGGTAATTTGAGTTTAGGAAAAAGAAAAAAGTCAGCAGGAGCCATATCTGGTGAATATGGTGGTTGCTGGATGGTATTTGTTGAGTGTTTGGTTAAAAATTCGTTCACAATGATAGCCTTGTGCGAAGGCGCATTGTCGTGGTGCAAAATCCAAGAATTTTCTTTCCACAAATCTGGCCTTTTTCGTCGAATTTGCTCTCTTAAACGCCGCATAACGCTCAAATAATATTCTTTATTTACCGTTAGACCTTCCGGTAAGAATTCAGAGTGCACAACACCGCGATAGTCAAAGAAAACAGTCAACATGACTTTGACTTTTGATCGACTTTGGCGTGGTTTTTTCGGTTTCGGTTCAGTTGGAAGGCGCCACTCCGAAGCTTGTTGACTAGTTTGCATGTCAAACTCGTAAACCCACGTCTCGTCACCAGTAACAATGCGTTTCATGAATGTTGGGTCCGAACTGACTCGTTCTAGCATGTCCTCAGCGACTTTCATGCGATTGAGGTTTTGGACAAAATTCAGATCTTTTGGGACTAGCCGAGCAGCAACATGTTTCATACCCAAATGATTAGTTAAAATGGTACGGATCGACTCGTGAGATACAAAAAGTTCGGCGGCTATCTCTCTCAGAGTTGAATGGGGATTTTCAGTCACTATTTCCTTCACTTTTGCGATGTTAACTTCAGTTGCAGACGTTGACGGCCTACCAGAGCGAGGCAAATCTTCCATCACATCTCGACCGCTTTTGAACGCTTTGAACCACTCATAAGCACGAGTTTTTGATAAAGTCGATTCACCGTAAGCCTTCTGTAACATTTTCAGAGACTCCGAACACGAAATTCCATTGGCGATGCAAAATTTAAGACAAACTCTTTGTTCGATATTTTTGTCCATTATGAAATTCGCAATACACACTATATATGATATTACTAAAACCAGCACTGTATTTAATATAAATAACAGATGCAACTCAAACTCCGCGCCAAAATGGAAAACAGTTTTGCCAATCTAACAACTACAAAAAAACAAAAATTTGAATTTGGAACCATAAACAAATCATCTATTCCCGATACTTTTTTGACTGAATGTATATACAGAAAATATTCCAACGCGTCTTATATTGTGTCTTATATTTTATTTTTTGTCTATGTCACCGGAAAATGGCAAACTCCGAAAGATTATGAAATCACTAGACAGATTGTAAACTTTCGATAAATTGTCAACTAAACCTTTGGAATACTTTTTAACCGACTTCCAACAAAGGAGGAGGTTCTCAATTCGGTGGGTATTTTGATTAATGTACACCGATTAATCCGAGGTTTCTAATTAGATTTGTGTGGTTCTATTTCTTTTTAGTTCGATGCGGTATATTTTATTCAGGTAAAAATTTGATTCAGTTTGGTTCAGTGGTTTTTATTTTATGATCTCTCTCTCTCTGGATCTTATTTCAATTTAACTTATTTTGCTTATTTAACTTAAAAGTGAAAATAAAAATCTTTTTACAAAAAAAATATAACCGACTTCCAAAGGATAAAATAACCTTAATTTCGGAAGTCAGTGTTAAAAAACAAAGATACAAAACCAAATCACCGACATCCGAAATTAAGATTTTTTACGCATCAATATTAAATATTGATGCGTAATTACAAACTATCAAATTTTGATAGTTTGTATGTACCTAATTTCTCGACGTCATTCCAAGATATAGTGGATGGATAATTATTGTTTTATATCAGTTCACAATTTCTCAGAATGACTTCTAGAGATTATAGACTATCATATTTTGATGCGTAAAAAAAGTATTCCGAATGTTCAACGTGACAATTTATCGAGAGTTTACAGTCTCTCAAGATATTTTATAGACTTACGTATTTTGTGATTATTCGGTGACATCTACTCTAGGTAAGTACATAATACGTTGTCTCACTACGTCCTATTACCTAGATAATTAATTATGTATGTGTTTACCTATTCATACATAATAATGATAAAGCAGTCGCGCCAGTCTGTCTACGCACACGCAAACTAAATAGGTAAAGGAAACCAAGTTTCAAGTTCAAATTTGAAAAGGCACCATAAATATTGATGCTACTATTTTTTACTCAATGAAAAAATTTTTCTTCAAAACAAATAAAGCTACATTCAAATATTTTTTAGTAAACCGAATTGGGACAACCAAGCTAAAAAGATATATTAAAACTTTTTAACAAAAAAATAAAGTTTAGTAATTTCGGAAGTCGGTGTTTTTGGTTTTTTCGTTTTCGAACACCGACTTCCCAAATTAAAGTTATTTTTTACTTTGTAATGTTTTGTTTTTGGAAGTCGGTTTTATATTTTTGTTAAAAAGTTTTTTTACTTTTCACTTTTTAGTGGTAGGCACGCAGGTAGGTACGCAGGTACCACTAAAAAGTGAAACCACAAACACAGCGTACCGGCGTGATGTCATATTATGAACTGGTGTAAACAATCGACAGACATGCGATTTCAGAAATCCAGATCCATCTGCTATCATTTATTGAAGAGTTCCGTTGCCTACCTCCGAAGTTCTTCATCAGATCTTCACCAAATTTAAATGGAACCAATCCGAGAAAATACTCTTCCAAACAAAAAAAGAATCATCCAAATCGGTTAACAATTGCCGAAAATATCGCTAACAAACATTTAATGGGATCCATCCATCATCAGCTCAGCAACATGAGATGATGATTACCAGGCACAAATATCTGAATTGCGTTTGAAAATTTATGAAAAACCGTGTATGTGCTTATAAAATTTGAGGGTTTCTCTCGATTTTCATGGGATCCCATCCTCAGATTCTAACTTGGTGACAATGGGACCACCTCAGGAATATAGGCTTTCCAAAGAAAAAAGAATTTTTTAAATCGGTCCAGAATTGGCGGAGAAATCAGTGAACATACATAAAAAAAAGATACAGACAGCCGAACATAGAACCTCCTCCTTTTTGAAGAAGTCGGTTAAAAAATAATAATAATGGTTGGCGACGTGATTGAGCGATTAGCAGCTGCGCTGCGAGTCACGGGTTCGATTCCTTTTAAGGGTTCCGTACCAAAAGCATAAAAAGGAACCCTTATGTGTGACTAAGTCTGTCCGTCTGTCACAGCTAAATATCTCAAGAACTACTAATGCTATAAACTTGAAACTTGGAATAGTTTTAGATGACGTTTGCTTAACTATTTTGCAAATAAGAAAGAAATTAAATAAATATTTTTAGCAACAGCGACTGAAATGGGTTCTTAAAAAAGCGAAGTGGGGCTATAGGGCAAGTGGCGTAAAAGAAAAAAATTAAAAATTTTGACCATCCCTCCTTATCTCCTATTTTCCAGATTTTTCAGAAAAATCTGAAATCTATACTAATATATAAAGCTAAAGAGTTTGTTTGTTTGCTTGAACACGCTAAGCTCAGGAACTACTAGTTTGATTTGAGCCCGTTTATCGATGAAGGCTATAGGCTATATAACATCACGCTAAGACTAATAGTAGCGGAGCAGTGATGAAAATTGTGACGCAAACGAAGTTGCGTGGGTCAACTAGTTATTCTATATGATGTAAGTTTATGTAAAGATGACAGGAATAATGATACGATGTTTTTAAATAGCACATTTTTTCAGATATCAACAAAAATTACATTAGTTTTACTATTGGTCACGAGATGGCGCTGATCTAAAACTGCAATAAACACCGCAGTATTAAAATTGTCTGACGAATATAAGCCTCGCCGATGAAAATTTAAAAACATTTCACGTTTTATTATGAGACGGTACGGAACCCTCGGTGCGCGAGTCCGAGTCGTTCTTGACCAGTTTTTTTTTTTATGGGAAATCCCCTTTGCGTTCTAGAGCCGTGGCAGCTCTTTTAAAAAAATGCGCAACTCTGGCCGGTGTTCGATTCCTGCATGCAACAATTAATTATTATACTCATTCGCAATAAATAACACTTAGCGCTCGTGCGGCCAGTCCCCACCGAAACTTTGTTATTATATCAGGCTGAACGGGCAACCTGCCACGGAAATTGTCCAAGGTGCGCGAAAAAAATACGCTATGAATTTCTCTCAATTTTGTTATCTGCGTACCTTATAAATATTAATTTTTCTAGTAAAATTGAAAAAGCATTTATAGATACAAAAAATATATCCTCAAGTATCAAACGTTTGTGGATATTTGTCATTGCATTCTCTCGACTCTAAAACGGTGCGCCTCGACTGCTATGAAAAACTATAACAATAGATAGTGATAGTAGCTTTCGGTGTACAATAAGTAATAACATGTAAGTCAAGTCTATCAAGACATAGATAGGTACTGTTAGATGTTCGAGATGTTCCTCGCAAGTGTCTTGATTGCGTCTTTCAATGCACTCTCGGCGACAAGCTTCGCACATTTGCATCTCGGCCTTTGACCATTATAGATAACAAGGCAATAAATAAAATCTTGCAGTATTTACATAAACATGTACTATGTACCTACTTAAGTCTAGTTAACTATATTTTATTTACATAGTGAATACATTAAAATAACTATATTTAACAATTATTGTTTATGTACGAGCCATTCATTATTTTCCTTGAATAGATAGCACTGCATTGCATTCCAGAAAGAACCGGTAGCCTGTGCCCAGTATACGTATAATATTACGTTACAAGTTACAATATTATATATCTCTATGTAATCTAAACATTCATTCATCTTATGTTCTAACTCAAACTTAAGCTTGTAAGGGCTGGCATTATATAAGTACCTACCACTGTGCTCTTTAGACTTCGGCTTTGACTAGGTATACAATTTTATAGTGTAAGTCTTTCTGTGTAAAAACTGATAGCATAATCGAGAATTGATCCCACTTCTGAACCTATCACTAAACGGCTAGAAGCAAATTCGTGGCCTTTTTACCGAATTGCACAACGCAAAGAATGGCAATGTGCTTATTATTTTATTCACGAATACCAAGCTACATTTATGTTAGAAGTATGTAGATGAAATTATGAGATCAAATAATTTTACCCTAATTCGAAAGGACAATCATCAATTCGTCACCTAGGTAGGCATCTACTTATTCAATAATAATTAAGTAAATAATTTAAAAAAAAACCGGCCATGTTCGAAGTTCCATAGGTACCATAAACCTTATTTTTTCTTTAATTGTTGTTATAGCGGCAATAGAAATATACAATCTGTGAAATTTTAACTCTCTACCTATTGCGGTTCTTGTGATACAGCTAACAGACAGACGGACGGACGGACGAACATCGGAGGCTTAGTAATAGCGTGCCGTTGGTAACTCTTCGGGTACGGAACCCTAAAAATAATGAGTCCTGCGCCGGCGACGACGCTAGACCTAACGGTCTGATCAAAACACCGGTAATAAGTAATTATCGAATCCACAATACCAAGAATGTGGTACCTACCTAACCAAAATGGTGACTCAACATTTTTGTCTACTAATGTTTACCTGAGCCTCCCAGGTAGCTCACAGCGGAATGCTCCTGGTGCCGGCTCTAAAACAAAACGTGTACAAGGAACATAAAAAGGGCCACACTCACAGCATGCGTCATTAACTTTTCACAATTTATTTTACCGGCATTGCCTTGTTAAGCGATTTAACGCGCTGGGGCTATTATTTTGAAATTAAGTACTTGGAGTAGCGGTATCCTCTTCATGAATAAGAATAAAAGTATTTTAATGATGCCGAAATTTCGAATTTTAATTATTCTTTATAATTTAGGTAGGACGGATCATCCTCATCCATCACCCAAAAACGAATCCGTTTAACAGTAGGTAGGTTTACCAATTAATAATACCTAATTATAACAGGATAATAAACATACCACCTGTAACATCCCGTTCTAAATGAAATGTAAAGCATCTAATATAGACTAATTTGGTTAAATATGTACAAATTAAACTCACTCTTGCTCTGAAAGGTCATGATGAGGTCGCTCTCGTCGATGGCGTGTTGCTCGTCTCCGCTGAGAGCCATCTCGGAGCTGCGCGTGGGGCGAGCCTGCTCATGTTCTTCGGCCAGTTGTTTGTATACGTCCAACAAGAAACTAGGCGCCGAGCGGTCCAGCGGAGGCGCCCGAGCTCGACGTGGCCTCTCTCCGAGACCCAACAGCTCCAGAATCTCGTGTTCCACGACCATCCGTTCATGCCGAGTCATCGAGTGATGTATAACAGTCTGATCAACGCCATTGTCGATGTATAATCCAGAGAGGGCAGACTCAGCCGCTACGGTAAACAAAATAAAACACGCGCACAAGCACGCCGTCTTCTGGCCAGCCATGTTCGCTGTCGGAGCGCTCACTCGACTGGCGAGAACTGAGCGCAGAGGCGCGCGGCGGGATCAGCCGGTGAACCACTCAAGGTGGGCCGCCGCCGCCGCCGCCAGCGCCGCGCTTGCCACATTCCTCCCCGCCTGCGCCTTATACACATCGTCCGTTTTAATAACGTAAACACTAAACATTGAGCCGGACACGTCCAGCCAGCCTGACTGCATATTATTATGTTCATTTTCCGAAGTGTGCGGTGCAAATAAGAGCACGTATCTCGGTAGGTACTAAACAATGTATTCGTTTGGTGTTATTGGAATCTAAAATTTGACCTGGTCGACACCATACCATTATTTAGATTTAATAAACACTAAAGTCGTATTCAGCTGAATCCGGTTTGACTGGAAGCCGACCCCAATATAGTTGGGAAAAGGATGATAGTTGGGAAGAAGAAGCAGATGATAAAACACTAAAGTCGTGTTAATTTTTGGGTACTTATTCCTGACCTAAGCAGTCGGCGCCTTGGTGGGCAAAAATAAGCCTCATTCTTTAAGAATATTTATAGAAAAGAAAAGAAAGAAAAAGAGGTTATTTACGCCAAGCAGGTTATGACGCATACCAAAAAAATTAAAAATAAAATCAATTTTATATAAGTTAGGAAAATATACATCACATTAATAAGTTTATGTTTTTTAGAAGTACTTAGTATTTTTTTAATCATTACGTAAATATTTTTTTAATCAATGTCCTACTTATTTTACGTAATTTTTCATCGAGTCAATCCATGAAAATAAAAAAATACAAATAAACACTAAGTACCTACCTACTTAGTAAAAATCTTTTTTACAAAGAAATACAATCGACTTCCGAAATCAAAACACAAACACTACAAAGTATAAAATAACTCTAATTTCGGAAGTCTGCCTTTTTGGTTGATTTTATCGTTTATTGACACCAACTTCCGAAATTAAAGTTATTTTATACTTTGCGTGTAGTATGTATTTTGTTTTTGGAAGTCGGTTGTATTTTTTTGTAAAAAGTTTTTATTTTTCACGTTTTACTGGTACCTTTTTTTACCAATTCACAGCGTACCGGCGTGATGTTATGTAATAAACTGGTATAAACAAAAAACAGACATGCCATTTCAGCAATCCCGATCCATTTGCTTTCAGCAACGTGAGATGATGATTAATAGGCACAAATATCTTAATTTCGTTAGAAAGTATATGAAAAACGTATGTAAAATTTAAAGTTTGCCCTATGAGACCACCTAAGGCTTTCGATTAAAAAAAGAATTTTGAAAATCGGTGCACAACTGGCGGAGAAATCGGTGAATATACATACAAAAAACATACATACAGACGAACATAGAACATCCTCCTTTTTTAAGGAAGTCGGTGGTTTTGGTTATTTTTTCGTTTTTTGACACCGGCTTCCGAAATAATACTTTGTAGTGTTTGGTTTTTGAAAGGCGGTTTTATATTTTTGTAAAAAAGGTGTTTTTATTTTCAAGTTTTATTTTTATTTTTCGGAATTTTCCCTTAACTTGTGTTGTAAGACCTTGCTTTTAAACCGGAAGTACCATGTAGGTTTTGGGTCAAAAACCTAAATAAAAAAAAAATCTTTTTATTTCAAGCTCTTGGCCCATAATAATTGTTAGTTAGTAAATTACAACTTAAAAGCTATGTTAGTAACAAAATTAAAATTAATTTAAGTATTTACCGCCATCAGTGCCCCAGAAGGGGACTGTCAATCTTCTGACTGAGCACGTTCAGGATGGTGTTGGGACTTCCACGCGTACGAAACATCAGCGAAGCGATGCGGCGCCGCAGCACCGTGTGAAAGCCATCTGTATGCGCGTGCGCAAACATCGCAGACGAACTACAGCAGCGCGGGAGCCCCACCAGCACCCTGAACGCGTTATTAGGTATACTGTACTCGGAGAGCGTTGATGGCCCGCTGCGTGTAATTGACCCACAGATTGCAGGTGTAGAGAGTTTGGCAGAATGCTTTAAACAGAGTGATCTTTACCCCCAAGCTACACCTCGCGAATCTGCCGTGCCAACATGTTACAGCGGACCGCCATCGCTCTCCTCTCTCTCTCGATATCAGAATCGTCTTTTAAATCTTCTGTAACCACATGGCCGAGGTATTTAAACTCGCTCACTCTTCGAAGAGCGACAGCGTTAAGCAGTACAGGTGCCACAGCCCCCAGTTTACGACCCTTGGCTTGAAATACCAGGAGCTCACTTTTAGTACAATTGTACAGGAGACCGTGTACCCTCGCATACTCCTCACACACGCCGATCAGCTTTCTGAGAGCAGCTATTGATGGGCTGAGCAAAACCATATCGTCTGCATACAAAATTAACCCACCTCCGATAGAAATCACACATATATATCTTATTTTTTTCGAATTAATTGGCGTTAAACTAACACTACAGCATAATTATATGCATGTGTTAACATAAATTTATGGTGTAAAGTATTCGTTCAAACGAAGTACAAAAAAGCTATTTTTCATACACTCTCGCAAACATAACCATCGTGTTTGGTTGGGCTCATTTGAATAAGTCTGATGAGCACTATTCATTGTTGTTAAGAACAAGGATCTGATGATGGAGACAAGAAAGGTTGATATTGGATCTCTATTGGCAACTAGTAAAACCACCGTGTTTGGGCTCATTTGAATCGTCCTGATGTGTATATACTATTGGTTAGGTACTGCAGTTAGTCATCAGTGCTGGTTTAATTGTAAAAATAACTTGTTGTGAAGTCTAAATTATCAAATAATAAAAGAATACAAAATTTATATTTTGTTTGGACTAAATGCGAATGAAAATATATGTATACGATTCCTATAACAAAAACACAATTTGCAATACCTTTTTTCTGTCTGTCTGTTTGTTCCGGCTTATCTCCGGAACTTTCACTGACAGATAGCTAATTTTGTAATGTAGTGTAATGTAGTAAGTAACTGAGGCTACTTTTATTATAAAAAATATTAGGATTCTGTGCAAAAAATAAATCTGTTTATTTTTTTATAGTACGGATCCCTTATTCGTTTTCAAAAATAAGTTACTCCTTATAATATCAGCTATCTGCTAGTGAAAGTTCCGCCAACATTGATCGAGCCGTTTTGAAGATACCCCATAAAACGATGATTTTAAGCAGACGAGATTTCATAAGGGACGTATACATTACCTTTATTTATTTTCATATGTATTTAGTAAAAAGCTCGCTATATTGGGATTACAAACAGACACCCTAATTTTATCTATGTGTGTTGGTTAAATGACAGACTTTGTCACAGTATTTTTGTCAGTTATAATGGTCTAACTTTCTGGTCTCCATCATCAGATCTTCGTTCCCAACAACAATGGATAGTGCCCGTCAAAAGGATTTAAATGAGCCCAACACTCAAAACCATAAATATTTATGCAAACGCCAGCGGATTCGAAAAAAAAAATGTGAATTCTGTTGGAGTTAAGTTCATTTTGTATGGGCCGTAACCATTCTTTTTAGTCGCATTTTTTTTGGCAAGTCACAGATTTATTCGAGTCTTAGTTTGGAAGACATAATGAGTTCAATTTGTAGATACAGTCCAAGAGCTATATCGAAGAGTTCACGAAAAATTGCAAGAAATAAATATTTCTACTACATTTCTTAACTTTAAACAAGGTATTAGCCAAAATTAGCCATCGAGATTCACAGTTGACCTTATATTACAGTAAGGCATAGCGCTGCGCGCACTCGCGTGAAAAAATGATCGTTTTAGGAATTGTTGCAAATTCTACGTTCTACAATTTTGATCATAGGTTTTAAAATCATTGAAGCAATAGAAACCGAGATAATCGCAAAAAAAAAAACGTTTTTTTCCGACATTTGGGCTTCAACAACTTACGACGTAGACGAGATTTTATGAGGCTTTTAACGAAACAATAAGACCCAAATGAAGGTGCATACGAGTTTCCTGCAAAGATATACCTTTCTGGTCTCATCATCAGATCCACAACAACAACGTCCATGTGTCTGTTTGTCAGTAGACTGTATCTCATGAACCGTAATAGTTAGACAGTTGAAATTTTCAGTCTGTTGCCGTTTTAACAAAAAATGTTAAAAATAAATTAAAAATATTAATTAGGGCTCCCTTACTAGAAACAGAAACGAGTTTTTTTTTGACGTTTTATGCTCGATCTTAATAATGAAAACAGATAGTATCAGCCGTCGCGCTATCACTAACTCAATGTACTACTGACTATATTCGCTAAAAAAAATGATTATATATAATTATATTTAAATTTAGATATAGGTACAAAAGTCGTTTTTTTCCGAGAATAGTGCTTGATTGTAACGGTATTTAATAGTGAATTATAATAATGGCGAAAGTACGGAACCCGTCATGCCCGAGTCCGACTCGCTCTTGGCCGGTTTTGTATAATTACCTAAGATCTCCCGGTCTTTTGAGGGGAGCTTGAGCCCCTTAGATGGATCCGCAAATCTACCACACACTCAGTCATACCTAGCCATAGCAGGACGATAGAAACAAACCGTACGGAAACTCCACCACATTCCGCACAAACCGTACGGAAACTCCTCTGACTTCAGCACCTCGATGTACCGATGCTCAATCTGCTGGCACCGTAAGAGAGATGAGCTATCAACTGAGATACGCAATAGCATCTCGATCGAATCGAAGGCTTTCTCGTAATCCACAAAGCTAAGCAGAGAGGCAGGTTATACCGGCAACCTATTAAAATTAATGGGATCCACGGTCTGGAACCCGGCTTGTTCGGGAGATTGGAACTCGCCAACATGCGCACGAAACGGTTCGTGATGAAAGTAAAACTGATCTATAATTCTTAAAGAAAACAGTTCCACATGTCTGCTCTTCTATGCCTGAGGCATTTTAACCTCAAATATGAAACAGATTCTGAAGTGCTTTAATAACCAGTTTTCCACCCGCCCTCAGAAGTTCAGCCGTAAGTAATTCCATTCATTTTACCCGACGCCTTGTTGTTTTTAAGATGGTTCAGAGCCACTTTTACCTAGTATAGGCGGACGTGCCGGGATGTCTTTGGTATAGCGTCGTCGGGACATTCTAGCTAAATTTGCATTGGGTTTACTAAAGTTTAACTGTCCATAGAATCTCTCGATCTCTCTGAGGCTCCGGTTTCACGGATATGATTCTGCCATTGATGGTCTTAAGTTTCGTGAGCTGGCTCAGCGCAATAAGCAATAATCACCACGCTTGACTGGCAGGTTGGCGATCGGAATGTGTTAGATAAAATACACAGCGAAAGCAGCTGCTCATTCTCATCCGGAAAGTGACAGGATAGTCTTATTAAAAACAAAACACTACCTACAAAGTAAAAAATAAGTTTCGGAAATCGGTGTTTTTGGTTGTATCGTTTTTGAACACCGACTTCAGAAATCAAAGTTATTTTTTACTTTGTAGTGTTTTGTTTTTGGAAGTCGGTTTAATTTTTTGATGATGCTATTTGTTTCCTGGTAAATGTGCTGAAAAACGTTGTCCGATGCCTACACAAGGAAATTTGTCAATGCATAATAAACATCTGGGCTCCATTTCCCCTTAGTCCGGCCAAAATAGACATTCACCCATGCACCTAGATAGACCGTGGAGTAAGCCTACTGGGGAAACCACGTTAAAAAAAAAACGCTTCAACTACACTACCTTACAGGTGGAGAGGAAACGTGCATATTATGCGGAATACAACTTAGAATCGCTTTTTCTCCGAATTTATCTTAGGGAAAAAAGTGTTTGGCTATTGCATGATCTGCATTTTTGTCTGAGCTACTTTTAAGATAAAACTAAAAATTTCGCTAAACAAAAAACCCGTTTTTGCGAAATTAAACCTATGTTTTTTTGCACACAAAGGATTGATGGGGAACTTTCACAATTTCACTATAATGGTATTCTTAACTTTCATGTACATTTTCAGCTTGTTGGGAGTGTATGCACGGGTACCCTTATTTTTCGGGCTAATTTGACTGGACTACTCTCAGATGCATTAACAATGTCTGCCCACTTGTATTGAATAAAAGACAAGCTGCAGTTCAAAACCAAAAAGGCGATAACACGAACACATACACGCACACATCTGAAGTACAGAAACTTTTCTTTTTTTTTTGCACCCACTAAAATGACACAGTGGCATTCACGCATCGTCTAGAGTGTAGGGAGAATGGGAGATCGGCGCAACCTTTGCGTCCAGTCCTCCTCGGACGACCGCCCGCCTCCACGGCGGACCCATCACGCCCTCGTCTTCGTCTTCGGAGCGGTGCAGCGAGAGAGTTGTCCTCCCACGCACGCGCACCGCCTATTATACCAATAGGTGGCCTATTACAAAATGACGTCCTCGCAAAAGGAGGCGACCGCTGCCCAGGCCCCCTCACTCCCCAACATGGAGTTGATCACGCCGGGAAGTGAGAGGTCCTGTCCGATTTCCGCGGTTAGACTGCGGCGTGGCTCAGACCAAGCCGGGTGCACCTCGAGGGTGTGCTGTGCTGTATCCTCCGCCGCGCCGCAGTCATGGCACGCCGGAGTCTCCTCCCTCCCGATCCGGTGCAGATGCGAGCCAAAACAGCCGTGGCCTGACAACACCTGCACCAGACGAAATGAGAGGAAACTGGGACCGCTCGAGCCAGTCTCGCAGGACCGGACCGAGCGCGTCGTGTTCGTCGGCCAAAGGTGGCGGTGGCGAGGTCCTCCGTCCAATGAACGATGATTGCGTCTCTCGCCTCCCACCGCACGGCCTCCCGCTCCTCCGCGACGGGGCGCACCCTGAGCGCTTTCCACCGCGCCCTCCACTCGTATACTCTGGCGAGCACGCCTCCAACTTCCAAGGAGGGGTGCTGGCCAGAGCGCACGCCGCTGAGAAGCCCACCGAGCGGTAGGCCCTCGCTACCCGCAGTGCAATGACCCTTTGAGTTCGCCCAGATGCAGACCCCATAAATAAGTAAATAAATAAATAAAAAAATCTTTATTTAAAACAAAATGCTTCTTAAACAATGAATTGTGTTTGGAGCCTCCTTTTAGGCAAACAATGCCTAAGTTAGGAGACTCCGCTCTTCCATATCTAGATAAATGTTACATAATAATACATTCAGTCAAAAAAGTATCGGGAATGGATGATTTGTTTATGGTTCCAAATTCAAATTTTTGTTTTTTTGTAGTTGTTAGATTGGCACAACTGTTTTCCATTTTGGCGCGGAGTTTGAGTTGCATCTGTTATATAGATTAAATACAGTGCTGGTTTTAGTAATATCATATATAGTGTGTATTGCGAATTTCATAATGGACAAAAATATCGAACAAAGAGTTTTTCTTATATTTTGCATCGCCAATGGAATTTCGTGTTCGGAGTCACTAAAAATGTTACAGAAGGCTTACGGTGAATCGACTTTATCAAAAACTCGTGCTTATGAGTGGTTCAAAGCGTTCAAAAGCGGTCGAGATGTGATGGAAGATTTGCCTCGCTCTGGTAGGCCGTCAACGTCTGCAACTGAAGTTAACATCGCAAAAGTGAAGGAAATAGTGACTGAAAATCCCCATTCAACTCTGAGAGAGATAGCCGCCGAACTTTCTGTATCTCACGAGTCGATCCGTACCATTTTAACTAATCATTTGGGTATGAAACATGTTGCTGCTCGGCTAGTCCCAAAAGATCTGAATTTTCTCCAAAAACTCAATCGCATGAAGGTCGCTGAGGACATGCTAGAACGAGTCAGTTCGGACCCAACATTCATGAAACGCATTATTACTGGTGACGAGACGTGGGTTTACGAGTTTGACATGCAAACTAGTCAACAAGCTTCGGAGTGGCGCCTTCCAACTGAACCGAAACCGAAAAAACCACGCCAAAGTCGATCAAAGTCAAAGTCATGTTGACTGTTTTCTTTGACTATCGCGGTGTTGTGCACTCTGAATTCTTACCGGAAGGTCTAACGGTAAATAAAGAATATTATTTGAGCGTTATGCGGCGTTTAAGAGAGCAAATTCGACGAAAAAGGTCAGATTTGTAGAAAGAAAATTCTTGGATTTTGCACCACGACAATGCGCCTTCGCACAAGGCGCTATCATTGTGAACGAATTTTTAACCAAACACTCAACAAATACCATCCAGCAACCACCATATTCACCAGATATGGCTCCTGCTGACTTTTTTCTTTTTCCTAAACTCAAATTACCACTTCGTGGCACCCGTTTTCAATCGATAGAAGACATAAAGGAGAGTTCGCGGCGAGAACTGAACTCAATTCCGGAAGCAGCGTTTAAAAAATGTTTTGATGAATGGATTATTCGTTGGCGCAAGTGTATCGTTTCTAAAGGAGCATACTTTGAAGGTGATAAAATAAATTTGGATGAATAACAGACATTTTGTGTATTATTGATCTTTTCCCGGTACTTTC
The DNA here is from genome assembly GCA_950371165.1 of Lacanobia oleracea. NCBI lineage: Eukaryota > Metazoa > Arthropoda > Insecta > Lepidoptera > Noctuidae > Lacanobia > Lacanobia oleracea. Next base: position 14,897,306 of record OX493393.1, on the reverse strand, counting down.
TTGACAGAGTAGTATATTACAGCATGTTGCTACTTTTTAATTTTCACCTCTGATTATTATGTATCGTGTGGTAAGAAGCGTTGTGTGCTTTACTTAGGTGTGGTGTGTGTGTAAGATGTAGTGTGGTTTGATGTGATGTGATGTGCTGTGTGGTGCGTGGTGTGGTGAGGTGTGGTGTGATGTGTGGTGTGGTGTGGTGTGGTTTGAAGTGGTGTGCAGTGTGGTGTGTGGTGGTGTGAAGTGTGGTGTGGCGTGATGTGTGGTGTGGTGTGGTGAGATGTGATGTGGTGTGGTGTGGTTTGATGTGATGTGATGTGCAGTGTGGTGTGGTGTGGTGTGTGAAACCCATATAGGGCCATGCTCCGCAGGATGCCGGCATGCAAGGGCCATAGCGCACTAGGCCCCCCAGGTACAAAGCCACGATAGGGCAGTCCGCAGCTATCAGCAGGCGCGTTGACAGCCCGCTGAAGTGCGGGCCGAAGCGCCACCTGCTGTCCAACACCAGGCCCAGATATTTCATCAGCGCCTGAAGTACATAACCCTAAAATATCGTGTGCAACTACAGATATGAGATGCGCTCGAGGCTAACTTGACGGACAGGGCCGACACCTAAACCGCTCACCTGGAAGAGAGGAACCGGCCAGAGATGTCGTTCGGTGTTCCACAGGGTTCGGTTCTGGGGCCGCTCCTGTGGGACATCGGCTACGACAGGGTGCTGCGCGCCAACCTCCCTAGTGGCGTCAGACCACGCTGACGATACTCTAGTCCTGGCGCAGAGGGTTCGCACCAAGCAGCGGCGCTATGCACGTCATTGCGACAGTGGTTGAGAGGATCCGGCAGTTGGGTTCCAAGATGGCCCTACACAAGTCCGAAACCATGCTTCCATGGTTCTCGGAACAGGCCACCATCGGGATCCCGTATAACGGTAGGAGGGGTTCACATCGACATTGGGTCGACGATGACATAGGTTGCAGAATTTGTTCGAAAGAGTCACCGCGGCCGTGGAGCGCAAAGCAAGTAAGCAGGAAGAACACTGATGGGTTCCAGTTAGTAAGAGTCTGTGAAGTGGCATTGCTTATGAACAAGTATTTTCACCCCAACTGAAAATAAAATTGTAACAATGTTTTCGTCTTACAATTAGGAGCTTTAAACTTCAGCTACTCCAGAAGTGAAGGAGTTCAAAGTACAGGTGATCGTTAAGATTCGAGGCCAGTTGACGTGAGACATTTCGATCGTTCGCTATAAAGGGACTATAGGTGGCAGCACAAAACTTACGTTGTATGTAGTACAAAAACATAGGTAACAGAAACAACAATATTAAACTGTTACAATACTGGAATTAAAAAAAAAAAACAAAATAGACCAAATATTTTTACTCCATATTAAAATAAAATTAAGAGCTACATCCTTATTATGATGATACATTACATAACTGAACTTATATAGTACTTAAATCTAATAAAAAAAATATGACAGTATCAAACTAAGGTTTGTATTAGTGTTGAAAGTATAATGACACATTAAAGTACTTTTTTTTGTGATGGGTTTGGTCTTGACTGTAGTCTAGGTCAGAGATCACAAAGTCAAAGTTAGTCAGTACTTTGGGTCAAAGTTACTTAAATTCACTTAAAGGTCATATTTATTTACTCCTATTTATGTCAACATCACACCATTGAGCATTGAGCTGAACCTGATAAACTACGTTTAACATTAGCAATTTAAATAAAATATGGACCCACAAATATGGACTGTCATTATATACTATAAATCTTAATCAAACGGGCTTCCTATTTGGGTATTTGTACACCATACTTAGGCTTCAAATTTCTTAATTAAATCATTAAAAACAAACATAACCTCCATTTTGCATTCCTAGTTTAAATACAATATTCACTATTTCACATACTTTTCCATGAATTTTTTGTGGAATTCTGACCTCAATGAATCATTTATGAAGTTGCTGCCTTTCTTTTCAGGCTCTGAACGAGCACAATTTTTGAAGACAACATCATCATCCCACCGCCTTTTCACCTGGAACAAATAGTATTTGACTTAATGAGGAAGTTTCTATTAAACATATTTTATAGACTTATGACCTTAAAAAGAAAATTTAACTTTTATAGTACTACTAATTTATTGTTTATCTGTCAGAGTTCTTTCCAGATCTTAAAACTAAGGGCGCCTTCAAATTTGTCGCTATATATGCCGCGCGGCAGCAGTGCGACTGTCGCGCTGCTTTGTATATATAAGTAGTTTATAAGTATAAGTAGTTGTATTTATGCTTCGTATAAAAAAGGCGCGGACACCACGCTGCTGCCGCGCTGCAGCGTGGTGATTGATTGTATGGATTAATAAAGCAGCGCCACAGTCGTGCTGCTTTATTAAAAGCCACGGCAGCACTTAACAACTAATTTGAAGGTGCTCTAAGCATATGCTGAGTTTAGGAGCTAACACACACATACACAGTCATTAATTATTCGAAATACAGGAATAATAGGAGACCTAATAGTTTGGTTTATTTGGGTGATTTAAATAGATTTTGTTCTGCCAAAAGTTACATTGAACAATATTTAAAAAGAATAATTTTTACCTTCAAATCATTTTTCTGTCCCGCTGAAGAATAATTTAGTAAAGGATTTCCAGATAGAATATTCTCCATACGGATTCTTTCTTCTTCCTGTTTTCGTTCAGCTTCCTGTTCAATAAAATAAAAATACATGTTTACTTACTTGACTTAGTAAAGTCAAAGTCAAAACCTTTAACACAATTGGACCATTAAGAGGGACTTTTACTTTTTTTGGGGGATTAAAGGGAGTTATTTTGAACTGTATTTACAGTTCAAAATAACTCTAGTTTCCATTTGCACCCATAAGTTCTGATGGAGATGAACAGACAAGTAACTCATACGAAATAAGTTTTACAAAATTATACAGTAGTCTCACTAATCCGGCACTTCAGTACTTCGGCACATCCAGCAATCCCTCTACTTGGGCATACTCATTCTCTTCTTTCATATTCCCTTAACAAATTGATATTATGCTGAAGTGCTTTATTTATTTCGTCTTGTTTTTTTCGAATGTTACGTTGTAATGTTATGTTATGTTGGATTACTGAATAGGGAATATGCATGAGATTTTTTTATTTGCAAAATGAAATACTTATTAGCTCTAGTAAATGATCATGTAATTATTTTTTAAATACCTTCATCAGCAATGAAGTTACAAAGCTTCAAAGAAAGAATCAATTAAAAAGAAAATCAATCAATCGATCAATTAGAAAGAGAAGTCCGATGTAAACTTTGACATCATCGTCTATGACGCCTACACAACTGCCATAGAAAACAGCGTTTTCGCGAGAGGGACAGATATATTTGTTTAAAATAATTATATCTCCTTCGTTTTTCGAGTACCTATTTTCGCTGTATTATATTTTTGTAGGTATATTTTTAGATAAACTGTATAGATGATAAATATGTTTTTCATGCATATTCCCTATTGCTTTCAGTAATCTGAACATTCTGATTATCCCACACATCATGGTTTTTAATAGTGTCAAATTAGTGACACTGTGTTGTATTTGGTATTCATCAACTCATTTATATGTTAGGATAATGCACTTTTCAATATTATTAAATTTTCAATAATGTAATCTAGGGTATCCCTTGCCCAATAATACAGTTTATATAATTTATACTTAAATGGAACATTTTGTGAAATGATTTGTTATTGTTAAATAATATAAATAAGTCAATAGGTACCTTTTTGGCTTGCTCTATGGCTCTTTCTTTTTTAATTTTGTTTAACTCTGCTAACAGTGCTGCAGTGTCATCATCCGAATCATCTGAATCTGAAGAGTCCCCCTCAAGAGGATCATCAGCGTCCAAGCTTGCTGCAGGAACTTGGTCTACTTTAGGTCTCTTTGTGATGGGCTCAATGAGTCTTCTGGTGCTTGAGCTTTTACCTTCCTTCTCCCTCTCATCTAACTCCTTACGGAAATCCCTTGATCGTAACTCATCTGTGGTACCTTGCCCTTGTTCCCTGATAAGGAGACAATTCATAATTAGTACATTTGTTGCATAAACAAAAAATACTTTTGCAGATAGAATATCACTTATAGCAAGTATGTATCATTGTTATTTGTTCATTACATATTCAGGGAGAAACAAATTATGTGAATTATTACAATTGAGACACCAATTACCAAATTCGTGAAAGTTTGTCTGGAAATAAAAAAAAAAATGGCCAAGTGCGAGTCGGATTCGCCCACTGACGGTTCCATACAAAATTACTAATTATTTTAAATAAAGAATATCTTTTTTTTATTTAATAACTACTGCATAGTTTTCAGATTTTTCCCTATTCTTGTAGTAAATGACAGGTTCTTAACAGACAGGCAGACAGACGGACAACAAATTGATCCTGTAAGGGTTCCATTTTTTCATTTTGAGGTAGGGAACCTTAAAAACATAACACTTCCTTCCTAAAACAGTAATCAGACAGCTTACTACTTCTGCCAAAAAAAATTACTGAATGAGGTACAACTAAAATATTGCTGTTAATTCAGGACTAACCTGTATTTCAACTTAGTATGTCCTGGAAGATCTCGGCTAGAATACTGACGAGATATTGCGCTTAGATCCTTTTCACCTCGTCCTGTGCCCCCCCGGGCTGGGTCAAAGGTAGGTCTAGCTGCTGTAGTCATGCTGTCGTATGGTGTAGCCTGAAATCAAGATCTTGCTTATAACAAACGTTATCCTTATACAACTCTTCCGTTAACGAGTGAGTGACAGCCAACGCATAGCCACAACTTCTGTTCGTAGGAAGTTGAAATTTGGCATGTAATTCGTTGGAGAGTATGGGGAAACACGATTAGGATTTCCCTAATTTCTTACGGGAACGGGAGAAATAGCCTTGTCCGTGTGCGACGTCTCGTACAAAAAATAGTAAAACAATTACAACATTGGTCTGACATTTTACTTACTACTTACTGCGAATTACAATATTTGTGCACAGTTAACTTCGGGTAGGTATGTAAGGCTGTGATGTGATGGCAAAATATAAACTATTCTTTATAAGATTCGTCAGATCCTAAATCCTAACCCAAATTCTTGACGTCGCGATTAATGAAATTAAAAGTACGGAAGTATACAGTGTCTGGTCTACTATGTCCAATAATTTGACAGCCACAATGTCATGTCATTCATTTATGTCTTTTAAACTCTTCTAAATTCTATCTATCTATGATGTCTATGATTAAGGCATAGACATATAACTTTAGTCTGCACTCCTACCAACTTCTCTGAGCGAAAATGTAATATGCCGAAAGTGATGCTCGAAACATTAACCTATTTTAAAGAAGAAGCTCGGGCGGAGTCTCCGATTATTCCATTTAATCAAACATACAAACGAATTTCGGCAGCGACAGGCTAGTGTTGTCAACTTTCTTGTTATAAATGTTTATTTCTAATGTGTGCATTATAATTTTTTAAGCTTTTGTCATACTTACGAGTGTGTTGTACAATAATTGTCTACTCAGCACACTCACAACATTGTATAAAAGTAGTTACAAGCTTAGATAATATAATGTCTAGATGGAGCGTCGACCTACTCTATTACACTCTACAGTTCCCGGCGATAAATATTAAACTTCGATCTTCGAACAAAATCATAATCAAAATCGTCCACATCCAAACGAAATGAACTTAATTTCAGTAGAACGTGTTTCAGTACTGACTTCGCTTATTATATTGTTCAAAGTTTTTCTTGAAATTCCAGTGGCAGAAGGTCGATGTGCAATATTTATCGCCGGGTACTGTACTATCCATGTACTATCAACACACCAAAAACCCAAAAACGAGCCAAGTTTGCAAGCTTAGATATAGAATCAAATCAAATCTTTATTTGTGAACATAAGTACAAACAACCCCACCGACCCCCCCGACCCGACCGAAACTTGCGAGCACGTTGCGTCTCCTTTTCTCAAAAGCAAAGTATCATGCGCCTGAAAGAGAAAAGTATAGTGTCCATAACTCCATAGTGCGTCCAAAATTATAGAATGTCGCCAGTTTGTCTACACAATTCTACTTATTGATATATCAATGCACAGTGATGTGTATTTTCTGTCGACTATCGAAAATATGCCAGTCGCTAAATTCTTTTTGAAATAATACTGTAATTACATTATAATAATGATTGGTAATATCATAATTTCGTGAAAGATATTATTTGTCTTCATTTATTTTTACCGTCTTTATATCTTTGTTTGCTTGTAAAATCTCTTGTGTTTGTGTTTTAAACTAAATATTATAGTTATTTCATCATCATCTGCCTAGCCTTTTCCCAACTATATATTGGGGTCGGCTTCCAGTCAAACCGGATTCAGCTGAATACCAGTGTTTTACGTGGAGCGGCTGCTTATCGGACCTCCACAACCCATTTACTGGGTAACACGGTACTTCTTGGGAAGACTGGAGTCAGATTTACTGGCTTCTGACAATCCGAAACGACTGCCAAAGATCTACAAATGACAGACGGATCATTGGCGAAGAGTTTCCTCGAAACCTACAAAGAGAGCGATAAGAGAGGACAATTTTGTGTTTCATATACTATCTAATCTGATTAAATACTAATTTTATAGAACTTTGTGTCTTTACTACGACTAAGTCCGCCATACATGTATACAACCCCCACATTATGACCGGCCTTTAAAAAAGGCAAGGTAAAATACAAAGAGTATGAACAATCGAACAATCACATATTCGGAAATCCAAATCGCGTCTTTCATTTCGCATGAGATCGGTCGATTGTTCATACTCTGCCTTGCTGAATTCACTTACGCAACAAGAATTCTTTAAAACAAAAAAATATTATTTTAAACACTAAACAATGTCAGATTCCGTAAAACTTACGAGTTGCCTGATTATTAGAAACTAGCTGCCCCGGTAGTCCCTACCGCGTGGTCCCTAGAGAGCATACTCTCGGGATAAAGGAGCCTATGTTCTTTCTCATTCTACCTGTCAGACTATCTGTGTACCAAATTTCATTTAAATCGGTTCAGTAGCTTCGGCGTGAAACAGACAGATGACAGAGTGACAGACAGACAGATACTATCGCATTTATAATATTAGTAAGAAAGTAAGGATAAGGACTAGCTTTTACCCGCGACCTCGGACTTAAATATTTCAAAACATTAAAAAATATAAAAAAAAACCGGCCAAGTGCGAGTCGGGCTCGCACACGAAGGGTTCCGTACCATAAACCTTAGTTCTTATTATTTGTTGTTATAGTAGCAATAGATATACACAATCTGTGAAAATTTCAACTGTCTACCAATTACGGTTCTTGAGATACAGCCCGCTGACAGACAGACGGACGAACAGCGGAGGCTTAGTAATAGGGTTCCGTTGGATACCCTTTGGGTACGGAACCCTAAAAATAGTAGTCAGCTGGTATCGGGAACAGGGTCCAAGCTACGCTAGGCGGTCAGGGCTCCAGAGAGAGGAACGCTTTTATAAAGAAGTAAATAACTATAATATTTAGTTTATAGCACAAACATAAGAGATTTTACAAGCAAACAAAGATATAAAGACGGTAAAAACAAATGAAGACAAATAATATTTTTCAAGAAATTTTGATATTACCAATCATTATCATAATGGAATTGCAGTGTTATTTCAAAATGAATTTGGCGACTGGCATATTTTCGATAGTCGACAGAAAATACACATCACTGTGCATTGATATATCAATAAGTAGAATTGCATAGTCGAACTGGCGACATTCTATAATTTTCGACGCACTATAGACACTATACTTTTCTCTTTCAGGCACAATATGACATTTTGCTTTTGACAAAAGGAGACGCAACGTGCTCGCAAGTTTCGGTCTATCTAAGGATTCTATATCTATGATCTAGGTATTCTAAATCTATGGTCTATAGTGCGACAAAAACTATCGAATGTCGCCAGTTTGACTATACAATTTTACTTATTGATATGATATATCAATAAGTATATACAGTATATGCAGCGATGTGTATGGATGTGTATTTTTGTCGAGTATCGAAAAATGCCAGTCGCCACATTAAACACGAAAAAATAGTATTTCCTCATCAAAACTATTTATCTTCATTTGTTTTTACCGTCTTTATATCTTTGTTTGCTTGTAAAATGTCTTGTGTTTGTGTTATAAACTAAAAATATTAGATTGTAGGCAGATAGTTACTTGTTTTTTTATAAAAAGCGTTCCTCTCTCGGGAGCCCTGACCACTTGGACCCTGTTGCCGATACCGGTGGGCTACTATTTTTAAATGTTTTACTTTTATTTTATAGACATATAAACAAATGTACTAATAGGTTCAGAAAATGAATAAACGAAACAATATTTATACCAATATTATGAAGAAGTAAAGTTTGTGTGAATTTGTAGGGGGTAATCTCTGTATCTACTGAACCAATTCTGGTACCGAGAGAAATCCACGTTATTTGTGAGTCATCCTAATATATTCTAATAAATTCATCCGTTACTGAGTGACTGACAGATAATGCACAGTCGAAACCACTGGTCGTAAAAAAGCTAAAATTTGGCACTAAGACAGGATTTCCCAAAATTCCTACGGGGACGGCAAAAACGGGATACGCGCGTGCGATGTCGCGGGTAAAAGCTAATACTTATTGTTACTTTCTTACTTATCTTATATATGCGAAAGTAACTCTGTCTGTCTGTCGCGCTTTCACGCCAAAACTACTGAACCGATTGAAATTTGGTACATAGACAGTCTGACAGGTAGCATGAGAAAGGACATAGGCTCCTTTTTATCCTGGGAGTATGCTCTCTAGGGACCACGCGGTAGGGGCTACCGGGGCAGCTAGTTTCTAATAATCAGTAGGCAACTCGTAAGTTTTACAGAATCTGACATTGTTTAGTGTTTAAAATAATATTTTTTTTTAAAGAATCCTTGTTGCGTACGTGAATTCAATAAAATAAAAAATCAATAAAATCTTAACTCAGCCAAATAGCAATGATGCGAAGAGTCTATTTAGGTTCATGGCCCAGATATGACTAATTTGTATTTAGGGTACGATGGGACTGACATACGCTTTGCGATTTTAAATGTCCCTAAATAAATAGAGAAAAAAATTATAATAATAATAATCAGTAGGTAACTAGTAAGTTTTACAGAATCTGACATTGTTTAGTGTCATTATTTTTTTATAAGAAACCTTATTGCGTAAGTGAATTCAGCAAGGCAGAGTATGAACAATCGACCGATTTCATGCGAGATGAAAGACGCGGTTTGGATTTCCGAAGATGTGATTGTTCGATTGTTCATACTCTTTGCATTTTACCTTGCCGAATCCATCTGTGGTGACCTTTTAAAAGACTCGTCGTAATGTGGGCGTCGTATACATGTATGGCGGACTTAGTCGTAGTAAAGACACAAAGTACTATAAAATTAGTATTTAATCAGATAAGATAGTATAAAACACAAAATTACGGTTATATTATAACAATACAAAAACATACACATATATGCGCTCATTAATGAGTTCAACTATGATTTGCCATAAAACAGTTCTTGGCGTGTAAATAAATTTTACTTTTGACAAGTAAAAAGTTTTTCACTTTGCAAACAGCGCACTATATTGAACCAAGAGGTCAACCTCATCATATCGAGATGATTCTCGATGAGACCTAGGTGTGGGACAGGGTTCTCTCTTATCGCTCTTTTTGTAGGTTTCGAGCAAACTCTGCGCCAATGATCTGCGAAACAGCTTTTCTTCTCTTTAACGGTAATATCTGAAATAAAGAAAAAAGGATGTCAGGTTGGTTTATGATTATCCTATACAATTTTAGCATTTCTTTAAAATAAAAAGATAAAGTCTTCTTTACCACTACTATTTATAAAAAATCTTAAGCGAAAAATTAAAAAAAAAATAATTGATTGATGTTTTTGGATTATGATTATTTTTTTATACTTACTGGTTGGTAAGGTGCTGGCTGTTTTGGAAATATTGTTGGCACTGTGTGCGAATGTAATACTCTACGTTCATGTTCTTCACGAAAGCAAGATTCTTCAGTGTTCAGAGCATATCCTTGTATACTGTGTAGGCCTCCAATTATCGACTTTTCTCAAATTTTTATCCATTTACTTTTAAACTCATTATCTGCAGGAAACCTGTAAAAATAACAAACAATACATAATTATAATTATTTAGTACTAAGTAAAAAGTTATTGACAAATACATAATGCAATATTGATTTGGGAAAAGTAGGATTTTTCGTTAATTACTTCTTTAGGCATGCTATTTTAGCATGAAAAATTCTGAAATCTTTTATCATTGAGACCAAAGCTGAGTCCAATTACTAGGTTCAGCATGGCGCAATTAGTACGAAAAATTCAGATTAATTTTCCAAAATCTGACCACTTACAAGTTTAATCATATACATATTCTAGTTCGTTTTTAATACGTACAACGAAATAAAAACAATGTAAGTGGTCAGATTTTGGAAACTTGATCTGAATTTTTCGTACTGATTGCGCCATGCTGAACCTAGTAATTGGACTCAGCTTTGGTTTCAGTGATTAAACATTACGGAATATTATAGTATGGGAAAAGACGGAATTAACGAAAAATCCTACTTTTCCCAAATCAATATTGTATTATGTTTGCCCATAACCTTTCACTTAAGTACTACTATTATTATTTATTTTTACTTTGTTATTTTTACAGGTTTCCTGCAGTTTTAAAGTAAATGGATAAAAATTTGAGAAAAGACGATAATTGAAGGCCTACGCAGTTAACAAGGATATGTTCTGAACACTTTGAAGAATCTTGCTTTCGTGACAATATGAAGATAGAGTATAAAATTCGCACGCAGTGCCAATAATATTTCCAAAACAGGCAGCATCTTGCCAACCAGTAAGTAAAATCATCAAACTTTGATTTTTTTTTTAATTTTTCGATTAAGATCTTTTATAAATAGTAGTGGTAAAGGATACTTTTTATCTTTTTATTTTAAGGAAATGCTAAAATTTTATAGGATCTTCATAAACCAACCTGACATCCATTTTGCTTTATTTCAGAAATTACCGTTGAAGAGGAAGCTCATAAATGGAGAAAAGCAGTTTCGCAGATCATTGGCGAAGAGTTTGCTCGAAACCTACAAAAAGAGCGATAAGAAAGGACCCTGTCCCACACCTAGGTCTCATTGAGAATCATCTCGATATGATGAGGTTGACCTCTTGGTTCAATATAGTGCGCAATTTGCAAATTGAAAAACTTCTTTATATGTCAAAAGTTCAAAACTTCTTTAAATGTCACCCTAAGAACTGTTTTATGGCAAATCATACTATATAACGAGCGTATGTTTATGTGTTTGTATTGTTTAATATAACCGTAATTTTGTGTTTTATACTATTTAAGGTGGATGCTCCAGGGTGGCCCGCGAAATTCAAATATTTTTATGTTTTTTGCAATTTGCCGGTCAGTGTGAAGCTGTATGTGGACCAAATGCGATCTGCGACCGTAACGCGTATTTATCTAAAGAATTATAACCATTTTAATCATCAATATAGCCCTCTAAGTTCATGTAGTTCGAAAGAATGAATATTTCAGAAATAATCATTCATTCGAACTACAAAAAACATAAAAATATTTGAATTTCGCGGGCCACCCTGGAGCATTTTTTTTTTTTTTTTTACTTTTGATAGGCACGCGTTTGACCACTATCTCACCTGATGGTAGGTACTCCCAGGTTGTAGCTATCAGGAAACACAGACTCCGGCAGGGAATTCCACTCCTTAGCTGTACGCACTATGAATGTGTTCCCAAAGCGTTTTGTGCGTATGGGTGGGATGTCCACCATGTACCGGTGGCGCATCGCCGTTCGTCTTGTGGTCCGATGATGGAACGGGCTTGGCGGAATTAAATTATGCAATTCCGTCGCACATTCCCCAAAATGCAACCGGTAAAAAACCGACAGGCTAGCAACTCGTCGTCGATGTTCAAGACTTTGGAGCTTCGACGCGACGAGCCTCTCATTGCCGATGATCCTCTTGGCTCGTTTCTCAATTGACTCAAGGGCATCAAGCTGGTATCTGGCAGATCCATCCCAAAGATGAGAGCAGTATTCCATACACGATCGAACTTGCGCTTGATAGAGTTTGAGCAGCTGTTCCGGCGTGAAGTACCGTCTCACCTTAGCCAGAATCCCCAACTTCTTTGCAGCCACTTGAGCTTTTGCCTCTATGTAAGGGCCAAAATTGAGAGTAGATGTTAATGTAACCCCAAGAAGCTCAAGATGGTCGGTTATCGGCACGGTTTCACCGCGGAAAGATGGAGCTGGGCGGAATTGGCACCTTTTGGCGGAAAATAGACACGCTTGGGTCTTAGCAGCATTGAACTTGATCAGATTGGCATCGCCCCAATCAGAGACCGCCTGTAGGGACACGTTCAAGCGCTCAACCATTGCGTCCCGGAGAGACCGGATATGCGACCCACCAGCTCGTGCGTCGGACACGTATCTTTCAGCGACAGTGCTGTCGTCTGCATACCCAAAGGTACCGGGTTTAAGCAGATCATTAATATGCAGCAAGAACAGTGTTGCCCAAAGCACCGACCCCTGAGGAACCCCGGCATTAATGTCCAGCAGTCCAGACGAGCAGCCATCTAAGACCACTCGGATAGACCGATCCCTCAGGAAATCTGCGATCCAATCACACAAACCGGCGGGCAGACCGAAGGAAGGAAGCTTACTAATAAGGGCATCGTGTCAGACCCTGTCGAAGGCCTTCGAGATGTCAAGGGAGACCGCCAGTGCCTCCCCGTGCTTCTCTATGGCCTCACTCCAGATGTGAATGGCATACGCTAGAAGATCCCCAGTTGACCGATTTCGGCGAAACCCGTATTGCCGGTCACTAAGGATATCATTCGCTTCTAGGTACGCCAGGAGCTTATAATTCAGCACGCGTTCCATAGTCTTACAAAGTATGGACGTTACCGAGATGGGTCTATAATTCGACGGGTCAGCTCGACTACCCTTCTTGGGCACGGGCTGCACGTTAGCTTGCTTCCAAGCCTTCGGCACTTTTCCAGTCTCAAACGAAAGGCGAAATAGGCGTGTCAAGATCGGAGACAACTCAGGCGCACAAGTCTTCAGAACAATTGCCGGTATCCCGTCGGGACCACTAGCCTTGTTCACGTCTAGGTTACGCAGTACCCTACGGACGTCCTTCTGATGAATGCGAATGTTCGACATACTCGACTCGCATTCACCAGGAGAGGCGGAGGGCGTCGCGCCACCAGGATCCAGACGTGAAGATTCCGCAAACAAAGAAGCAAACAAGTTCGCTTTCTCCTCAGCGGAGTGGGCCAGCGTCCCGTCGGGTCTCAGCAGTGGTGGTAGTGAGGGGCGGCAGAAGTTCGATTCGACCGACTTAGCCAGGGACCAAAAAGCCTTACTACCTGCTGGGTATGAAGCAAGTTTGTTCCCTATTCGGCTAATGTGGTCAAACCGAGCCCTCCGCAACACCTTCTTGCAGGACTTAGCAGCCCTGTTGATGGCTCTCTTCTTCTGACTCACGTCATTTGCTTTGCGCGTACGAGCGTCGACCCATGCTAGGTACGCCGCGTGCTTAAGCGCATCGGCGCGATTGCACTCGGCACCAAACCAAGGACGAGCTTCGCCAGATATTGCTATGGTAGAGAACGGAATGTAGTACTCCATTCCCCTCCGCAACACATCCGTCACGGCGTCGGCGCAAGACGCAGCATCAGTGGAAGAAAAGCAAGTAGGCTGCCAAGGGTAACATGCGAAGAAAGATCGCATGCCATCCCAATCTGCTGACTTGTATCGCCATACCCGCCGGGTGCCTCTTGGGCTAGGATCGGGCGGAGAGTAGACAGCCACAGACTTCACCAGACAGTGGTCGGAACTACCCAGTGGTGATGAAATCGACACCGAATAGCGGTCTGGATCTGTTGTCAGCAGAAGGTCCAAGCAATTGGCAGTGTGCGAATCAACATCCGGCACCCTCGTTGCCCCCTGGACCAGCTGGGTAAGATTTAACGCAAGCGCCAGCTTTCGCGTCTCTCGTCCAGCATGGTCTGTGCACTGGTATGGGAAGAGCCACTCCTGATGGTGGGCATTGAAGTCCCCCAGTAACACCAATTGGGCAGAAGGGTACCGCTGCTGAGCCGCATCCGCCGCCTCACTCAGGTGCTGTGTAAGCCCAGTTGTCTCCAAATCACCGCTGTGCGAACGGTAGACGCATGCGTAGACAATTTTGTCTAGACCTGTGTCCACCATAGCCCACAGCGTTGAGAACCTGGAGTCTTCAAGGTAGCGGAGACGCCGATAGCAGATGTCGTCCCGGGTGTACATGCATACGCCCGCGCGGGGTCTAAAGTGGTGCTCCAGGGTAAACCCAGGGTAAGACAGGTATGACACGTCCGACGGACATCCGATCTGCGTCTCCGACAGGAACAAGAGCGCTGGTTTCTCGGTCTCAAGATGGTGATGGACTGCGGCGAGATTTGAGTGCAGACCTCGTATATTAGAGAGGTGCACTTTATGCGAAAGGACGTGCTGCCGCTGTACAGCTTTACTCTTTTTATTCCTGTTCATAAAAGTGATGGAGGTTGTGGAGAAGGAAGAGGTTCCAAGCTGCTAACCTTCAGGCACGCCCTGACAGGACGACATCTTTGGGGGACTAGTCTGGAGACTGCGGGGACGCCCGAGCCCCCCCGGGAATGTCCATCGGGCCCTTTCATCTGGTCGCCAACCAGCACGATGGTGCATTCCGGGATTTTTCGTCAGATGGCGGGGCAGCCTTTCATGTGTGGCTAGCACACTACTTGGGCCCCCAACTATCTGCGGTCGGCCAGCGGTGCACCGTGCCTCGGATCCCACTACCCTCCAAGACTAGTCTCCCGATACGCCCATGCCAGGGCTAGCCTGGCTGGTCTGCCTGCATTGGAACAACTATTTCGAACCAACTCCTCTGAATTGGCTACACTGAGCATCGTACCGGAACACAGCTAAGCCGCTTGGCGGTACGTCTTTGCCCAGTGGGTGGTCACAAGCCATCGGCCGAAGCCTACCACCAGTTAGTGTCACCTGATTAGCACCACCCGGGGACCACGTGTAGGGTCTTACATTGGGTATTCTCCTACGGACGCGGGTGACTCGGCCCCCAAAAAGCACCACTTTAAACTGATTAAATACTAATTTTATAGTACTTTGTGTCTTTACTAAGTCTGATTCCGCCATACATGTATACGAGCCCCACATTACGACCGGCCTTTTAAAAGGTTACCATAGGTGGATTCGGCAAGGTAAAATGCAAAGAGTATGAACAATCGAACAATCACATATTCGGAAATCCAAATCGCGTCTTTCATCTCGCATGAGATTGTTCATACTCTGCCTTGCTGAATTCACTTACGCTGTTACGCAACAAGGATTCTTAAAAAAAAAAAAAAATTAAATACTAAACAATGTCAGATTCTGTAATACTTACGAGTTGCCTACTACACCGGTATCGGGAACAGGGTCCAAGCTACGCTAGGCGGTCAGGGCTCCAGAGAGAGGAACGCTTTTATAAAGAAATAAATAACCATCTGCCTACAATTTAATATTTTTAGTTAATAACACAAACACAAGAGATTTTACAAGCAAACAAAGATGGAGACAAATAATATCTTTCAAGAAATTTTGATATTCCCAATCGTTATTATAATGGAATTACAGTATTATTTTAAAATTAGGAGGCGACTCGGAAGAAGAAGGTTTTATTTAAACAGTGGCAAGGGTCCAACTCTCCGGATGACAGAGAGGCATATGGAGCGGCTAAGCGCGCTTGCAAAAAAGCTGTAGCCAGAGCCCGCAGCAAAAGTCTGGCGCCCTTGTACGACAAGCTGGAAACTGCGGAGGGGCAAAAGCTTATTTTTAAGCTGGCGCGTGCCCGGGAGAAAGCTGCACGGGACATTAGCAAATGTCTCGGTGTAAGGGACGCCCAGGGTAAGCTGCTCTACGATGTCCCCTCTGTTAAGGAGAGATGGTGTACATACTTCGCGGAGCTGTCTAACAAACAGCATCCCCATAACCTTCCTCCCGAACCGCCTCCTAACCTTGGACTTATTTCCCCTATTTCCCCCGACGAAACCCGCATTGCTCTTCGCCACATGAAGAACCGGAAAGCGGTCGGGCCTGACAATGTGCCAATTGAGGTGTGGAAGGCGATGGGCCCACATGGCGTGGACCTTCTGACGGATCTTTTTAACCGCATCCTGATCACCAAGGAAATGCCGAACCAGTGGCGATTTAGCCTGATTATCCCTGTATACAAAGGCAAAGGTAGCATACAGGATTGAAGTAGCTACCGCGGTATCAAGATCATGTGCCACACCATGAAGCTCTTCGAGCGCATCATTGACACACGGCTCCGTAGCGAGTGTACTGTCTCTGAGTGTCAATATGGCTTCCGGGCGGGTAACAGCACCGTGGACGCACTATTCGCCTTACGAAATCTGGCTGAGGCTTACAGAGAGAGAAGGAGAGCTTTGCATATGGCCTTTTTAGACCTGCAGAAGGCCTTCGACTGTATACCTCGGCAGTCCATCTGGTGGGCACTGCGCTTCAAAGGCGTTCCCGAGGCCTATATTGACATTATCAGAGACATGTACCGCGATTCCGTGTCCTCTGTCCAGACCGCTGTTGGCGAATCGAATGGCTTCTCAATATCTGTTGGCGTTCACCAAGGCTCGGCTCTTAGCCCGTTCTTGTTTAACGTAGTGCTCGATGTAGTTACGGCAAACATCCAAGATAAGCCCCCATGGCTAATGATGTATGCCGATGACATCGCCCTCGTTAATCAGAACAAAGCCCATCTTGAGCGCAAAGTCAACATTTGGAAGGACACGCTTGAAAACGGTGGTCTGAGACTAAATGTGGCGAAGACTGAGTACATGTCCTGTGGCGGCACGGATTCAAATAGGTTCATCCGAATAGGTTCGGACCTGATCAGAAAGTCCGATACGTTCAGGTACCTTGGATCCGTGCTGCACGAGTCTGGCAACGTGGACGACGATGTCCAAGCACGTATAGCCGCGGCTTGGGCGAAGTGGCGCGAGGTAACGGGCGTTGTATGCGACCGCAAAATGCCTCCTAAGCTCAAGGGGCAGATATATAAATGCATCATACGGCCTGTCCTACTGTACGGCGGTGAATGTTGGCCAGCACTAAGCAGACACACCCAGGAGCTTCGCGTCACGGAGATGAAGATGCTGAGGTGGATGAGTGGCGTAACGCGATCCGATCGCATATGCAACTCTTTCATCAGAGGTAGTCTTGGTGTCCGTGACGTGGGGGAAAAACTGCAAGAGTGTCGTCTGCGATGGTATGGCCACATCATGCGCCGCCCTATGGAGTACGTTGGTCGGGGATGCATGAATATGGCTGTTCTTGGGGCTAGGTCCCGTGGTCGCCCTCGCAAGCGCTGGTTGGACGTCGTTAAGTCCGACATGAGAGCCAATGGCCTAACTGAGAAGGATGTTCAAGATCGGGCAAAGTGGAGGAAGCTAAGTAGGAAGGCGGACCCTGGCAATAGCCGGGATTAACGCCAGGTAGAAGAAGAAGAAGAGTATTATTTTATAATTAAATACTATTTTTTTGGTGTTTAATGTGGCGACTGGCATATTTTCGATAGTTGACTAAAAATACACATCACTATGCATTGATATATCAATAAGTAGAATTGTATATAGTTTTCGACGCACAGTCCGGTTTAGTAGTTGACAACCCTCTAGGGTTGATAACTGCGAGTGGCCATCGACAAAAAAAAAAAAAAAAAAAAAATTTTCGACGCACTATGGACACTATACTTTTCTCTTTCAGGCACAAGACACTTTGCTTTTGAGAAAAGGAGACGCAACGTGCTCGCAAGTTTCGGTTTAATACAGTCTATCTAGGAGATTCTATGGGCTACAATATTCAACTTCATTATGATCTAGGATCTATCTAGGTATTGTATACTAAGCTTAGTGCGTGAAAAATGATACCAGCTACTTACTACAATTCTCCCGTTAAATCACATTTAAAGAAAAACTAAAGTTTTAGATGTACCTATGTATTCAGTTGTAGTAGTATCTTTTTAGTAAGTAGTTACTTTCTTAAATTAATAAAAAACACCAATTTAAATACAGTTGTATGTGAATGTTGTATTAAATCATCTAATTTAATTTAATTACTAGAATATTTAACTTTTTCGGCATTTTGTAATTTGGACATTTGAAATGAAAGACCATGGATATTAGGAATGAACTTTTAGTCTACATCAACCTACAGTGTCGGCCCGTCCATAGAGCGAACGGAGCGGTCGCTCCTGGTGCCAAGGGTCAGGGGGCGCCTTCGGCAATGCTTGACGTAAGAAAGACTGTGTAAACGATTATTCATTTTTACCATTATTAAATATTTACCACTGATTTGCCGTAGATACCTAAGTACGGTCCGGACAAATACTTTCCATCCCAGGTTGTCTGGAAGAGATCGCGGAATGCGATAAGACCGCCCATTGTATGTGTTTTAGTTTTAAGTTTCCTTTTGTATTACTTTTGGTGTATGTACAATAAAGCGTATAATAAATAAATAATAAATAAATAAATAAATAACCTAATTTCTTGACTGTTGTTTATTTTTTTGTTGTTGACATTTTCTATTCTATTTATTTTATTATATGTATAATTACCATATAATATGTAGATACTCAACAACGCAACTTTACACTGACTGCAAAGTATTAACAGTTCGGCACCTCTTTGTTCTTCATTCTGTTCTTAGAATACATGGCTGCTTACCACCGTCTGACCCTAGGAAGAGAACATAATACGTCGTTCGCAAGACGCCAATACTATGTTCTGACCATTCACGTACATAAAAAAACTACAGAAGGAACTAATCATAATTGACTTCAATTAAAGTTAAATCAAAAACTACGGATTGGCAGGACTATATTAAAACAGAATCCTTACTAGCATATATCACTTAACATGTTCCTAAGAAACATTCACAAACTATTAATATTATATATTATCCACATACATATATTTCTCTATCGAACAACGCGTACGCGCATAAACACACAACACGCACAACACACACAACACACACACACACACGACATACCTACACATGTCTATTTTAGATCACCTCCACATCCACCTTGCACTAACACAGACCCCAGTTTCATATCACATTGTTAATTTACATTTGTATTGGTAGATCGACACACTTTCATTCTTATAAGAACAATTTTATGAACTGTTTAGCCAAACACTGTCTCTTAAGATACAGGTCTCCTAGTTTAAGAGACAGGGTTTTAAAATTTTGGATATATAGATATATTTTTTTGGTCACCTAAAAATATTTGTGTTTGTAAAAACTGGTTAAGTATTTGTTACCCTACCACTCTTGTGATTAACTTGTGTCTATGTATTACTCTTGGATAAATAAACAATTTATTATTATTATTAATTAATTTATCCTGATTTGCGTGCCGCAAGGTAAAATGTAGCTGATCTCATGTATTTATATGAGTCATCTTTTATTGTACCTACATTTACAGTAAATAAAAGTTCTGATTCTAATTCTGATTCTGACCTAAGAGTAGCCACCGCACTTGGGACGCCTAGGCGCCCTCTAATAATGCGCAGCGAAAAATTCTGTAGAAGTTTTGGAAAGAAGTCTGTATCTTGTGGACCCACTATATGACATTTACATACGTACACAGGAGTGCAGTGCGTGGTTACTTATTTTTTATTTTATTTAAGTAAGTAAAGTTGGGGGCGCCAAAATTTAATCTCGCTCCAACCTAAATCTGGCCTCGGGCCGTCGGCCGTCTACCTACACTAATAATAATAATAATTAATCCGCAAGGCAGTTTTGTTGCGAACTGTTGGGCAGTAGCGAATCCACGGACCTGATCTCCCGGGAGAAGTCTGGTTCCTCATTTCCGGCTTGCCTTTATTGGACGGCCGGAGTGAACACTGACGAGGAACAGAGCTCCCACCTCTTTCTTGCCTTAATCGGCCGGTCTGAGTGGAGATTCGCATTCGCAAGAGCAAGCAAACGTGGTCAGGAGAAGGATGTATAATCCAGTAGATGCTGGTAGGGATCTTGACCGTACTTCCGGGATTGTCCTGATAGCCGTGGTACCTATACCTCTCTACTCCTCTAGCACCTCAACATATGTTGCCCCCTTGGCGCTACGTAACTTTGTGCTAGCGGCCCTTTTTGGGGGGGAGGGGGCATTAATTGAGTGTGAAAGTCACCCCCTGCCATTTTAAAGCCGTTTTAATTGTCCGTGGTCAGGCAGGGGCCATTAGTTCTTCCATAGTAAACCATTATCAGTCCACTAAACCAGCCAAACCCATAGCGTTTCAACTTTTGTTTCCACATTCTGCAATAGTCCTGCTCCAACCGGGGAATTGTCCTTGGGTATACTTTCACAGAGATAAACGTTGGTTGGTGCCCCATTCAATTAGAAATGTCTAACGGGGCCTCTGCGAGTTGGCTTCGGCCCCTCGTACGCCTACCAAAGGATCGGGACCTCAGGGACCCGAAAACAAATAATTATTAAAATTCTGAACATAAAGTCGGTACCAAGTAAATTATTTACTTAGCTAATAAAAAATCAATTTTTCTTGGTATCGACCTCAAAATCATATAAAAATTAATTGAATTAATATTATTAAATTACTCTTGGCACTTTTTCTCGGATTATTGGACCCAATGCAAAAGTAATTATTATAAACAAAAAAGTTATACGCGAACATTTATGATTATAAAAAGTACTTACAGAAGAATTGAAAAACTCCACCTTTTTTTTAAATCGGTTAAAAAAGTACACCAACTAAATTAATATAAGCGTAGATAGCCTTAAACCAACTAAGTTACCCACAAAAAATGCTCTATCTAGATAATCAAAGGATTTGAGTTGGATTTTTTGACGTGACAACGTCTTATAAATTGGTTTGCCGGGTGACACTTCAAGAAACTGCGTTACGCTCCGCTCACGTTATGCGCTCACAATGAGAGCGAGTGAGAGGCACGCGTCCCTTCCACTCGGGCATGGTTAGCCCGCCTAAGAGCGAGAGAGAGAGACATAAAAAGTCGTTGTCACGTAAAACTTTCGCCCGTATACCGACTTTACAGGCAACCAATTTTTTTTTTTACGGATATTCCATTCTTATTTCAAATTTCTGAGGCCGCTTTGCACGAAACCACTATATAAGGAATATTATGATATATTTTTCATTACATTTGGTTAGTAGGTACTGTGAGACACTCGCTTTTAGCTAATAGGTACGAGAGGGGTTCTTCAATAATTTAAAATCAGAGTATTTTAGAGAATAATTATATATTTTGCATGTTTTCAACGTCAGGGCCAACAATCGAATTCCTTAGAAAAAACTAACACTTCTTTATGACATCACATTCGAATTCTAACTTTCTTTTTTCTTAACTCTTTCAAGGCTTATGTCATTGAGGTTGCACCTCCCAAAGAGGATCTCTGCATGAGCTACCCCCCGAAGAATGGAGGATAGTAAGAATGATTTTCTTGCAATCATACATTCCCAGCCTTGGAAGAGTCAAGCACCTACCTACTCCTAACCCGAAGTCCCTGCCTAAGTGGCGACTCTTCGTAGACAGTTGGACATATGCTTCTATAGAAGCAGTTTCAGTCATACCCTGCGCTGGGCAATATTCTTTATATTATTATGCGCCATTTGCGCAATATCTTAAAGCAGTTATGCTGAAACCCTTTTTTTTTTTTTTTTTTTTTTTTTTTTTTTTTTTTTTTTTTTTTAAGGATGGGAAATCATCAAATGACTCCTCCCGCTTTGGGTGAAGCAGAAGGGAGTGTCAGACTCTTACTGACTAAAACCCATCCGCGTTTCTCCCAGTGCCCTTTGCGTTCCAGGGTACGGTGCCTCTTTCGAACGAAGTCCGCAGCCCCAGCAGGCACTGGCCCTAGCGGGCCCCGTCTTTTACGCTGACAGCTCTTTGAGGCACGCGTGGAACACAGCGCGCCGTCCACCCGGGCCTGGTTCTGATCAGACGGCGAGCCACCCAATGCTCGCCGTCCGCAGGCTCGCGCTTACGGTGGCCGAAAATCGCCCTGCGACTCCCGACGCCCGGGGCGTCTTCTTCTGTTGCGGCGGCTGGGGCGTGAGGTTTCCCTTTCTCTCACACGTTCGGCTTCCTCCTTTGCTAGCATTACTGCTTCGCAGAAGGAGGTGACCGCTTCCCATGTCTCCTCGCTTCGGACCATAGCCTGAACCAGGGCCGGACGCGAGAGATCGCCGCCGCCGATCGCCTCGGCGAGGACACGGCGGTGCTCCGCCCAAGCAGGGCAGACCTCAACCGTATGCTCCACCGTGTCCTCCGGGCGATCCTCGCAGTGTTGACACCCGGGCGTATCCTCCCGCCGTATTCGAAACAGGTACCTCCCGAAACAACCGTGTCCGGTGAGTACCTGCGTCAAGCGGAAAGTAAGGACGCCGTGGCGCCGCTCTAGCCACTCCTCAAAGAGGGGACTTATCGCCGCAATTGTGGCGTGACCAGCGCTGGGTTGGGACAGTCTTTGTCTCCATACTGCCATGAGATCCTGCCGGAGCTCCGCCCGCCGTACTGCGATTTGCCGCGGCAGAGGAGTCTCGCCCCGGCGTAGCACTTCCAGGCGCCATTCGTAAATGAGTGCGAGGGCTCTCGCCTCTAGATCCCATGGCGGCAGTCCGGCAAGGAGGTTCGCCGCCTCGCCAGAGACCGTGCGGTATCCCCGGGCAAGCCGGATGGCCATCACCCTCTGGGACGAGTTGAGGTAACGGGCAGGTCGCTTCCTCAAAGTAGGCGCCCACACCGGCGCCCCATAAAGGGCCATGGACCGCACGATCCCCGCGTAAAGCCTCCGGCAGGAGGCGTTTGGACCCCCTAGATTGGGCAAAAGCCGCTTGAAGGCAGCCCCGGCTCGCTCCAGTCTAGGAGCCAAACGTCGGAAATGCTCAACAAAGTTCCAGCGGCTGTCAATAACGAGACCCAAGTAAGTCATCGTCGATCCGACGCTGATTTGAACCCCTCCTACCGTTATTTGGGATCCCGACGGTGGTCTGTTCCGAGATCCATGAAAGCACATGGCTTCGGACTTGTGTAGGGCCACCTCGAGACCCAACTGCCGGATCCTCTCAACGACTATCGCAACCCCGCGTGTCATAGCGTCAGCCGCCGCTTGGTGCGATCCCCCTTGCGCCAGTACCAGCGTGTCGTCGGCATAGCACACAACGCTGACGCCACTAGGGAGGTCGGCGCGCAGCACCCAGTCGTAGCCGATGTCCCACAGAAGCGGCCCCAGAACGGAACCCTGTGGAACACCGCACGACATCTCTCGCCGGTTCCACTCTCCCAGGTGACCGGGGTAGATGACGGCTCTGTCCGTCAAGTAATCCTCGACTACGCGACGGAGGTAGGTCGGCACCCGGTGATACCGAAGTGCCTCCCTGATGCAACTCCAGGGCAGGGTGTTGAAGGCATTGGCGATGTCTAGAGACACCGCCAAGACGACCCCGCTCCGGGAAACTGCGTCCCCCGTCGAGAGGGCTCTCACGCGCATGATGGCGTCCACCGTAGAGCGTCCCGTGCGGAAACCGAACTGGTTCTCCGCCAGATCCGGCCCCACCCTCCCTAGGTGCTCGACAAGGCGGTTTGCAATTACTCTTTCAAAGAGCTTGCCCACCTCATCGAGCAGCACAATGGGCCGGTATGCGGACGGAGAGTCCGCAGGGCGCCCCGGCTTCTTAATGAGGACCAGTTTCCCCGTCTTCCAACGAAGTGGGAACTGGCCCCTCTCCAAGCATGCGCTTAGGAACCCTCTTAGTCGAGGCCCGAGAGCCTCCAAGGCCAGGACCCAGGCTTTTCCAGGTAAGCCGTCGGGTCCTGGGGCGGTATTTTTGGCCTTCAGCCTATTAACCGCCACTCTCAGGTCTACCTCAGTCACCTCAGGAGCATTGTCATCGTCGTCACCGGTGTAGTCCGTATCAGGCGCCGCAGGTGGCAGAGCCATAAGCGGGGGAGTATGCTCCCCTCGCGAGGGGAACAGAGCGCTTACCACGTCCTCCACCAGCTGGGGCCGTAGACTCTGCGTTAACGGGGGGGCCCAGGTGCGAAGCTTATTCCGCACCATTTTGTAGGGTCTTCCCCACGGGTCCCCGTTCAGAGACTCCAGCATCTCCTTGACAGCCAGATCCTTGGCCTGCAGGATCTCAGCTCGGAGGGCGGCCTTCGCCACTCTGTACCCCTCGTACAGCTCCGCCTCTCTGATCTGCGCATCCGGAGGGCGGATGCGGAGCCTGCGGTGCCTGGTGTTATGCTGAAACCCTGCTGCAGCAAAACGCCACAAAAACCTGCAACACATCGTCGGACATAAACAAAATCGATGCGACAATTCACATCTATCCAGAAGGGATTGAATTGATTAGATTTACGCTAACTAATCTATGTGGTTGCTCGTCGGATGAACATACTCTGCTAAAGTTTTTAAATTTTAACTTTGAACTTACTCCAGTGATTCTAATACATAAGAATTGTAATCAATTGCCTCCATAATCAGTTCAACCAATGGTGACAACTAGCCACCCTTCGCGATCGAAGGTATGCAAAGTTAGTTTAACCGCCCATGGAGTTCTTTAATGGCGTAAAATTAATCGCGAAAACTCTACTTCTAACACCACTGGAATGAGTTCACCCTAGCTAATATTATTTAAACGCGCTCTTCACAAATCTGGGAGCGCCCTCGAAGTCGTCGATCACGTGCACGTCCTTCTTCGAATGTACATGGAACGGAAGACTTCATTCAATATCTTATTCAACTTACCAAACAAAAATAATGTTTGTTTACATAAAATTATTTGACATCTATCTGTTTTGACATCCTACTTTTTCTATTACCATAAATATACTTTATAATAAAATGGTTTCAACCCATTTACATTAACTACAGAACCTTATTCAATTCAACCTTTACAGGTTCTATATGAAACAATAAACTTTTTGATTAGTTTGACACAATATGACAAATTGTTTTTTATGTTGTCATGTCAACCTATGATTGAAATAGTACAAGTCAATCCTTCGGCTTTCGCTGCCATTAAAGTAAATAAATTATATGTTATGAGATTAGCAGAAAACTTGAAAATAACTAACATTATATAAATCTAGCGAGTATAATAAATTGGAATTTAGAACAACTATAAAATCTTCAAAATAAAACGTTTCCTGACCTTATAATTGCGTATAATAGATTCATATTTCTTTCTAAAATATTTCCATTTACAAAATATAGGTTGCCGTACTATCAAACCAGTAGTATAATGTTTTAGATGTTTTGATGTGTACGATTTTTTTTTATATATATGAATGTGTTTATAATTTTTATTTGTTCTTCTTCCAACCCTTGTTTTCTTTTCAGTTTGGGCACGAAGATGAATTTTGTAGGCCCCATTCAAGTACTTACTAATAGCCTGTGTTAGTTGTGTCTGTGTGTTTGTGTTTAAAATTTTCCTACCAAATGAAACAGATATATTATTATTAGAAAAATCATTGGAGGACAAAGGAAGTTGCGCCTCCTCAGGGAACATCTCCTTCGGTTCGTCTTCCTGAGTGGTGGCCTACTCAACTTGGGCATCATCCAACATGTGATCCAATATGCTACTACCGATGACTGATTCGTCATGGAGGTCACATACAGGTTCAGACTAAGTCGCTTGACATTCCGGAATAGAATCTGGAATAAATAATGGAATGGACACACCGGGCTCTTTCTCTTCATCCGTCATGTCCGCTTCCATCTCGTCCTCGAATAGGCTGCTCTCTCCACAGCTCTGCTTTACTTCGTCATCATTGTCATCATGGTCATCATGGTCATCATTGTTTTCGATTTGTGGGTCGTCAATTTTCAAACTAGAATATAATGGTGTATTATTATCGACATTTACATATTCCTGCTGTCCGCATCCATCGGACACTTCAGTAATTGTCTTTTCGACATAAATAGAGCATTCCAATGGCCGTCATCGTTTACAGGAAATGCATTTACACGGAAATTCCTTCCTTATCTTGTCGTATAGCAGCGAAAAATCTATACCGTCATGGTATACCGTATTATAAAAATATCTCGCAGCGCTCTGCAGAAATGCGCCCAAAATTAACGAATAATCGGCTTCTCGCCACTCGCTTTCGATAGCGACTCGCCTGAATTCGGCTACGAACTCTTCAAAGCATACTCGGTCTATACCGGTATATAACATAGACATCTTTTACACATATGAAATCTTTCTTTCAAATATAAAAACCACTTAGCTTTGCTTTCCAGGCGTCCATCCATCTAGCGCCTGAAAATCGTTAGCATCTCGTCCTTTTCGAGATGAATCTATAAAATTGGGAGTTTCTTCATGCACTTTTATATTTTACGCAGTGCACACGCGTTCTTTACCGGGCACCTCCGCCACTTGTAGGGCACTCGCTTTTAGCTAATACGAGAGGGGTTCTTCAATAATTTAAAATCAGAGTATTTTAGAGAATAATTATATATTTTGCATGTTTTCAACGTCAGGGCCAACAATCGAATTCCTTAGAAAAAACTAACACTTCTTTATGACATCACATTCGAATTCTAACTTTCTTTTTGACGTGACAACGTCTTATAAATTGGTTTGCCGGGTGACACTTCAAGAAACTGCGTTACGCTCCGCTCACGTTATGCGCTCACAATGAGAGCGAGTGAGAGGCACGCGTCCCTTCCACTCGGGCATGGTTAGCCCGCCTAAGAGCGAGAGAGACAGACATAAAAAGTGAAAGGCACGCGTCCCTTCCACTCGATTTCATCCTTCTTCCTACTATACGAATGAATATTCACATTAAAATTATTTTACCACTCAAAGTCGTTGTCACGTAAAACTTTCGCCCGTATACCGACTTTACAGGCAACCAATTTTTTTTTTCTTAACTCTTTCAAGACTTATGTCATTGAGGTTGCACCTCCCAAAGAGGATCTCTGCAGTACCTACAGTGTTCAATACACGAGCTCGAAAAAAAAGGCAATAAAATAATCACTGATCCTCAGGCTATTTATTGCAAATATATTTAGCGAAAGTTTCGTATTAAAATCATCAATAGTGAATAAAGATAAGATCAAGCGATATCTTTTCTGGTGGATACTACGGAAATAATTGAAAGTGACATAACTTTCAAGCCAACTATGCGAAATTGCAAAGTTGGTTAGCAAAATGAAAAATAAAAACATTCTTGCGGCTTCGAAGACGTACCGATTATATCTATACTAATATAGTATAAAGCTGAAGAGTTTGTTTGTTTGTTTGCTTGAACACGCTAATCTCAGGAACTACTGGTCCGATTTGAAAAATAATTTCAGTGTTAGATAGCCCATTTATCGAAGAAGGCTATATATCAGCACGCTAAAACCAATAGGAGCGGAGCAAACGAAGTTGCACGGGTCAACTAGTACTACATATTATTTTACTAATGACTAACTCAACTTCATAAATAAAACTCAACCGAACCAGAAAGTTGTTCTTTACGCAGATGACACAAACATAATACCTACTTGGGACAAAATGCATTGAAAAATTGACATCAAATACAATTACTTATATAAATTTGCAAATAATTTATAGCCAATAACTTACTACTTAATACAGGTAAAACTAACATCATATTATTTAAGACTACGATTGAAAACTTAGATAGATATACAAATAAATGGAGACAGGATTGTATAAAAGGACAAGGCTAAATTCTTAGGAATTAATATAGATTCGCTTTTAAATTGGAACCCGGAGGTTGCTGTTATTGAATCATCATCAGCTAGTCTATTCTGTAAGTAACCATTTCGATATCGAGCTTTACCTGAGTGAGATAGCTCACAAAGTGAACTTTATTGCACACAACATAAAGGTCTTATCTCTATACTCACCTCGGATTCCGCTGTCGAGACTCAAAAATGTTGTTACAGAATAGGGGTACAGGAGCCTTTGGGATGAATTAAACTTAGAACAGTTAAAGGCTGTATATTATGCACTGGTCGTGTCTAGGATAAGGTATGGGGAAATAGTTACAGTTATAATAATAATAACTCTTAATTGTACCCGTGCTAAGGGCGGGTCGCTAATCATAAAGCTCTTAACAAAGCCTTTTCGGAAACAATTGGCATAACCTTGAAGTTCAGCAAAGTATTGAACATTCTTTTTTTTCTAAGAATCTGTTCTTTTGTAATGATCGTTAAAACGTTCGAAAGTTTTAGACAATAAGGGTTTTGCCCTACTTTAAGTATAAACACAATAAGTAGGTACTTACATTAACAACCCGATAATATTGTATTATCTCCAAGAATTCTTTAAACGATAGGGGTTGGTGCGAATTCTATTGTGAACACGTGGTATTTAAATAGTATGGAAGTGAAATAAGACAATAGTGCGGATTTCTAATCCCTACACAATTGACTTCTGAATCTTTTATAATATTTTAACAACGGCTATGTTTTGCCGCGCTTTCGTCTCGTTTGCGAAAATAGGTAGCATGGGATATTTTCATTTTTGCTGTGATTTTATAGAATTTCATCTACAGTAGACCACCTGAAAACGAAAAAGCTTTATGTATTGCCAAAATTGCCGTTATAAATTGACAGTTGAAAACGGACGATGCCGTCTCTCCTCTCTGTCACTGGTCAAGAACTGTCGTAGCTAGGTACATCAAAGTCATAGTGTAAGATCCCAGTGCTCCCAGACCTTAATATTTTTTTCAGTTACATTTTGAGTACGGGGTTCGCTGCTTAACTAGGTAATCATCAAACAGAATAACGTACCTCCATCATTATCCCCCACATCTGCAGCGTCATCACTGGCTTCGTCATTATCATCATCATCATCGCTGCCCAATTGATCATCTTGATCATCATCTTGTATCTTGTTGCCTCGCTTTTGTTTGCCATAGTAAAACTTGATCACAAGGATGAGTACCTACAATGGCCCCATGAGAGGTATCGCGCTTACCTATTCTTTTATACGTTGTATAAGTAGGTATGTCACCGGAAAATAGCAGACACCGTAAGATTATAAAATATCACGTGAAATTTTAAACTCATTTTCCTCAATAAGCCACGTTTACATTGGATTAGAAACTATTGAATTTGGATGGGATTCATTGTATTTAAAATTGATCACAATATATCGAGAAATTATAATCTAAATAAGATTTATTACAATCTTACAGAGTTTGTCATTATCCGATGATATCAAAGATGACATAGATAGTACACTTCAGTTTACCCTCAACATAACTTGCATCAAATAGGGGAGTAGCTCTTACTTCTTAGCTATTCACAACCATTCGATTCCATACCGAAACGAATGCCTACTTAGTTATGATTTTGTAAGGTTCGCCAAATGCGTAGTAATTATATTAATTTACTATCACAAACATTATAATTTTGTAGCATTCTCTTTGGACCTTACAAAACTACAACCATTCATATTTTTTTATTAATATTCAAAATATTAAATTATATGACTAGCTTTTGCCCGCAACTTCGTACGCGTATATCCCGTTTTTTCCCGTTCCCGTAGGAATTTCGGGAAATCCTACGGTCCACGAGGAACCTACATGCTAAATTTCAGCTTTCTACGACCGTAGTTTCCGCTGTGCGTTTTCTGTCAGTCACTCAATCAGTCAGTAAAGGAATAATTGTATTATAAAAGAATGTAAACATTAAGCTTAACGCCCTATCAAGGAATTGCGTTGTCACTCACAAAACTGCGGACTCATCGCATTATGAAGAAATTAGGCAGTTGCAATTATATTTATTTTAGGGTTAGTTATTAATTTATTTAATTAAATATTTATTAAATGTTCATTTTTTATGAACTAATTTACAGTTAATTCAGAGCGTTTTTAGTAGTTTTATGGATTTTAATGGGATTTTTTTACGTATAAGTATTCCATTCTTATTTCAAATTTCCTAGGTCGCTATGAACGAAACCAGGTCAGTGGTTCGTCTCCACGATATAAGGAATATTATGATATATTTTTCATTGCATTTGCCGTCGCGCTTTTCATGAGAAACTTACTTCGGGATTTTGGCTTTTTAAAATTAGAAAAGAGTAAAATGCGACAACTCAGGCCGCTATGTTCAATACTAATAGGTAACTATCCTCACCTACCAAATACCTAATCCAAAGTGGTCTAAATAGTTCAGTTCTGTGAATAAGAGAAATTTGATCATTTTTATCGAAAAACACAGTCAAATTGTAATAAGGAAATGAGCACTCATTACACGATGAGTTATAATACCTTAATTAAAATCACTAATGACTCGAGTCAATACGTTAACGATGTTACCTGGTAAACAAAATATTTTTAGTGGTTCATATCAATTCAGTGGTTGGATTAATAGTGCAGCAGTGTAATTACACTTAGTTTAATGCAAGTACTTTATCACACAAGAGTTTCTCATTGGCGGTAGTAGTTTCAACATTTTATTCAGTACGAGCTTTAGAATGAGATATTGCATGGTAAGGTTGCCACAAGGTCATGTTCCGACTGAGACGTTTTTATAAATGGTGTTGATGGTTATGGTTAAAAAAATGCATAGCTTGCATGTACGCCGACGTCTCTTGTCCCCTTTCCAGTGGTAAGGACCAAACCACCAAACAAGGAGCAATATAAGACAATTGGGACAGTATTGTTAAATAGGCAAATGACAACGGTTCCTATTACAACAAATCTAAACAAAACTAAATGCATGTCAGTACATTCCTCATATCTCGTCACGAAAGCATTTAGTTGAATATAAAAGGTCATAGTTATGAATACTTTCACAATGAAAAATTAATCTGTGAATCTATTAATTTAGAACAAGTAAAAACATAGGTACTTAGGACTCATCATCATCATCTGCCTAGCCTTTTCCCAACTACATTGGGGTCGGCTTCCAGTCAAACCGGATTCAGCTGAATACTAATATAATATAATGTTTTACGTGGAGCGGCTGCCTACCAGACCTCCACAACCCATTAACTGGGTAACACGCCGCGGTACTTCATGGCAAGACTGGAGTCAGATTAACTGGCTTCTGACTATCTGTAACGACTGCCAAAAATCTACGGCTGTTGTTATTTAGCCACGAGCTCCCTAAACAGGTACTTAGGACTATACTTAGACACTAAATTTGCAAGGAACTCACATGTAGACACAGTTTGTAATAGGTAAGCTTCGTTCAGCCCTGGGTAAACTAAATACATTAGAGCCTGTAGTCAAGATAGACTATTGTATGCGCTGAACTATGCTTGCTGACTCGATTAACAGAAAAGAATAGAATACTCTTTGTTATGTAAACCATATAGGTACCTAAGTTATAGAAAAGATAGATGAGAAAAATATAATAATAATATACAATAACCGTTTAGCCGTCTACGAATTAAACTAATCCGTTGATTCGTAAATCGTTCATTGTACGTAGACGGACGAATTAACTAATTCGTTTATTAAAACTTATTCAACGCCCATCTCCGTAGACAGAGAAAGCATTCTCTGTCTACGCCCATCTCTAACGAGCAGTGACGTCTTGACGATTCAGCATAGGGCGATTTAGTCATCAGTCTCTCACGAGCCGTTGGGGGTGCATGTCAGCACGTGTGGTCTCATACCGGATATTATTAGAGTGTTTAAAGTGTAGTGAGTGTTGTAATTGGCTCTCGAGTTATTACCTGGGGCGACGAAGATAAAAGTAAGTACAAATTATTGATTAAAAAAACTAGTTCCGAAGGAATTTCTTTTTTTTTTAATGTTATTTTAACACTATGGAATACTTATAGATTTTCCTGTAATCTATAAGTAAAAATCTATTATACTCATTTTTTTTTTTAATTTTAGGCTCGGTAGTTTCGGAGATAAGGTGTGGAATGGTCCATTTTTCGTCTAATTTCTTGAATAGCTTAAAATTCAAGAAAAAATATAAAAAAAAAATTGTGAAAAAAATATAATTAAAACCCTCACAGTAAACCCTTTCATTTGATATGTCACACAGTATTGTTCAAAAACTTTTTTAGTTTGACCCTCAAAATCCCGGATATATAATGTGTAATAATAAGCGATATGTGCAATATGTGTGATAGTGTGTGTATGTGTAATGTTAATAAAGACTCGTCGTAGGGCAGTTTGCTCTAACCACAACATTTTACTTACTTAGAGCATTTTATAACCGTCGTCACTTTTAAACGAAAGGTCTTATTTGAATATTTTAAAGTCTAATTTACATGTACATTATCAACCTTAATTAACGTTCGTTTTGGATCCTATTCATTTCAAACAAACAAATCTTTTCTCTTTATAGTATTAGTGTAGAAGTGTAATTATAAGCGTAATTATAATATGCAAATGCGCATAGCAATAAGCTTGTTGCATTAACAGTTAATTCTGCGTCCATCGTCATTGAGCGTGAGAACTGTATTGAGAACCTTGCGAGTGTGTAGGTACCTAAAGAAGTTCTCGCCGAGATTCTTGCCGAGATTCTCGCGAGAACGAGAGAAAAACACGAGAACGTGAATGTGGAACCGATCCAGTTCGGTTTTTCTCGCGTTGACGCGAGATTCTCGCGAGAGTCTGGAGCGCGCTTTAGAACTTACTACCTATTGTTCGAATTTTCGCTAGTCGTTTTTTTGTATAACTTTAGAGATAAGTTCCATGGATGTTTAGACTTGAACATTCGAGAATATTTCTTTTTTGGTTTTTCGACTATTAAAGGGCCGTATTTATTTCCGAGCAGCGCTCCCCCCGTCCGAACTCCATGTATGGCAAACCGATCCCTTGTGAGAAGCCAGCCAAATACTTAAGAGTCATCCTGGACAGACACCTCACCTTCGCTGAACTCATAAGGCAGGCCCGTTCCTGCACCGCCTTCGCCCAGTGTAGGCTTTACTTTATCACAACCGCTCGCAGCAAATTATCACTCAAGTGCAAATTTCACTTCCATCTCCAAAACCGTTTCCTCCGTAAGATCATGGGAAACCCCTATAATGTCTGCAATGAGACTCTCCATGTAGATCTGAAATTGCCCACCACACCAACAGTTCATGAAACGAGTTACAAAGCGTTTCTCCGACACTGCTGTCAAGCACCGCAACCCTTATCGTGTCGGCCGCCCGATACGAATCCACCCGCATCTCAAAAGTCCGCCGTCTGAGGCTTACCTTAACCACTCCCGATCACTCTATCACTCTTACAAAGAGAGTCGTTAAGAAACAAGCACAATCAAAACAAAATCGTCTTCCTTCCGCCCTCGCCGCCGAGGCCCGTCGCTATCTTCCCTTCAATGTCCACCACGAACCATGCTCGAGCCAGCCCGCGCCGCTGAGCCTGAAGTTTTAAATTCACCCTTAAATAATCAATGTTCGATCCAGCCAGTCCCTAGCTGTCCTCCCCCCTGTGAGGCCCTAAGCCGAGGTTCGTACCCCACAGGGGGTGCCCTTAGCGTGCAGTCACTTGGTTTGTAAGTTTTAAAATAAGCCCTGGCTGGAGGCTCGGAGACATTATAGCGATCACTACCACCACACCTTAGGTTTCATTATCGAAGTTTTATATGGATCCCTAACTTTTTTGAAAATATTCTATAGCCAATAGGTCCAGTAGTTTTGGAGCCTATTAACTACAAACAAACAAATCTTAGTGTAGATAATTACACAACAAAAGCAGGGAACGATTCAGGAGTAAGGTAGTGTTTTAACCAAATTTTTAAAAGTGGACCACAGATTACAGGGACCGGTTGTGTGGTTATGAAAACACTTATCTTGAGAATAAAATAAATATCTGAATTAAAATACTACAAAAATGTGACTTCTACTATGTTAAATGATTGATGTGGTTAATAAAAACAGTAATTATAGACTAGGTACAGTATACCACCATATAATATAGATTACGTAGGAATATAAAAACGTTGATTGTAATTTTGAAACATTTCAAATCAATTAAAATAAAAAATTTAAAAAGCCCCCGATAAGAAAAAAAACTTTAAAAAGTAAAAAAAAAACTAAAACGTTTTGATCCATTAATTTAATATAGGTACGATTCTTTGTGCCAAGAGTCTTCGCCTCGGGAGATTTTCCATCCGTCCATCCGTCCGTCAGTCTGTCAGCGGGCTGTATCTCAAGAACCGTAATGGGTAGACAGTTGAAATTTTCACAGATTGTGTATATCTATTGCCGCTATAACAACAAATAATAAAAAGTAAGGTTTATGGTACGGAACCCTTCGTGTGCGATTCCGACTCGCACTTGGCCGGTTTTTCAGTACGGGTCTTAGCGGGTACTTATTCGGTATTTTAATAGTTTTTTTAGGGAGATTTTCATGAAATTGTGGCAATTTTAGGGGATTTTGGCATAGATATTTGGCTTCATGGAAAAATATTTTGGGAGTTGGTAACACTGTTGTAGTCTGTGCTGACTGTGCTCTGTGACTGATACCTTTCCTATATACTTATGTGATACATACCTTTGACTCGCAGTTCCATATTTTTTCAAAAATAATTATAAAACTGCATTCTTTGTGCGCTCACTGATTACTATTGTACTATCATAAACAGAAGGTAAGCGCGTAAACAAATTTTAACTATTATAATACTGAAATATAAAAAATACAACCCTACTGGACGGCGACAAACAAATCTTATTGCTCTGTAGTAGACGCCATTTTGTACTCGTGTGTAATATATAATTTCATCACATTGCTCTATTAATTTATGTAACAAGGACTCTGAAATTAACACATGTTACTAAAAACTTAAGTGGTGTCAGTGAAATCGTTAATATAATCTTGGTACAACAAACATCAAAAACGTACCGCTGGTCAACTCATAACCTAGTTAAGTGAAACAAATATAAATAACAATCTCAATTCTAATTTTTGTTTTAGAATGGCTGAAGATTTAGACGTAGAAGCTATGTTGGAGGCACCCTATAATAAATCGGTAAGTACCTTTAGATCATAATCAAGTCTTATTATGCAGTCGAACAGCTCATGTCAATTCCCATGTACTATTTCAAAGTTCTATTAGTATTTTTAGTAAATCTTCCAAGTTTTACTGCCCTAATATTGAGTTTAAGTTTCTAAAAATAAGGTACAAAGTGATGAATTGATGTACAACAAGCAGTGCCAAAGACTTATTAATTTGTTGTCTACCAGAAGTCACTCCAAACTTCAATTTAGTATGTGTTTTTACCTTTTACACATTAATTTTATTAAAATTTGCAAAGATTACACATAATCAATTTTTTTACTTGCCTTTAAATTTTTACCTAAAATAATTATGTAGTCATGTTTTTATGTATTACTTTTTTATTTTAATATTGACCAAAAGCATATTTTGAAGGTATATAACTGTTTAAAGATGTTATAAACTAACTTTATTGGTAGATTTTAATTTTAAAAGTTTGTAACTATTTAGTTAATTCCATCTTTGAACAGCAACTGGTAAGAATTATGAAACAAATTTACATTTGAGTATCATTTCTTGTATTTATAGAACTTTGTGGTAATAGTCGAGCATACTTCACCGACCTGAACAGACAGAGAGGTATCCACTACTATACTTACCTAATTTTTTATTATTTGAAAATTCAACACAACCTAACATTATTATTTAAAATCACTTATATGTTACAAAGATAAAATAAAATTTTCATAGAGCGTAATTTTAAAAAAAGACCATGAGCTGATGGGTCGTAAATCTTTTGCAGAAGTATCCCTGTGTGATGTTAGCGCTGTGTGCATCCTTTGTCAGTGGTTTTACCAACGGTAAGTGTAGACCAGGGCAGCGAGACTACCATGACATGGATGAACATTGGCTGGTTATTAACCAGCTGCCAACAGTAGCCTAGGCAAAGTAAAAACCATCGGCATTTGTGTTGTTTCATCAGTGACATTTTAACAAAAATGTCATTGTTGAAATGCTGCAAATGTTCTCCATGTTGTTGTTATGAAATAACTAATGCAATTTTTATTTATTCACTCGGCGTGTGTTGCTGTGGCGCTGCTTCTACCTTGTGCTTTGTGTGACAGGATAACACTTCCTCTTCAAAGCATCGTTCGGACAAGTATTCTGATAAGCACAAAGATAGAGAACGCGATGGGAGCCGAAGGTAAGGATTCACAACTTCTTCAGTAATTTTTCTAACAGATTGCTTAGTTTCAAGTAGAGGTAGCCACTAATAGTAATTTTGCCTAGTTCCGAATATTCCCGTGTACTGACAATCCACATCCCTCCTGATTCGGAGGTATGTGAGCAAGTTCATACAAATCTTATACTGATTGTAACTGATTTTGCTCCATCCCTGCTGTGTTCCATAGTTGGCAACACTGCTCTCTAACTCCCTAAACGCTATTACACTGCCCAGTAAGGGAGTTAGGGGCCGTTCAAGTATTACATAGCACCAATATGGGGGGTTTAAATGATGATTATGTCAGCAATATTTACTAACTTTTCTGAGTGCAAATCTTAGTAGATTTAATTATTGCTAGTTTTATGTTTATATTTTTGTTTGTGTTTTTTTTTATGTTTTGTTTTTACTCTCATGCAATGTTTAGTAAAAAATAACAAGTGGGGGGAAATAGGTCTCCTGAATAAAAACTATACCAATACTCACGTAAGCTTAGGAAGGGGGGTAGAGCTTTGATTACTATCGCTATCAGGAGGGCAGGGGCTTAAAAATGACTAAAATTCTGCTTACGTAATACTTGAACGGCGCTAACTAGACCGGGCCGCCCCTGTCACCCTAATTAGGGATCCTAACTCCCTAATTCCTTTTACACCACTTCGGGATTTAGGTCCCTGAATAGGATTTAGCTCGTCCTAATTAAGGACCTTAACTCGCGTACTGTTTTTACACCACGCTAAATCAGGACTCTAAACCCTGAATACCGTGTAGTGTAATAAGCCCTTATACATTTTTGTGAGTAATAGGTATAATGCGTTTTTTTAGGGTTCCGTACCCGAAGGGTGACCAACGGAACCCTATTACTAAGCATCCACTGTCCGTCCATCAGACTGTCAGCGGGCTGTATTTCAAGAACCGTAATAGGTTGATAGTTGAAATTTTCTCAGATTTTGTATTTCTATTGCCGCTATAACAACAAATAATAAAGACTAAGGTTTATGGTACAGAACCCTTCATGTGCGAGTCCGACTAGCACTTGGCGAATTTTTTTTTTTTTCACCATTTGATATTCCGGCCGTAGTTGTCAAATATTCGTGGCATCTCTATTTCCAACCTTGGCATGTAGTCTCGTGCTCAATCATTGCAGATGTAGGTACTTTTGTACTGTAGAATACAAACCTCTAAGTAGCTGTTTCTTTTTTCTAGACGTAGCCGTTCGAGAGACAGAAGAAGATCGAAAGAAAGAGATACACGTCGTTCAAAAGAAAGAGATGACAGAAAAGATAAAGATCGAGAAAGAGATAAAGACCGCAAAGATCGTGATCGTGACCGCGACCGTGGTGAACGCGACCGTGGTGAACGCGATCGTGGTGACCGCGGCGAACGTGACCGCGAGCGAGACCGTGGGGAGCGCGAGCGAGATCGTGACAAGGATAACAACAAAGATAGGGATCGGACTCATAATAGGGATAAAGACCGCGAAAAGGACAAAGAACGGGAGCGCGACAAAGACAAAAGGCGGAGTAGAGACAAGGAACGTAGCCGAGAACGTGATCGAAGCAGTCGAGACCGTACCTCTAACAGCAAAAGGGAAAAAACCGTTGAGAGAGACCCTGCCAAAGAATATCGGTCGAAATCTAGGGGACTTGAGCCAAAATTAGATGATTTGCCTCCTGAAGAAAGGGATCTGCGCACTGTTTTCTGTATGCAATTATCTCAAAGAATAAGAGCAAAAGATCTTGAAGAATTTTTCTCATCTGTTGGCAAAGTTAGGGATGTAAGACTTATCACTTGCAATAAAACCAGAAGATTTAAAGGCATAGCTTACATCGAATTTAAGGATGCAGAATCTGTACCTTTGGTAAGTTTTTTGTTTGTTATTTTTTCAACTTGGATGTGTTGGTTGCCTTTTGGCTTCTGCAATTTAGTTATTGTAGTGGACACACAGTTACAGTCCAAGAAAGATAGTTGCAGCACTTTAAATTCAATTATATTTGCATTTACGCTTTTTTTAATATTGGAGGGTACTGAGGACCCATAAAAGCACCATTTGAATATTTGTGGACCTATATATACCATAATGATTATTGTTCCCATGAAGTTAATAATTGTTGGAGTTTAAAAGATCATAATTTTTAATTTTAACTGGATTTACAGGCTTTAGGTTTGACCGGACAAAAATTGCTTGGAGTTCCTATAATTGTACAACATACACAAGCAGAAAAGAACAGGGTAGGCAATACATTGCCGAACTTAGCACCAAAGACCAGTAACGGACCGACAAGACTATATGTTGGTTCATTGCATTTTAACATTACAGAAGACATGCTACGCGGTATATTTGAACCTTTTGGAAAAATTGATCATATTCAGCTTATGACCGATCCTGAAACAGGAAAAAGTAAAGGATATGGATTTCTTACGGTAAGTGTCGTATTGGTAAAATCATTCCTGACAGTGAGTTCACCACGGTATTACTGCAGGTGATCATTCAATGGTCAAACTATAAGAACTAAATCATTTCAGTTTCACCACGCGGCGGATGCAAAGAAGGCAATGGAACAATTAAACGGATTTGAATTAGCTGGGCGACCTATGAAAGTTGGCAATGTGACAGAACGTACTGATGGTGGCTCTAGCACTCGATTTGATGCAGATGAGTTAGACCGCGCTGGTATTGATCTAGGTGCTACAGGACGCTTGCAATTAATGTTTAAACTTGCAGAAGGCACAGGATTGCAGGTAAAATTTTAACTATTTTACATAATTGTTGCAACATTTAGATTCTTAAGATTTTCAATATTTTGAAAATATATACTCATTTCTGATCAATGTAGGATAATATGACAGTTCTTATGTTTTAGCATAACATTAGCGGTTGTTGCCTTTTCTCCCTAATACCTATTTATTCTCATTTGAATTTTACCTTTTTTTTTGCAATGTTTTAACCGCAAGACTTGACCTTTAAAGGATTTTATTAATCATGCTAAAATAAAACATCTTTTGCAGCAGCAAAGACAATTTTTTTAAATT
Organism: Lacanobia oleracea; assembly: GCA_950371165.1. Lineage (NCBI taxonomy): Eukaryota > Metazoa > Arthropoda > Insecta > Lepidoptera > Noctuidae > Lacanobia > Lacanobia oleracea. The sequence goes on along the minus strand of OX493393.1, from coordinate 14,857,999 downwards.
CAAGGGATCAAAGTTTCAGGAAATCAAGCTCATCATTTCTTTGATTACTTTGCTCTACTTACAAGTAGACTATACATAATACAAAAATGCAATACATGAACATCAAAAATGATAGAATAACTGACTGTTCCTTTATATTTCTTAGTTGATCTCGTATTAAAACTCGTTCATGTGTACCTGTACCCACTGAAAAATGCTAAATAGTCACTTAGTAGTTTCGGTTTTCGCCCTGAAATCCTGTCCTAAATTCTCCCTGTGTATTAATTCTTATTTATCTGTCTGGCATATTACAAACATTATGTTTTACAGCAGCATGCAGATTTCAGAAAAAGGACAGATCAGTGCGAAGTCTTTAACACTATTCTCGGCATTGCTGAGTAATGTACAGTTTAAACTTGAACCACGTTACTAGACAATATAATTGATATTGCGAGGTTGTTTTCAAACTATAGTGTATTGTACAAATAATTTCTCAAATAGTTTGTTATTGCAAAAAATATAGTTCATTTGTTAAGTCTTTATACTATAGTGTGAAAATTTGAATTGATCCCAATATCCCTTTGTCTTATTTAAGGTTTCAGCTGTAAGCTTGCATGTGTTTAGTAAATTTTACTAAGATGATTAAATGTTACATTACTATTACTGTTTATGACCAGATTAAGATTGTATCATATTAATATTCCAAAGCATAAAATAACACTAAAGCATGAAAATTAATTATAAGATGGATTTCATTTCAGATTCCACCAGCTGCAGCATCAGTATTGATGGGTGCTGGTTCGGCACTGGTTACTCCACAACCACAAGTAGCACCTCCTATAGCAACACAATGTTTTATGCTCAACAATATGTTTGACCCAGCTTCGTAAGTACCTATTATTTGTATATAAAATACATACTTGTTATGTGTACTGTGATATTAGTGACTAAGTGAGGGACTCATAGGGATGCTTTCAGAAAAAAAAAAATTTACTCCGTCCATCAGTTAGATTATCGGTTGCTTTATCAAATCAATAAAAATTGACGAAAATAATACGTATCAAAGATCAATGGAGGGCTTTTGACGTCACTATTCTGAAAATAGTCTAATTACATGCGATGTCACTCGAGTTTCAATGCACTGTATCGTCTTAATGTTTTGTTTACGTGAAAAAAGAAAAAAATACGTGTCCAGTAATTTTTGGAAATCTATCTGACGGACAAATTAGATTGTTTTAGTCATCTACCATAAAAGGGATGCTCTAAGATAGCAAGCAATAGGCAATTCGAATATAGAGAGTTGTATTTATGATTTAATGATTATAATTCCGAAAATACAATGTCGAAAACTAAACTGCAAGTTGCTAATCGGATTTTGTGGACTATCCTAGTGTTTCCGCCTTAAGGTGACACTGGTCGACGACATTTTTATTTATATTGAGAAACTATGCACCAGCATCAATGTAGATTAGATTATAGCTACTTTGTTTTTGGAACAACAATAAATAATGTCATTTAATAAGTAATAAATTGGCCAGTTTTGTTTATGAAAAACAAAACTGGCCAAGTGGGAGTCGGACTCGCGTGCAACGGTTTCCGAACCAGTTTCATTTTTTAACATGTTATTTAAACACTACAGACTTCTTATAGGTTTTCCTATAATCTTTAGTCGTGTAGAACTATTATCTGCATTTTTTCAACCTTTTAGGGTCAGTAGTTTCGTAGGTATTTCGTAGGTGTGGTGTTATCTAAAACTGTAGTACCTACATTGTTTTGTTCTATCATCAATAGTTTTCGCAGCACAGGCGATGTAAAGAATTTTAAAGATTATTTTTTTCCGACCTCTTCAGCAATAATCTTCATATATCAGCCAATTTACACAAAACCTTGATAAATTATAGCCTAAAACCTTTCTCGAGAACCACTCTTATCAATTAAAAAAACCTGCATCAAAATCCGTTGCGTAATTTTAATGATCTAAGCATACATAGGGACAGACAGACGTGGAAAGCGACTTTGTTTTAAACTATGTTGTCATTATAAAAAAATATAATGAAAACCCTCACAGTACAGTCACAGAATACAGTTTGAATAACTTTTTTTTTTTTTTAGTTTGATACCCAAAAGTGAACCCCATATTAAATTTTATTTAGTTACGTTAAGCGTCCGTGTTTTGGGTCACAGAAGTCCATATTATACCAAAGGGCATAGAACCATTGTGTTTTTTGTTTTTCTTAGTTGCGTTGATTTTATTTTTAAATTATGTGCTATAAGCATTAAGTACATTAAATTCAAATAATAGTTCCCTGCTTGATTTAATATTTTATTGCAAGAAAACAAAAATAAGAACACGAAAAACCACTTTTTTAAGAACTTCGCAAGAAAATGGTCTTCATAAATCGTTTAATCAAACCGAGAACTACTATTACAATACAATTACTGTATACACGAGCATGATAAGTTCATTTTTAGGGTTCTGTACCTCAAGGGATAAAACGGAACCCTTATAAGATCACTTTGTTGTCCGTCCGTCCGTCCGTCTGTCAGTCAAGACCCTTTATGCACCTCGAGAACGCGTGGAGGTATCGAGTTGAAATTAAAACCCTAATATTATACTCAAGTTTACGGTCCCTTGAAGCTGTGAAAATATCGAAGTTCCAAGTTAACGTAAAAAAAGATTAGGCCATTTATGCTGCAAAAAATATATATTTCGACACTCACAAGGGAATCAAAATGTAAAGGGTATTTTCCGTTGACAAATGAAATTTGGCAATTAATACCATCTTATAATACAAGTATTGGAAAACATCTGAAAACTATACAGTCATCTGTTATTCAATAATAAAAAAGAATATAGTCTTTATTTAAAGTGATATGTACCTACAAATACGGAACACTCGGTGGGCGAGTCTGACTCGCATTTGGCCGGTTTTTTAATGATTGTCATTTTTCTAACATTTTTGTTTGTGTAAGTGTTCTCTACCCATATATCCATGATAATACGTGCGCCGCGATTTTGATAAAATATCAAAATGGCGGGGGTCTATGCAAGCTGCCATGGGAAAAAGTTCGAAACTCTTTCAAAATAATCTGTCTAGTAGATCCGGAGAAAACGGGCTGAGACAGGCTGACAGACACCTGAGTGATCCTATAAAGGTTACGGATTTTCGGAACCCTTATAAAAATGTTCTACCGGTACTGGAATGACATTTTCCATACAGCCATTTAACTTATTGAATACCTTATTTAATATGTTCTGTACAACATGAAATTGAAATTAATCCGCATAGAGCATCCAGGGTAGACCATGTCCTGAATTAGGATTGTCCTCTGGCAAACGATAGTGGTTAGTAAAACAATGTTTGTTTGTTATTTTCAGAGAAACGAATCCTAGCTGGGATATTGAAATAAGAGACGATGTCATTAGTGAATGCAATAAACATGGTGGAGTATTGCACGTGTACGTAGATAAAGCATCCCCGCAAGGAAATGTCTACTGCAAATGTCCAACGATAGCGACAGCGGTGGCGTCAGTGAACACGCTACACGGACGGTGGTTCGCTGGCCGCGTCATTACGGCGGCGTACGTGCCGCTTGTCAACTACCACTCTCTATTTCCTGACGCTATGACAGCGCTCACTCTGTTGTTGCCGACCCGACAACGATAAACTACAGCAATAAGCATTTATTTTAATATTTCGGTCTTGAGTGTATACTGATTATAATATCTAGTGATGACCTAATTCTAGGTAATAAAGTTATTATTATAGTATTTCTGGGTTTCATTTTTACTAGGGTTTATAAGTCACCCCTGTGGTTTTGTCATAATATTATGCTATACTTAGCCGTTTTGCATTGTTAAATACAATCTGTGACGCCTACAAAGATATTATTTTGTTAACCCTGCCATAAAGGTTATTAAATCAATAAATTATTTTGTAATTCATACATATTAGCTGACATTTTCAAGATTGATTGATCCTAAAATAACACTAGGCAACATACATTTTGAATATTTGATTTGTAATTATCATGGTACAGAAAACTTAATCAAATTTTTCAGTCACATAGATTTTAAGATATGTTGATCTTTAACATTCACAGTTTTTCGTTGCTTTTATCAAGTAAATATCGTTTTTAAGAGTGAAAAAAACTTTTGTTTATTTTTGCCTGTCATTGCTAAGCAGGGTTGGTGTCTTCCTAAAAAAAACCAGCAGAACTCTTCAAGCATTGCATGAGCCAACTTTCCTTGATATCACTTTTCCAATGAAGCAATTTCTTGGTGGATGCGCTCATCGTGTTCATCACTCACTTACCTGGGTTTTCTGGTAATTTTTTAAAGTATGTGTTTAGAAAGAGTATGTTTAATGATATGACAATACCGCAATATTCTTTAGTCATTTAACAACTAATTTACAAGGTGATCATCTCAAAGCAGTAAGATTATGCTTTAAAAACTTAGTTTTTAACAAACCAAATCAGAATTTTAAGGCAAATTGAGACACTGAATGTTCGATACGAATATTATAGATATCGAAAACAAGATAATATTAAGGTAATTTACCGAACATCCTCTATATTTACTAAGAAAAAATGATAGAAAAAAATGGCTATTTCATATTTTCTATATGTGATGGAAGTAAAGGATTATTTTTCTGGTAGAAGGGGGACATACTTAGCTATGAAACACAACAGGAATTTTTGTAGGTTCATTTTGTGAGTGTTGTCTAGTGTAATCTAAGTAAGTACTCTCAAGAAAACACAGCTTTTAACAATTTTCTTTATTGTACATTATTTTGTTCAGTTCTCTCATTCAAACTGCTCTGATCCAATCAATTTCCAATGTCGCTGGACCCTTCTGCTTCACTGGTTGATAAACTCCACCATACATTTGAATACCAAGACTTGTAATCTGAGACAAATCCAACGTCTCGTTGTTGGTTACTCTTTTACCTCTGTAGTAAGCTTTAAACTCGGAAAATTTGAGATTACGAATGGCAAAGTCGTCCTTTGGTGCCTGAAAACATTTGAAAATAAATAACTTCAAATACATACTAAGAAACTATTACCTAGATACCTAGTTGCAGACTTGCAGAGCCTTTAGGTACTCTTCATAAATACCTACCAAAAATCAGGGCCAAACCAGGTCATCTAAAATTTATACTTGGGACTCGCTAGTATTAAACACAGCAAATGGCTATAAACAAGTTGATCTACGCTCGACTCTTGAAATAGGATCTTTAACGCTTTAGCAGCTCAGTTCGCACACATCTCACGACTGGTAGCGAAACGTCAAAACAAAGGCCGCTATTGAGTAGCACGGTAGCATCATCACCGGTGTAAAATTGAAGCTACAAAGAAAAAGCCGGAAGGCTGAGGCGATATACGCAGACTTTAGTAGCTTGCCCTTGTAGGTATGAGAGGTGAGGTGAGCGATCGTAAGGCACTTGTTTCACCGCCGGCGATTAGCGAGTAGCGAGTAAAGCTTGAAACTCGAAACGAGTAGCGAGTGAAAAGTTTCGATAGTTTTGACGCTCGGCGTTATGCGAGTCCTTTTGTGCGGCGGGCGATTACTCTCAATACTCGCTCCGACCCGTACTGTAGGTAAAAATAGGGAATATGCGATTTTTTTATTTGCAAAATGAAATACTTCTTAGCTCTAGTAAACAATTACGAAATTATTTTTTAAATACCTTCATCAGCGATGAAGTTATAAAGCTTCAAAGATTACAATTAGAAAGAGAAGTCCGATGTAAACGTCGACGTCATGACGCCTATACAGCTGCCATAGAAAACAGCGTTTTCGCGTGAGGGACAGATATAGGTATTTGTTTAAAATAATTATATCTCCTACGTTTTTCGAGTTTGTATATTTTTAAATAAACTGTACAGATGACAAATATTTTTTTCATGCATATTCCCTATTACCGCTGGTTGCTGAGTTCTGACCGCCAAGCGAGCATCACCGAGCCAGTACAGTATTTGATAGTGCAGGCAGTGTGAACAACCAGCTATCGACAATGATTCAAGATTCAAAGCATTTTATTTCAAATAAACCATTCACAGGCACTTTTGAAACGTCAAGGTCGGTCAGTCAAAAACATGGAAGCTATTTGCACGTTCCAAAGCGTAGATCTCTATGGAGAAGAACGTGCAAAAAACTCCACGGAACGTATGTGTCTCTTTTACTCACACGAGATATATATCTTTTGTCCCTTTCCTCAGCGAGCAAATAGTCGTGAGACAAGCATTATTTATCTCTGATATTTATAAGGACTTTAGACCGATACAACTAGAAGTATATTACATTATATGTATTTTAAAAGAAATATCGTTTTTTTTTCTTGTAAATTTTTAGATCATGAACTATACCTACCTTAAATATTGAACTTATTATATCTTATAAACGAAGACCCGAATAAATCTGCGATTTGGCGAAAAATTACGGCTAAAGAAGACTGACCAAAAGTGGTCTATGAACGAAATATAAGTACTATTATAGAGAATACATTTTAATGCTACATTTTTATTTTAAAACCTTTTAACTGGTACTTCTGACTTTAAAATACTTAATAACTTAATGTTTCTCTGCTAGATAGTCACTTGCCACCTGAGCAGTATCGAATCTCAGTACTTTTTTACCGAATCAAAAAAAAAATCATAAAAGAATTGAAAATTAATTAATTGTTAACACAACATTTTCGACAGTAAATGCGACCCTTGGCCTAAGGGTGTCACAAAACTACACTCTTCTTTTTTCGCATTTGAGGAGGTTCGATTCCCGGATCAAGACAAAAATATAAAAAAAAAATTGATATGCTCTTTTCTTTCAATATAAAACACTTATAAATATTAAGGTAAACCTACACATAATAACCTTCCTACCTAGATATGCTCAGTCATGACCGTGCGACTGTGAAGCTTTATTATTGCTTTCACTGCCAAGTACATCATCATCATATCAGCCGAAAGACGTCCACTGCTGGACATAGGCCTCTCCCAAGCGTCGTCACAACGACCGGTCCTGCTGGAAAACAGCTTGTAAACATGGCTCAGTACCCCTATTCTGTAACAAAATTTTCGAATCTCGACAGCGGAATCCGAAGTGAATACAAAGATTAGACCTTTATGATGTGTGGAATAAAGTTCACTTTGTGAGCTATCTCACTCAGGTGAAGCGCGATATCGAAATGGTTACTTACAGAATAGACTAGCAGAAGTGAGATGGGCCTATAGTATCACCACACCTCTGCTCCATGCCTGTGGCGTTTACCCCTCGAATCTAATGGAATTGAACAGTTCCTGAAGGGCCTTAAGGACCGGACTTCCACCCGCCTTCAGGAGTTCGGCCGGAATTCCGTCCTCACCCGACGCCCTGTTGTTTTTTAGTTGCTTCAGAGCCATCCTAATCTCATACAGGCTGACGTCTTCTGAGATGTCCTCGATATAGTGCCGTCAATATAGCTCTTGAGTCGTAAGCTAGATTCGTACAATGTGAGAATACTAGATAGATACCTATGTGTAACTAAACAAATAACAATAACAATGTATATTACCTGGAAATATTGTTCGAATGAGTAGTTGGGCTCGTCATTTAAACCTTTGTGCCGTAAAGTTACTTTGAAACCATTAAATTGTCCTTGGCCTCTACACTTGATTTGTAGTTTTGTGTGACCCGTCAGGTTATATGTCTGAATAGCCCTTATACCAGCAAACCCGGCACCATTCAGTTGAGGATTCAAAAGTGCAAAAAATATAGCTCGTCTGAAGCCAATATTTTTATGAATGATAAAAATGGCCTTCGACATGCCGACATCCCGTACAGTATCAGATTGTTCTTGCCAAACGTCTACGTCATCGCTCTTTGTGAAATCAAACAGATACAGGCCGTCATCCAGTTGGCTCGTGCTGTAAAAGGAAATATTATTAGCAACGTATCAACTTATGAGACTATGACGTTGTGTTGTACAGGCGCCAGCACTTATGGGTGCCCGAAAATGTAATTTTTTCTCAATCAACCTTGAACCTAATATTTTAGCGATATACTTATTTGATAATCTATTATTTCGACAGATTGTTGTAGCTTGATGTGCGACTGGCGTCTGTACATAAACCTACACAGTCATAATTCATTAGCAATATGTCAGGGGTGACATTAGGTAAAAGTAAATATCATCGTAATTAGGTAAAAGTACCTACGGTGCCTATTTAGGTACCGTAGGTACCTACCTAATTACGATACGAATAACTTTCACAGTAGGATAGACCATGAAATCGAGGAAATACCTAGAATATTCTGTTTTTTACATTTTGCCGAGTTATGGCGCATTTACATTAAGTCGGTTAGACCGTTTTCGGCTGCAGGCCGTATTCGGTCACCGATTAATATAAACAGGTATTCGTTTGGCCGTATTCGGTTTGGCCGTATTCGGTCGAGCCCGTTGTCGGTGTCGAGTGCGCCGTGCGTGTGTGTATACAATCGCCGCATCAATCAAGTCGCCGAATTCGGTTAACCGACCAATGTAAACAACTCAATTTAGGTAGGTACCTAAGCGTTTCAGTTAAACCGAATGCGGCCGCCGCCTTCGATGACCGACCTCAAACCGACCTAATGTAAATGAGCCATTAGGTACACAAACGTAGGAGAGATACCTACAACAAAACATGAAAATTAATTGGTCTGAAATGAATTTCAAAGTTAATCCCATCAAAAGTTATTGATATTTATGAGTAGGTTTTACCCCAGTCCCTGGAAAAGGCTTAGTCGTAAAACGTTCTCACAATATCGCTTTCGCTGTTGTTATCTATACTAATATTATAAAGAGAAAATTTGTGAGGTTGTACCTAAGGTGTAAATTTGCCGTATGTGTCGGCCGGTGCCGTATAAGAACAATACCATCCCATCACTTCATGGGTGTCGTAAGAGGCGACTAATGGACTAAGCAGAGAATGGGCAGAGCAGCGTTCTCTGTAAAACGCAACACTGCGATCGCCAACCCGCCTGCCAAGTGTGGAGATAATGGCAAACCCCCCCTTAGAAGAGGGCCTATGTCCAGTCCAGCAGTGGACGTCTTTCGGCTGTTATGATGATGATGAGGGTGTAATGTCGGGATCTACAGAGCCGAATTTGAAAATTCTTTGACCAATAGAAAGCCACATCGTAGCCTAATATTATAATACTAACCCGAAAAATACCGCCCAACGAAGTAGGCACGGGTAAGCTAGTAGAATACCTATTTATGTAGATACAATGAATCATGTCATCATAAATATAATTATTTATTTTATTTTAACCCTAGGGTCACCTATCGAACATTGAAACAGTTGTGCACAGTGAAACTGCGATTTTTCTAAAACAAGGCGTTGGCCGATAGTGCTGGATAGCAAGAAAGGACACGCTTAGGACCCCCTCGCACACGCCAAGTTTGCGGACACGCCGCGTGTAAGAGGACGTCTCTAGTGACACATACCTAACCGATATTGCTACAAAAAAGGAAGAATTCTTTGTAACATTTGGTGAATTTTTAGAAAATTATTGAAAATAATTTCGTATTGTTTAATATGACGTTGCATTCTGTACATTTCAAAGTGTCTTTTGAACTGAATCCGTATAAAAATAATCCACTTCTTATTGATTTTTTTCTATAGATTATAATAAATGACATGGTTGGTTTACAATGAAACGAAAGCATGTTGTATACAATGAAACAGTGCGTACAGTACCCACATTATTTCGTTACATATGCCAAAAAGAATGAGAATGATACGGATTTGAAGAATCAAACGTTTATTTTTATTACAAACCTGTAACACAGGGACAGGGTGATTGATTTCTTGTTAGTCCGGAATCAGTAGGTCTCTGTGATTTTTAATGTTCAAGTCTGATTAATAATAATAACTTAGGTAATAGTTACTAAGAATAAGGATATTTTTTTCATATAAATCTTTGATTTATTGTTTGACAAAATACCTACATACCAACAAATACCTACATATATAATACAGACACAATGAAGCAAAATTTCATTTAAAACACACTCACACACACACACACACACACACCCAACTTCTTACTTACCTTCACCTGCACCATCTTTCATCAACTTACACTCACACACGCACAAAAACATACACTCTCAGGATAAGCGCTGTCAACTGCTGTAACATTTTTATTTTATTTTTTGCTATTATAATTTATATTTTTTAATTTTAATTTGTTTGTTTTAAAATGTTCTGTTTAAAACTCAATACTGTACACTGTTTTTAGACGAAAGAGACTGAACCCCACGACACAGGGTATCCTAGTGTGGGGTTCAGTGTCATGTAAATGATTGATATTTACTTTTACGAACAATAAAAATTTATTATTATTATTATTAAAAAAAAAACCTTGATTATACATAAACTATAAATGTAAAGTAAAATTTTTAAATACTATGCGATTACTAGTTAAATTGTCTACCCTGGTCCAAAAAATTTGACTCGTAACTTGAGAAACGACAGAGACAGGATGGTTTGAAAGATTCTCTAGGGTTTGAAAGGGTGTTTCATTCACAGAACAGTTTGTGAACAGGTTACCCTACACAAAAAAAGTTTTTTTTTAATTAAAAGATTAAAATGATAATTGAAATGAAGATTTAATTGTGTAGGTACTTACAAGTTTTACAATTTATTACTTAAGTACTCAATAAGTGCTTACTACAATTTAACATAGGAATTTGTGTACCTAAGTACCTAAGTAGGTACTTACCTCTTATAGCATTTAAGTAGTGTACCTACCTACAATAAATCACGTTGTCATCAATGTAATTATTTATTTTATTTTAACCCTATCTTGGTTATTTACGCTACATTTTACGAAATGTGAGAAAAAGCCATTCTGGGAAAACGAAATTATGAGAAAGAGACATTTTACGACCAGTAGGTACACTATATTTTGAGAATAAAGAAAATACTTAAATCAAGTCACCCTGTGTAGACATATTTTATCTGTAAAAAATACTTCTGTGGTTCTAGATACAATGCGCCTATTTGATTATTTAACACTGACACGGTAGCGCTCATTAAGACCGGACTCGAGACTTGAATTTACGCTACCTATCTACTGAATACACAAAAAATCAATTAGGTAGGTACTTATCTACCTACTATGTGACGAACTGCCTGGCAAAGTCTAATAAGTATTTATTAGGTAGACTAGGTACTGTTGAGTGTTAGGTAGGTACTTAACTTTCATCATCGGAGATATCGTCAACGTCGCTATTTTCACTTATTCCGCACGTGTTACTTTCGATAGCAGCCATTTTGACAAAGTCAGGAATAAAGTCAGAGGTTAGTATAACAAACAAGTGACGACTGGCTGCCTAATTCTAAATGATAGCAAAGCAGAACACGTTAATGTAATACCTATGAGATATAGCTGGAGCGTTTCGTTTATTGCACGAAAAATATTAGGTTATAATAACGAATGATAACGCAGATTGGTTAAATAATGCCTACCTACGAGTACGTAGGTAAGTAGGTATTAGGAAAGACATTAGTGAACCCGTCTATAATAAACAGTATGATGAAGGCAACGAATAAAAGAATAGGTACTTAAGTAGGTAATAACGATTCGTTTAGCAAGCAAAGATAATGCACGACACGAGCACATAGGTAGATGACGCACTTGACCAAAAACAAGGGTCTTGCCTTGACACAACTTCAGAAGCCAATGGTAGGTTATTTTTTATTTAAATTGGTTGGAATTTATGTAGGCCGGAAATATCGAGTTAACCAAGCAAATTGGTGCCTAGGTTAGGTATACTATTAAAATACCTTCCTAGATGTAGATCCTGATAATTTAAACAACGTGCTTTAAATAATGCATTTATTTGTAGGGAACACGTAGATTTTAGATGAACAACAAGACGATAACGATAGCGAACACGATTATGTAAATGCGGCATCACAGTCAGCCCTTTCATTTTGTCTACACGTTCTGTTGGGTCGGGCGCTAGCTGTCAACTCTCACTAATACAATGTACTCTGTGATGTCAACTGAATGCAGGCGAATGTATTAACAGTAAGTTCGTGTTCGCCTTTTGTGCCCTTTGATTAGCGAACAGTTCGCTCGCGATTCGCTTCGTCATTCTTCGAAACATTCCTATACGATGTCGTCGCGAACTACTGTGTGACTTATTTTGACATTCGCACACGAAATATTATAAAATTATATTTATTTCGTCATTTTAAAATTAATGGTTTTGTAGTTATTCAAGAAATTAGACGAAAAAAGACCATTGCCCCCCCCCCATATCTCCTAAAATTTGGAAAAAATGGAGATAAGTAATAGATCTTGACTTATAAATTACAGGAAAACCTATAACAAATCTAGTGTTAAAATAAAAAAATTAAATCGTTCGTAACCCTTTACACGCGAGTCCGACTCGCACTTGGCCAGTTTTTTTACTTTTAGTCTACGCAGGATATATAAATAACTAGCTTCTGCCAGCGGCTTCGCCTGTGTGGTGCCTAGGGAGCATACTCCCGGGATAGAAATGCTTATGTCGTCGTTTCTCAGGCTCTAGACTATCTGTGTACCAATTTTCATTTAAATCTGTTCAGTAGACTTGGCGTGAAAGCGCGATAGACAGACAGACTTACTTTCGCATTTATAATATTAGTAAGGATTGTATAAACTCATTCATTCAAGATGTAGCGCGCAAGCTGCAATTATTGTCACGTCCTCAGTGTTCGTGTGCGAATGTCAAAATAATTCACCCCGCGAATGTGTGAATAGCTAGTCTATTCTGCAAATAACCATTTCGATATCGAGCTTACCTGAGTGACAAACCTCACAAAGTGCACACAACATAAAGCACACAACATAAAGGTCTTACGTTTGACGTAATTTGATATTCACCTCGGATTCCGCTGTCGAGACACGACAATGTTGTTACAGAATAGTACCTACTACAGTAGTTCGCGACGACACTCGTATACGAATGTTTCGAAGAATGACGAGGCGAATTGCGAACACGATTGTGTACATGCAACACAATACCGGATTTTTGAAAAATTGGTATTCCTAGCCAGGAATCGAACCGGTTAATTTTGAAAATAAAACATCCTGTATTATAAAACATAAATGAAAGTGTTGGAAGTGTTAGTCAAAGCAAATCTAAAGCCTAAATTAGGTTTCCCCCTCATTGTTTGAAGTATCCACCTACATCATCCAGTATGTTATAGGTATTTGCTATATTATTCATCATCATCATAATCATTACTCTCTGCTCTGTTCAGAAACAACAACGGTAATTTACTGGCGTTTCTAAACAAAACGAAAATCATTCTGTTCCTGTTTCGCATATGCCAAACATAAAATCAAAAATTCGTTTAACTACCTACTAGCCGTACCAAATTACTCTTCTTCGAATCTTTGATTGAATAATAATATTTGTAAGTACTACTAACCTGTTATCACATCCACCATAAAAGAAAACAAAACAAAGGAATAAGTATATAGCACAAATCACTTTGCCGCTAGACATTTTTGTAAATAAATTAAAATTAATGACTAACGAGTTCAGTAAGACTATAAATAATTTTAGGCGCTACTGCTTCAACTACGCTGTATCAAATACTTACTAATAACTACCTACTTACTCATAAGAATTATCTGGTAATACATTCATTTGAATAAACAAAATGAATTTATATACTTAGTTATAACTAGTGAACATTTGACACTGTTATCTTTTAATAATGTTATTGACGTCTTGTGTCTTGCTTGACTTGGGTTTTACACCAATAAGTGACCGTTACGTATTCAGAATGTATGGTAGTAATACTTATCTCTGTTGTTTCTCGTCCCGCTGGCCGCCTCTCGTGTATTACCTATGTGAACCGGTTATGGGTGTAATTACAGCTAGTTCGCTGGTACGTTTTACCTGCGTGACATTTGATACTGCAATTAATATTCCAATAACCATCGAGACCTTTACGTTTAGCTTATAAATAGTATCAAGCTGTGTTAAGCAATGAGCGCAGAAAGGTATTACAGTACCTACTCCTAGCATTATTAAGTATGTGGTTGATGTTCAGTGTGTTCAGACCATCTCGATCATCATCATTATCGCGCTCCCACTTGGGCTATCTCTCACCCCCTTACCACTGCGAGCCCGCATTTGGTAAATTACGTACCTACTGTACAGAATTCTAAATCTTTTTAATTATTAGTTACCTGCAGGTGGGTTGATCCTAAACTCCTAATGACGAACACATATCTAGGCTATTGATTCCCTCTTTCCACACGTAGTTTACTTTAATTTATTCCCCACTCTTTCTACACCAGAACGATTCCTTTTAAATGCCGTAAGTTTTTGATTTAACGGAACCCAAGTGTGAGAGTCTGACTCGGACGTGGACGGACTTTTTAATACCTATCCAAAAATATAAAACAATCGTCGCAAAAATATGCATAGCATTTTACCATTTTTTTTTTAATTTATACCACAATAAATAAGCAAAAAATTAAAGATATGAGAATCCTTTATTAAATATTTATTTCCCACCACCAGTAGTTACACTGCGCTTAATAAACCCAATATTTCTTAAGTGTCGCACAATAAAAGGTGTAGCCGTCAGTGTTATCGCTATCCTGAAAGGCGCAAAGAATTTGTGTACAGTATACGCTACAACAAAAGTTCCCGCGTTTGATGATGCTGCCTTCAAAATAGTGCTTTCACTTATGTTGAAATACTTAAGCACTGCCACTAAATCGACGCCACTGAAAACAAAAAAAATATATTAAAACCTTACCCATTGTTAATTAAATAGCATATGTAAATATTTATAAATAAAAAAACATATAAACTAAATAGCATTAAATGAGTTGTGATGTATGAGATTGTTATAGCAGTACAACATACCTAGATATTAGAAGATAGCAGGACCCCAATGATATCAGTGAGATGCCAATATGAAAGACAATCACTGTTGAACCATATTCTTTGATAGCCCTTTTCAACTTTTCTTTAGCACTTAGTGGTGGAGGCTTTGTATGTGTACTCATATATCTTGTGCCAACAGCTATGCTTTGGAAAAAGGTAAACAGAATATTAGCATCCAATGAAACCTAATATTAGTCATCAATATGTTAGAAAAAGTTCTAGAGTTATTCAGTCCAATTTTTTGCTGAATGCTGCTAAATGTATTTTGATATCTGTCTTAGAAGTGTAATATCTAATAAAATGAGCAAATATTGAATCAATGTCATTGTGTTTAGTACATCTGAAACTGAATTTCAGTAATCAGCTGACAGAAATAGTTGTAACTGGTGAACTGCCACATAATTTTGGCAATGCCAGGTACAAAACAATATCTGATACTCATAAAATAACAGAGTACTAATTTAAACTACAACAGCTGTACTAATTTTAAAATCAATCATTTATTAAGTCATAGCTGTTTCAAAAAATTAAAATGTTTTTGCTATTAGATAAGCATGGTATTGTGTTAATAGGATGGAAAATATACTTATTATATTACATTACAATGCTGATGAAAAATGCTTTACTTTTTTTAAAAGCCCCTCACTCTATCTGGGTTAAAAAGACTCACGAAATTCTTGTGTGCACATGGGATTAGCAGGGTGTTAAGCAGAATGAAAGCCAAAAGTTCTAATTTGGGTAAAAGATTGCAAACTCACTTGCATTCAATCTTTGCCTTACTAATAAGAGGGGAGGAACTACTGGCTGGCCCATGCTTCATAAATTCCTAGGACATGCATCATTACAGAAACTACATTATATACAAGACACATGCACAAACCAACTGATTAATATGTATCCTTACAGTTACTGTTGTCAGTGAAATGACAAATTAAACCTTTTAAGCAAATGGTGTCAGTATTGTTAATAGACAAACCAGCATTATTTGTTCAATGGGTCTGCTAAAGTTTAACTGTCTCAATTTACATACCGTCTTTAGATACTCTTGTGCGATACTCATTTCGAAGTGTCAAGTAATGAGCACTGTGAAGATGATCTGACAAATACTTGTGTCCTTGGCCCCACTGTGATCCAGGCATGTTAAGATGGGTATGATTTCCACTGAATGGGCTGGGAACATTGCTTTGCATGGAAGAAGACAAACTGACAGCTCCACGGCAATCATATTTGTTAACATGAGGATCTGATTGCACAGTTATGTCAATCTTTCCCAGGTCAATTTGTTTTTTGTAACAAGAACTGATAACTGGACCAGATATATCTCGTTCTCTTAGTGGCGAAAATCTACCCATTTCTGAAGAATTTATGTCGACTACATTCGTCGGCAATTTTAATGCTGCGGCCGGGGGGAATCTGAGGCCAGTTGTGACATGAATACGGTTAATGTCTTGGGTTACACCACCTGGAAAGATTGAATAAAGGAGAATAAGTCGGTTCTTGTGTCTTGTACTAACTTACAAAGGGTACATACATAATAAACAATCCTCAAGGTCATGTTCAACAATACTTACCAAACAATGGATTTGCCATTGGTTTAACGTTGAAATAACTGTTCGTTCGTGTATAAATTTTGTACATTGTGCCAGATTTAGATAGTTTGCGCACTTATGATACGTCTTAACGAATGTTAACGCTAAATGAGTAAATGGAAATTTCCCGTTTATTTATTTTACCGTATACCTACGTAACGACAACGACACCGACTAACATGACAGCAGAAATGACAGAAAACAAAAAATGACATTTAAAGTAGTGCGTTCAATTATTGTAGTTTCTGACAACGGGTTTGGCAAGTGAAAGCCATAGAGCAACACAGGCCACCGGCGAACCGGAGGGGAGCAGCCATATGCAGGCGTTCCCCTCTGTCAAAGTATAAGTCCACATGGTCCTACGCCTACAATAAAACTAGTTGCAACCGCACAGGTCACTAGACTAAATCTAGTTGCGTAACGGAATCGACGTCGTAAAAAAATGCCGAATTGTTCTGTATTTTGCTGCAAAAAGAGATCTGCCACGTCAAGTCTACAAAAAGATGGCATTACCATTCATATGTAAGTAATTTTTAATCACATTATTGCTATTTACTTCTTTTAAATTAAAAAATCTGCAATATTATCAATCGTGTTGTTCGGATTTGTTTACCAACAAAGGCCGCACGTTTTCGTTCAATCGAACGATCGATCGTACGACAGATCCGAGTCTTTTTTCTAGAAGTCGCTGTCGCCGAGCGGTAGGGATGTTGCCGATTTGTTTGTAGATACCTAGTTATCGATGAAAATGGAATTTTTGAGATTAGGTTTTCTGATTTAAATACCCATCATATTGTGGGCTTTATTTTTTTATTTATAGTTGTATACATAAATTAAATATAATACAATACTTACGCGTTTTAGCACATTTTATTAAAATTACTCAGTAAGAACGTCAAATAAAATGTATTTTTTTTTAGGTTTCCTAAAGATCCAAATTTAAAGGATACATGGAAGGCATTTTGTAATAACAGACCAACCTGGATTCCCACGAGAAATAGTGTCATTTGCTCAAACCATTTTAAGTCTTCTGACTTTCAAGTGTTGGTGAACAATAGACGGAGATTAGTTGATGGCGCCAAACCAACTCTGACGCAGACCTGTATTTGTTCCGTAAGTGTTATTTATTCATGGACGAGGTAAACGAGCGTACATTCCACATGATTTGATTAGTTTTCTTTTTACGGTGGGTAAAATCATCAAACAGGGGATCATATCACCCACCGTACACCGTACCACCGCCCTTGAGTGGAGCGAGAGGGTATGTCAGACTCTTACGAACTAAACAACCCACCCCGTTCGTTGCCTTTAATACCAGGACCGAGCCTTCTTTTCGAAAGCGGACCTCAATCCCTAGTAATGATTTACCTACTTAGTTGAACTTATTCATAGTGAAATGAAGCGTAGATTTTTACAATTAAAGATATTAAATCTAATTTTCCAGAACCATCAACAAACATTCAATATGCCAGATGAGAGACTATCATCTTATGATGCCATTAATGACACTCGTACTGTTCCTAATTCATTGACATCTCCGTGTAGATCGTCAACTCCTCAAAATGTGAGTTGGTTTTAAATCGTTTATTGTAGAATCGCATATTGATAAAATGGTTATTTCCACTATTTTACTATTGAGATTAAGCTATGTAAAAATATGATAAGAGCATATTTATTTATTTGTTTTTCAGGCCCAATCAGAGGAAACATCTAAAAAATCTACTTCGGTTCCCACTACTGCACTTACTCCACGAAAAAGAAAAATGCAGCAACAATTAGATTATCAGAAAAAAAAAATTAAAAGGCTACAGAAAAAGTTTATTGGCAAAGACTTATTTCCCTCAATTAGTTATCATTCACACGAAAACGATTTTACAAATCATAACTTGGAACTAGCAAGATTAATCATGCAAAAATATGCTGATACACGAATTTCTTTCTTAATGAAAAAAACAAACCCCCAAAAATGTATTCGTCATATTTATAGAAAACTAATACATTTTAAAAACCAGTGATAGTTCTGTAACAGTACCTATTTTTAATCGCTGGTTTTTATAATGGATTAGCTTAAACTTTTTCCGTCCTATTACAAAAAAAAAATTCGTTAGTCCTAGGTTTAAAACAAGTTTGTTGACTTATTTGCCTAGCAACGGTTTTGTTTATGTCAATTATTAAGATTATATTTCAATATTTAATACAAAATCCATGTATTTAAAATATTTATATATTCAAATCTTTCAGATCCGTCAAGTCAATCATATTAATCTTAATTTGAGACTTGAATCTTTTTTTAAAGAAAATTTCACTAAGGATATACCAACCTTTGAATTTAAGCGTATCACAATCGATACAATTCAGAAAACCTTTAAGTCTCAACATAAAAAACACTAAGGACTTATGGGGTATATCCGTTAAGGTTCTTGGAGACATTATTGATACAATTGCTCCAGTCCTCTCTAATTATAGACATGTATCTGTGCTTTTTAAAGATTATTCTGTAATACTATCATAATGTAGTAGTTAATACCTAAACTGAAATAAACGTATCTTGTGATTGTAAATGTTTTTTTTTTTTTGCATTTAGCCATTTCCTCGCTGAGGTGGGATGAAAAGTTACGTATTGAACTCGAGTGCAAAGATTTTTCACTTTGTGCTCTTTTGATTCTCTCGCTAACGCTCAGGATTCTAATTTTTGAATCCTTCGCTTGCTCAGTCATCAAAATTGAGCACGCGGTTAAAAAGCAACTTTACAGGTTTGTGTAAAAAATTACCATTATTATTATCATATTCATTTTAAAATGTATAAAAAAAATGAACGTTAATTTTATTAGTTTTATGATTATTGTGATACATAATAAATAAAGTCTATCATAATAATATCTACTTTTGAATAACTTATTAAACCTAATTTCCTTAACCGATTTCTTGAATTTATCGATAATGCGTATCGACAGTTGTTACAGCTATGGCTGCAAGGAGTTGTCAGTGTAGTTGCATCATATTATTATACTGTTATGACACGATTTATTCAATGTGTGTGTGAAATTGTTAGTGTATTTTGTAATTGTTATGGTGTGAGTTTCGTAGTGACAGACAACTGTTTTTGTGTGAGAATTTGAGAATGTGTGATTTCCCCCCGCGAAAAATGACAGACATATTTGTATCGGTAAAAAACGCAATGGCTACTCCCCTAATGGTTCGCCGGTGGCCTGTGTTGCTCTATGGTGAAAGCTGATGTCAGTCTTGACAAAGTTAAATAAACACTATTGTAGTCTTTGAGTTTAGTTTGTTTGTGTATTACGGCATCTGTTTACTTTAAGGCCTACACAGACCGGGACGACATGGCAAGGGATTTTGCCGTGAGTCAGCGCACACTGGCCGCTTAGATTTCGCGGCATTCGAGCACTTTGCCACGGCATGCCGCCGCCGCCGCCGCACCCCGCAGTATATCACTACGAGCGCCGGAGTCCGTGGCATGCCGTTGCCTACCGCAGTATGCCACGGCATCCCGCCACGGGAGCCTGTGGCGCGTCTTTTAATGCCGTGCGATAAAATCCCTTTCAACGCCACGGCATCATTTTAAAGCATAGCAATTTATGTCGTATTTCGTTAACAGTACGGTTGAATGTCCATTAGTAAAAATTAAAATCCCTTGCCATGCCGTCCCGGTCTTCGTAGGCCCTTATGGTGGATGCTCCAGGGTAGCCCGCGAAATTCAAATATTTTTATGTTTTTTGCAATTTGCCGGTCAGTGTGAAGCTGTATGTGGACCAAATACGATCCGCGACCGTAACGCGTATTTATCTAAAGAATTATAATCATCAATATAGCCCTCTAAGTTCATGTAGCTCGACAGAATGAATATTTCAGAAATAATAATAAAATGAAGAAAAAAAAAATATTTGAATTTCGCGGGCTACCCTGGAGCATTCACCTTAAGGTGGAAGCGCCAAGGTTAGCCTGGCGCATCCACCTTAAGAGAAAGCAAATTTTGCTGAAGTTTAACAATGGATTGGTCACCACCTCACCAATTCGTGTTTCGTAGCTGTCTGGACATTGTTTCAGGTTCACATCATCATTCATTTTGGTTTTATCTGGTTCGGCACGAAAAAGGAAACGTAGCATCTCCATAATACTAATATCAAACACTCCCAGTTGAAAAATTCGGTTCGACGGCGCGTCTCCGGCAGCTTAGTTACCAGAATAATACAAGCTGTAACGATTTATCGATTCGAATGTTCGACAAATTCGACCCTACCACCTTTTTTTTAGAACAGGAAAAATGTAAAAATATGAATCGAAATAAAAAAACATCTTTGTTTGCGATCCAAATCTATATCTATAAAAAAAATCTGTAACTTTCTGTGCTTTGAATGGATTTCGATATTTGGCACACCGGTTTTAACATATACACTTCTGGACACATCTATTGGCCCACCTTAGAGTTTAGGTTTCGATGGCCCCTACCGAAATATGATTGCTAGATTGAACAAAAACTGTTGATGCAGTTTTAAACCTGATACATTTTACCATCTTTTTCGATCGTATTGTTTTAAATTCGAATTCAGAATACCATACGACATGGAGCTACGCCTAACAAGTCGGATATGCGCCTTGTTAAAGGCAATTGATTTTTGAATAAAAAACATGTTTTATCAAATAACTCCATGGGCATCTACCACAGCTCTCATACGATTAGGCATAGAGTTTATCAACCGCTCTATGAAATTTTGAGGGATCATCTCCCATTCCTCTTCTATGGCAGTTTTCAACTCCTGCATCGTCTGGGCAACTGGCTGACGAGCCCTAACACGTCTTTTTAGATCGTCCCACATGTGCTCAATGGGCCAGTCCATAACTGTGATGTTCACATCCCGAAGATATTCCCTGACGATGCCGGCCGCATGGACTCTTGCATTATCATGCATAAAAAGGAAATTTGGGCCCACATAGTCCGCGTATGGTATCACGTGAGGTTCTAAGCACTCACGAATGTACCTTTCAGCATTTAATGTTGGCAGCCGTGGTCCTGTAACAACCTCAAGTTGAGTTTTGCCGCTCGCGGATATACCGCCCCAGACAGTCCATGAGCCACCGCCATAAGCAACCCTCTCTTCAAAGCAGCATTGTGCGAAACGCTCTCCCTTACGTCGGTAGACCTTCTTCCTTCCATCATTGCCATGTAACACAATTTTAGACTCATCAGAAAAGAGTACACGGCTCCAATCTTGCAATGTGTCCAATTTAAATGACTGCGTGCGAAATGAAGGCGCGCTGTTCGGTGGGCTCGCGTTAGTTTGGGCCCATTAGCTGGCTTGTGTGGTACCATATCGCGTTCTTTTAACCTTCTCCGAACAGTTCGAGCGCTCACAGATACTCCGTGGAAGTCGCGAAGTTGGTTTTGTATCTCAATGGAAGTAAGGTGACGATTTCTCAAGCTGGTCGTCACGATGAATCGATCCTGCCTTTCAGTTGTGACCCGAGATCGTGGCCTTCCTTGGCGACGAACAAAGCCTAGGTATCTATCTCTAGGTACCTCCGATAAACATTTCGGACCGCAGATCGACTTAAATTAAGTTGAGCACTCACGTTTCTTTGGCTGTGTCCGGCCTGAATAAGTGCCACAGCTTGGGCGGCGACTTCAGGTGAAGTATCCATAGATTATTGATAGAACCTCACCTTAATGTTAAGAATAAGTAATGTTTGTTGCAAAACCAAAGATATCAATCACTTTTTCAAGAATTAAATCCAAGTAAACCAATAAAACCAAGTTTTCTTAGTATTCGATTGTTTGATATCACAAACAGGCTCCAAATTGTCTTTTGTTTCTTTAAATTCTGTGTTCGAAATTAAAAAAAAAGACTATTGAATGAAATTGTGAATGTGCCAGGTTCAAAACTGCATAAAAACTTTTTGCTCGACCTAATATAAAATTTTAGCTAGGACCAAACGAAACTGAAAATACAAGGTGGGCCAATAGATGTGTCCAGAAGTGTATATGTAACATACATCATAGGCTATACGCACATTTTTATCTTGATAAATACCAGGAGACCAGAAACATATCGAGGTTTTTCCGGGGCTGGAATTGTGAGCGGTAAAGATTCACAAGTACAAGAATAGGTACCAGAATCATGATTTTCGCGAAACCGCAAACCGAAACTACTAAGAAGCGTTTTAACTTTCACATAATTATCATTAGTAGGATTACACAAATATAATTTCTCGCGGGAGCCAGTTCTGAATTTCACGTAGACGAAGTTGCGGGAAGAAGCTAGTATATAAATAAAAAAAAAAATGTTATATCTTCATCAACTTGCAGCCCCAGATGCGTGTGACCAGTGGGACGATATCTATTGCAGTAAATTTTGACCATGTTTTGGCAACGACACTACCAGCCGCACTACCAGTAGTGTCGTTTACAATAAAATTAACGACACTACCAAGCCAATTTTGGATAAAACTGTACAGTCAACACAGAAGTTTTGGTCCCCCTATTCCACTAAGTTCAACAAGTTGAACTAATTCATGATCAATCTACTTTATGAAAATTCTTTTTTACTGAAGAATCTTTGCTGTGCCTACTATGTAAGGGGTCGTCCATTAATCACGTGATGTATTTTTAGCAATTTTTTAATTCGGAGGGGGAATTAAAAAAATGCTGCCCCTGGTGATATGTGGTGAGATTCCAGCAGTGTCGTTAATTGTAAACGACACTGCTGGTAGTGCGGCTGGTAGTGTCGTTGCCAATAAATGATATTGACCAGACCATGTTCCAGGAAACTGCAATGCATGATGTATAATTTGCAACACAACAATATCACGCCTACATTCCCTGAAGGATTAGGCCATACTAGGGCCTATGGCCATGGCTTGGGCCAGGGCCGGACTGGGACTAGAGGAGTGGGCACGGCGGAGACACGGGACGTTGTCCTTCCGTTTAGTGCAGGTTTTGTCGGCGCATGGCTGTTTTGGCAATTACTTGCATACAGTGGCAAGACGGGAGGCGACTCCCGTGTGTAACCAGTGCGGCTGCAGCCAAGACACGACTCTGCACACTCTTGAGCAGTGCCCTGCCTGGGAAGCGCAGCGCTGTGTTCTGGTGGCAGAAATTGGGGAAGATCTGTCGCTGCGGTCGTTGTTAGGGGTATGTTCGGCAGTGAAACGGTATGGGAGGCGGTTGCGTCTTTTTGCGAGGAAGAGAATCTTGCAGAAGGAAGCGGCGGAGCGGGTCAGGGAGGAAAACTCTCTCGCTGACCGGATTCGCCGCAGGACAGGACGGCGCAGGCGGCCAAATGCCAACTTGATGCCGCCATAAGAGGGGCCTGCAGACGATAGATCGGGGACTATCGTCCACGCTGTAAGGTCCCTGGAGTTATGGTGATGTCCCAGTGCACCCGGATATCGCTGAAAGAAGAGGGAACCTAGAGGCGGGCATAGCAGAGGGAGCACAGAAGTGGGCCACGATAGATGGGTCGCGAATGTCATGCGTAGCAGTTCTACCGACCCATCCATCAAGGCGAAAGTAGGTGCACAGGCGAAGTTTTTAGTGGGTGCAAGTCCCACATAACCACGTCGTATCCGCGGATAACGTGGTATGCGTTAGGCATTTTCTACGCTCGAAAAAAAAAATAATAAATAGGCCCAGACTGAGACCCAAAACCGGCCCGGGCATTAAACAGGCGATCGGCCCTCTACTGTCAACAGTGAGGAAAACTACTCAATTAGTGTCGGATTAAGAAAGCGCGGGGCCTGTCAGCCTGTGGCGAATTTAACTAACGGGTGATCGAAACCTAAAAACTTTTGTAGCTGATGAATAATTTTTTGTTAAATCATATTTTGAGATGTTTTGCTTTTGTGCTAACGGACTGTATTTATATTGGGCGACGCGTCAGACCAGGGTCCAGGTGGCCCCTGGATAAGACTCTAGATTAGTCTAGATCAGTTATACTAAACCTGCGGCCCGAGGGCCGAATGTGGCCCGTCAAGCTATTCCGTGTGGCCCTGCAGCCTAGCACATTATTGATGCAATATAGGGTGGCAGAACATTGACGTCCAGAAATAAAATTTAGGTTCCCCGTCTCGTGGGGTACCTATCCAAATCACTCCCATGTATGTTCTGCGACTTTTCATAGTTTTCGAGCTTTGATTTTTTTCTGAAATTTTAAGAATTATCGCTTTGACAAATTTTAAAAAATATCTAAATATAAAAGTAGAAGACTTTGTCGAGATATCTTTTTTGCAACTGAGGGCCTAGCACGAATATTTTTGACGTATAGTAACGTAACGTAAAATTTTACCTACAACACTCGTTTCGCACATAATATTAATTTGAATTAGATGCTATATTCATATTTCTGAATTATTTATTATGGGGCTCGTGGCTAGATAATAACATCCGCATGGATCGATCTTCAAGGTTAAGCCACGCTTGCCGAGGTTGGTCTGTAGATGGGTGACCATCTTAACATAGCGAGTTTCCTCCGTGGCTCGGAAAGCACGTTAAGCCGTTGTAGTCTAGTCAACAAGTGCCTTTTAGGTAAAAATTTTTGCGCCTTCTTCTAAAATTATGATTGAGGTGTCATTCGATTCGAAATGGCATGTAGATAGTTTTTGAGAAAATGCTAAGCCCGCTCGCAAAAATTGCAATAGTTATAAACAATTAAGTGAAAAAAAGGGGGTTTGGTTTTTCGTTAATATCTCAAAAACTTTTTGAGAATATTTAAATTTGACTCGTGATTTAAAAAGTCTCGACTCCCGAAATTGTCGGACTAATGTTTATAATTTTCCCAGAGGGTTGAAAATACGCTCGAAAACGGGTACTCCGGCTTGCGCAAGCCACGCCCTCATCGGACCTTTAATGAATCTAAAAATAAATATTATTTAAACTTATTAAATATGAAAATTAAAAATTGAAAAAATTCAGGCGCCTGCAGGATAGATCAATGAACAATAATCCGTGATCAAAAATTTTTTATCGTGATTTTTCAATAAGTTATCCATTAAGTAATTAACAATTTTTTGTAGCATGAACATTAACATTGCAAGTGCGATAATTGTTAATCTGAGATTTTTTCCTTTCGTGGAGCTATTTTTCAAAGGTCTTAGAATTATATTAGGTTAATTTTATTATTAGGTTTTGAATTTTTCCAACGGGAATCTTCCCGTTGGAAAAATTCAAAAATTGTTAATTTTCGTTTTGTTATTAACAATTTACGGAGGGAAAAAATTATAAAGCTTAATTAAGAGCATTCACTCCCCTTACGCGTTATTTCGCTCAAAAACCATGATTTTCAAACCCGTTTATACGCATTAATGACACAGACACAGACTTGTGATTTACTAATATCATTAGGAAATATTCTTGTCTAAATAGTTAGACAGGATTTTATTTAAATTAAATGCACGTTTGTAAACAATATTCAGATAATATGTAAACAGAGATTTGCCGATTTTACGCACAGAGTCAATTTCGAAGCTCGAAAACGTCTTAAATTCTAGCATAATTAATAAACAAAAAATATAAGCCTATATCTACGATCCTCAACAAAATAGTTATAGAAAAAGATTCATTGATTTAGTTCATTAACTTAGTAAACTAAAATCAAAACGATGTCAAATTATTAAGAAATTATGGGCACATAAAATGATCATTTGCACTGATTTAACTTCCTTTTAGAAATAAAATAATAATTTATTCTGATAGTAGAACATTTTCTTTAAACTATACTATTTAAAATTTGAATTTAAATAGCTTCATCATTTTTTAATAAATATTTTAAAAATAGTATAAATATCGGCGCGCGAGCGTTGACAAATTCACGGTTCAGTAGTTGACAACCCTCTAGGGTTGAAACTGCGAGTGGCCATCGACAAAAAAAAAAAAAAGTTGACAAATTCAGTCGCCTGCGAGGCCTTCTAGAGAGAGGACACGTCGCTCTGCGCTCGCTCGACCTTGAGTGTGCATACGACGAGAAATCGCGATTATTGTGCGGCCATTCCAATTTTGATACTTTGGTAAGTATATTTTTTTTTATTAATTTTGTTGAGTGACAAAATATTAAGTGTAACAGGAAATTATGTTTTAGCCACAATGGGAAATAAAACCAAGCAATTTAAAGGAAAAAGAAGTAAAAGAAAAATGCCAGAAACTTGTTCTAAGGCTCGTGCTCCTAAAAGGTATTTATACTATACTAATAATGAGCACTTTATGTACTTTAGTTTTCTTTCTTCTATTAAACTTTGCTATGGGTTTTGCATGTTTAAGAACAGTGTATAGGCATGAATATTGAATATAACATTTAAAAATAAGTTACTTATATTAACAATTTCTAAAACACTGCCTGTTCATTTTATTTACTGACTTATAAATCTGTATGCTTGCTTTCAAATAACAAGGTTTGTGTGCTTACTGGTGTATGGTGTAACTTCCAGGCAATGTACAGAAAACTCAAATGATGAGTTGTGGACGGAAAGCTTTGAGGCTGAAATTCCGCAAGAAGCGAGCAAAGTTTTTGAAGGTCGAAGAATTATCGATTTCCAATATTTTTTGGATCAAATCAAAACACTGTCTAACCATAATAAAGCAATGGGATGTACTATTGATAATTTACAGCCGTTAAAAGAACACAAAAACGGTTTGGAGTCAACATTTTTGCTGAAATGTAATATGTGTAACCTGGAGTTAAAACTATCAACATCAAATAATTGTACAACTAATATGGATGTAAATCGAGACTCGGTCACCGGAGCTATAATGACAGGGATAGGAAATTCAAACCTAAATGAAATTTTGGCATCTATTGATCTGCCAATACTTTCACAAAACCTTTACACAAAATGTCATAATGAAGTAGCAACATGGTGGAAATCAGCAGCAGAAGACAGTATGCAAGAGGCTGCTAAGGAAGAAACTGCTGAAGCTATTAAGTGCGGCGACATGAAAGATGGAATTCCCATCCTCACTGTCATAGCTGACTGCTGTTGGTCCAAAAGATCATATAAAACTAATTATTCTGCTTCGTCAGGCGTTGCTGCTATACTACATGTATGTAAAAAATAAATACTGCGTAATATGTGCCCGAGCAGCAGTCAAAAGTGAACCACCTGCTAACCATGAATGTTTTAAAAACCATATCGGATCTTCGTCAAGTATGGAGCAATCCGTTATTGTCGAGGGTTTTAAGACTTCTGTTGCTAGGCAAAACGTCATATACGGCACACTGATAGCAGATGGTGACGCAAGTACATTAAAAAAAATCCTAGAATGTAGACCTTATTCAAATTTTCAAGTACAAAAGATCGAATGTACAAATCATCTACTGCGGAATTACTGTGGAAAAATACTAAATGTTAGCAAAGACACATCCATCCCTTTTACTGAAAGAAGATTGCTAACAGCAGACCGCCAAAAAAGACTTCGCACTGCCGTAAAATATGCAATAAGATTTCGAAAAGCACAGAATTTGACTCTTTCTGAACAAATTATAAATTTAAAAAAAGATATTTTGAACAGTCCAATGCATATTTCTGGCAACCACAATGCTTGTGAAAATTATTACTGTGTAGAAGCCAGAAAAGCTGAAGAGAATGTGGTTCCAAAAGTTAGGACTTTATTAAAAAAAATATTAGGACATACGGCCCAGTTAGCTTTTCATTCGAAAAGTTTACTCTACAATGTTACTAACAACAGAGCTGAGCAATTTAACAGCATTGTGGCTAAATTAGTCGGTGGCAAGCGCATAAATTTTTCACTAAAAAATTCTTATGCAGCTCGATGTCATGCCGCAGTTGTCTCTTTTAATTCCGCAAGACCACAGTACACACTTTACAAATCCAAATTCCTCAGGAGTCCAGGTAGTTTTTTTTTATGCGGTACGTTATTTCATACAATCAAAATCAATCGCAAGGAAAAAAGTTTAACTAACCTTTTAGATTTATGCATCGTATGTATGTACGTTTACATATAATGCATAGGTCTTTGTAAAAGTTCTGAATTATTTTAATGTTATTGGACATACGCAATGTAATGCATACAAAGTCTCAATAAAAATGATACAATCATTAGTTCAGGTCTCGGTACAGGACTTAAAAGATTGTATAAAATGACGCTCTTACTATAAATATTGTATTTGAATGATCAACGCTTTTTGGCAGGAACTTCATTGAAACGAATTGAAACAGCTCGTTTAAAAAGAAAAGCAAAAGAAAAATCTGGCCCTCGTCCTAAGAGGAGACTAAATTTTGAACACGAAAAAAAGGATTACGGTGAAGAATGTCAAAGACCAGACATGCTTGAGGATGATTATGAAGTTGCAAAAAATATGTTCCTGCAAAATCTTCAGGAGCAGGTAACCTTTTTTTATTTAACTGAACACAGTGGACACATTTGCATTTGCAAAACAAAATAATAATCAAATACTTTGTGTTTAAGGTCAACAATAGAGAAGAAGTTGAAAGAGACACAATTCTGCAGGCAGAAAGCGCACTTTGGCTTGAATTGCGAAGATGTCTCGTAACAGCATCAACTTTTGGAAAAGTGTGCTAAAGCTATTTTTCAAAGGTCTTAGAATAGATTCCCGTTGGAAAAATTCAAAAATTGTTAATTTTCGTTTTGTTATTAACAATTTACTGAGAGAATAAATTATAAAGCTTAATTAAACATTGAAAAAAAAAATTTTTTTGTAATATTATTATTGATCCATTTTCTTATGATCAGAAGCTACTTAAAAATGATTTTTAATCATTTTTATCTCCTATTGTTTCAAAAATTGTTATAAACAAATGCGTTGTTTATGAGATATTTTAATTTTTTTTTGATAACATAATCTTTGATGATAGTTATGATTAAAAAAAAAAAATTTATTGCTTAAAAACGCATTTGTTAAATAACAATTTTTTTTACCACTTATTATGAAAATTAAGGAACCATTTTTTTTAAATCATTATTTATCTTGATCTTTGATATAAAACAAAATCGATTAAAATTTAAATTTTCACTGTTTATTTTATAATCATTTTGTTATACACAAATTAATTATTTCTTTGTATTTTTTTTCTGTTCTACTTAAAAAAAAAACAACCATGTATTATTTTTTGATAAAAAAAAATATATTTTTTATTACACTTTAATTTCGTCACTCTGACCTGGTTTTTATGTTTAATTTTATTATAAATTTTTAACTAATGAAGATACAAAGAAAACCTTTAAGACTTATTATTCTTTATTAATTAAACAATAAATTAAGCCCAAATTTGAAGCTCTGACTTAATTATTTATTTAATTTATATCATTTATTGAAAAAAAAAAATCCTTGAGAAAATGTTTTTTTCTACTTTTATGTCTAAATATCTTATAAACTAATATTTTCACAAGAAAATAACGTTAGTTATGGTATTCTCAATGCAATAACTTTTCAACGATGCGTAATGTTCGAATGACGACTTGAGACAAAATTTGTGAACATCTACAAACTGTAAAGATATTCTCGTGGTCAAGTACATGAACGATCACTTAGACCCTTCGAAAATATTAAACAAAGCAAATTAGATTTTCATGGAACCATCCCTTCAGTAACCATTAGTAATTAGTCGTAAGCATGCGGGTCAATTGTAGATTAATGACATCTTAAGAAGATCAGGATGAATGTGCATAAAATATTCAAATCTTTGATAAATAGCTGCAACTAAACATTAAGGATTCTATTATTACAGTTTACTTTTCAAAAAACCCATTAGGTCATTAAAAACTTATTGGCATAATCTAGAAGAAACGACAAAATTAAAATCAATAATAATTAGTTATTTTCGGAAAAATAAATTGAAACTAAAACTCATAAGCTGAAATTGTACATAAATATACATTAAATAAAAAGTTACATAAGTAAATAAGTTGTAAGTTGATAATTATATTAGTTTATAAGATATTTAGACATAAAAGTAGAAAAAAACATTTTCTCAAGGATTTTTTTTTTCAACAAATAATATAAATTAAATAATTAAGTCAGAGCTTCAAATTTGGGCTTAATTTATTGTTTAATTAATAAAGAATAAATAAGTCTTAATTTTTTTCTTTGTATCTTCATTAGTGAAAAAGTTATAATAAAATTAAACATAAAAAACCAGGTCAGAGTGGCGAAATTAAAGTTAACGGAAAATTGAAAGTTCAATAAAAAAAAAAATTTTTTTTTTTTCAAAAATAATACATGGTTGTTTTTGTTTTTTTAAGTAGAAAAAAAAAATACTACGAAATAATAAATTTGTTTATAACAAATTGTTTATTAAATAAAGAATGAAAATTTAAATAATATTCGTTTTTTTATTTTATATCAAAGATCAAGATAAATAATGATTTAAAAAAAATGGTTCCTTAATTTTCATAATAAGTGGTAAAATAAAATTATTTACCAAATGCATTTTTAAGCAATAATTTTTTTTTAAGAAAGATTTTTTTTAAATCATAACTATCATCAAAGATAATGTTATAAAAAAGAAATTAAATTTATCTCATAAACAACGCATTTGTTTATAACAATTTTTTAAACAATAGGAGATAAAAATTATTAAAAATCATTTTTAAGTAGCTTCTGATCATAAGAAAATGGATCAATAATAATATTACAAAAAAAATATTTTTTTCGATGTTTAATTAAGCTTTATAATTTATTCTCTCAGTAAATTGTTAATAACAAAACGAAAATTAACAATTTTTGAATTTTTCCAACGGGAATCTATTCTAAGACCTTTGAAAAATAGCTCCATTTCGTGGAGCTATTTTTTGGAAAAAAATCTCAGATTAATAGTTTAACAATTATCGCACTTGCAATGTTAATGTTCATGCTACAAAAAATTGTTAATTAATTAATGGATAACTTATTGAAAAATCGCGATAAAAATTTTTTGATCACGGATTATTGTTCATTGATCTATCCTGCAGGCGCCTGAATTTTTTCAATTTTTAATTTTCATATTTAATAAGTTTAAATAATATTTATTCATTAAAGATCCGATGGGGGCGTGGCTTGCGCAAGCCGGAGCACCCATTTTCGAGCGTATTTTCATCCCTCTGGGAAAATTATAAACATTAGTCCGACAATTTCGAGAGTCGAGACTTTTTTTAGGAAATTTCGTCCTCTTTTTGAATCTTTTTTCGAATTTAAATATTCTCAAATAGTTTTTGAGATATTAACGAAAAACCAAACCCCTTTTTTTTCACTTAATTGTTTATAACTATTGCATTTTTTGCGAGCGGGCTTAGCATTTTCTTAAAAATTATCTACATGCCATTCCGAATCGAATGACACCTCAATCATAATTTTCGAAGAACGCGCAAAAATTTTGACCTAAAAGGCACTTGTTGACTAGACTATTGGTCCCGGCTGTAATTTGTAGATCTTTGGCAGTTGTTACGGCTAGTCAGAAGCCAGTTAATCTGACTCCAGTCTTGCCATGAAGTACCGTATTACCCAGTTACTGGGTTGTGGGGGTCTGGTAGGCAGCCGCTCCCCGTAAAATACTGATATTCAGCTAAATCCGGTTTGACTGGAAGCCGACGCAGAGGCAGATGATGATGATGATGATTAATATTTCTGAATTATATACATTGTATATGTCGGCATTCGACAACATCGGCGATCATACATCGCCAATGTTGTCGAATTCACACAAGTAGAACAGTAGGTAAATGCACAGGAAAAAGTTTTATGAAATAATAATATAATAATATATAATATTCCACACAACTATCACACAACGCCATCTAGTCCCAAGCTAAGCAGAGCTTGTGTTATGGGTACTAGACAACTGATAAACATACTATATATTTCTAAATACATACATATTATAGATAAACTACACCCAGACACAGAACAAATGATCATGCTCTTCACACAAACATTTGTCCTGGGTGGGAATCGAACCCACAACCTCTGGCATAGCAGTCAGGGTCACTAACCACTAGACCAACAGGTCAGTCAAAAAAAGCAATACTTTACTTGAGTCCAGGTGTTTATTTCACGAGCAGAAAAAGAACTAAGAATGATCTTAAATTCGCATTACATTGGTTTTTATACACCGAAAATGACAAGCATGAAGTTGGCAGTGGTTGGTTCCTTCATATGTTTTAATTTGGTGTACAATAAAGTAAATATAAATAATGAGGAAGGTAACATAACAAATCTATAACTCAGACAATAGATAAACAATAAAAAAAAATAAGTAGAACGGAAATTGTCAAGTAAATTCTTATTTAAATAAAACTGGATAAAAAGAAGCTACCTATCAAATTAAAGCCTTATTAAAATACAACAGAAAATTACAATATTTCTTTAAAGAATTAGAAAGGAAATTGTCAATTTAAATTTATATCAGTTCAACAGGATATTGCAATATTTTAAATAAATAAAAAGGAAGTTATCAAGTAAAATACTTATGGAAACCAAACAGGATGTAACTATATTTTTTAAATTAGACGGAAACACCAACTTTATTCCAATTCAACATGGAAGTCAAATTAAATACAAGATAATCATTAAAACAACCAAAACCATACCAGATAATGGTTTGGCGCCCGCCCGTATACAGAGTTGATACGACAGAGGGGCATTAAATTAAACTACGTATACTATACGTGTTCAGTATTAATTCGATACGGTACAAAAACAAAAAGCGCCATAAATGAGAAAATATTTTTTTCAAACAAACTAAAGGCTTGTGTTTAAACACCGCCCAAAAAAGTACCTATTTTACTACCAAAAAAGTTCTAAACGGTTACCAAAACAGATAGATGGTCACCAAATAATATTCAATTAATAGATCACTGTCCGTCGCTAAGCACTTTAATTTGTGAAATGCTAAAATAATCCTATTTTTAACTCATCAATTGTATTTACCTCTGAGGCATACACTTCACCCTTAATGTAACCCCACAAAAAGAAATCCATGGGAGTGAGGTCCGGAGATACTAATACTAAATAATAATAATCCCAAGTTACGTGTCCTCTCACAATAACAAAATAAAATCACAATTGTTTGCGCGCGAATTCCACAAACCGTACGTTCCGAAACGACAACGTCGGCGCACTGAATAGAGGCCCCACTTACCGATCGCAAAAAAACAAGGATGCAACAAACCGACCTATTTCTGTTTCTTTCAAATGTGTCGCTTTCGTAGTGAAAGTGCAAGTGTGTGTGTATTCATTGCTTCCTTGTTTGCATTGCCAATTTTTAGTGAATGTCCTTCGACATGCGTCAGAGCGGCAACAACGCATCGTAGATTCATCGTTGTAAGGGGCATGACCTATGCTTAGACGATAATCAGCTGTTAGAAAAGATACATCGTGTTCAAACCGTGCAAAAACTTTAAAAATCATTTGCGACTAAACTACTGCTCCTAATTAATTTATTTTTGGTACAGAGCTTGAAAATGGTACCTAGTATAGGCAGTTTAAAGGAAAGCCCCTCTGTCGTATCAACGTTGTATACGTCCCATAAAATTAAACTAAAATATTATGGGGTTATAGTTTTTCACATACAAAATTCACTTACGTATTACAGTTTGCGTCAGCGGGTTCCCTACGTGTATTCGAAAGTTGGAGGAGGCAAACTTGCGTGACGGGAACTGTACGTATACGTCAAAATATTCGTGCTAGGCCCTCTGAATCATCATGAGTTGTACTGACCATTAACGCTGAAACGATGTTGAGACGTTGAAGCTCTCACTTCATGTAGATTTTCAATCGCCCACGCCCATTGTGACGTGTGGTGATTTTCAATTACCACACGTCACAAATCACTATCGTAAACAGGCCAAAAACTTACTTTTAATCAGATGCTATTTTTAAGAATTTTCCAGCTTGCTGTCTTTGGAGGCCGATTCCAGCCAAAGTAGCCCTATAAAAGTACAAAATTTTTAATGATTATGAAAGCTGAAAGGCTCATTTTCGAGACCTACATAGGAACTATAATGTTATCTGTTTAGATTTTTAATTTAAATTTGAAAATTTTAGTCATAATTTACAGAATGTAAATTTATCACTTGACCAACGTTTTCTTAACTTTCAACACAGTTACGAAGCTGATAATTTTATGCATAAAAGTACTACAGTCATGTTCATGATGATTCTGTTTAAAAAGAAATCTTGACAAACTCTTCTACTTTTATTTTTAGATTTTTTTAAATTGGTCATGTCGATAATTCTCAAAAATTCAGAAAAAAAATCATAGTCAATATTCTGGCCACCTTGAATTTAGTCTGTTTATCAATGTGTACCTACGTATCTCTAATGTATTCATTCACTCCCTGACAATGTGCTGAGAATATTTCTCACCCACTATTAACGTAGGTAAAAAAGTTCGCCTATGCCATATGAAAACGGTCCAGTCACAAATTCAAGATTCCTATTTCTGTAGATACTATTAAAATATATACCTAGATTTATTTACTGTAAGTTGTTGCGGCCCATCATGACAGTAGTGTGTGAGTGCAATGTGGCCCCGAGAAAAAAAAGGTTGATTACGACTGCTCTAGATACACCAATGGTTTATGCATAGATGAACATCTAGTTCACCCACATTTCGCCCGTTAGTTTGCCATCAATCAGGCACAAATCTAGAGTCCAGGATGCTAGTGAGAAATTCCAGCTTGTTAGAAAAACTTACTTTGCACGTAGCGCCTGCGACTACTTAACCAACGAGGCAGGATAAATACGTTTTCTTCATGAAAATTACTGTGTAACCTTAAAATAATATTTAAACTACTTTTGTGTGGGATATATACATATGCATATAAAAGAAATGAATATAACAACAATATAATATATTTAATTCATAAACTTAAAGGTTAAAATATACAATAAAATGTAAAAGTACTACTTAAACTGTAAATCTGAAACCAAGGCCACGTGATCTGAAGGAAATACTACACTCGGCAATGCTGTGTGTAACTTTAATTCCTCAACAGAAGGAAGAGGTACCACCTGCAAAAATATTAACATTGTGTTTATTTAATATAGATATTCTTATTTCAATTGCGCGGCCCCTTCACTGCTTGATACGTGCATAACTAATGAACGCATTTCTAGTAATTGCCAAGGGGTGATCAAATAAAAGCATTTTGCATTGCTGCAGTCTTCGGATTCGTCTTGTCAGTGACGCTGGCACGAGCACGACAGTGATTTAGGTACCTAGACTTTTTTGACAAACACACATTCACATTGCATTCACGACACAAACACATATAGGTACACCTCCGTATTCAGAGTAAGAAGAGGCTACATATTTTCTTTTGTCTCTATGTTTTTTTAGTTCTTTGTATTTACTTTACTTTATTATCTTTTAACAAATAACTGTTTTTAACCCGATGTATCGCTAGAGCTGTTTGCATTTCTAAGTTGATGTAATTAATAGACTGACCCCTGGTATCCATAACAAAAGATTAAACTATTACCTCTGGCCCCCACGGGGCGTCCATTAATCACGTGATGTATTTTTAGCAATTTTTTTAATCCCCCTCCCCCCCTTTTGAGCCACACGTGATTACTAGACGACCCCAAGCTAAGAAGCCTTGGTGCCAGAGGTCGATAACCTGTGTTACATGCAATTTTTAACAAATATGTTTTTTTCCTCGAGCTTAAACAAATACAAAAAAAATAAAAATTGTTAATGTGGAAATAAAAGTTTTTGTTATTATTATTATTTTGTGCTTCTGGGCGGAGCTTGACTGGCTAACTTAGCCCGGACACTTACGCAAAACGGACCGAATGAGAGTCTAAGTGCGAGTCCCTAATCTACCTAGAAAAGATTTTTTTTGTCTATATTAGTAACCGATAGTTACTTATTATATCTACGAAGTTTCACGAGATAACAGTTAATGAGGTTAGGTAATTTTATGTATATTTATCTGATGTCAAGGCAATATATAAAGAACGACAGTAGACCTTTCAAAATAAAAGAGTTATGATTACTTTACCTGTTCTACTTGTAAGTTAGTCTTGTCATAAAATATGTAATCCAGACAATCTGCAAACTCAGCTGTGTAATTTGTATAAGGAGGCGTCCCACATGCACTTGCTAAAGAAATATTTTGCTCCAAACTTAAATCATAAACAGCTTCTTCTTTATCTAAAATAATAAAAAAATAATAATCCAATGGTTTCCCTTTTTAAAAGTTTACAGAATAAAAATAGTTTTTGTCTGTGAACGTGAATCCACGAGCAATGAAGCAACTGTTTGATTCAACTGTCTTGAATTCTGCAGCAAAACTAATCAGTAAGTACGTACGTACTTAGTCACACGGCTAGGACAAATTTTGTTTGGAGTATGTTTTACTTGAAATACCCTAGGTATCTTAACCACCAACACTACCGGAATTTTCAATGCACGGAACGGCGACGAATTTAAAATCGAAAACGAAGTTTCTACTCTACTACATGGGCATAACCTGAAATGTCGTAAGCGCTTGTGCACATACTTTAGCAAAGCATTATTCCTGCACTGGCGCACTGCACAACTGTCAAACTGCACCACACCACCACTGCACTGCACCATGAATTAGCAACAAGTTTTTATTCATCTATTATTACTTACTAGATTGCCAGTCCGGCAAAGAGCTTGGTGATTCTCCAGTTGTGAACAACTGATATATGCCACATGATGGGACACTGTTGAAGTCACCACAAAGTATGACACTTATTCTTTTATGTGGGTACTGAAATGAAAATATTTCATGTTTTGATTATATCAGTTTAAAAATGGAATGCAAAAAACACCAAGAGCTTTTAGATATTAATGACCTGAAACTATGTAATACTTTCTATTACATGCAGAAGAATAATCATAAGGTATAAAATATTTAGTCATTCATCCTACCTTAGATCTCAAATTCTTCTGGATATCCATTAACCAGTATATGACAATACCTCCTTGTAACAGTCTTATATGGTCAGCATCAGGGTGGAAATACAAGTGTGTGTTTGCAACTATGAGGACCTCATCAGGATTTTCAACTGACTGTAGGAATGTTGCGCTTGATACTGTAGATCTATCTAACAATCGCTCTGTCAGAGGCTTATTATTTTTTATTTTAGCCCAAATTGATTTAAGACATTCTTTTGTTTGAACAGCTTCAGCCAATACTATGCTTTCATCTGCTAAAAATCTGAAAGGTAAAATTATTTTTTACATTAAGGCGCCAACCACACTGCACGCGGTCTAGCGTTCCGCGTCCACACACGCGCACTCTGCGAGCGGTCTAAAAATCTGGAGTTCAGTAATCTTAAGCAGTGATAACACGTCACACACTCTTTTTACTGAAACCCAAATGACACTCAACCAAATGTCTCGCAAAGGGTACGTATTTGAATATCGAAGATTAAAATACCTTCGGTTAAAATATCAATTATGTTCAAAGCATCGAAAATGGAAATATCGAACGACCATAACACCGAAAATTAAAATAACTAAAGTTTATACTGTCAAATGGTTAAATTAACCTATGTCTAATATATCTAAAACCTAAAAATCTACAAAAGTTACATCGAAAGATCTAAATATCGAAATACAGATTATCGAATGTCCTAAACATCGAAGTACAGAGTATCGAACATCCTAAATTTCGATGGGTACCTACATATTTGAATATCGGAAATAAAATACCTACGTGTAAAAAGGGGTTAATTTTCAACATTTAAGGTGAATGCTCCAGAGTGGCCCGCGAAATTCAAATATTTTTATGTTTTTTGCAATTTGCCGGTCAGTGTGAATTATATCATCATCTGCCTAGCCTTTTCCCAACTATATTGGGGTCGCCTTCCAGTCAAACCGGATTTAGTTGAATACTAGTATTTTAGATTCGATTCGCGGCCGTAACACGTATTTATCTTAAGAATGATAACCGATAGCGAGCGAGATGCCACTACACCCGCGCGCTTGCGCTAATCCGCGCATGCGCGAGCTACCCGCGCATGCGCGGTGGTATGTTTGTTGTCAAATTGACATTCTGCGCAGCTGATTGCGGCGTACTTTCCAGAGGCAAGCTTGCGTGATTGGAACTGTAATTGAAACTTGGCAGGACATTGTAGACCCTTACAAGGTACAAATGAACGACATAAGTTAGGCTCTAGAATCCCTATTTTAAGTACTAGGACCTAATAACCTTATTTTACTTTTACGGATATTATGTCTTCTGAACGATATGCTTTTTTCAAATTCTGTTTTCGCAAACATTACAACCAAATTCATAGCAACGTGTGTAAAAAAAATCATATCTGCACTAAACCGTTTTATATGATTTTCATCAAACAGCCAAACGTCAGCGCAGTGTAAACTTGAATATCTCCGCAGTTTCATGACACACAAATTTCATTTTAACATACACATTTACACACAAATACACACTAATTATTGTATCCACACTGTTGTGTCCGTTGTCACCGACGACGATGGGTAGTGTTACACGCATGCAACACTAGATGGCGGTAGTAGTCTGTTACAAACATGTTCATTCTTTCAGTATTTTATTTATTGTTTGTCTTGTGATGGAACAAATTAATCTGATTCTCAAAGATTGGACATTTTGGGATTTGGACATTTTGACACCGTTGGACATTTTGAGAATTAGAAATTTTGATCCTGAAC
Organism: Lacanobia oleracea; assembly: GCA_950371165.1. Lineage (NCBI taxonomy): Eukaryota > Metazoa > Arthropoda > Insecta > Lepidoptera > Noctuidae > Lacanobia > Lacanobia oleracea. The sequence goes on along the minus strand of OX493393.1, from coordinate 14,818,866 downwards.
GTTCTTGCGTTCGTTGAGACCTGAGGTGAGCACAACATACAAACAATTTGTGCGATATTTTAACTTGTAGATTTTTTTAACAGGAATATATAAAAAAAAAATGTATTAAGACTAATGACTTTTTCATTATAACCATTCAATAGGGCTTAATGAACTTAGAGGGCTATATTGATGATGAAAATGGTTATCATTCTTAAGATAAATACGTGTTACGGCCGCGAATCGAATCTAAAATACTAGTATTCAACTAAATCCGGTTTGACTGGAAGGCGACCCCAATATAGTTGGGAAAAGGCTAGGCACCGCGCATGCGCGGGTAGCTCGCGCATGCGCGGATTAGCGCAAGCGCGCGGGTGTAGTGGCATCTCACTCGAACGTATACGTTCGATGCATAAGCGTGTCCCGCTTGCTCAATGCAATACGACTGTGGATGCGAAAAGTGTTACACGTAGTTATTGTTTTTAATAATTTATTATGGTTATTTCTTACAGTTTGATTTGTGTTCTTGTGGTGTATGTGTTTGTTGTGTTACTTTTTGATATTTTATTGTTACTGGTAGTCTTTGTTACTTGTTTATAGTATAATACGTATAAACAAAAAAATATTTTAAGAACGTAACACTTTTTTACGCGATTGCATCTGCGCGGACTTCACTCGAAGCTAACTTCCGAGAGGCAAGCCACGCTGACGCGACCTGTACTTACGTGCTCTTTGTAATTAAAGAGCAATGGCATAATTTAATAGGAAAGACCCACCATGTTTTATGACATCCGATTGTAGGACTATTTAAGGGAAAAGCAAAATAAAACATATTCCAACATTTAGTGTATTAATGCAACTATTCACTTATTAAATTTCAGCTCAATACACTGAATAATTAAAGAGATATCAATAAAAATACCAGAACCACCAGAAAACATGTATAATCCGACCAAGTTTGAACGCAGCATTGTAGTTCGTTACTATAGGTTCGGTTACTAAAAGGTCTTGAATAGTAGAATGGCAGACGTGACTTCAATGATGTGAAACTACCGCTAGAACTCGGCCCGAGATTGTGACGTTAATACAAAACACGTTTAAACGTGTCCATCTACACCAGCGCCGTGACGTCGTCGTCGCACCGCAATAGCTTTTACAAAATACAAAAATATTTATTTGATCTCAAAACATTGTGAGCATACATGAATTTGATTGAAATTATCTATTGATTATTTATATCAAAAATATATTAGGTACAATCAATAAAAAAGGCCAAGAAATCGTTCAGGGTCAAACTCAAAATGTCCAATCCTCAAAATTTCAAATTCTTCAGAATCTGGTAAATTTGTTCCACTAAGACAAGCAATAAATAAAGAAATTGACTTTGTCAAAAAACCCGACCGCTAAAAACAATTAGAAAGTGCGAAGCAAGTCGCTTTCCAAGCAGTCTGATGCATTCACAGATATAGATAGACATAGATAACGCAAGTATCACGATCTGTATGAAAACCAAGCGTGCCATTTTTTGACTACCTAATATGACGTCACAAGCACTATTTAGAAGGAAACGTTTACTTTATTATTTCTCCTCGCATTTGTACAGTTTTTACAATTCATAACAGCACAATTAACCATTTTTATATTTTAAACTGACGTCCAACTAGCGCTGTATACCGATGCAGACTGTGACCACTTACGATTTTTGTACGTAAGCTAGGCACGCGAAGTAGTTGCTCTTGCGTTATCTGTCTATCTATATCTGTGGTGGCATCAGATGATTGAACTGTACTGTCATTGTACTCATCATTATGGACAACTTTTACTATGGGACCAATCCCGAAATCGCGAAAATGTATGCGGAGTCGATTTTTTTTCGCGATTTCATGTTGGTCCCATAGTGAAAATGGTTCATAATTATGTGTTCAATGACCCCTTAAGGTGAATGCTCCAGGGTAGCCCGCGAAATTTAAATATTTTTATGTTTTTTGCAATTTGCCGGTCAGTGTGAAGCTGTATGTGGACCAAATGCGATCCGCGACCGTAACGCGTATTTATCTAAAGAATTATAACCATTTTAATCATCAATATAGCCCTCTAAGTTCATGTAGTTCGAAAGAATGAATATTTCAGAAATAATTACGCAGACGAAGTTACGCAGTTCAACTAGTTATTAAATAAAACCACGCAAAGATAGATAATATAGATAATTAGTAGAAGTCACGTCTGCCATTCTATTTTTTTCGTTAGTCCGACGTTTCATTTGGTAGAAAAACTTTTTGCCGAAGTTATACTTTGCCGAAATAACATTTGTTCGAAGTATTATGTTTCCGAACATTATTATACCACTTTTTTAATTTAAGTGGTGTAATAGTGGTGTGGTAGTGGTGGTGGTGGTGGTGATGGTTAACAAAAGTGGTTTTAAATCAAACAAGGATACTTGATTCAAGCATGCAGCATGCAAGCAATAATGCAGCGTGCAAACAAACATGCAAGCAGGCATGCAACATGCAGCAAGCATTATTTCTGTCACGGCTCCGGCGCTGCGGGGTTTGGGCGGCCCCACGCGATCTTATCGTCGCATATGGTTTTAACGCTCACCACCGCAGCGTCGGCTTGCTGGCCGGCCAAGCCGCCCAGCCTCAGCCGCGGCGGAGAAGAGTACACTACTCCTCCTATGAACTGACTAGCATCTTCATCTTGCATCACCATGCAAAAGTGTAAGACTTATGCAGTTAATATTCAGGTTAAAATAATTTTAAAAGCTTTTATTTGACTCGCAATGTATGTATGTATGTTTGTTCGGGTGAAATCTTGCTACTCAATTATTAAGCAGATATCTTCAACCGATTGAGCTGAAATTTTGTATACCTACATCCAAGCTACATCTTGGATGACAAATTGACAACACACGATAAGCTGTGTGACGTCATTCTAAATCCAATATGGCGGAATAGTTTTTTGTAATGCATTTCTACAATATGGGTATCAAATGAAAGGGCTTGTTGAGACTAACTCGAAAAATCATGTGACGTCATTCTAAATCAAATATGGCGGAACATCCAAGATGGCGGAATAGTTATTTTTTATGCATTTCTACAATATGGGTATCAAATGAAAGGGCTTGTGGAGAGTAACTCGAAATAACTAAAAAGTAAAAAATAAAATAAAAGCAAAAAAAACCTTTCGAGGTTTGATTAATTAAACACTTATAGGTAGTTACGCAAACCTCGCGACAAGCTTATATGATCATTTTTAAAGGAAAATTTTATTTGATTCTTTTTAGAGCATTTAAATAAAGATTTTTTTGCTTTTATTTTTTTGTTCAATTTCATAGGTTATATGCTATCTACTTACTTAAACCTATCTCTTCTGTAAAAACAGGCTAGCCCTTCTGCTACTTGTTTTCCCTTCCTATAGAATAAACCATTTAACCCTTCAGAATCCATACTAGGTGTTAAGCAGTTGCGAAATATTTTACAATCCACTTCTTGAAGGCATATTATATCACTGTTATATCCTGAAATATACAGAAGTATGAATTATTAGACACAATTCCAACCAACAGATCTACATTATATCCCTACTAATATTATAAATGTGAATGTAAGTTAGTTTGTTACGCTTTCACCAGAAAACTACTTAACCGATCATCATGAAGCTTTCTATACATATTTTTGGAGGTATTATTTGAAGTAACATAGGATACTTTTTACTACAAATAAAACAAAAAATACTGCCCAACGAAGTGGGCAAGGGTCAGCTAGTTTGGACATAAAGTTAAGAATAGACTAAAACACCATATCTCAATGTACACAGTGTGTACGTGTGTGCAAGGATATCTGTAATTGTGACACGAAAATTTGTGTTAAATCAGCGGATACAGACACGAGTATGAACAGTAATATATTACCAAAATACATGACCAGTGATACTATGGGAGCGTGCCTAGGTATCAACATCCAGCAAATTGTTATATTTTTGGAATTGTTATATTCTGTAGTTTACAGAGTAAAAACTTTCACGAGTCTAGAAGCAAGAAAACTGAGAAAAATAAAAATAAGTTTTCACTAAATTACTCTAGTTAGGCATAACAGGTTTTCATCTTTTCAGACATTTGCTGGCCCGATTCTCTGACGTGCTCGTAAATGTTGTTCATTATGTTCCTAAAATTATTCGCATAATCAGTTGCACTGCGTGGGGCATCAGGCGGTGATCAAGTCTGCAGGCAGCCGTAATTTTCTACCGAAGTTTTCGAAAGCTGGTGTCACCGATGTGCTTTTGTAAACAGCACTTCGGTATGTCAGCAAAAACGGTTGTATATGCTTGTCCCAATCGCGTTGCTTGTATTTCAGATTTTTTTCCAGGTTTCTCACCAATGTCTGATTGAATCGTTCCACCATTTCATCCGATTGTGGGTGGTAAGAAGTTGTTCTCGTTTTATGAGTACCCATAACTCGGCAAGTTTTCTGGAATATTTATGACTCAAAATTCCTTCCTTGATCACTGTTAATCTCCAAGGGTACTCCAAAACGACAGAAGACTTCATGAACCAGTTTATCTGCAAGTGTTGAAGCATCTTGATTTGGAATGGCGAAGACTTCCGGCCACTTAGTGAAGTATGTAATCTATTACAACCATGAAATACTTGTTACCACTTTAAGTTTTCGGAAACGGTCCCGCAATATCCAGGGCTATCCTTTCCCATGGTGCACCATCATTGTACATTTTCAATGCACCTCTACTCAAGTGGGAGGACCTTTTAAAGCCGCACAACTTGTACATTTGCGACAACAGTTCTCGCCATCGTCACGACTATGGCCCAGTAAAACCGTTCCCGTATCTTCAGTAGAGTCCGTTTAGTTAAACGGACTCTACTGAAGATACTGCCTCCTGCACAACCATCGTGGTACAGCTGTAGAATATCCGGTACTTTAGCTTTAGGTACAACCATTTGCAAATGTCAGCTGTCTCCCCGAGCATTTTGCCATTTACGGCATAGTGCTCCGTCCTGAAACATTAAGCTGTCCCATTGGGCCCAATAGCAAATCCAATAGTTCTCTGGATCCGTGCGGATAGGGGATGTGATTATGGTTAATGGCGATCTGAGGTCGTTAATCGATAATTAGTTTTTACACGACACACTAAGTCAATCTTAAGATTGAAATCAGTTTTTTGTTAGAAAACTGACCCAAGACACTCATCCGTTTTTTTTTTAAGATGGGAAATCATCAAATGACTCCTTCCGCCCTGGGTGTAGCAGAAGGGATTGAAGACGTGGCCCTGGCGGGCCCCGCCTTCTAGCTCTTTGAGGCGCGCGTGGAACACAGCGCGCCGTCGACCCGGGCCTGGTTCTGATCGACTGGACGGCGAGTATTGGATGGCTCGCCATCCGCAGTATCGCGCGGGAGTCGCAAGGCGATTCCCGTTCACCGTAGGGCCGGCGACTCCCCCCGACGCCCGGGGCGTCTTCTTCTTTTGCGGCAACCGGGGCCTGAGGTTTCCCTCTCTTGTCGAATTAACTAGTTCGTTCATTCAACGCTCATCTCTGGTATCCGCCACAAATGTCAGATGCATTGTGAAAGAAATGACACTCCTTTACATGCAGTGATTATTTAATACGGCGGGTCTAAAAAGTCCATTTTAGCAGAATCAGAAAGCAAATCACCTTACCTGCCACTGTCAAAATTTCCCAATCAACATTGAACCTAATTTGTTAGCGAAAAATATGAAAACGAAATTTGACAGATTGTTGTTGTGAAAAAAAAATCATAAAAATTCACCTATTTGTAGATTCGAAAATTCTGTTTTTTTTTTTAATTTTAAGTTTAAATCACTCTCCTGTAAAATTTACTCAATGTCTCTTAGTAAGGATTGCCTTTCAACAAGCGTCAATATGATTCTGCTAAAGTGGTCTTTTTAGATCATAGAAATACACACATGTATCAATAAAAACTTAACTAACCTGTAGGCTTGTCAATCAATAAAATTAATTATAAACAAATATACATAATATTCCTTAGTCATTATTCACTTGATCAAAAATAACTCTCATGTGTTGCGCCAACCCCAAGTAACACGCGACAAGGGCAGGAGTGGATGACTTGTGTTGCACATTCTGTTGTAGTCTAAACTTAGCATTAAGGTAGTGAAATAGGTAGCCTTATTGAAGCAATGTTTCAAAAATGTTTGTTTTTGTAAATTACGCTAGTTATATTTTTGTTTTAAAATATTTGATACACATTAATATATTACTAAAACTTACCAAGTAATTCTTTCAATATGAGTTGTTTTCTATAATCAATGTGTAATGCATATGGGGGACAGTATGGATGCAGAACTGCTCTTGTGTAATCAGAGTCACAGTACAAATCTGCCAAAATGTTGTATGATACACATCTGAAACTGCAAACATACAATAATATTTTTAAAAGTATATGAATGTGAAAAACAGATTTACACATTAAAACAGGTGATATAGAATTAAGTATGTTAAAATAAAATAGTGTTACCTTTTATCTTGCAATTTCTGTTTTGTAAACAAATGTCTAGTTTCAAATGGACAGTTCCCAGGTCCTGCTTCAATCAAATTCTTGGATATAGTCTCAACGGCAGGGCCAACCATACTATCATTTCCTAAAAGAAAAGAGTTTTTGGAGATATAAAATGTTGTCAACTTTTAAAAATGTGAAAAATTTGATGCTGTGTGCTCAAACACAGCATCAAATGTAAATTTCAACATTAATAACTTGCCTGGTATGCACTCAAACTTTAACTTCATTCCTACATCTTGCGTATTGGGAGTATAAATGAATTTGTTGCCAGTTAGTTCCCATTGAACATGTTGCTCACTTACTGTATTCCCCTTTTCATTTAATGATAATCCTTTATACCAATTAAAAGTACACTTATTCTGTTTGGCATATTGAGTTTCGAAATTTTCTGGATGAACTGGAAAACCAGCTAGTATGCTTTGTGGTAAGTTCATACTGAGTACCCATGGAGAATTAAAAACTACTTCATAGAAATTGTCTGACATTTTTAACTTGATAGGGCCCTTCATGGTAAACAGATCATTGCAAGTACAACTTTCATTAATCAAAACATTTTTTGAATCATACAATTGTATGTGAAAGTCTCCAGTATCTTGACTAACTTTGTTCTTTTTATTTCCTTTGTCTATCACTTTCTGAATGTTGGTTTTCATTCGAGTCAGCAAAACTTGCAAACTTTCTGATGGTTTTCGGCTAAAATTAAATTGCCTTACAGAGCCTTTAATATCAAATAAAAATGTGATATCTACTTTTTCTTCTTGCTCTATGTATCTAAAATAGCATTTATTACTGTTCATTATTTTTGTCAGAGAAATAACGGTAGAGTAAAACCTGTTCTTTAAGTTTTGATATCGAAATAGCATAATATATTAACAAAATGTTTAATTTTTGTGATTTAAATGATTGTTTTGTATTGACACAGCAGGAATAAAATACTCGACGTAACCTCAAAAAAATACAAGTTTCAAATCAAACATCAAACTTGACATTGAGTTTCCAACAAAAAGTCAAGAGTTTACTTGACAGACGACAGTTGGAAACTTTTTGTTGGCGGGTTGTTACTTTACCACGGGATGAGTTACTATCCAGTATCCGCTGTTTTATTAAAAGATGGTTGTAAAATAAATTGCAGGAACGTGGGGATTGGCACAAGAAAAGATAGGCTCAGCAGTGGGCGAAGTCGGGCGGATGATGATAATGATGTGAAATAAATGATTTATTTTATTTTTTGGAAAATTTACAGACTAATGGTACGTTTACACGCTTGCCGTGGTTTGGTCAGCGTCCACCAACGTAAGCGTGTGAACGGGGTATTTGGCATGGCTTGCGTGAGCTTGCCTCCGACCCGGACTAGTGTCGGTTTTTGAACACAGATCAAAGGAAATTTGCAGCAAGCCCTTGGGACGCATTTACACGTTGGCACGTGTTTAATTTCGGTCACAAGCTCGCACCGAACGGACGTTTTTAGTTTTATATTGCGATCATCTAATACCTTTAAACGAGCAATTATTGTATATATATAATCTCGGAAATGGCTCCAACAATTTTCATGAAATTTAGTATGCAAGCCATAAATTGATCTAGCCAGTTAGGTTTATTTTTAGGGTTCCGAACAAAAAATGGTCTGTCTGTCCGTAAAAATATAGTTTTTTTTAATAACATCGTGTGACATATCAAATGAAAGGGCTTTCTGTGAGAGTTTTTTTTTTCATAATTTTAAAATAAATGGTTTTGAAGTTATTCAAGAAAATAGACGAAAAATTACCATTCCTCCTCTCAATGAGCTTATAATTCAGGTACTGTACAAATCATCCAGGTACTGAGTAGTAATTGGTCTTACGACGAGATTATGACCTTACTTGAGGCCTCACAACTAACGTCTTCGTCTGTCATACTTTCCTGTCCGGAACACACTGACGCACTCGCAAGCGTGTAAATGGCATCCAAGCGATTGTAAAGTCTTGGAGCTTGTGGACGCTTGCCAAACCATGGTAGGCGTGCAAACGAAGCTTAATATCATAATATTGACAACTAGCTTTTAACCGCGATTTCATACGCGCATATACCGTTTTTCCTGATCCTGTACGAATTTCGGAAAATTCTCTCTTAGTTCTCACCCTAACGAACCTACATGCCAAATTTCAGCTTTTTACGACCAGTAGCTTCGGCGGTGCGTGTTCTGACAATCACTCAGTAACGGAGAAATCCTTTCTTAATACTTCTTACGGCGTATTTTATGTATTATGATTACAATTTTACCGGTTTCATAGAATCTATAATCGATTTTTTTAAAAGATATTTAGTAGGTACTGAATGAGGAGCTCATAGCTAAGTAATAACAGTCACACGGGTCGGTCAACCCGTCATCATCGTCTTCCTGCCTTTATCCCATGTTTTTCTTCCATTCTGTCCTATCAGTTATCGCTCCTTACACAACAAAATCCATCCATCTTTTCCTCGGCCTTCCTCTCCTTCTCCATCCATCCACATAATTATATTTGAGTCACGATCGAGCCGTGTGTATATTAAAATGGTCACCCACCCTCAGACCGACCTCGGCAAGTGTTGCTTAACCTTGAAGATCGAACCGTGTGACTGGTATATTACAAGGCATGCCTAGAATCTCGGACTCTCATCATGATTAAGTCATAAAGGAGAGTAATATATTGGGTAATATATCAGGATTAAGTTTGAATGATCACCCATCCATAGACCAACCTCAGCAAGCGTAGCTTAATCTTGATCGACCTGTGGGATGACTTGTCGTCTAACAATACAGAAAGTAAAATCAATCGTCATCTTGATCCTCATGGGCTGACGTCATATTCTTGCGGAGAATCATGAAACCGCGATTCAGAAAAACGCGTCATCAGTACATCGCCACGTACTGGCGAAGCGTCGGGTCCAGTGCGCCTTCCTTCAGGAGACGCGCTGGAGGGGAAATAAGTCACGTAACATTGGGCAGGGGTACCGGCTAGTGTACGCCGGATCACCAGCGGGCAGGGGTGGAGTAGCCGTGGTGCTGTCTAAGGACCTTCAGGATGGACTCCTGGAAGTAGTCCGATGCAGCGACCGGTTGATGCGTGTTAGGGTGCTGATCGAAGGGTCGCTAACAAACCTAATCAGCGCCTATGCTCCTCAAACTGGTTGCTGTGAGTCTGAAAAGGAGGCCTTCTGGGATGAGTTCGAGGACGTATTACGCGCTATTCCGAATTCCGAAGGTGTTTTGGTTGGGGGGGATCTCAACGGTCACGTAGGTCAGTTTGCTGGAGAGTACGGACGTGTTCACGGTGGTTTTGGTTATGGCCATCTAAATGCAGAGGGAGTCAGTATACTCAACACCTGCGCTGTGTCTGATCTAGCCATTGCGAACACATTCTTTCAGAAGAAGCCCCAGCATCTTATTACGTACCTTAGTGGTGCCTACTCAACCCATATAGATTACCTAATGGTGCGACGGTGCCACATTAGCAAGGTTACCAACTGCAAAGTCATCCCAGGCGAAAACCTAACGGCTCAACACCGACTCCTTGTCCTGGACTTTGCGGTTGTACCGAAGAAGAAAGTGATAGAGAAACGCAAACCCCGCACTAAGTGGTGGTTGCTTGATGGTCCTAGGCAGTCGGACTTCATCGCGGAGGTCGAGCATCTCGAGATCAGTGCTCCGCATGAGTCCGCTCAAGAGATCTGGTGTAGAATCCATTCAGCGATCACCAATGCGGGTAAGCCTGCCCTTGGCACTTCTCGTGGTGACCGCACCATAGACAAGGAGACGAGGTGGTGGGATGACGGGGTGCAGGAGGCGACTCGGAAGAAGAAGGTTTTATTTAAACAGTGGCAAGGGTCCAACTCTCCGGATGACAGAGAGGCATATGGAGCGGCTAAGCGCGCTTGCAAAAAAGCTGTAGCCAGAGCCCGCAGCAAAAGTCTGGCGCCCTTATTTGACAAGCTGGAAACTGCGCAAGGGCAAAAGCTTATTTTTAAGCTGGCGCGTGCCCGGGAGAAAGCTACACGGGACATTAGCAAATGTCTCTGTGTAAGGGACGCCCAGGGTAAGCTGCTCTACGATGCCCCCTCTGTTAAGGAGAGATGGTGTACATACTTCGCGGAGCTGTCTAACAAACAGCATCCCCATAACCTTCCTCCCGAACCGCCTCCTAACCTTAGACTTATTTCCCCTATTTTCCCCGACGAAACCCCCATTGCTCTTCGCCACATGAAGAACCGGAAAGCGGTCGGGCCTGACAATGTGCCAATTGAAGTGTGGAAGGCGATGGGCCCACATGGTGAGGAGCTTCTGACGGATCTTTTTAATCGCATCCTGATCACCAAGGAAATGCCGAACCAGTGGCGATTTAGCCTGATTATCCCTGTTTACAAAGGCAAAGGTAGCGTACAGGATTGTAGTAGCAACCGCGGTATCAAGATCATGTGCCACACCATGAAGCTCTTCGAGCGCATCATTGACACACGGCTCCGTAGCGAGTGCGCTGTCTTTGAGTATCAATATGGCTTCCGGGCGGGTAACAGCACCATGGACGCAGTGTTCGCCTTACGGGCCTTACGGAATCGTGCTGAGGCTTACAGAGAGAGAAGGAAAGCTTTGCATATGGCCTTTTTAGACCTGCAGAAGGCCTTCGACTGTATACCTTGGCAGTCCATTTGGTGGGCACTGAGTTTCAAGGGCGTTACCGAGGCCTATGCCCTATGCCTATGGCCTATGTGATGCAGGAAAGCTTAAGAATATAGAAAGCGTAGAATGAAAGAGCGAGCGAAACGAGCTTGAAAATTTTGTTCCTTTGGTCGGATAGGTTTGATTTTGTGTTATTAATGGAACGCAGGAACGCAGGTACCATTAAAAAAGGAAAAAAAACTTTTAACAAAAAAAATAAAACCGGCTTCTAAAAACAAAACACTACAAAGTATAAAATAACTTTAATTTCGGAAGTCGCTGTCAAAAACTAAAAACTAAAAACACCGACTGCCGAAATTAAACTTGCTTTTTTTTTTAAATTAAGTATAAAAAATCAAACCTAATGAGATAGAGTGCTAAAATTCTCGAGCTCGCTTCGCTCCCTCTTGATTTTTACGATTTCTCGGTTCGTAATCTTTCCTGTATGAAGCAAAAAGTTACTTGTATTCATATTAACGACAGAAAATCAAACCTATCCGATAAAGATCGTTAAAAAAATGTTCGAGCTCGCTTTGCTCGTTCTTGAATTTTGGATTCTCTCAATTCTTAACCTTTCCTGTATAAGGCAAAAGGTTACTTCTATTCAGATATTAAATCGTTCCACAATTGGTGGAGAAATCGCCATACATAAAAAAAAAACAATTACATACAGCCGAACTTAGAACCCCCTCCTTTTTGAAGAAGTCGGTTAAAAAGAAGAAATTGTTTTGACTAATGTACAAAAGTTCAAGAATTTCGTGTTTGAAGTGCTGTTTCTCTACACCTTTTTAAAAAACCAATAATAATATGGCAAGAAAGTGGCAACATTGTTTGTCAACGTGTCAATGCAATTTGTACGCGTTGCAAGTTAGTTGCCAACGCGGGTCAGAGTGGTCTACTTTGTGATTTGTGAGAGTTAGTTAATTAAGCCTAACAGACATCGCTACATATTGTGTGGTTCGTAATTAACCCAGACAAGTTTTGAACATGGTATGTATAATATGGTCTTTAAAGTGTTGTATTTTATATTGTGAATGTGAATATATCGTGTATGAGGAGATCAACGTTCATGAACTTAATCCTTGATATTTTGCTTGCAGCCTCCTTCCCCAAGCTCCACGAATGTAGGATCTGGTGGTCGCTCACCAAGCAAAGCTACTACAGCACCACGATCATCCAGTGGTAGCACAGTTCGTCAACGTAAAACCACAACAACTACCACTGCTGCCAGAAATCGCAGCACAGGTGCCGGATCAGGAGGCATGTGGCGATTCTACACTGATGATTCTCCTGGCGTCAAAGTGTAAGTCATTGTTATTAAATCTAGAAAGTTTGATTTAACGAAATTAAAGTCAATCATATATCTATGTTTCTAAACAAAATTGTTAGCATACCTACTTACAATGTTCTCATTTTGAAAATGTAAGATCATTGATTAAACAATGCTTCACCTAAAAGTAACAATTGTTTGACGATTTTTATTCAATTAACTTCAACTTCGTCTGTGTCACAATTTTCATCAGAGCTCCGCTCCTATTGGTCTTAGCGTGATGATATAATAGCCTATAGCCTTTCTCGATAAATGGGCTATCCAACACTGAAATAATTTTACAATCGGACCAGTAGTTCCTGAGATTAGCGCGTTCAAGTAAACAAACTAACTCTTCAGCTTTATATATTAGTATAGATAACTATTCCAAAAGTAGATTTTTATGTTCATATTAACAAGTTTCCTACTCTCTACTTACTGCCAATAAATTATATGAATAGTATCCATATTTTTCAACTACTAGTTACTTATTTTTGCTTTTTAAATTTTCAGGGGTCCAGTTCCAGTTTTAGTAATGTCTTTGCTCTTCATTGCGTCAGTGTTTATGCTTCACATCTGGGGTAAATACACAAGGGCGTAAATTTCCACACACATACATACTTATTTAATAATTTGTCTGTTCTGAGCAAGAGTGAAAGTACTAAGTGATTGTTATGGAGTGGAGTCGGTGTTAAGATTTATGATTTTAATAAATTATGTAATTTAATCTAATATACATTAAAAGTCAATTTTATTTCTTATTCCGTAAGATCCCAAAATTATTAAAGTATTTGTAGCTCACAGCAGAGCATAACTTCATAAGTTAATTTTCGGAAAATGGCCTTTGTCTGGCATTAATGAACTGGCATAATAAAAACAAGATTCTACAAGGTAGAATCTGTCTTCTCTAGATAAGCATGTCTGTTGATAAAAAGTGAAGGGCGAAGACTTATTACAGCAATATTGCTTATAGTGAAGCAGCACGGACAACAAGTGGTAACTGCAACCAGCAACAATAGTCTGGCAGAGTTCAGAGTCAAGTGAAACATTCACATTGCCACTACCTCCTCATCCTGTAAAGCACAGATTTCCTGAATCCCTTTTGATTAGTGTCATTACAATACAGGATTTTCTTTTTAGTAGTTTGGTTCATTTGATTTCAAACAATCAACCTGGCAAACATTTTTAATCCATGTAAGTGTACCTAAGTATTCTTTAAGTTTGTCAGTGTACTGAAGCTAAGGGGAAAGTCCGAGCTGAAGCGAACCCGTGGAGATATTGGAGACGAGTGACGTGAGGTAAAACAGCACCTACCTACTACAAGTTCTGGCTCTCGGCCTAATTTAAAAAAAAAAAAAAAAAATCACCATTCATTTACATTTTACAAAATTCTAATTTATAGGTATAAATCGTTAAAGGTTTTTTAAACATTGTAGATAATTTTAAATGGTGACTTGAATTTCGACAAATCCAAGCACCCAAGGGCCACTATCACTATTGTGCCATTGATAAATTCGTATAGGTACAGTTAGGCAGTGTCGCACGCTAAAAATTGAGTATGAAATTATGAATCATTTGTGTGGTTTCCTTGTTGCGTGTAGAAATGTAAACTCGCAATTCGACTTTTAGCCTGCGATGCTGTAACATTTTCGTGTTTCGAGTTCTCGACCGCGGAATCCGAGATGAGGTAGGTACTTATTCAATTTCGTGAAATTCGTACTATTTTAAGACAAATTGTGTGTGCTCACTTCACTAAGTGAGCTTTAAGCTCATTAAGTTAGTTACTCAAGTGTAGCTCGAGATCAAAATAGTTACAGAATAGCACTGCTACTGACGAACTCATAATTATTCGACTTTTAGCGCACGAGCTAAAAGCTAGCGAGTTTTAAATAGACAGCATAGAGCACTGACATATACAGGGGGAATTTTAAAGTGTGCCTTCAGGGCCAAAATCGAAACTATGAGGAATATCAAAAAAAACACTGAAAGGAGTCTCGAGCCCGAATTTGATAAAAACTAAAACTGCATCATCGGATTTTTTAAAAATCATTGTTCCAACCCAAGAATCGAACCGGTTGATGTTGAAATAAAAACTGGCCAAGTGCGAGTCGGACTCGCGTGCAAAGGGTTCCGCAACGCAAGGGTTTCATTTTTAGGGTTCCGTACAAGGGTCTCTAACGGAACCCTATTACTAAGCCTCCGCTGTCCGTCCGTCTGTCTGTCAGTGTTCTGTCTACAGTAATAGGTAGTTGAAATTTTCAGATTATATAAATATCTTGCCGCTATAACAACAAATAATAAAAACTAAGGTTTATGGTACGGAACTCTTCGTGTGCGAGTCCGACTCGCACTTGGCAGGTTTTTTTAACATGTTATTTTGACTTTTTATAGGTTTCCCTGTAATCTTTAGGTATCAAATTATTTATTATCAGTCTGCGCTGTTTCCAAAATTTTAAGCTCAGTAGTTTCGGAGATCACACCAAAAATTACCAGTTTCTTGAACAACTTCAAAAATATTTACCCCTCACAGTAAGCCCTTTCATTTGATATGTCACATAATATAGTTTGAAATACTTTTTTAGGTTTTAAGTTTGACCCCCACACTAAAAAAATATTTGTTTACGTACGCGTCCGTGTTTGGGTCACAGAAGTCCATATGTATTCCAAATTTTAACAGAATCTGTACAGTAAATCCGGAGAAAACTGGCTGTGACAGACGGACAGACAGACACCCGAGTGCTCCTATAACGGTTCCATTTTTTACGCATGTTCGGAACACTAAAAAAACACCCTATCCTGTATTATTAGTTAGGTACCTACACCATCCGAAACTGTAGCTAATAAAGACCAAATTCTGGAAAGTAAACTAATAACACATGGCAAATTATAGGAAAGCTCTCATTTTTAAAAGCTTTTATTTAACTTGCAATGTATATAGGTATGTATGTATGTTTGTTCGGGTGGAATCTTGCTACTTAATTTTGAAGCAGATATATTCAACCGATTGAGCTGTTTTGTGTACACGTTTAGTTTGGATGACAATACACGATAAGCCATGTGACTTCATTCTAAATCCAATTTGGCGGACCATCCAAGATGGCGGAATAGCTATTTTTTATGTAATTCTACAATATGGGTATCAAATGAAATGGCTTGTTGAGAGTAACTTGAAATACTTAACTAAAAAGTAAAAAATAAATTAAAAGAAGAAAATAATTCCTTTAAAATTGATCATAAATGCTTGTCGCGAGGTTTGAGTAAGAACCTATAAGTATTTAATTAATCAAACCTCGCGATTAGCTTTTATGATAAATTTTAAAGGATTTATTTGATTATTTTTAGAGCATTTATATATATAAAAGCTTTTTTAAAGTTTTTTTTTCCTTTTAATTTAACAAATTAGTTTTTTTTTTACTAAAGCTACCTATCTAAACTGTAACTGCTATTTTTTCAAAAATCTAATGATGCAGATGTAAATAGTCTCGGGCCCGATGTTGATGAATACTAAAACTGCATCATTGAATTTTGAAAAAAAAAAAAAAAAAACTGTTGATATTTGTTTTCGAAAATTGTTTAGACTAAGTAAGGTAAAAGGAACGTAGTTAGGAATTCATAACGTAGGTACCAACCCCATAAAAAAAAACCCAGTGTCGGGTCAAAAGAACTGTCTCAGATTACGTTATTTCGTTTTTTAGGGTTCCGTACCCAAAGGGTAACCAACGGAACCCTATTACTAAGCCTCCGCTGTCCGTCCGTCCGTCTGTCTGTATCTCAAGAACCGTAATAGGTGGAGAGTAGAAATTTTCACAGATTGTGTATTTCTATTACCGCTATAACAAAAAAAATAATAAAAATAAAGGTTTATGGTACGGAACCCTTCGTGTGCGAGTCCGACTCGCACTTGGCCGGTTTTTGACACAGAACTTCTAATTTTTTTTTTAAACTACCCAGAAGTAGGAGCTCCGCGAAGCGGGGCTCCTACTTGGCTGCGTTGCAGTTGGATGCAGACAGACCAAAGAGTAAAGTATTGGACAGACTATAACTGCGTTAAGCCATTCGCAAGATAATGCAGCACAGACTGTGGGTGTCTGTTGCAGCCGCCATTTCTCTTTTTTCATTGAGTTATACAAACAAATGCGGCTGCACTACAGACCGCTGTGTTGCAGCTGGTTTTGGACAGACTACAACTGCTTTAAGCCATCCGCAACATACCTACTGCAGCACAGACTATAGGTGTCTGTGTTGCAGCCGCCTTTGTATTTACGCTACCTGGGCTGGTCGGCATTTCAACCGGAAGAGATGATACATTGCCCTGAATTAGGTAGGTACCCTCTTCCCATTTTCTTAATTTTGAGAGAGAATAGGATACGCAAGTTATGTTTTTATCTATGCAACATCTTTTTCCGACATCCACGTGAACGAAGTCGCGGGCACAGCTAGTATAAGAATAAAAAGCAAAGTTAAAAATACAATGATTTTATTTGATTGATATTATTCTATTCTTAAAAATAATTACAAAAAATAATCTTATAATTAAGACACAATAATTATAAATGAGAAAAAACTATTTACAATATCAGCCTTATTTGAATTTTCAATAATATTGAAGAGTAATCTCAATGCTTAAGTTATAACTGCCTTATTGTTTTAGTTGCCTCATTGACGGCGGGAAAGTAAACTTCTATTCTGTTAAAAAACGCTGCGAGACAATTTTCAAAGCAAGTTGCAGTTCACACATATGCTTCCACTCTTCGACCCTTAATTTTGTCGAAAAATTGGCGCCAGGAAACTAGAGTTTTTCCTGACCAAATCCAAAAACTGGAAGTTATTCCAACTATCATTGTCATTAAGTACTTGATCATGAACATTTCAAACTTAGGTCTGTCTGTTTCTCTGCGTGTAAAAGGGCATGGAATAGAATACAAAGGAATAGAACACATATCACGGTGCCAAGTTACCATCCAATCATCAAAATTTGCTTGTTCATAGAAAAGACATGCAATCACTATTAATGCTGGCACCGTGTATAAAACACCAAACACACCAATACGAATCATTAATTTTTCTAGTTTGTCTGTTTTTGTTCCATCATGTTTCATAACAGTTCTAATACGGAATAGTGATACAAAGCCTGCAAGTAAGAAAATAGTTCCAAGAACTAGGTAGACACAGAGTGGTGCTAAGACAAATCCTCGTAGTGCCTCAGCATCCCATAGTCCGACATAGCAAACACCAGAGAGAACATCACCTGAAAAATATATTTATATAAATTTCCCATTGAAATAACAACTGTGAGAATAGAAATATGATTATAACTACAAAACTAAGTTCTAAAAATTATTTGTGTTTCAGACTGGATGTGATAATTATAGAAGTATATAATTACTAGCACTTTGCTCGCGACTTCGTCCACGTTGCTCTTTTCTTAAGGGTTCCTAATTTATTTTAGTAATAAATATAGCCTATACCCTCAGCCGCACGGATCGATCTTCAAGGTTAAGCAACGCTTGCCAAGGTTGGTCTGTGGATGAACCTTGGCAAGCACAATCATCTTAACATAACGAGTTTCCTCCGTGCCTCGGAAAGCATGTTAAGCTGTTGGTCCCGGCTGTCATTTGTAGAACTTTGGCAGTCGTTACGGATTGTCAGAAGCCAGTAAATCTGACTCCAGTCTTGCCAAGAAATACCGTGTTACCCATTTCATGGGTTGTGGAGGTCTGGAGGCAGCCGCTTCACGTAAAACACTGGTATTCAGCTGAATCCGGTTTGACTGGAAGCCGACCCCAATATAGTTGGGAAACGGCTAGGCAGATGATGAGATGATGACTAGTTAACCCATGCAACTTCGTCTGTTCCTCTCCTATTGGTCTTAGCGTGATGATATCTATAGCCTTCCTGGATAAATGGGATATCTAACACTGAAAGAATTTTTCTAATCGGGCCAGTAGTTCCTGAGACAAGCTAGATATATAATTCTATATATACCTTAATTAATGATAACCTACTAACACAATTTATTAAGGTAGGTAGGTAGGTTATTATTAATTATATTAATTAAGGTAGGGTAGCCAGTTGGCGGGAGCAAAGCCGAAGATGTTAATTACTATCACACACCTAAACCGAAACTGATACATTTTTAAAATAAAATAAGTTTTAGTAAAATTGAGTACCATGCTCAATATTACCAAAATTTTATCCTTATTAGCAACACTTTTGGATGGTGTAAGTCAGGTATTAAATTTAGTTCACTTCCCAGTTCAATTCCTGACTAGGAAATAGTTTTCAGTGCTTTTCGACATTCCTGATAATGTCAGTTTTGGCCATCTATGCACACTTTAAAAATCACCTGTTTAATTAATTTAAAAGCTTTTTCCTGAATTGTTTGTTGTACAACTGGAAAAAAAAAACAAGGGAGTCTCCTCCTTATCCTTCTGCGTAATTATGATACAGGGTCTGAGTAATTATATGCTTTATGTACATACTTGGGCTATATAAGTTTTAAATACTCACCATCAACTTTTCCCATGGCCAGTATTGATATAGTTTTGATAGCAGGCACGGCCCATGCAGCTAAATGAAAGTACTGAGAATTTGCTTCAATAGCTTCATGTCCCCACTTCAGACCAGCTGCCAAAAACCATGTCAGTGTCAAAATAACCCACCAAATACTTGAGGCCATACTGAAGAAATAAACCACCATGAAAAGAATTGTGCATGGTTCATGCTTAGTTCCCTGTGTAATTACTGAAATATTGGGCAATCTCGCTCCACTTATTGTAGTAGGAAATGGGCCTTGGCAGCTAACACTATCACCTGCACTCCAGCCCATGACATATGCTGCTGCTACCATCAGATAACATACCGAGAGGAATATAATAGGTCTTTCTGGATATCTGAACCTGTCTGTGTCTATGAGAAATGTCAAAACTGTGAACAGGCAACTAACAGTGCACATTGTTGCCCAGATACCAATCCATAATCGAGCAAAGTTTTTTTCATCATGGCTGAAAAACATTCCAGTGCAAGGAGCCCCACAGTCATATTCAACTTTGTCTCCAACTTTAAGTGAATATTCCAAGTCCAAGTTCTTAGGAACTTTAAATTGAACAGGACACACAAATCCATAGTCTTTAGCTCCATGCAGTTTGGTTGGATCTCTTTCATTGTTATTCTTAAAGTTTACTTTAGGAAGTTTTGTTTCAGTATGTTTTCGAGATTCATGTGTTATATTGTTATCACCAACACATATCACGTTTTCGTCAGTAGCCACAGGAAACTTCGTGCACTCCAAATGCTCCGGCCAATGAAATCCAAAAGTTATCATAATCTCGTCACAATTTTGTTTTGCCGATTCACATAAATGTCGACAAGGAGGAATAGGCGTGTCTAATATTGTGCATACGGGTGCATATACTGAACATAAAAAGAATTTCAGATCTGGTGAACAGTTCACTTTTATCAAAGGTGTGAACTGGTGAACTTCGGGCCCAGCGTCTTCTTGTTTAGCGTGATTCAATAAATTAGGAAATATCGTTTGATTATACCTGATTTGTTGACAAAACTGAATAGTTATTGGCTCACAACGACCATGGTGAGGTAACGTATCTCCGGGATAAACAGTAACACGCGAAGTTTCAGTCGTTCCAACAAAATATAACACTAAAATAGTAAACGCAACCTCCGCCTTTTCCATTATTATGGCTACTACTTGTAAAACAATTATAAAAACCAAAATAATAACTTAAAACTGTAAGTATATCCCATCACAAATTATGAGTAGTTAAGACTTTGTCTCCGCATTTTCGCAAAATGTGCGATTATTTAATACAAAATAACAAATAAAATTGTTATCACAACAAAATGCATTGTCGCAGAACAACTACCAGCGGACTATCAGCCAACCAGCGAATAGACAAATAATGTTTTTTTTTTATTCTAGCCATAAATTGTGGATTCGTTCTAAAAAACTACCACACAACATATAATCAACAATTTCAGTTTTTTAGGGTTTTCTAGATCTAATCAGCTCTCAGTGATCTCAATGATCATGTTATATCCATGCATGGGTAACATGGCTGACTGTCCACTGAAGTTGAAAGAAGAGGAGCGAAGCGGAGCGGTGCCAATGGAATGGGGGCTGGGGCCGACAACTATCTAAGTGGCGCTGGTAACACACAGACCAATAACAAAGCAGTTTTTGATGAAAAGATGGGTAAATACTTAGGTGTGTATTAAAAATGATTACTTTTAGTTTGATTGGATCGTTAAAAACTATTTTTTCTTATTTGTACGAACCCAAACCTACCTGCATAATATCACATTCCTGCCAAGAGGAAACGTGAGGAGCTCAGCAACGTCCTTACCCAGATGAGGAAGGCTCAGGCTCACCACGTGCCGCACCCCTTTCAGTGAACATAATCTATCTATATATCTATATATATAAAGCTGAAGAGTATGTTTGTTTGCTTGAACGCCCTAATCTCAGGAACTTCTGGCCCGTTTTAAAAAAATATTTCAGTGTTAGACAGCCCATTTATCGAGGATCATCACGCTAACACCAATAGGAGCGGAGCAGACGAAGTTGCGTGGGTCAACTAGTATAAAGATAAAAATACTTATCGTAGTAATTACGAGTAATAGGGTATTTTACTGAAAAAATCTAACCATTTTAATCATCAATATAGCCATCTAAGTTCATGTAGTTCGAAAGAATGATTATTTCTGAAATATTCATTCTTTCGAACTACATGAACTTAGATAGAATAGAATAGAAAAACATTTATTCAGCACAGACACAAACGCACAGCGACAAAGAAAAACAAAAGTAACAGTTAGCAGGTACACAAATTGAGCTGAGCGTGCCCATGCCGAAAGGGTAACCATCTCAGCATTTGCTGGGCGTCAGACACCCAGCGCTGGTTTTCAGTTGGCACCCCGCAGTGACACACGGACGAAGGTAAATACAATAAACAAAATACTAAAATATTCTAAAATAAAAATAAATCGCAATTAAATACAGTAGGTAATAAGTATAAAAACTAATGCAGTTAAAAAGATGACCAAGAAAAAAAAGAGAAAGAAAAAAAAAAAAAAAAAGAAAAAAAAAAAAAAGAAAAAAAAAAAAAAAAAAGAAAAAAAAAAAGAGATGGCTATATTGATGATTAAAATGGTTATAATTATTTAGATAAATACGCGTTACGGTCGCGGATCGCATTTGGTCCACATACAGCTTCACCCTGACCGGCAAATTGCAAAAAACATAAAAATATTTGAATTTCGCGGGCTACCCTGGAGCATTTAGCACCTTAAGCTGTTAGATAGATTTTCAAAAATTTTGGACACAAATTTTTTCTTTTTTCACATAAACTAAAAATGAAGACGATACAGTGCGTTGAAGACACGCGTGACGTCATGTGGCTTGGTAAAATTGTACCATCATGACGTCATGCGTGTATTATTTGTTTGCTTGCTTGCACGCGCTAATCTCATGAACTACTGGTCTGATTTGAAAAATGCTTTCAGTGTTAGATAGTCCTTTTATCGAGGAAGGCTATAGGCTATATATCATCATGCTCAGACTAATAGGACCGGAGCAGTAATGAAAAATGTGATGCAGACGAAGTTGCGCGGGTAAACTAGTAATGTATGACATTGCGAATTCGATTTGATAAACCTTTAAATAAAGCAGACTACAATAATACACAAACAAACGAACAAATTAATCCCAAAGACTAGAATCACAGACCACAAGAGTGTTTTTCTCACTTTGACTAGGGTTGGTGTAGTGGTGGCGCCATCTGCGCATCAGCGTTCACTTGCCAACCTTAAATCCCAATGGGGTTGGCAAGTGAAAGCATAAAATATCCGCTTCAGTAAACAGGGCTTTGAGAACTAAAACTAGTTTTTTACACAAAGCCAGAAAACAATGTCGGCCGCCCGCCAACTCACATTATTCGTCGCATGAACTCTCCTTGCAAACCAAAACTAGTTTAAAATTCACACAAAGCCGGAGAAGAAGGTCGGCCGCCCACCCACTAACATTATTCGTCGCTCTATTATAGCCTTTGCATGAACTCTGACTAGCTCCGCACACTGCAACTCCCGCAACTCCGCTTTACATTAATCACCCTACCTCGCTCCGCATCGATGGTCTGACACAGTCTTTAAATCCGCCCGCTGCTTCGGTCCGTGTCTGTGGACAGGCAGCCTGAGGCTGAAACTCTGGAGTTAAATTCCCTGCCGGAGTCTGTAAGTCAAGAGTGAATAGGTTATTTCTAGGCAGTTGTGCTACATCTTCGACCACATTATCGATTACCAACAGGTGAGATAGTGGTCAAACGCACGCCCAATGTGTTCTGTGCGCGTGCCTATCAAAAGTAAAAAAAAACTCTATGGTTTTGGTTTGTTTTGATTTTTTGACAGTGACACTTGTTTGGTTGCCATCGGCATCGTTTCTTGTACGGTATTTATTAGTACTGTCCGCTTTGAAAGAAACCGCAAACGCACAAAGTCAACAAACTTTGGATCTAAAATGGATTTAGGCGGTGAAAATTTAGATTTTATGAAACTAATTAATGTCAAGGGTAATATTGAAAATATAACTCCTCACAAAATAGCAGTAGTAGCTTTTATTAGAGAATATGGACTGTTGAAAATTGAAGGCAAGTATTTGTTTGTTTGTGTAGGTTAAATATTTTTATAATTTTCTTGTTTCACTGTAAATTAAAAATAATGTAGTAATTCTCCAGAATTATTCTATAATATTCACCCACACCGAGTTCCTTCATTTTGATCCATGTTGTACATGTTTTTAATAGCAATCTTGTGAAGATGGTTGGATATTTTTTGAGTTTTGCATTTTTTCAATTTTCAGCAAACAAGATGATAGATTGCACTGTTGCGCCTAAATACAGAAAGGACTTCTGTATGCTTGCACTTAAACTCATTCAGGTTTGCTATAATATTTATTATCATTCATAATGTTGCAACCAGATCTTCAATGGTTTAATACTAAAGAAAAATCACAGACCTTATTCAACATAAAATAGTTACTTATTATTATCAGAGCTATACTAGAATTGATTTGCTGAGAACCTTTTCTGTTACAGTGCCCAGATATGGAGTTTAAAGAATTAGAGGCTCTACTCACTGATGGACGTTACAATCTTTTGAGTGTCCACCTACAGAACTTTTGTGTTCGACTCCAGAACATATATGTTAACGGAGTTAGTGCTCTAACGGACTGTGTTACTTCAACTATCGACAAGCTGATGATTGAATCTAATCCTTGCATAATGGCAAGGTACAGTGTCTTAGGTATAAATTGCTTATATTTATTATTATGTGGCGTGTTGTAACACTGGTTTTATTAATTGATGCCCCTATCTAAACTTTCAGGACTATATTTAAGAAGAATATTACTACACTTAGATAGATTAACTTTTGTACAAGTTGTATCCTTGTACAAGTCGTTCTGTCTATATTATCAGAGAGGGAGGCCTGGCTTAATGATGAGATCTTTAAGCAAGGAGGTAACGGCTTGATGAAAAAGATATTTGGTTTGATATACTTTTTTTGTTCAATTTGATTTATCTCACTGTTTTTACAGAAATTAAATAACATGGAGCAGCAAGCAACATCCACATCACCAGTACCTGATGAATCTAAACCATTGGAGTTGTCAATGCGAATGAATATAATAGACAGAGATAAGTAAGTATTGGATTGTTTGTTAACTTATTTGAGCATGTTTACTATCTGAAACAAAGGTCCTTGTACTGATACAGTAGCTGATACGAGTCGTGAGCATAGATGACTAGCAGCTGGGTGATCTCACCAATGTGCAGTGGGAGAAAAAAACTTGCATGGGCAATAGTCAATGAGCATTGACTGAAGCGTTAGAGCAGGTTGTTGTCAAACCTACCAATGGAGAATATGCTCACAAAGTGCTGGTTATTATACTATCTATCAGTATTGGTTTCTGCACTTAGTCATTACGGTGGTCTATTATGTGTGCCTGAGCCATGGCTGTCCTCATTCGAACCAGCTCAACACTCAACTGACACAATTAATTATATTTAAAACATTAATTGCAATATTTTATCGTTTTAGCAGTTTCGAAGAATGCCAGTGGTCAAGAAAACAAGCGGAACTATTTACTGCACAACAAGCAAATTTGTTACAGATCAATGAGAAAAAAGCAATGCCACCCAGACAGTTACAAAAGACGATTATACAAATAATTAATGATATTCCTGAATACCCTGATATTGTAAGTACCAGTCTTTGGACACTCTACATATTGAGTGCTAATTTATCAAACAGAAATCATACAATATGGAAGTATGATTAATAGTATGTTTTCAAGCCTGTTAGTCTACATTTGTACATTTGACATAGCTAGGATACAGTAAAGGCTTATAACTAAGTACAATTATGCACCCTATTAGGGCAAAGCAGCTGGTGGTTTGAAAACTTTTACAATTATTGTAATGGAAATACATTTAGTTATCAAAATTGTAAACTTTAGGCAGACGAAATCCAAGCTCTGTATTGTGGCAAAAATTTGAAAGGATCTATATGTAACCAGGTGTAGTGCTCTTAGAAATTCTTTTAGTGCCTTTCAACATGGTTTTTTGAAATTAAGGTCTACCACCACCAACTTAATTCTGCTCAGTGATTTTATTACTGACGCCATGAGTAACGGTAAGCAGGTGGATGTTGTTTATACTGATTACAGTGAAGCTTTTAATTGAATTGACCATGAGATCTTACTATCAAAATTCTATAGTATGAGAATATGAGGCGATTTACTCTGATGGTTTTCTTCTTACCTGGAAAACAGGTCACAAGCAGTAGAATAAAGCAATTATATGTTTGATTGGGTGCCAGTTCCCAGTGGAGTCTCTCAAGGTTCTTTGCTCGGCCCATTACTTTTTATTTTCCATATAAACAACATCAATTTTTGCTTGATTTCATCCAAACTGTTGTGTTATAATAAAATCTATGCCTCAATATCATCACATGCGGACGTGATGATTTACGTTGTCTGGAGACTTATTGTCGTTGGAATAAGCTAAGTGTTCGGTTTTAACATATTCTCGAAAGCGTTCCTACCTTCATCATATATCTTAGGTGATCAAGTACTACTTAGAACGAATTGCATTCGAAATCTGGGGGTATATCATGATTCTAAACTTACAATTGAATCTCATGTTAATGCCTTAGTCGCTAAAGAATTTAAAGCTCTAAGTTTCAAAATGCGGCTATCCAAGTGTTTCACTCAAGCCAAAACTAAAATTTCTTAACTGTACTTTTTCTAGAAGCCACTTAGAATCATTTGCCTAGCCTTTTCCCAACTAAGTATATTGGGGTCGGCTTCCAGTCAAACCGTATTTTTATGTGAATACCAATATTTTACGCGGAGCGGCTGCCTACTAGACCTCCACAACCCATTAACTGGGTAACACGTTACTTCATGACAAGACTGGAGTCAGATTAACTGGCTTAGAAGCCACTTAGAATACGCGTTTAAAATGAATACATGTTATCACAAGTATATTGATCGTATAGAGAGCATCAAGTATTTGTGGTATTACCGGCCTAAGATTACCTCAACCTCTGTGAGAAGTATCATTTATTACCCCTAATTAATCGGCGAATAATCCCTGACTCTCTATCTCTCTCTTATTCAAAATTTTCAATAATTCTATTAATAAATCCGATATTTTATCCAAATTTTATTTTAAAGTTCGTGGAAAGTCATATGATGGTACGCACCGTTGCGTGTTGCACTTAGCTCTAAGAATTACAGGCAAACATCATTTATTGTGTATGCAAGTAGAAACTTTAATAACGAGCCAAGAGGATCATCGGCAATGATAGGCTCCAAAGTCTTGAGCATCGACGAGTTGCTAGCCTATCGGTTTTCTACCGGTTGCATTTTGGGGGATGTACCTGACATTTGCATAGTTTAATTCCGCCAATTCCGTTCCATCATCGGAGCACAAGACGAACGGCGATGCGCCACCAGTACACATGGTGGATATAGCACCCACACGCACAAAACGTTTTGGGAATACATTCATAGTGCGTACAGCTAAGGAGTGGAATTCCCTGCCGTAGTCTGTGTTTCCTGATAGCTACAACCTGGGAGTCTTTGAGTCAAGAGTGAATAGCTTACTTCTAGGCAGGCGTGCTACATTTTCGACCACATCATCGCTTACCAACAGGTGAGATAGTGGTTAAACGCGTGCCTATCAACAGAAAAAAAAAACGTGTAAATAACATGATTTGCCCCTTTCACAATGGGTGTGTCTTCGGCCAGACAGTGCCTAAGCTTAGCTTTTTTAAATAAGGTCTTGTACGTTTTTATCCTTGGTATTGAATACGACAAGTGAATTTGGTTTAGGCATGAATGTTTTACTGTTTTTTTCTTGTTGACTTTTTGGTAGCTGTGTTGTGTTGTTTACACTTTTTTCCAACCTTGTTTTTAGAAGTGATGACTTAATTGGCTGTCTTTCTCACATGCTATTCTATTACTCTGTTTGCATTAGCTGTAAGTCATCCGTAGTTGTTAAATAAATATTAAAAAAGTAAACTAATAATTAAAACAAAATCCTGATTACACCCACTTTTGTAGTAATGTATTTTTTCAGCATTTCCTCAGTTTTCTGAACTGCATACGCACAAAAGAGTTCAGTGGTGCCCAGGACTCTTTGTATAATTACTTTGATCGCACCATATTCAACTCGTCGGGAAACAGTACAGGCAATGATAGGAACAAGAACTTCCGTTACGCGGCTCTGAACAGGGCGGCGATGCATACTCATTTCGGCCACAGGTGAGAAACGTAGTTCAAGAAATATTATCACTTGACTGGAAAGTCAGGGTAGGTGAAGTGAACAGTGAGGTTTAGTACACAAAGTAGAAGACTAAACACGCTATTGACTGCAATAGCTCAGCTTCACAGCCTAGATCATCGGCGTAGTTTTGCCTGCCTGTCGGTCTTCTACAGACTGTTCTTTGGTTAGTGTGCGCAGGAACTCCTCGACCTGATCCCACCGTCGCCCTTTTACTACTGAAATACCAGACGTACTGCCGGGTACCATCCGTACTTGGTCGATATCCCGACTAGTCGTACCCAGCGCTTCTCTTCCACATTTATTATGCGCAAAGCTAAAGTGTGGAACTCTCTACCAGCGTCTGTGTTCTCGTCCATATATAACCCGTCTGCCTTCAAAGTAAGAGTGAACAGGCATCTTTTGGGCACGCTCGCTCCATCGTAGAACTCATCTATCGCTTTCTATCAGGCGTGATTGTGGTCCATTCCTAAATAAATAAAAAAATAAAAACAGAAAGTACAAGTGTACTTAGTTAACTTCTTGCGCAAAATCAGTTTCGATATTGTTGTTGTCTACAAAAATTCTGAAATTGTGAACTCCTTCCGCTTTGTGTTCTGTAAAATGGATTGATCCGTTTCTCATAAGGTCGGTCGCGATGGAGGCGGTGCGTGAGGCCCTGGCGCGCGCGCAGGAGTCGGCGGACTACGCGTGTCTGGTGGGCGCCGCCACGTGGGGCGCGCTAGCGGGTGGCCGCGCGCGCCGCGCCGCCCTACTGACGCGGGCCCCGCGGGACCCGGCGCCCGGGGCCCCGGCCGCGCCGCCCGCCGCGCCCCCGCAGGTCGCGCCCTCGCACCCGCGCCACACGGCCGCCGCGGCGCAGCTGCTCGCTCAACACGCCGCTGTCAATGGTGCAAAGCCTGCGTATATATTTCAGGTATGATATGTCGCAGATTGGCTGGAGTTTAAAACTTATCCGACCCTCACTCTGACTAAAATCATTTTACTAATTAATAC
The DNA here is from genome assembly GCA_950371165.1 of Lacanobia oleracea. NCBI lineage: Eukaryota > Metazoa > Arthropoda > Insecta > Lepidoptera > Noctuidae > Lacanobia > Lacanobia oleracea. The sequence goes on along the minus strand of OX493393.1, from coordinate 14,790,498 downwards.
CTAGTATCTAATGCTATAATATCCTATCCTAAATATACGAATGTGTTAAAATAATAATATAATGAATTGTACGAAAATACCGATCTTTACTATCGACTTGTATTATTTACTCTAATATTTATAGGTCATCATGAGAGGAGACTCCATCAACTATCTGCACTCCATGACCGACCTCACGATGTCAGGGCTCGCGAATACGGCCGCGTTATGGGCGCTCTACGGGAAGACCGAGATGGCGTCAGTGGCCTGTCAGCTTCTACTCGGTCTGAATACCAGTACGTAAATATCTCACGGTATTTTGAAATTATTTTGCCATTAATATTGGGACTGCGGTTGTACTACAACAGCAACACATTAGCGGGCCCTTTTGTATGAAAATGAATAGTTTAAAACATACCTAGAGCTGCCATCACATCATTTGCTGACCCCGGATAAAAACTTTGAAAACCCCGGACACTTCGGTGAAATAAGTTTTCACAAACCAACGACGTAACCAAAAAAAAATCTTATATAAAAATACTTTTTATTTAGTTTCTTTGCGATATAAATTGCAGCGTTATAAATTAAATATCAACTCAAATTTAATTATACACTTATCACTTTCTCACGTATAAGTAATCTGGTTACAAAAATAACTAGGAACACTGTTCTTCTGGCATCAAGTTAAAAACAATTTATAGTTAGAAGTTATTGTTCTAACAATAATAAAATAAGTAGTGTAATGTAGAATGTAACTCAGACGCGGATCCAATATGTTGCTCAAGAAGGGACGCGAATTTTTGTTTGTGCGGGGGTATTTCATTGTCAGTAGCATAGCCTGCATGGGTGCCACCCGGGGCTGTGATGTCATCCTACTAATAAACCCCCCTCAAAAATAATGAGTTGCGCCTTTCGTTCTGGTGACGGCAGTCGCAAGCCATTTTTCGGAAGGGGGAGGTGTTTCACTTGTGCTGCAGGGTTTTTTGTTCAGGAATTTTCTAACATCACACAAACAAAATCTCGAAAAATTGAGCACCTCGCCTCGGATTGTTGTTGACTGAAGCAAGTAAGCTTGAGGTGGATGCTCCAGGGTGGCCCGCGAAATTCAAATATTTTTATGTTTTTTGCAATTTTCCGGTCAGTGTGAAGCTGTATGTGGACCAAATGCGATCTGCGACCGTAACGCGTATTTATCTAAAGAATTATAACCATTTTAATCATCAATATAGCCCTCTAAGTTCATGTAGTTCGAAAGAATGATTATTTCTGAAATATTCATTCTTTCGAACTCGCGGATCGCATTTGGTCCACATACAGCTTCACACTGTCCGGCAAATTGCAAAAAACATAAAAATATTTGAATTTCGCGGGCTACCCTGGAGCATCCACCTTAAGAACCAATAGAGGGTAGAACGCAAGAGCGAGCGAAGCGAGCTCGAAAATTGTCGCATCCCACCTCAGATAGTAACTTTATGGATTACAAACTATATGGATTAAAAGCTCATTAATTGGCGAGGGCAGAACAACTTTTGCATCCTACTTCGGATATGTTTCAAGAGTGAATAGGTTATTTCTAGATAAGCGTGCTCCATCTTCGACCACATCATCGCTTACCATCAGGTGAGATAGTGGTCAAACGCGTGCCTATCAATAGTAAAAAAAAAAAAAAGTTTTACATTATTTTGATCATTTATACATGAATAGAAGTAACTTTATGGACTGATGCAAGAAAGCTCATTAACTAAGAGAGGGCAAAACACAAGAGCTAGCGAAGCGAGCTTGAAAATTCATACAACCCGGAAAGGTTTTATTGTCTTTTGATCGTAAATAAACACAGTCATTTTGTTGAGTTATACATTTCCGTTGGTTACTCCTTGGGTACGGACCCCTAAAAAAGAAATACAACTGAATTCAGAACCTGATATGCGGCTTACAATTACGAATTAATTTAAAGGAATTGTTGTTTGTATTTATTACTACATTTCACCTTTTAATCAATCGAGCTTCCCCGGACCTTTTTTGTGTCCCGGGTCTTACCCGGACATGGGCAGCCCTAAACATACCTTACCTACGGACCACATTTTGTGTGTGGTCGGCATACTGACATCATCGCAACCACCAGCGAAATAGCAGCCGGCCACCTAGCAAACACAACGTTGCGCTGATGTAACGGCACGCATGCTGGAGTCGATCAATGTGTCTGCAAACACTAGCTATATGTTAGCTGTATGATTCGTCAGGATTGATTTCTCAAATAATAATTCAAGCTGTGTTCGGTGCGAAAAGATATATGGGCTGAATATTTGAGTGTCGTGTGGGAGGGTTAGCCGGTTCGACAGGATAATCTAGTGTATTATGCGGCCCTATAGAGTGCAACGTGGGCAGCGGCGTGGTGTGGCACGGCGGCGCGGCGCTGGCGCTGGGCGCGCGGGGCGCGGCGGCGTGCTGCGCGTGGCGCGGCGCGGGCGCGGCGGCGCTGGCGCTGGCTCAGCAGGCGCTGGCCCAGCAGCGCGCCCCGCCCGTGGCCGCGCGCTTCCACGCCGAGCGGGCGCTCAACGCCGGTTTGTACCTACTGCACATTTTAAAGACCAAACAACACAGTTCAATTTTCTATTTTACACTTGGACGCGTGATAAATGTCGAGACGATAGATATTCAAATAAGATTATGTTCGAAGATATTCAATAATTTGGAGAGAGTTAAGCTTGTCCTTTTCTCACAAACATTATTATGTGTTTTGTCTGATGCTGTGTTTAACCCTTATCTTATATCGTTTTAGGTAAATGGGAGGAAGCAGATCAGAGTATCAGACAATTGGCATCCTCAGATAGATGGGAGAGTCAACTACTAAAAGCCGAAATGTATTACCTGAAGGGCGACGCGACTGAAGCACTGGAATCCCTGTATGACATCTTAGATTACTGCAAGACTGAGGATGACAGCCTGCACTTTGTATCTCTGAGAGTGAAAGCCATGATATTGATGTCACAAGTCCAGCACTCGTTTAGTAATATTCAATCTACAAATATAATGTTGCTGAATGAAGCCTTATGGTTAGCAAAGGGATACCATTTGCATCATTTAGGTGCCACAGCTGAAATGCATTTAGCTAATGTTCAACTGAGCATGGGATGTGCGAAGAATGCCTTGTCTCTTGTCAGGAAAGCTTTACCTACTATAATGGCAGATGGTAGCGCGTACGACATGGCGCGAGGTAGTTGAACAGTACAATACAACTTGTAGTTTAGTCAGGATATTCAGTTTCTTAAGATTTTGTTTAATTCCAGCGACGTTGTTGTACACCAAGTGTCGGATCGCAACTGCGCCGCCGTGCGGTGAAGCTCGGCTGCAAGTACTGCAGTCGTGCTGTGAAGGGTTAGAATTTGTCAAAAAGAATTTCTCTAAAGTTGGCGCTCATGTTCGTTTATTACAAACATGGTATTTGCAGGTAAGCTTGATTTTTGTCTTCACAAACTTAATCAAAATGTTTTTTAAATAATTGCTTTCATTGAATCAGCTCAGAAGACAAGTAGACCAAGACAGCGCTAGTAAACGAATGAGTGCGCAAGGTCATTTCACTGAAGGTGAGCATTCGGCTCGTTCGCGTCCGACCGCCGCATGTCGATACTAAATGAAGAAGAGTTAATGGGCACCAGAGGCGGATTAAATGTTGCCAGCGGGCATCACCCTAGGCAAACACACCATCGGCGCCCCCATGAGGATTTCCCCGCAATAAAAAAAGGCTGCTACTTTAAAATTACTAAAAGAATGGCTCAGTGAGCATCGCATTATGAAGATTGTAATAATTAAAGATGGATTAACAGATGTACTGATATGCTTTCAGGCCCAATTATACCACGATATCGGAAACCACGCAGCAAGGAATCAATGTGCTTGGATGTATAGACAGTTGGAATTACAAAATTCCGTTGAACCATCAAATATGTTGCTTGTGATGTATTAAAGTTTTATTTAAAAATATTACGTGTTTATCTCATTCGTTAGTCTTTTATATTTGGACTCATAAATATTAAGTCTAATGAAATCTTGCAGGTAGGTAAAGGCCTCGCAAACACGTTCCGATGTAAATTTGCCTGGGTAGCCATGCCTCACCACGGATATGAATGTCCACACATTGCGAATGTCTGTATTCACCTTTAAACGTTATAACCACCGACTTTGCACTACCGGTACACACACATAGGGACGAAGACGGTAGTAACTGGGAACAAACGGGTAAATAAAAACAAGAAAAATACGATAAAATACCCAAAGGATTTTATTTGTAAATAAATCGTAACTTACAAAAATAACTGCGTGTGTTGTTGATTTTATTAATTTTAATATAACTTATCGTTTAATAGTGCTCTTTCAACTATTTCAGACATTGTTAATTTTATGTCTCTGCATAAAACTTCGGCAACTAGAACCTTTGTCTCTGGTTGCACCTCAGAGGGCACGTAGGCTCCTTCGCCTAGTATACTGGTATCATTCCAGCAGTGCCCGAGAGATGCCTGAGACTCGCATATTCTCCCCAGTTGTAATAACAGAGAAGTTATATCTTCTAATAGTGAGGGAAACGCAGTACAGATCCTCACTAAAGATTTCAGTACTGGCTGAAACAGTTCCAAGCGCAAGTCACTTGGTAGGACCGAAAGAAGTGTCGACAGAGTGTTGACGCATAACCTTGCAATAGACATGGCTTTTGGCAAGGCATACTGTATGGATAAATGCGATACGAGATCTACAGCGAATATTTGCTTCTCGAGCGATGCCTGACTAAGAAGTTCTGGTATGAAATCTAAACAAATGTGCATTGAAGGTATTCCTTGCACTGTGACTGGCAGCAACTCCCTAGGATACCCTTGAAAATGTACCAGTTTAGCTAATGATGGTTCTGAAATAAATATTTGATGAAGGAAGGAACAAATTATGCTTCTTACTTCACGGAGAGACCACATCAGTTCAGGTTTAGCCTCGTCTTCTGATGTCTCCAGACAAGCTTCCAGTAATATTTGCAGGGCGGCACTCTCTTGTGCCGCTACTAAAGCATTCTTTAATTCTTCCCTCTCTGCGTCTGAGGTCAGTTGCCCGCTTTTCTCGAGTAGGGGCTTATCTAATAAATGTCTACTTAGTTGGCTTCTTGAAGCAGCCAAACTAGCTTCTAGTATTCTTAGAATAATTTTTAAAATAGGGCCACATCGAAATACTCTGATATCGCAGCGTAAAACTTGTAGGGGATCTACCAACACATTCTCTTGAGTAATCGTAACATTCTTGACGCCACCGTTGATGTCCAATAAGGCATTGATAGTCATAATCCACAGACATCGTGGCAACACAGTATTGAGACGTAACCAAACCTCGTGATATAACTCTTGTATATGTCGCGGCACTTGATCGCCAAGTACGCTTTTGAAATATTTAACAAATGTTTCAGCATAAGGCCATATATCTGTAGGATTTTTATTTAGCATAGCTTTCAAAATCTTTCCTGTCTTGTAAGGATTTTCTTCGATGGTTCGGAATGCATCATTGATAGCTATTTCCGAAAGATTGATATCGATTTGGTGACGATTTGTATCGCCAAAGACTTGATCGTCCATCCAGTCATCAACTAAAGATAGTTGAGGGAAGTGCGTGGCTAACAGACGAAGGAGGGGGCTGAAAAGACCACCATAACTCATTTGGTCTTTCTGGGCTTGATGTAGTAAATATTTAATTGGTAGTTCAGAAAGAAAAGCTGCAGAGTAGCTCTTTACTTTACGCCCGTTGGCCATAAGTGTGGCTGTGTTGGCTAGTCTTACGTCTTCATACAGTAAAAGGTAGTAAATTAGTAGCAACTGAGATGCTAGAGTCGGTTTTTCTAGGTTAATCTCGATTGACGTTTCTCCGTTATCAATTTCCATGGGTGCAAATGGTTTGGTTTGCACATCAAAATTAGCACCAAATATCGAGTTTCTGAATACTTTCCGGATTTCTTCCTCCATTATTGGCTTATTTACATATTCGTTAGTACCTTTGTTGTTAACAATAAGGATCGAGTTGACATACACTTCAACTAAAGCTGGCATAACTGGATGCAGTGGCGCAGTGCAGTTACATATCTGCCGATATATCCAATTTTTTATAGGAACTTTATGTTTAGAAAATGCTCGTGATTTTAATAGTTGGTGAATACAGTGAACTGGCAAATATCCTGGTATGTTGCTGTTGAGATTTGCTGTTACCGGCACTTTGACGGCATGGGCTGTGACAACCTGGAATATAATAGAAATATAGATATAACCAATTAATTTCCACAAAAAATAGCCAATTAATTTCTACAAAAAATAATTAGGTATAAGTAAATGAAAGAAAGTAATCAAAACGATATTATTCTGTACCTGTTCTGTAAATATTTCTTGTGTGAAAGCTTGTTTTATCCTCGCGAGCCCGTTTGGTCGCACGGGTACGCGCATTCCCAAGGTCGCGCAAACGAGCTCGCCTACGGCAGTCAGCTGTCCAGAGTGGAAATGAATTGCTATCAACAGTAACATTTCGCCAAAAGATGCTGTCACCCCGGAATTGCTGTAATCAAATAGAAAGAACATTTGCAGCTTCCAATATTTTATGCATTCATTATAATCTTGGGTATGCATATTTCAAACATTGAAGTCATCCCAGCACATTGTTTTTTATTACCTTTCAAAGTAAGCTTCTTCTTTGACCAGCCACTGCACCCATTCTATGGCTTTCTTTTCATGGTCAGGAGCAGCTGAAAGGAAATTAAATTTTACTTAAAGTTAGATATTGTATTAACATATAGCACTTCGCCCGCGACTTAGTTCGCGCGGGTTTAGTAGGTACTCAACGAACTTCATCTCCTATACAACCCTCTATAGAGGGTAATGTGTAAATTACTTATTAATGTTTTACCGCCCGACTTCATATCAGTTGTCATGCCCCCAGCGCCCGGCACAAAAAAAATAAGCACCAACAACAAAGACGGATGTGCAATCTTAACGAGTTGTCGGGGATATCCGACTGGCGATAGTGGCGATATGGACACGAAAATATTTGACGTAGGTGGTTAAAAGGTTAATATACTCAACGTAGGGCAGTTCGCTCTAACCGCAACATGTTTATTACTTAGAGCATTTTATACTCGTAACTTTTAAACGAAAAGTCAGAATTGAATAATTTAAAGTGTAATGTAGACTATTCTCATCAGGGATTCAAATGATTAAAGAATTTTTCAAATCGGTCCAGTACTTTCGGAGCCTATTCAATTCAATTAATATAGTAATGTAGTTTATTTGCAGAATTATGCTAAATAGACGTAAATAGTGAATTAACCAATAAAACATTCGTGATTGTGATGTTATTGTTTTAGATTATTTTTGGTAGAAATTAAGCATATTAGCAAAACTTTCAGTTTGATACATACCCATGAGTGACGGACAGGCAAGAATCATACAAAGACTCAAGGAAACGAATCTGACTCCAGCTGGTGTAGGTGGTGGCTTTTGGGTTACAAGTCTCAAGAGACCAGCAACTTCGTCATCTTGAAACTTGATTCCTGCTATGCCTCTGAGAGCGCAGTACAGCCTCAATAATGCTGATGCTTCAACACCGGCAGTAGCATCTTTCAGTCTGTTCAGTAACTCTTGGCGAAGTTTTGTCAAGGCTGCATGTCCATCACCTTTGCCTCGCTTGTGGGAGTTCCGCAAGAATGTTGCGAACCATGCTCTGGTTGCCTGGTCAGAGCCAAGTAAAAGTCCAGACATGAATGAAACCTGGACAGAAATTTTCTCTTTATATTTTTACAAGTATTATGCCCAAAACCTAAAAAAATATTTTGTAAGTTGCCAGAATAATGTATTGAGTAGGTACTTGAGTTATTGAAAATTTTTGCTTAAACACAATAATCTACATGGGCATGTAGATTATCGAGTTGAAGCTATTAAAAACTATCTCACCAAGTCATCCTGGTGGTGTGTTAAGGTGAGGGTGATGACCAGTGAAGGCAACCTGGAAGCGGATGCAGCTTTAGCTCTTACGGAAGCTGCTAAGTGGGGGCAGGCTGCACACAGAGTGCTTAGAGTCTTAGCCCTAATGCCACCTTCCTCACTTCTATCAGCATTCATTACAAGGCACTCTGCCACTGAAACAAAAATCTGACAAATTAGTTTACTATAATTTAACTTACTAGGCTAGAATTGCAGCTTCAGTCCAACAATTTTATTTTTAAATTCTATTATTATCACAAAAATTTCTATTTTAATTATTTATTAAACCCACCTTCTTGTAATGTATCAGGAAAATTTGCTACTACCCATGATACCAATATGGGTCCTTTATTAACATACAGTAATACTTCAACAATGTCAACAACATTGAGCAGGTTGGGTAGCTCTGCAATGCTGATGTTGATGGTATCGGCAATCTCTTCCAAGTACACATCATTGTCAAATAATTCTGATGGCTTCACACTGCACTCAATGTTTGTGTTCTTGTTTTGATTGTATTCAACTAACTGTGCTTGCATAAGCAATAGTTCTGATAAAACCAGGCGAACTTTCCGGCAAGAGTCAGACTGTTCAAAATCATTGGTAATGCCATTTGTTATACTTTGTATAAGAAATGTTTCTGTGCACTGTGATCCACTTTTAATTCTGAAATAAGAAATAAAAGTATTTATAATAGGAGTATCATGAAAGCAGCTAGGATAGATAAGTGCACAAATATTTTACCTCATTTGTTGTTCTTTCTTGACATCAATCTCTAATGCATGAAATTCAATAGACAAGAGGGAGACAATAAAATTAACTAAATCTATAGCAGATAGTAAAGTAAGCACATCTTTCTTGGCTTCACCACAAGTTCTGGTGGTGTCCAGTGGAGCAATAAGTGCCATACGCACTAGGCATGGTATGATAGGTCTCAATTCCTCAAGTGTGAATTTCTTAATGGCAGCAATATCTAAATCTTTGATAGCTTTGAAAACTTTTGGTTGTACAGGTTTCAAATATGTTATATCCATGTTGCCTATGGGGATTAATGTGTTAACTCTTCGTACAAGGTTTTTTGTTTCAAAACGCCCACGTTAGAGTATTCATTGCAATTATATACGAATCTCCAAATCTCAGATATAATCATACAATATACAAATCTACTTTGAATATCTGCTGCAACACAACACAAAACCAATGCGATGCCAGCCGATGCCGATGCCGATGACGATAATAGAATAGAACGTACATTGGCCATTGACATAAAACATTAGACACTGACAGCAATGTGTCAAAATTGAACAAAGACAAGATACCATAGTTGCTGCTTGAAAAAAAGAAATTCCAGGTTGATCCACTTATGTTAGGGTGGACAGTGACTGGGTCGAATGGTCGACTCAAACGTAAAGAAAGTTATCTTTTCACTGCGCAGTACCTACCCCACCACTCACTCCCGATGTCACATGAATTTGCTACATTGCAGCTAATCGCCTTGAGTGGCGTTCGAACTTGTAAGTACTACTACTTATTCTAAGTAAATATTAAAGTAAAGTAAAGTAAAGTATTTATTTATTTCTCAGTATGTGGTACATTGAGATCTTACATACACATTAACATCGTTTCACACACACTACCATTGCTGGTGTAGAAATATTAAATGTATGAGAAATATTCCATGCAAATCTAAAACAAAACTAAACAACATTATAAAATAGAAAATCAATACAATAGAATATTACACATATTTTCACTGAATATTCATTCACAAACAAAGTGACCCCTTGAGCCGGGTTCATTTACACTCCCTGACATTAATTAATATGTACAAAAACGTTAAAAGTATAATACATAAAAGTTTCATTTTGGAGAAATTACCATAATTATCTGAGACTAGTTGACCCACGCAACTTCATCTGCGTCACAATTTTCTTTACTGCTCCGCTCCTATTGGCCTTAGCGTGATGATATATAGCCTATAGTCTTCCTCGATAAATGGGCTATCTAACACTGAAATAATTTTTCAAATCGGACCAGGAGTTCCTGAGATTAGCGCGTTCAAGTAAACAAACAAACAAACAAACTCTATGATGAGGTAACAAAATTGTTTTTGTGCTTGCTTCGCTCGGTCTTGCATCCTATAGTTCTCAACTTTAACTGCGTAACTTTTCACGTGTCCGTACCGGTAATTTCCTTGGCCGTTGACAGATAGGCAATTCTTCTCCTGTATTTATTTGTGTTGAACTAAGCCAGTCTTCCCGATGTCGGCAACGCTCGCAAAGAAAACATGCCGCGTGCTTGAGTAACATCCTCTTCACCTTACCATTTCATTTTGAGACAAAGCGTTGCGACATTATTCTAAAAGTGTATTCTCTCTTGTTTGTGCATCCTTGCTGAGGGTTCCAGTTGATATATATTGACATCCTCGCTTACCATCAGGTGAGATAGTGGTCAAACGCGTGCCTATCAATAGTAAAAAAAAAAAAAAAATCGACGCAACCAATCAACCAATCCAGTTCCTCGCTGGTACCCTTCAGTGTGCCCTTTTCTATCACCTGTTCCTTGTCACAAAGGTTCAGCACACGTACCCCTGAGATATTGGTGGCTCTGACCAATGTTCGTTCACTTTCCGGTAGTTTTTAGACCAAAACTGACTATTTCACCCCCATATCTCTGAAACTACTTCGCCTAAAATTTTAAAAATATTTTAGTTACATAAAAACATATAAGAAGTCTCTAGTGTTAAAAAAAAACATGTTACGAAAATGAAATTAGTTCAGAACCCTTTGCATGCGAGTCCGGCTCGCACTTGGCCAGTTTTTGTAAGTGCACTTTAAGAGTGACTTTTGGGTCTTGTAACTAACGCCTTGCTGACTTTTCGGAAGATTTGCGAAATTTTGTCCCACTTGACCAGAATAAGTAGGTACCTTACGATCTCTAATTCCTGTAGTTTATCTATTTATGGTACCCCCCCGAAGTGATGCCCTAAGCAATTGCTTAATTTGCTTATGGGTTGGTTAATCCGGCACTGCCTCCAGTGCATGGGTCAAAGCGTCCTTAAGGGTGCTATTACAAAATCGACCGCTTGCCCCGGACTAAAGCTACAAACCGCGTTTCCCGAAATTGATAGTGATTGTAGCGCTGTATACAACAATTGCTTAAAAATATGAGTTTACTTTTAAATAGACCAATATTTTTTTTCATGCATTATAACTATACCTCCTTAATTATTAAATAATTTTTATTTGAATTTTACTTTCATAGATAAAAATTATAGTTTCGTACGGAAAATTGACAAAAATTCTCAATTTTACAGAATTATTTTTGGTGTATTAGTGCATGAATCGTAATAAATTGATTTGATCATTCCAAAGTAGAAGGTACAGTTGTATCATGAGCATTTTAAAAAATGGTTAAATTATTATATCTTCGGTGTAATTAAGCATCAAAAGATTCCCAAAAGCGTAATTTTATGAAACACCCTTTGCGAAGACAAAGAATTTACTGATGTACGTGAACAAATTGATATATTTATTTAGAACACTCCCAAGATCAACTATCAAACTTTCTTAGACGTATTTTTGTTTTTTTTTTTTGTGTTATATCTAAAGCATAATCAGATATCAAAACTCGAATCAAACGCTCAAATTCAAGAAAAATTGTGACAGCGCTCTTAAGTGACTCGTGGTGCCCGAGCTTCACTGCAGGCCTAACCTCAAAGTCGTGGATGCCATCAATGAATGCCTGCACCAGGATTTCTTTAATAGGTGCAGGTACAGACTGGTACGCTTTTCGCACCAGCTTCTCCACTTCAAGGGCCCATTGCTGTAGGTTCTCACTACTACGTTGCACGCGATCCCTGAGCTGCGCACGAAACACGTGCTCCAGATGAGCGTCGCCATACCTAGATTACAATGTCTCAAGGAGCTGCTCGTAAGTCACTTCCTTACCGAGAGCTTCCAGGACAGTCAAGGCCTGGTCTTTACTCCACCCATTCGCCTTCATTACAGCCTCAAACTGTATTTTGTAGGCCGACCAAGAAGACGTGCCATCGAACGGTGGCACTTGTTCCTCCTGTCGTTGGACCTGCTCCGCCTTGTCGTGCTGCAGCTATTCTTCCAATCGACGAGCCTGTTCCTCCTGTCAGCGAGCCTGTTCCTGCTGTCAGCGAGCCTGTTCCTCTAGATGGCGAACCTGCTCTTGCAGCATCATCATCAGAGCAGCAAAGTCTGGTGCTGATGATGTCGGAGCTGCTGAGGGCGGGCTGGGCTCCATGGTCGTTAGCTGACCTTCCGACGTCTCCGGCGTTGCGGTGTTTTTGGTTATTTCGTTTTTGAACACCAACTTCCGAAATTAAAGTTATTTTTTACTTTGTAATGTTCTGTTTTTGGAAGTCGGTTTTATTTTTTTGTTAAAAAGTTTTTTATTTTTCAATCACAGCGCGCTGGTGTGATATTTTGTTATGAACTGATATAAAACATCAACAGACATGCGATTACAGAAATCCCGATCCATTTGCTATCATTATTTTATTGCAGAGTTCCGTTGCCTACCACTGAAGTTCTACATCAGATCTTCACCAAATTTAAATGGGACCAGTCCAAGAAAATACTCTTGCAAACAAAAAAAGAATCATTCAAATCGGTTAACAATTGGCGAAAATATCGCTTAACAAACATTATTCATGGGATCCCATCATCAGATCGTGACTTATACCTTCCATCTCAGCTCAGCAACATAAGATGATGATTACCAGGCACAAATATCTGAATTGCGTTAGAAAGTTTATGAAAAATAGTGTATGTGCCTATAAAATTTGAGGGTTTTCCTCGATTTTCATGGGATCCCATCATCAGATTCTGACTTGGTGACAATGGGACTACCTCAGGAGTATAGGCTTTCGAATAAAAAAATAATTTTTAAAATTGGTCCAGAATTAGCGGAGAAATCGGTGATCATACATATAAGTTAAAAAAGAAATCCATACTGTCGAACATAGAACCTCATCCTTTTTGAAGAATCGGTTAATAATAAAGAGGAAAGATTTGTTTATGTTTGTTTGAATTGAATAGGCTCCGAAACTACTGGATCTATTTCAAAAATTCTTTCACCATTTGAATCCTACATTATTCCTGATGAACATAGGCTAGAATATTTTCAGAAAAGTTAGGGATCCGTATGAAAACTTCGATAATGTAACCCAAGGTGTGAAAAAAATACCAAAAAAAAACCTTATATCACGTACGCAGCGGAAACTATTGACAATAGAGCAAAGCGATTTACTACAGTTTTATAGAAGACATCAATATCTACAAAAAAGTCTACGAGGGTATATATCTAACTACTATGGTTAAGTCACAATGACCGCTTTTTGTTCAAATTATTTAATGAAAACCCGGGTGAAATGGAAAGGTAGTGGTGATTTTAGTATCATGATATTAATCCTTATCTATTTAAAGAGTTTAATCTTTAAGGTTGGTTATGGACAAGTAAATTACACTTTAAATTATTCAAATCGGAACTTTCGTTTAAAAGTTATCATGGGTATAAAATAGTTTAAGTAATTAAGAAAAATGTTGCAGTTTGCGCGAACTGCCGTCGTCGAACGTTTAGTCTATTTATAAGTAATTTACACGGGGAGATAAAGTTCGTGGAGTACTAATTAAAACCGCGCGAACGAAGTCGCGGGCGAAGTACTAGTAGCATAGAAAAGTCTAGAAAGATCTCCAACTTCTTTGATCCGATTACTTCTACTACTCGATACTAGAAACATTTATCTTATTATAGTATACTGTACTATAAATAATTATAGTGTACTGCTGATCCTGGTAGGTAGTGATTTTTTGAGCGTTTTATATTTTCAGCAGATCTAAACTAAATACAAGAAAAAATGTACTTAACTTCAAAGTAAATTTATTTATCTTGATTATTGAATGATGAAAATATCATTATGAATGTGACTCTGTTTTATTTTCAGTATAATTTTGTTTCTAAACAGTAGGTAAAATTAAATTACTATTTTGCTTAGTAGCCTAACAGTACCTACACCTTTTTTGTTTAAGAGAAATACTGTGAGTCGGTGGGTCGAAAGATTGCCTTGCCAGTCGAAAGCGAAGTGGAAGACCCCAGCTCATACAAGCGGCGTAACGACGCGGGTACATGGTCGACGAATATGAAACGAGTGGTTTCATACCGACAAGATATATACCGCGACGCGCCAAAAGCTCGACTTCGTTGAATTATTAAGTGATGTCATGTTACCCACTGTGCGCAACGTTTGCCCTGCTGATGAGCTTAAGCAGATAACTTTGTCCAAAACAATTTTCCTATACATCGTGTGAGCACTGTGCGCACTGTACACCCAGAGATAAAAGTTATTCCATGGCCAGCTCAATCTCCTGACCTCAACCCTATTAAAAACATATGGGGTCTGTGATACAGTGACGGGAAGCACGGCATGAGCGATCTGATGAGCAATTGAAGTTGCATTGCATGGGAATATGGGAAAAATTAAGGGGAATAGACACATGCTTCAATGTTGTAGGATCGATGCGTCAACGTTTACTTGATTGCTAATATTAAATTAGGTACATATAAATTAAAAATAACCAATCAGTTTCCAGTTTCCAAACCAAGGTCATACGTAATTACATACCTACTCTTCTTCTTCTTCCACCTGGCGTTAATCTCGGCCATTGCTAGAGTCCGCCTTCCTACTTAGCTTCCTCCACTTTGCCCGATCTTGAACGTCCTTCTCAGTTAGGTCATTGGCTCTCATGTCGGTCTTGACGACGTCCAACCAGCGCTTGCGAGGGCGACCACGGGACCTAGCCCCAAGGACAGCCATATTCATGCATCTCCGACCAACGTACTCCAAAGGGCGGCGCATGATGTAGCCATACCATCGCAGACGACACTCTTGCAGTTTTTCCCCCACGTCACGGACACCAACTCCCACTACCTCGGATGAAAGAGTTGCGTATGCGATCGGATCGCGTTACGCCGCTCATCCACCTCAGCATCTTCATCTCCGTGACGCGAAGCTCCTGGGTGTGTCTGCTTAGTGCTGGCCAACACTCGCCACTGTACAGTAGGACAGGCCGTAAGCTGCATTTATATATCTGCCCCTTGAGCTTCGGAGGTATTTTGCGGTCGCATACAACGTCTGTTACCTCGCGCCACTTCGCCCAAGCTTGGACATCGTCGTCCACGTTGGCAGACTCGTGCAGCACGGATCCAAGGTACCTGAACGTATCGGACTTTCTGATCAGGTCCGAACCTATTCGGATGGTGTTTGAATCCGTGCTGCCACAAGACATGTACTCAGTCTTCGCCACATTTAGTCTCAGACCACCGGTTTCAAGCGTGTCCTTCCAAATGTTGACTTTGCACTTAAGATGGGCCTTGTTCTGATTAATGAGGGCGATGTCATCGGCATACCTACTCTACGATCAGATGATGGGATCCCATGAAAAATGTTTGTTCAGCGATATTTAAGTCAATTGTCAACCGATTTGGATGATTATTTTTTTGTTTGGAAGAGTATTATCCCGGACTAGTCCCATTTTAATTTGGTGAAGGCCGGATGAAGAACTTCGGTGGTAAGCAACGGAACTCTTCAATAAATGATAGCAAATGGATCGGGATTGCTGAAATCGCATGTCTGTTTATTGTTTACCCCAGTTCATAACATAGGTAACATCAAGCCGGTATGCTGTGAATGAGTTCGCAGGTATGTACCATTAAAAAGTGAAAAATAAAAAACCTTTTTATCAAAAAATACGACCGACTTCCAAAACTAAAACACTACAAATTATCAAATAACTTCAATTTCGGAAGTTGGTGTTAAATCTATTACGAGCTTGGGGTTTGTGACAGTAAAAACAGCCGAATAATTAACAAAAAATTACACTTTAATTTACCACACCAATTAGCACTTTAAAACACTAATTACTTATAACACATAATCGCACTACTGAACACTTCACTTTACTATAATTCGCAGTTGAAGATCGCTCTCGAAGTTATCGCTTGTATATGAAGAAACAACCAAAAACACATTTGTACTAAAACTGAGGATGTCAAAACACTATTCAGCAGCAAGCCAATACCAGCATATATAGTAAACAGTTATTTCTGAATAGCTGGCTGGCAGAAAAAAAAAACAAAAGAGGCGGGAAAGCGGCAGTCCGATCTTCATTTGTTTTACGAATTGTAAAGTTTTGTTCACACATTTTACACATCGTGCATAATATGTATAATATACACGATAAGTTCATCAGATTTAGATATGGATTATTTCTTTACCCAATTCGTGTTTTTAACTTTACTTTCGTTGCATTCGTAATGAAAAGCGCAGTGACTATAACCTCGGGTGAAAGACTTATTTGTAGTATTTAGTCCGTCGAACTATGTTACTTTCAACCCTAAGATGAAACAATGTACTATTTAAAGTAACCGTGAAAATAAAAAGTGTTTCAAACACAGAACGAGTGTTTCGTAGACGGTGCTACGCAGCGCCTACGGCGTAGAGGCTCTCGAGATCTCGAGCAAAGGGTTCTACCCACTAAGCTTTATTTTTTAAAGTATAGTTTACTAGTTTTTTACTTCTTTCATTTATGTGAAATCTAAAAACTCATTATTATTTACAATCATACTCAGACGTGCGATTACTGTACATACGTAAAAATAAAATATCTGGATGAATAAATTTGCCGCGTAGCACGCTTGGATTTTCGAGTTTTTTCATTTGAGTCTCAATTTATTTCAAACTCTCATGACAAATAGCTTGTGCAAAATTAACTGTCTCCAGGATGAGTGATAGACATAATATCGCGTTGCTTTAACTATAATAATGTACACAACGTAGAAGCAAGGTAACAGTAAAAATAATGGATTCTGGGCAGAATTCCGATCTTTATCTACATAGTTTCGCTATTTTCTCGGATTAAGCCCATATTTACCAAGAAGTGGTGAAAGTTGGGGACATTGCGGCTATAATTCTGCTCAATCTTATCTAATTTTTGTTAACTGATTTAGAATATAGGAATATTTAGCCTAAATAACTTACTTAAAGCTTTATATACAGAAATCAAAATCACGAGGAGTTATAGTACCGATACAGTTTTAATGTTAGTTTCTTGAAATCATGAATTTGGCTCACGCACAGGCTTTTGTTGCATGGGCTGTTAACACAGTTTGATCTAAACATATTACATCGCTTGAAAGCTTATCGTTTAGCTATTAGCGGATCACGTAAAGTTACGTATGTTTGTGTAAATGTACCTATGACAAGGTAAAACCTAGTTTTCTCAGTAGTTTTTAAGTGTCTTCAAAACATATAGTTGAAAGGGGTAAACCTGTTTGTTTGCACGAGATAATCTCTGTAGGTACGATACTCCGCGGATCTTTCGCTGATAGAACGCTACACAATCGCTCAGTGCCATAGGCTAAATTGTTTTCCAAAAAAATAGCCGGACCTGCCATAGACCACAGAAGTAAAGTTGCGGGAAAAATTATGGGTGTCGAGAATTGCGAGTGAAATCCTTAAAAAGGATGAAAGTAGATAAGTTTACATTTCGTCTTTACAGGACATTCAGTACCTACTTAATAGCTTTTCTCCGATGATAAGACGAATTCCAAAGTTTTTCAAAAGCTGCTCAACCTATGTTTTGAATTTGGGAAATCTTTCAAACAATTCTACTGAAGCATGAGAGGCGCTTGTGCGGTGACAAAGACAGATCAAAGGCATGTGAATGGGAGGCCTTGACCTTGAATAAAAAACTTAACAAGTATCAAGTCGGGAGTATTGTTCTCTATATTGTTTTGAGTTTTAAATCAATACCTCCTGGTGAGGTTTTACAGGTTTTCAGGCTTTCTATATATAACTCTTATCTAAATGGGTCGTAGTCAGTCGCTAATAAAGTTCTACTGACGCAACTGTCTTAAGTAAGTAGGAGATCAGGAAGGAGGCATATTACATAGCGTGCTACGTATTAACTTCAAAAGATCACTAAATCAAAACCTTTGTAAAGTTTCTCTGATGTAGAACTTCCCAATCGCGAGTTAAATTCACTATTGAATAGGAAAGAAAAATAAAATGGTCTCTGAAATGTTAGGAAAATACAGCGAGTGGAATCAATGTGTAGTGGAATGGGCTGAAGCGGATGGGGTGGCCAGGGAGCCGGGGTGGCTGGGGTGAGCGGCGCTGGGGCTCGGGGGCGCGCGCTCGGGGCTAGGGACAGGCGCGGCGCGCGGCAGTCGCGCGCCAGCACGTGCGCGCACCGCCCTCGCGCCGCCCGACACCGGCGACCGGCGCGCCGCCCGACCCGCGCCCTGTGTACCCAACGCGCTCAATATTTCGACACCATTGAAATTATTCCTTCTGTAATAACCTACCTAAAACTTACGGTCTATTGTTTACATTCTAGCTGAATTAAGTTCGATTTTGTAATATAAGGGCCATCCTCTCGCGATTTCAATATTTATGGGTCAATAGTAAGAGTTTTACTGAGATTGCTTACATCATCGCAACCATAATTTGGGCGGGAAATAGAACTACGTGTAATAGCAACTAATAATCTGTTATGTTATAATAACGTGGACAACAAAAGGAAATGATAAAATGTAGTTTTTCATGATTGTGGTTTATAACGTACGTGTACTTTACATTTAATAATATGCTAAGCCTGTGACGAGACTAAACGGCACTTGCTCGCCTTCGTACTCACATAGCATTATGTTCTTCTGGTTTATATTGGTGTACTTCAAATATTAATCACGAGCGGCTCTATCAACCCTTTGTTGACAATAACCATGGCTCAGGCCAGAGTGTCTTCGTTAAATGTGTGTGCTAGATAAATTAATAATGTCTGTTTTCACTAGGAATCTTTTTCGTTGATTTCGCTTATCAGTTGTGAAGAAGTGTTTTGGTAATAAAACAAAATGAATTGCGTTAATACCAATACGTTCTTTTGTTTTTGTTTTGCAACGCGGTAAATTGCATTTGTAAAGAGCAATATAATATGAAAAAAAAAAAATTATTTTGTTGTAATTTACGTAATTATGTTTTTGAAGTTATTATCAAAAACAGAAAACTACTACCTATACCTAACTATAGAATACATAAACAAAATACACTTAGGCGTCGAAAAATATCAAATACTAATTGAAATACATATATTAAACTTGCTTTAGATACAAACCCGATTTAGACTGAACCAATCATGTTGTATGGTTTTCTCTAAGCCGTATGAGGGCTTTAGGGCGAATGGGGACTCTTAGAGTTCTTATCTGGCCGTCTTGCTTTAATACAGCAAAGTGGTAGACAGTTACTCTGACTTGAAATGATGAACACATTCTTTACCTATTCTTCAGCAACTGACTGGCCAAACAGTGTTGTAGTTTACAAAATGACACAAATGGTCCCTTAATGAAATATTAATGCCTCTGAAAAATATAAGTACATCGATATAAGTACATTGGCTAGACGTAATCTAGCAGTTGCCTTAGTCTAGTCTAGCTAGTATATTGGCTAATACAAAGATGCGTTAGCTTTTTGATGCTGAAAACAAGCATTCAAAAGAAAACACAAACATCTACGTCTATAAATCATAGTGTGAAAGACAATGTTTCAGAAAATAGATTTTGTCCATCAATCGCATCTTAATTAATTGCAGAATGGATTTCGATGAAATCAGGCAAGGTAGATCGTGACATGGATAAGGAAATCTGATAAAAAACCGGCGAGTGCGAGTCGGAATCGCGTGCTAAGGGTTCCGAAGAAATAATATTTTTTAACATGTTACTGTAAAATCATAGATATCTTTCGTGTTATCTATGATTACGTGTTATATATTTTTAGGCTCAGTTGTTTCGGAGATAAGGGGAGAATGGTCTATTTTCTTTTATACTCCTTAATGGAATATTTTAAAATAGTCAATAAAATCCTTTTGAGACCCTTACAATGAACCCTTGAATTCGAAATGTCACAAAATACCTACGGTTGGATAAACTATATTTTTATCTAATTTTCCCTTGACAAAGTGTTTTTGGGTCACAAAAGATTATACGTGTATCCACCAAATTTCAACTGAATCTACTGGAGATTCGGAGAAAATCGGCTGTAACAGGCGGACAGACAGACAACCTAGTGATCCTATAAGAGTTCCGTTTTTCCATCCAGAGGTTCGGAACCCTAAAAACCCGGTAGTACGTTCGCACTGAGTAATTCCAACTTTTTGTCGTTGGTTTTTGTCGTTTTTGATCTCCATACGGGTGAAGAGTTAATTAAGCCTGAAACGCATTTTGCACCGCTAGTAATAAGATACATTTTGGCATTAATTATTTTAGAGACGTAGGTACAAAACGTTTCATGAAGAGCTCTGAAATTCGCAAATATCTACAAATGGAACGGGAAACTATGAAACTGTCATTTAGCACATTTTATTGAGTCGTTATGAAAGCAATGGCCTAATTCAGAGCCAATATCTTTTTATATTATTTAACACACGCAATCAACTTTTAACACGAATTAACTGAACTTTCAAAACGAATAGTTACAAAGATGTAGGCACCTAATTTATCTAGACAGATTCTCTAAACCTGAACAGTTGATATCGAAAACAAAGAACCATTTGAACGAACGTTAATTGAATTCAAGTTTTTTGAAGTTTCAACACTAATAAAGCGTGACTAAGTAACTAATAAGCGTTGGCAATGAGCAGGATGAGTGAAACAAATAACTTGTGACTTCAGTTTCACGGTCACTCCACTAACATCCATAGTAACAATTGTCAATATTGAAATTAGTATGGACAAAACCATGGGTACGTTACGTGTCTTCAAACGTTTCAAACGGCCCAGTTAATGAATGGATATCGGAACAATGTTTCAGCGTGTAATTTATTCATTACACAGGCGTCCTCGATCAAGCCGTCTTGCTAACGGAAAGTCTCCGCCTGATGATCTCTCTGACGCTCGCATGCGATGAGACACCACACGTTGTCAAGTTCACGCTTCTTTACGTTTACGAGTATGAGTTCCCTATTGTTCACAATATTTAACCTTATTGTTTTAACGATGATTCTATGGTTACTCATAATAAAAATCGATCTTTGTAAAAAAGACACAATACCTGGCCAGAATTTGAACTAAGTATAGCATTGAGTTACTAACACGAAACTATTTGATATTTCGTGCCTCTGACGAGAAGACTCGATATTATGTAGGTACGTAGTTACTAACACGATAGTACCTAGCTCCCTAAACTGAGAGCGGTAGGAGTCATTTGATGGTTTTCCATTAAAAAAGACTTGTCAGTTACAAGTATACAGTAAGTAGCATGCAGTAGTAATAGCAAGTAGCATGAGAGCCGCACAGTGGCTTGATTAGATATAGAATTTGTGACTACTCAAGGTTGCTTTAGTTTCCTATATAAGAGCTGTGTCGTTAGCTACGCAGTCAGCGGCGGATTATCTTTAAGACAAAATAGGCACGTGCCTAGGGGCACCAGATTATAGAGGGGCGCTCGAGGAATCTTCAAACGAAAAAAAAGTATGTACATAATTAGAAAAAAAAACATACTTGTCGGTACAGAGTTTATAACCTTCCTCGATAAATGGGCTATCTAACACTGAAAGATTTTTTAAAATCAGATCAGCGGCTCCTGAGATTAGCGCGTTCAAGTAAACAAACAAACAAACAAAAAAACAAAATCTTCAGCTTTATATATTAGTATAGATATATAGATATTTTAGTCACACGGTTACCCTATTTTAAAACGTCCAAAGTATCTGCCAGCCCGTTTTAGACGCATATATGGTGACAACTGTTGCAGCAACATATATGTATAACAAAAAAAAGCTAAACGTGGACGCCGATTTGTAGAACGTATCGCCACCACAATCCGGCTGAAGGTGAGGTAGCCGCTTTACATTACAGTGGCGTGTTTTTATACTAAGGCAATCCAGCGCGCTTGTATATAATACGGCGTGTTTTACGACTGCATTTTGAGAAATGAGATCCTATATCAATAATTCAGAAGCAGGTTATTCGATCACCCTTCTCACGTCACCCATCGTCTTCCAAGGGGGTTGAACTGATTCCAAGGGAGTTGATTTGATTTTGGTGTTAACACACCAAAATCAAATGTTGCTTAATAATAAATAGCGATTTGACATATTAATACTTTCGAAACATTAATCACTAAAAAAATTTTGTCATTTCCTTTTGAATGGTTAGGAAATCGATAAACAGTAATCTATTCTTTAATCTAAATCAAACTCACGGCCTACTTCCTTCATGTGAATATTCTTCAGTTCTAAACTAACTATATGAAATTAGAGTCACGATGACAATAATGGAGAACACTTTTAGCAATAAATGGCTTGAACTGGTGAAATTGTACATAAGTAAACACTAAAGCTATGGAGAAACAAATGCAGGCGAGAACGTTGAACAAATCAGCATGCTGGGTATGTTTAGTGCCGCCCTGGCCGCCCTGGGGCTTCCCGGACCGAGAGGAAGAGAAGTTGTACTCGGCGTATACGGCGCGCCAGCGGCAACGCGCCGTGCCGCGCCTGCTGGCCACGGGCGCGCTGCTGCAGGCCTTCGCCGCGCTAGTGCCCGGCGAGCGCGACCTGGCCTTCGCGTACGCGAGCGTGGCGCTGGCGCTGCTGGCCGACCTGCTGCTGGCGTGCCTGTACGTGTTCGTGCGGCCCGCGCGCGCCGCGCTCAACCACCTCGCGTGGCTAGTGCTGTGGACTCAATTGTTGGTTAGCGCGTCCCGACGGTTGGGAGATTCCTACAACGAGCTACTAGGATGGGCCGTAGTGTTACAATATTTTACCCTCGCCACCCTCCCATTACATCATGTGTTGCTCATACTGTACAGCACGCTGTCATTTTGCGGATATCTCCTGGTTCAGTACTACAACGCTTCTACATCTGAAAGCAGGCTGGCAGACGACTTTTACTTTCAGGTATTGTACTTCTGCTACTACTAAGTAAAATGGCTAAAACATACCTTAGCAAAATTATACATGTCCCTTAATGTTCATACCTTTCGACAGCAAATAGCGAATGGTGCATTGCTGCTTGGCGCTACGTTACTGGGTGGAACTGCATACGCTATTAGTGAAAAGCAACAACGTAGTTCATTCCAAGAAACCAAAAGAAGCTTACGAGATAAACTTACGATTGAACAACAAAGCAAAGAACAGGTGATTGTCTCATATAACTTCCGCGTTACGTATTTTCATTTTTCCGCAGATATCTACATACCTAGTTCTAAACGTTATAAATGAACAAAGCGAAAAGTTTCACTTTACATGTTTACTTTTGAAATAATCTCTTTGTCTCGTTTAAGAAAACAGCTGTCGCGGTCGGCATTATTCTTTCATGTCAACAGAAACATTATTTACAAATCTGGTAGTACGTTTATTTCAGTGCAGGAATTGATGTGCCGTATCTGTTGAGTAAAATAATTCCTTTACCAAAAACATCCAATCCCACATCCTTTTCCGAATACCGTCCAATATATGTCTTGCCGTTCTTGTCCAAAGTCCTTGAAAGATTAATCCACAACCAAATAAGCACTTTCCTCTCCAGAAATAATCTCCTTAACCCCTTCCAGTCCGGCTTCCGTCCTGGTCATAGCACAACTACAGCACTTCTTAATATTACGGAGGATATTAGGTCAGCCATGGAAATGGGTAATTTAACGGTTTTGGCTCTACTGGATTTCAGTAATGCGTTTAATACTGTGGATTACGATGTTCTGCTTAGCATTCTTAGCTCTCTTAACATATCTCCGTCGGTAATTGACTGGTTTCGTAGTTACCTGTTCGGTCGTCGGCAATGTATTTGCATCGGAGAGACCTTGTCTTCCTGGTGCAGTACTACTGCTGGGGTACCACAGGGTGGCGTTTTGTCTCCTTTACTTTTCGCAGTGTTCATTAACTCTATCTTCAAAGAATAAACTTCTTCCTACCACCTTTATGCAGATGATCTTCAGATTTACACACGAACTCCTCTTGGAAGTCTGTCTGAGGCTATCTTGACCCTAAACCGTGATCTGGCCCGTATATGCGACTGGAGCAAGAGGCACGGACTTACGGTGAACCCCATAAAGACCCAGGTTTTAGTGGTGGGCAGTTCAAGGACGGTCTCAAGGATTGACTGGACGACTTTACCCCAAGTTTCTTTTGACAAATCTCTTATTCCTTTTAGTGAGAAAGTAAAGAATTTGGGGATTTTTATTGACAAGAACTTCTCGTGGACTGCCCAGCTACAGGAAGTAAGTCGCAAGCTATTCGCATCTGCTGCATCTTTGAGAAGACTGCGTAATTTTCTACCGATTGCCACCAAGATTGCGCTTGCGCAAATTCTTCTTCTTCCCATTCTTGATTATGTAGCTGTCAGCTATCTTGACCTTACTGAAGTGCAACTTGATAAACTTGAATGCCTCCAAAATGTTTGCATCCGGTTCGTATTTGGTTTGCGCAAATACGACCATGTTTTCGAATTCCGAGTTAAACTCAAGTGGTTGCCAATTCGCCTTCGCCGGAATTCTCATATACTATTCTTATTGTATAATGTGCTCTTTTCTCCTTCCACTCCTCTTTACCTGAAGGAACGATTTCAGTTTCTTTGCGACTCTCACACGAAATTTCTTAGGTCATCGGATAACTTGAAACTGAAAATGCCAATGCATTCCACTACCTTCTTGGACAAGTCTTTTTCAGTCCATGCTGCCCGTTTGTGGAATGCATTGCCAGTGTTAATTAAGCGCGCGCAATCGCTGCCTGTTTTTAAGAGACTTGTTAGGGAACACTACTTGTCGCTGTAATTACTTTTTCGATGTTAATTTTTAAAAAATGACACTTTATTTTCTTTTAATATGTATATTTAATATGTATGTATTTGTGTATCTATTTTAGTATTTTGTATTGCTTTTTCTCTATAAGAATTTTTTACTTAAACTTTATATTTGCACCAAGTGCAACCCCATTTCTTGTCCAGGCTATCCCTATCCATTCCAGATTGCCTGGAAGAGATCGCGGAATGCTTATCGCATTCCGCCAATTGTATTTGTTTTAGTTTAAAGTTTCCATCATATGTTTTAATTTGGTGTAAATAAAGTATATATAAATAAATAAATAAAAAAATAAAATATTATTAATTAATTTTGTAACGATTCATTTTGTTCCGTCTCTTTTGTTGGTCCTTGATGTCCGTCTAACTGTACCAACATTTTTCTCGGAGATCGTGTGATATTGGCACTGGGAAGTAGGTAGTTGGGCTCAGTTATGTATATTAGCGAGCGCTGGCCCATCGGAAGCAGTTTATGGCCCGAGCTCAATCAACTAATTTGCAACCTGACAGCCCTACGCAAGAACTAGGTGTCGTGGCTGTCGAAATGTCAATAGATACAAATGCAACACAATATGGCCCAGTAGAAATCGACGCTAAAAAAGGCTAAAATTGCAAAACTGGATGTACTTCTGGTTTTTTAGTATGTTGTATGGACCAGTTAGAGTATTGTGAATCCAAATTCGCAACTTCGAAAAACTTGTGCTTCTTCTTTTTGAGTCGATGGTGACCCTTAAATATTTTGTGCCCAGAAGGTGGCCACGTTCACAGCGGCATCAGTGGTTCAAATTCAAATTCAAAGCATTTTATTTCAAATAAACCATTCACAGGCACTTTTGAAACGTCAAGGTCGGTCAGTCAAAAACATGGAAGCTATTTGCACGTTCCAAAGCGTAGATCTCGATGGAGAAGAACGTGCAAGAAACTCCACGGATACTCTTTTAAATCATGTTCTGTTTTACAAAATTCCAAGTTACATATACTTGTTGCTTCTGCATGTGAGGACAATGCAAAGGAAAAAAAAAGGCTTATTATAAGAATTTTAAATATAAAGATTAAAATAAGCCAATGGCAGTTAAGAGATGACCAGTCTCAACCGACGGCGCCTGTTCACGAACATGACGCGTGTATTGGCACCCTTCAGCTCAACCATTTCGAAGGGAACCGAATGATCAAACCCACGCGCCGCCATCAGCGAGACATTTGACTGAGTATGACATGCTCTCAACCACCATGCTCGTTCATGTCCAACAAGTAAAACTATAACTACTCACATAAAATATAAATGGTTTCATGGTACTCACATTTACAAAATTTGAAAAATATGCTTCTACTTTACACAAAACTATGGTTGTCAATGACCAAATAATGAAAAATAAATTAATAAAGAGTTCATCAGGTCCTCAATGGTGCAGGTGTAAGGGCACTTGGGACATTCCAACTTGTGGGCCATATTTAAACGGGGGCTCCGCACTCACACTTAGTTTCAAGCGGATCAATGAAACCCCATTTTGCCAAGTTGTATTTGCAGCGGCCTACTTGGGTGCGCAAACGATTGAGCGCTGTCCATATTGGCCACTGCAGGTCACGTCCAGGCGGCAGATGTTCCTGAGGTTTCAAGAAGTCAGATGGGTCTCGGGTCTAAATCAGTTGCTTTCACCCCTTTTTTTAAGGATGGGAAATCATCAAATGACTCCTCCCGCTCTGGGTAAAGGAGGGAGGGAGTACCAGACTCTTACTGACTAAAACCCATCCGTGTTCCTCCTAGTGCCCTTTGCGTTCCAGGGCTACGGTGCCTCTTTCGAACAGATTCCGCAGCCCCAGCAGGCACTTGAGACGGGGTCCTAGCGGGCCCCGTCTTCTATGCTGACAGCTCTTTGAGGCGCGCGTGGAATACAGCGTGCCATCGACCCGGGCCTGGTTCTGATCAGACGGCAAGCCACCCAATGATCGCCGTCCGCAGGTACGGTGGCCGAGAATCGCCCTGCGAATCCCGACGCCCGGGGCGTTTTCTTCTGTTGCGGCCGCTGGGGCGTGAGGTTTCCCTCTCTCTCACGCGTTTGGCCGCCTCCTTTGCTAGCATTACTGCTTCGCAGAAGGAGGTGACCGCTTTCCATGTCTCCTCGATCCGGACCATGGCTTGAACCAGGGTCGGACGTGAGAGATCGCCGTCGCCGATCGCCTCGACGAGGACACGGTGGTGCTCCGCCCAAGCAGGGCAGACCTCCACCGGTATGCTCCACCGTGTCCTCCCGGCGATCCTCGCAGTGTTGACACCCGGGCGTATCCTCCCGCCGTATTCGAAACAGGTACCTCCCGAAACAACCGTGCCCGGTGAGTACCTGCGTCAACCGGAAGGTAAAGACACCGTGGCGCCACTCTAGCCACTCCTCAAAGATGTGGCGTGCTCAGCGCTGGGTTGCGACAGTCGTTATCTCCATACTGCCATGAGATCCTGCCGGATCTCCATCCGCCGAGCTGCGATTTGCCGTGGCAGAGGAGTCTCGCCCCGGCGTAGCGCCTCCATGCGTCATTCAAAATGAGCGTGAGGGCTCTCGCCTCTAGATCCCATGGCGGCAGTCCGGCAAGGAGGCACGCCGCCTCGACAGAGACCGTACGGTATCCCTGGGCAAACCAGACAGCCATGACCCTTTGGGACGCGTTGAGGTAACGGGCAGGTCGCTTCCTCAAAGTAGGCGCCCACACCGGCGCCCCATAAAGGGCCTTGGACCACACGACCCCCGCGCAAAGCCTCCGGCAGGAGGCGTGGAGAGATTGGACAGAAGTCGCTTGAAGGCAGCCCTGCTTTCACCCCTAGGATAACAATGTAATATTTCACACCATCTGCATGAAAACGTCAAATTATTTACTAGCAAACCTAACCTAAAATGCGTTATTCTAACTCACGAGCGGCTTCCGTCCGCCTCCGCTGCAAAAAAAAAAAATCAAATTATATTGTTGCCCGTCGGGTTATAATGAAATTCAGTACAATATTATAGCCAGCGGTGGATTGTAGCCGCAGCTTCGGGCGCGCGACCTACTCCTAGCAGTGGAGCCGAAGCGCCACCTTTTGTCATGGCTAGAGCACAATTTTCTTGCAGTAGGTGTGAAAGTAGACTATGTTCCTCAGGGATAAAGGGCCTTGAGCTTGTATCAACTCGTGAGTTAAATACTACGCAGAGTTAAGTCTCGAATCCTTCATTGTGTTCGGGATTCAATGTGACACCCGTGACATAAGACACTGCTTTATCCCCTCGCTGCATAATCTGCTATTATTTCCCGTTTGACCTTCCGGCAAGAATTCCGAGTGCACAACACCGCGATAGCAAAGAAAACAGTCAACATGACTGACATTTTCGGTTTCGGTTCAGTTGGAAGGCGCCACTTTGAAGCTTGTTGACTAGTTTGCATGTCAAACTTCTAAGCTCACGCCGCATCACCAGTAACTATGTATTTCATGAATGTTGGGTCGGAATTGACTAGTCCTAGCATGTCCTCAGCGACTTTAATGCGATTGAGTTTTTGGAGAAAATTCAGGTCGCTTTAGTTTAAATTTTCGCGCCAAAACGGACGATGACGTCACTCATGTCTGTCACTGGTCAAGAACTGTCATAATTCAAAGTCATAGAGCAAGATTCCAGTGCTTCCAGAAATTACTTATTTTCTTTGTAAGTATCATCATCAGATGCTAGCCATAACACGACTAGATAATTTTCACGATTTTTACAAAATACATATTCTTAAATAATTATTAATTTAGTAAAAATTTAAAGACTAATTTGTCATGGCAATAGTGTAATATCAGATCGCTATCTCCACTGACATTTGAGATCCTATTCACAAGTATCTTTTGGACATAGTTTATTTACTAAGTATAAAAAGAAAACTGCAAAACTACCTCCTACACACTTATGAAATATGTCATACCTACACACATCACTAAAAAAAATGCCCATTGGATGGAGCTAGCAGATACTTATTATGCGTACGTTGAAATTACACTGGCACTACTCTATTCAAATATTTTGATACTGTGAAATAAGTAACGTCTGGGAGCCCTCGGATCTTGGACTATAAAATAACACGAGTGACGTCACCAGACGCTGATTAGTGTATTAAAAAACGTTCCGTTTCACGTTACTTTAAATTTTGTAATTATTGTTAAAAATCAATATTAACTGGAACAAATACGTTACTCTCTTATGCTTTTTTTTACATTTTAGTCACAAAATATTGATAAATATTAAATCTGCATCTTCCCTATTGCAATAGTAATACAAATTTACGACTACCTGCAGTGCCGGATTGAGACTACTTGATGCCCTAAGCATACAATTCAATGGGCGGGATATCCACTATTCAACTAGTAGGTAACATAGGTTCCTACATTTTTATTTATTTGTATGCGAGTTCAACGTATACGCCCCTATAGGTTTATATGTTTATATCTTCTGACGTTTACCAGAATGCTCCAGAAGGAGGGTAATTTTTTCAAAAGTAGGTTTATTTCTTTGTCACGCTCTGCAGCCAAACAGCTGGATAGACTTCAGATGCAAGCGAAGCGAGCTCGTAAATTTTAGCAATAATTCATTCGGAACAATTCATTCAGGAATGGACTTGGCCGATCGATTCATTCCAGAAAAGGTAAAAAATATATGTTATGAGGAGACACGATGCAAGAGCAACCCAGCAAACTCAAATTTTAGCATCCTGTCTTTGACAGGGATTTCTTTTAAACCGTTCAGAAATATTCGAACCTTGTACACGCATACTACCTACTACGGGCAAAGGCAGCTTTTCATTCTACCTTCAGATCTTGCTCTTATCTAACGGGGACGCTAACAATGATAAGGCATAGATCTCTACCTTCCATCTATCAATGACGGCATAAAAACTCTTACTTTAAATTGTTCTCTCGGGCTGAAGTGATTTACTTCAGGAACAGGACAGTTTTGAGCAGCAACACAAGAAATGTTTTTCTCATTTTCTGAACACGCTTTTCAATCACGATTCCGCTAAACATTACATTTGACCGGTTTTCATGGCAAGCGTATGATTGTGTTCGAGCTCATTAGGCAAGCCTGCGGCTGCAATCAAATCGTTTACTCCCTGTGATCCATGAAATTACGGCAAACGTCAACGAGTTGGCTTCATGCGCAGCGACGTGTGCCGATGACATATTTCACACCTGTGCGTAGTTCATCGTCCATGAGGACACATGAAATGTGGCGAACAAATTGATCGTTCAATTAAAATACTTTTGTCGATATGTGATGCAGTTGATGGAAAACCTATTTCTTTTCTATAGCTTGAGTAGATTGTACTAGCGAAATACATTTTATATGAAAATTAGAAGCACGCTGACCCGAATTTGAATAGAAATTTACCAAAAATATTTTCGTAGCTGTACCTACCTTCTTCCCCGTGACTTAGGCTTTTTGAACTCGTAAACCTATTTCTGTTTAAAATAATTGGAAGAAAAACCTTCTTATTATTTTATAAGGTTATTGAAACTTTTGTAGAACAGTACAGCACAAAATAACTATAATGATAACACAAATTGTAGGAGCGGCTACTTCTGTCGGTGCTACCAGAGCACGTTGCTGTTCAGATGCGGAAAGAACTGGGACTGATTGACACGCAGTTCAAAAAAATTTACATGTCACGCCATGAAAATGTCAGGTATATCTGCAGTTTAAATGATCATATCTATTTAAATGAGTCAAAATTCCAACTATGATTAACACATTATTTGTTCATCATCAGTATTCTGTACGCCGACATCGTAGGCTTCACGGCTATTTCCTCAACTTATTCAGCGCAAGATCTCGTCGCAATATTGAATGAGCTGTTTGCTCGTTTTGATCGACTTGCTGAGGTAAAGAAAATTTAATTTATTATTTCGTCTCCAAGTCTCGTCCGCCGTAAATTATACGCCAGTCGCGGCTTCCGTAAATTGTAATGTTATTTTGTAGAAATACCAACAACTTCGCATCAAAATTCTCGGCGACTGTTATTATTGCATCAGCGGCGCGCCTGTTGAACGTCCGGACCATGCCGTGCTCTGTGTGCATATGGGGCTCTCTATGGTTAAAGCTATCAAGTAAGTTTATTTAAACTTATGAAAACACAAGATTACCTTCAATTGTATCAATGGGTCACCATAACCAAAACTGAAATTGTTCAGATACGTTCAACAAACGACGAACTCGCCGGTGGACATGCGCGTGGGCATCCACACGGGTGCAGTGCTGGCAGGCGTGCTGGGCCAGAGGCAGTGGCAGTTCGACGTCTACTCACGGGATGTCGAGCTGGCTAACAAGATGGAGAGCAGTGGGATGGCTGGGTTAGTACTAACTTCACTGAAAAGGTTAATTAAAATTGACGAGAGAGTTAATAAGCAATACCCTTAAAAGATACAAGAAAGCAACTCATTTGGATGATAAAACACTTCATCTAAATCATTAGAAATATACTATTCTTTGTACTTATTCTTTGAAATAGTTACTCTTGTACGTTTGTAACGTCTGTATGTGAGCTAATCCCACTCAATTAATACTTTCAAACGTAGATACTATAAATACACAAAACATACGATACAGATAAAATCATCCAAAGGTGGTATATATTCGTCTATTCTTAGTTGCAAAAGATTTATTTATTGAACGACTTTAGTAGGTAGCTGTTTCTATTTATGTAGGTGTACGTAGTAACATTCTATTAATAAGAGTTTTGTTTACAGACGCGTGCATGTTTCCGAAGTAACTCTGAGTTTTCTGAACAACGAGTTTGAGGTGGAGCCGGCTCATGGCGAGCGTCGCGAAGAAATGCTGCGGCAAGCTGGCATCAAGACGTACTTTATTGTGAAAGTTCTCAAACCAGTAAGTTCTTTGTCTATACATACACACTTTATAATGTCAACAGTGATATTGCTCACATCTACCATTTTAATGGTGAATTTTTGTTTTAATACTATTCTTACTATAGCTATCAACAGACGCTACAACATCTGGGGTTTTGTGTATAGCGTCTATGTTTTTTTTTGTCACATTTCAGTAGCTTTCAGTGTAGGCGTAATTTCGATGCATTTGTGTTTTTTCGTTGGTTGTGCTGCGAGTAAGGCTCGAAACACATGATGAAATTATATTATTTTTATATTATCTCAGATATTTGACTCAAGTCAATGATTTGACCATATTTCACAATGTCGCTAGAAGCAAACTGAAATTATACAAACCACAAGCATAAGATATTTTTTTTTGTAGTTTATTAGTAAGAACAAAATTATTAATAATTAATTACGATCTAGCCTAAAAGTAATAAGCAATTTAACTCTAACTTAATATGTTACGTGATAGATTATGTTAAAACTAAGAATAGTGTCCATTTGCACTTTTACACAAGTCCGTAGCACTTTCTTAGAGTCTGATATGATTTATAAAACTTGTTCATGTGTTATATATGTATACCACAACATTGTTACTATTATATATTCATTCACTTTGTACACTACACTAATTCAAAAGGTTTTTTTTGGCCTACGCACTAAGTCTGTGTTTTCTAGCAGCTGAATTGCCTCAACATTCACGTGTCGATGAACGCAGTTTTCGTGGGCTTCAACAAATTTTTGAATAACGGTGGTGACGAATTCCATTTAAGGTCATGGTGAAGGTAATCATTTCTTATGTACCAGGGTGCATTGACAGCATCCCTAAGTACTTTTTTCGGGATTTTTTGGAAGTTTTTGAAGTTTGTTTGTTTAGTACAACCCCAAAGTTGGATACCATACCACCAAACTGGCATCAGAATATGCTTGTAAAGGGTTATTTTATTATGTACTAGCTTCTGCCAGCGGCTTTGCCCAAGTGGATAACGCGGGCAAAGCCGCCTAGGGTACATTTTCTTGGGATGAAAAGTAGGTAGCCTATGTGCTATTCCATACTATAATTTACCTCTGTGCCAAACGTGAAGATCCTTTCAGGCGTTCTGACGTGAAAGAGTATCTACCAAAGATCCATCCTCACAAACTTTCGCATTTATAATATCTCTAATATAGAAAAATCTCGTGTCACGGTGTTTGTTTTCGAACTCCTCCGAAACGGCTCGACTGATTATAAGTAGGATATCGAGTTCCAGTCTTTTCTTTTTGACATGAGCTTGCCAACGTAACTTGGCGTCGAGAGTTATATACCACGGTATTAGGCTGTTTTGGCACTAGCATGCCCTTTATGTAGATTGAGTGATAGTCCAAGTGTGTTTTTTGTGAAGTCAATGTGAACTGATTTTGACTCATCAGTTTACTATCTTCCATTGATGAACAGAGTTGAACTCTTTCTAATATTTCTCTGTGACTTGATCTGGTAACCATGATTGCAGTATCATCTGCAAAAGTCGCAATGCTGTGGTTTTCCAGTTCTGGAATGTCACATGTGTATAACAAGTACAAAATTGGGCCTAGCATACTTCCTTGAGGTACACCTGCTTTTATAACTTTTAGCTCGAAATATGCACCCTCCTACCGTATTCAAAACATTCTATTTACAAATTCTGGTAACTAGCATGCTTCTGAGCATGAATAGACCCTTATGCCGAACTTGGTCAAAAGCTTGCGCGACATCTAAAAACACGGTGGCGCAGACTTCCTTATTTTCAAGCGTTTTTTCAATGATGTTAGTTATTATATGTACTGGTCTATTGTCGAGTTTTTTCCCTGAAGTCAAATTCATAATTTGGTATAAGGTTTTTATCTTATTTTATTAGTTTTAACCGTTTCAGTAACAGTTTTTCGAATAGTTTTGATAAAATGGGCAACAGAGAAATAAGTCTACCTATATGATGATGCCTTATGGGGTGATTTCCCAGGCTTCGAAATTATGCCTGCTGGGGCTGCGGACTTCGTTCGAAAGAGGCACCGTACCCTGGAACGCAAAGGGCACTAGGAGAAACACGGATGGGTTTTAGTCAGTAAGAGTCTGACACTCCCTCCTGCTGTACCCAGAGCGGGAGAAGTCATTTGATGATTTCACATCCTAAAAAAAAAAAAAAAAAAGCTTCGAAATTATAATAACTTCAGCAACCTCGTAACCCGGAGACTTTTTCGAGCTAATGTTATTTTGAATTTTTCTTATTAAGGTGGATGCTCCTGGGTAGCCCGCGAAATTCGAATATTTTTATGTTTTTTGCAATTTGCCGGTCAGTGTGAAGCTGTGTAGCTGTATGCTATGCAATGCTATGCTATGTAGCTCGACAGAATGATTATTTCAGAAATAATCATTCTGTCGAGCTACATGAACTTAGAGGGCTATATTGATGATTAAAATGGTTATAATTCTTTAGATAAATACGCGTTACGGTCGCGGATCGTATTTGGTCCACATACAGCTTCACACTGACCGGCAAATTGCAAAAAACATAAAAATATTTGAATTTCGCGGGCTACCCTGGAGCATTCACCTTAAATACTTCTTTAGGAGTCACAAGCTTAATTCTTTAGTTTTGGGATAAATTTTCACTTCCAAGTATTTCTATCGAGCTTTCATTGGGTTGAAAAGTTTCCTCTAAGTGTTGAGCAAACCTTCACGCTTTTTGTTCATTGCTTATATCCCATTTTCCGTCGCTATCTCTGATGGGTGGTCACTATAATTAGCTTATATTTGTCATTATAGTTAGCTAAGCTGCAGAATGTTGGTATTCAGAGATTTATCCAGAAATTGTATAATTTTCCTCTTTAATCGTTTGGTTAGGTTATTGAGTGATATTTTACCTCGCGGAGACCTCGTTTGCTGCCACTGCTTCCTTTGTTTTCTTTTCTCAAATAGTAAATCCTCAATTTCCTTAGGATAGATAAATTCCTTATATTATTTATTTTTTTATTTACGTTTTAATTGCCATGTTATTCCACGAAAATTGTTGGAACAGTATATTTGTTTACTTCTAACTCTAGCTGATCTCGCTTTTTTATCGGAGTTTTTCGGTCGATAATAATAATATCTAGATCAAGGGCAAAACTTTCCCAATCTGTGAACTTATTAACCAGGTTTGAGTGGGTTTCTTTAAGTAGGATTTTTTGACTAAGCATTAGTATAATCGAGGTCCGAGTTCATACCTTCCTCCAAACTGACGTAATATTAAAGTAAGAATATTTTATTTCTGACCTTGATCCATATGATGTAATACACACTACTTAAAAGCTATGTTAGCAATAGACACAATACAAAACAGATTTTAATTCATATATTAGTTGCGCTCACCTGACGCAGAGGGCACATGCACATGGTGTCAGTATGCGCCATGATGGTGCAACACAGCTTATCACTAATGACCCTCAGTATGTCGTTGACGCTTCCACGCACTCTGTGCATCATGGATGCCGTCGTTTTCCAAAGGATGGTGTAGAAGCAAGTGTAATATCTACTTGTAAGTGTTTAAATGTTTTAGCGAAATAGCTGCGACGAAAGTTATCTACCAGTTTGTTGCAGTGTAGTTTCGATGGAATGTTAAATCATCAGCAAAGATAAACCGTTTCGGCCTAGATTAGTCTATGGTCGTCTGTAGATCCAGTGCATGTCGGGATGGCGGGATGGCAATTAATCGATTAACAGTTAGTCGATCTTGTTCGAGCTAATTTTTGTCGGCCCAACGATAGCGTTCAATCATTCATACAGGCTTTCGGTTTTTGTTTTCAGTTGGTTTACTGCAGGTAGAATAAAAAAACTGTCAGTAAAGCCTTCGCGGGGAATTTACCCGTCGGGGTTTTGTGGTAAGGGTGGAACCATAACGTACAATTTCTAATATTTTCTCTATATACTTATGTAAAATCGAAATCGTTTGTCCTGATTGAATACCAACGTAAAGCCAAGTCTAAAAATCTAATATTTGGAATATAGTGTTTGGGTGGTTTGGTTAGGTAATTTATAACGAAAGGATTTTTACGATTAATATGATTCGCGACCGTAACGCGTATTTATCTAAAGAATTATAACCATTTTAATCATCAATATAGCCCTCTAAGTTCATGAAGCTCGACAGAATGATTATTTCATGAAATAACCATTCTGTCGATTATTTCATTAAATAATAATTCTTTAGATAAATACGCGTTACGGTCGCGAATCGTATTTGGTCCACATACAGCTTCACACTGACCGGCAAATTGCAAAAAACATAAAAATATTTGAATTTCGCGGGCTACCCTGGTGCATTCACCTTAAGGGGGGAAGCGAGAGGGAGGCTTTGTACTGCAATAATCGACATCAATACAGAAAAACTAGCGGGCATCAGCTAGTTTTCATAGCAAATATATATATTCACCGCGTGTGTGTCGGCCTTAATGAGAAATAAACATTTACACTAAACGTGGACGTGTGTATTTCTGCGAATCTCTCGTAAGCACTTCAATACTCTCTAGTTGCTGTTGCCAACGAATTTCCGACAGATTTGTGTAAGTATAACAAAAACAGGTGGATGCTTTTCAAATAAATAGATCATAAAGTTATACTTTTGGTAGGTAGGTATTGTCTTAAAAGCTATTCTTTATTCGCTATTGGTTTCATAATGCGTTGTAATGCATTTAATAGTCAATGCTTATGAAGAGAACACTTAGTACAGCGTGACCTTTGATGAACATTTCATATAACCCTTATAAATCACGAGACATTATCTAATCCAGTCTATAAACTCGACGGCTCTGTTTGGCATCTCGATGAACTAATGAGAAGTAATCAAACTCGATGAGTAGCTAACCTCTCAATACTCGCGTCTAATCACGAAACTCATTCATAATGTTTGGAAGATATTTGTATTTCGAGCGAATTTAAATTGGAATATTATCTAAAAGTATTTAAAGTGATTGAGCGTACCTCCAAAGTATGTAATGAAGAAAAAGTATGACAGGCAAAAAGCCCATTCAAATTAAGTAATTTGCTACTTAATGTTGTTTTTTTTTTTACTATTGACAGGCACGCGTTTCCAATGCCTTAATTACTTTTAATAGTAGGTAGTAGCGAGTGCGATATGAATGAAATATGTATATTTGGGTACCTATACAGCTGCGAATAGTGTATACGTTTTCGAATGACTATATCTATACATACCTACATGACCTAGACAACTAGGTACTGTGATACCGCAGGTTACTAGGGCTGCGTGTTATCCACGTATAATAATAGAAATAGAACAACGATTGGATTCATGTGATAATTTTTAGGGCACCTTGCCCGGTTCAAAGGTAAAACAAAACGACTTTTTACATTCCTACTTTAAATATATTCTTTTTATATTTTTCTTCGAACTTACAAAGCTATGCAGACAAGAAGGTTCGCCACAGTACGAATATGGTTCGAACGAAATAACATTTTAATAAATAGCGTGTTACTGGCTGTGTGTGTCTATACCGTAATTACCGTATCATGAGTGGGTCTTATTTAAATATTGTGATATTTGATAATATTAGCTTTTTAGCATACCTATCATAGTTGTAACTTTTCTAAAGTTTTAGTATATGCCTACCCTCATTCATAATGTAGATATGATAAGATGATTCAAATGCAACGAAACATTAGATTTAGAATATTTGAATAAGTTTTATTTGTACGTCAATAAGTGCTGACTTATGTATGTATAACTTGTCCGTCGATAATGTTAGGTCATACGGAAAATGGATTTTAATAACTAAGCTGGTACCTATCTAGCTGATTGTACCTACGTACATAAACCGATATCAAGTGGAGAACTTGATAGAGACCCATAAATATATAAAACTTTGGGTTCCCTACATGAAATCGATGATGTTTGCTTGAATAACAATGCTACAAAACGTTATAGACCGCGAGCCAGGCTCAAATTGTGTCATACATTTCCTCCCGGATGAAAACTTCTGGTAAAGAGAGCTTTACTATGGACCTCTGTGACTTCACAATAGTGTGTATTAGTTCTCATAGTGAAAAATCAAAATTAGTGTCAAATGAAAGGTTTTTAAAGAAAAACAATGTCACAAAAATAATCAAGTCGATAAGACATCTAGTTTTCCAATTATAAGGAAAAAGGTACAGTGAAAGTTAGTCACGTTGGAATTTTGTAAGCTTTTGTTCTGGGATTTTTTAATACTTCACAGTTATGGATTATCTTATTGTATTATGTTATGGAATAAGGTCTTAGAAATCTAAATTTGTATAAATTTTAAGGGTTTTTCATGGAAAAATAATAAATAAAGACTCCAAAGATTAATCTTTCAGTCGGAGTATGAAGCATAAAGTCGAATAACTTTAGACACCCCATTTCCTCCGGGATAAGAAATTGTAAGCTGATAGTTAATATGATCCTGTAAGTATAAACAAAGTCAGCTGACAAGATGCCGAGGGAAAACTCGTCAGCTGGTGCATTTAAATAGGCAATAGATGTTCCTACGTTACACGGTTCAGGACATCAGCTGAGCCAGCTGACATGTTTATTTATTCACAATAGTGTGTATTCGTTCTTTAGAATCCAATAGGACCGTATTTTGATAGTTTGCAAGACAATTTTCAAGTTGGTTTTTGCTGTTATAGTATATTCGTGTATTTGTTTGTTCATTGAGTATATCTATTATAGTACCTATTGTATGTATAGTTTATATATATATATCTTTGTATTTATTAAATATCTTTTAATCGCGTTTCTTGCTCAAAATTGCACCTACCACTACTTGTCTCTGCATCACCCAAGGGTTGACTGGTAGAAAATGCCTATGACATTAAGTCCGCCTCTGTACATTTTTGTGCATGAAGTATGAAATAAATAAGTAAGATTTTTACTATAAAATAATTACGTAACGCGAAAATATGATTTTTGTTCATGGAGGTATTGTTACAAAATTAATGTCAAATAAAAGGTTTTTACATAAAACAACATCACAAAAATAATTAAGTCGACAGGACATCTAGCTGTGCTGAATAAATGTTTTTCTATTCTATTCTATTCTATTCTAGTTTTCAAATTAAAGTAAAGTTAGTCACGTTGGAATTTTGTAAGCTATTGTTCTAGGATTTTTTCATTCTTCATAGTTATGGATGATATTATTGTATTATATTATAGAATAAGGTTTTAGAAATCTAATTATGTATAAACTGTAAGAGTTTTTCATGGAAAAATAATAAATAAAGGCTCCAAATTAATCTTTGAATCGGAGCATGATGCATAAAGTGGAATCACTTTAGACACCCCATTTCCTCCCGGATAATAAATTGTAAGCTGATATTTAATATAATCC
This sequence comes from Lacanobia oleracea, assembly GCA_950371165.1. Classification (NCBI taxonomy): domain Eukaryota; kingdom Metazoa; phylum Arthropoda; class Insecta; order Lepidoptera; family Noctuidae; genus Lacanobia; species Lacanobia oleracea. The sequence continues at coordinate 14,751,411 of OX493393.1, read as the reverse complement.
TGTAAGTAATAAACAAAGTCACCTGGCAAGATGCCGAGGGAAAACTCGTCAGCTGGTGAATTTAACTAGGCGATAGATGCCCCCTTCAGGGCGCTAGCTGACGACCTTTCCACCGAGATACAGCCGGCTGAAGTTTTGTTTTCTGCAAGATTTTGGGTTAGTTATAATCTGACACTAATTTCATTCGGGAGGAACTGACTGAAAAAAAGAATATATTTTTCAACGTGTTCGGGTGGCTGCCGTTGCTTAACACACCCACGCTGCTTAATCGCAGCTCGCGTTCACAGAGCTCCATAATAGAGCTCTCTTAACCATTTCACAAGTTATGGTCTGAGAGGAACTTGGTCATGGAAATCTGTTGCTGGCTCGCGGACTATTAGCTCGATTGTATTTGAAATGGATTTATTATGAGCGTAGCATAAACTGCCTCGATGCATCCGAATAGATTAAGCTCTAAAATCTCGAAAGGACGTTGCTAACGATCATCAAATATAATTAGGGTTCCGAACCTCTATAACTACTGAGTTGAGCATAATTATGCCTTGACCAAAAAAGTCTCAACTCTGTCGGCTGGGTCTGGGTCTGGGTCACAAATTACGATTCATCTTTGTAAGATTTTTGAAAAAAAATTTTTTTTATCAATTTTCCTCTATCTCCTAAAGAATAATGTATAAAACATAATGTATACAAAAGATAATGTTAATAATTAATGTAGAAGCAAGCAAGGAGATAAGTGTGGAAAACGTTCCGATTGTTCGTTCTAAGTTTGAGCTTTGCGATAAATAACTGACAAAAACTTGCACTGTCTGGACATGTCCACTCAAATCTATGTGGTACTTTCCTCAAAAGACCATCTCAGACATCAACGTGATTCTCACATGATTTGACGAGTACAATTGTATGGACTTCAAAAGAGACTTTGACCTCTGAGTTAGTTTCGGTGTTTAAGCTAAGAAACTAGATGAGCCAAGAAACACCGACCTCATCTAGTTTCATCATCATCATCATCATTTATCGTTTAGCGAAATCGATATAATGGGCGAGCAAAGCGAGGTCGCTAATTTGGCACCCCAGCTTGGATCAGATCAGAAATTTGTTTTAGTTCGGCAACAGTTTTTTATCAACTTATTCCTAAAAAAACAAGAAACAGTGATGTGAGAGCGAGCGGAGCGAGCTCGAAAATTTTGACTCCCAACCTTTTGCAGACTCGATTTTTAACAGTTACGTCTATTTCTTGAAGTTAAAAAGTACCTAAAAGTAACAGGCTCGAAGACTACTTAATTCCTTTTAATCAATCGAGATTCCCCCGACACAAAAAAGTGTTCGGGTTTCACCCGGAGACACGAACCCTTTTTAAAGCCCCCCAAACTAGGAAAAATCCGGGGATACCCGGACGAATAGTAGCAAAGCGACTGGGTTAGGTTGAAGGGTAGTCAACTCGAACAATTGTATAACTTTTCCAAGCTTTTGTTATTCGAACAATCGTGATTCGATTTGAACTGGGGAACCCCATAACCGTTTATACATAGAATGTTTTATTTCACTTCCTTTTAACAAGGAAATTCTGAAGTTGTTTAAAAACTCACTTTGGCGGCCATTTTATCAAAAGTTGGTTTATTATATCTATGTATAGACGACCTCAGCAACCCAAATAATTGGTAGGAAGGTATTTTAAATAGCAGGCGTCCTACCTGAAGCAATCGAAATGGTAATGTTAGCTTAATGCGTTTAAATTAATGTGAATTATTTACTTATAGGTAATAACGTTCCAACAACAAAATTCTCTTTCTTCTTTTTGAGTCGATGTTTAATACCTTATATTGTTCGAGCTCCAGTAGGTGGCTACGTTAATTTCAGCGTCGCGTCGTCAGCGTCCGTAGCATTCACGAAGTACCCCGAAGTACAGCTCTATGGTATACTGTGTACTGGGCACTTGGGGCACAAGAAGCAGATACTAAGTATCAATTCAATTCCTACTCCTAAATAGACTGGCTGACTGAATAGTTGTAGCTTAAAAGATTTGTATAACCCATACTCAGAACATCACTACTTTTTATTATGTTTGACATTATTTTAAAGTCGATGTTAGGTTTTATTTCATAGTTTCAAATGTGTCATCGTATTTTGGTCCCCACATTGTTTGACTACTTATTATAGGTACAGTAGATATTGTTAGTTACAGAAAAGCAATTTAACATCAGGTTGGTTTATTTTTCCCTCGACCAAAAAAGAGGGGTGTTATAAGTTTGACGTGTGTATGTCTGTGGCATCAAAACTCCTAAACGGATAAACTGATTTTTATTTGGTTTTGTGCCCGGATTCAAGAAAATCAGTTCAGTCGTTTGAAGAACATCAGCTCTTTCCTATTTGATGAAGGGATATGAGGATCTTCCATAGGACACTTATCAATGCGTAATTTGGTATTCTATTACTTCAGTGGTAGGTATTGCAAGAATATGGTAACCTTGAACTGATGCTGCAGCAAGACCTGAGGTCTGCCAATACCCAACTTTTCGCTTACGCAGACGCAGGCTCATTTAAATCGCCTAAAAGAATAGAATATATTTATGAAAAAAACCTGTCAAGAGCGAGTCGGCCTCGCGCATGAGGGTTCCGTACAAATTTGCAGGTACGTATTATAAACTAGCTTTTGCGTATTTTCCCGACCCTGTAAAATTTTTGGGAAATCCTCTCTTAGTGCCCCCCTACACTCTACGAGGAACCTTCATGGCAAATTTCAGTTTATTACGACGTATTTTATATATTAGGATTACAGTTTAACCGGTTTCATAGAATCGATTTTTGGTGTAAGAATACTTAATCGATTCTTTAAATAGATATTTAGTAGGTACTGAATGAAAAGACTGATTGAATGAGGAGCTCGTAGCTAAGTACCTAATAACAGTCACAGTACGGGTCGATCGACCCGTATGTATGTTAAAATGGTCACACATCCTCAGACCGACCTCGGCAAGTGTTGCTTATCCTTGAAGATCGACCCGTGCGATGATTTATCAACTAACAATACAGATTGTAAAAGTAATCATCATGTTCAGAAAAACGTGTAATCATTATAACGCCATCTATCGACAATGTAGTTGAACTGTCAAATATTAGATCGAACTCAGAAGCTCACAATTGTGACAATAAATAATGATGATTAGATACTAAAATGCTCACTTTTCTTTAACTACATATTAACAGTAAGACAAATAACACAACAATAAACACAATTCTATTCACACATTTATTCCTCAATAGATGGCATTGCAAGTATCTGGAGTCTCAATGAAAACTACCTATTTTAGCACTCGATGAAGTTTCGTCCTAAACTTAAAAATTCAATATCTTTTGATTTTGTGGGTCGATTTTGATGAAGTAAACGCTAAATATTATCATATCCAATCAGTGGTTTATTACGCTCGGGGATTGATTACGTACTTTAAATAAAGACTATGAATCCGACTCCAGTCTTGCCATGAAGTACCGTGTTACCCAGTTAATGGGTTGTGGAGGTCTGGTAGGCAGCTACTCCTCATAAAATACTGGCATTCAGCTAAATCCGGCTTGACTGGTTACTGACTCTAATATTGTTGGGAAAAGGCTAGGCAGATGATGGAGTTTCGGAGTTAAAGGGAAATGATCATTTTTGGTATTGAATAACTTCATATTATTTATTTTAAAATTATGATAATAGTACATTGTTGTCTTAGGGTAAAAGCAACTAATTTAGTCCCGAGACGGCGGGCAATAGTTCGAGGGACTAAATAAGTCTTTCAGCCGAGGTAAACACTGCACTTCATTACAAGTAAAGTAAAAATAAAAACACGGATCAGCTAAAGTAAAAATCCATATCTGAATCTGATGAACTCATCGACGTGTCAATACAAATCTCTCGAAAAAAGAAATGAAGATCGGACTGCCGTTTTGCCGTCTATTTTGTTTTTTTTATCTGTGACCGGTCAGTTATTCAGCCATTGTTGTACATTATAATCATTGATGAAATGGTAAATATTTTGCCTAAATCTATGTTATTCTAAAGAAATAGTTGAAAGTAAATTATAATAGTCATTTAAAAAAATATAATCTTAAGTTAATAATCACGTTTACGTTATTTCAAATTGACATCGCGTTGTAATTGACTGCCTGTATAGAAAGTTGGGACATGGTTCAACAGAAATGAACATTCAACAAGTTTTTTTTTTTATAATTTAATGGCTGTCAGTTGAAAATGATTCTCCCTACGGCTGAAAAGTAATACTTTCAACCCACTCCTCAGGAAACTTCAGGCCTACTTTCCGAGTATGAGCAATAAAAACCCTCACAGTAAGCCCTTTCATTTGATAATACACACACGATAAGGTTTGAAAAACTTTTTTGAAATTTTCTAGTTTCTCCCCCAAAAGTGACTCCCATATTTAAAATTTATTTACGTAACTTTTTCCATATGTGTACTAAATTTTAATAGAATCTGTCCCGTAGATCCGGAGAAAAATGGCTGTGACAGATCGACAGACAGACCCGAGCGATGCTATCCCTAAAAAAAAATTAAAAAAAAAGTAAAACCCACTTCCAAAAACAAAACACTACAAGATACAACAAAACTTCGGAAGAAAGAAAAGAACTTTAATTTCTGAAGTCGGTGTTTTTGGTTATTTTTTCGTTTTTTGACACCGACTTCCGAAATTAAAGTTCTTTTGTTCTCCTGCGTACCCATTAACAGCGACCAGCGCAATGTTATGTTAAGAACACCAGTTCTTAAAATAACATTGCGCTGGTACGCTGTGTGCGCGGTGTGCTGTGTTACACCAGTAAATACTAAAAAAACATGCGATTTCAACAATCCCGATCCCTTTGCTATCATTTATTGAAGAGTTCCGTTGCCTACCTCCGAAGTTCTTCGTCAGATCTTCACCAAATTGAAACGGGACCAGTCCAGGAAAATACTGTTTTAGACAAAAAAAGAATCATCCAAATCGACGGACAATTGGCGAAAGTATCGCTGATCAAACATTTTTCATGGGATCTTATCATCAGATCCTAATTTATACCTTTCATCATCAGCTCAGCAACATGAGATGATGATTACCAGGCACAAATATCTGAATTGCGTTAGAAAGTTCATGAAAAACATTGTATGTGCCTATAAAATTTGAGGGTTGCCCTCGATTTTAGTGGGATCCCATCACCAGATTCTGACATGGTGACAATGGGACCAATCGAGAAGTATACCCTTTCAGATGAAACAAAAATTTTTCAAATCGATTCATAAATGACGGAGTTATGAGGTAACAATCATAAAAAAAAATTACAACCGAATTGAAAACCTCCTCCTTTTTTTGAAGTCCATAAATAGAAAATAAAGAAAAACCATAAATTTAAACAAACCCCGACAAAAAAAAAACTCTAATGAGTAAAAAATATAGGTACGAATATTTTGGCTCAAGCGTCATCGCGTCGGGGGACCGCTAATAAATAAAAGGTAACTTAGTAAATAAGTACAAAAAAATACGGAACCCTTATAGGATCACTTTGTTGTCCGTCCGTCTGTCCGTGTGTCTGTCAAAACCCTTTCTCGGGAACGCGTGGTGGTATCGAGATGAAATTAAAACCAAATACTGAGGTCTACAACAGTCCCTTGAAGCTGTGAAATCATACTTCTAAGTTAACTTTAAAATAAGAAACGACCGTTTATGCCGAAAAAAAACGTATATTTCGACACTTTCAAAGGAATCAAAAGTAAGGTATTTCCCGTTAAGGCGTTTTCCGACCTAGAACTATGAAATTTGATAAGTAATACCGTCTTATACTACAAGTATAGGGAAAAATCTGAAAACTATACATTTTTCTAGCACTTCTCCGGTTCTTTTTATCTAATTTTAGTATTTAATTAGGCTTACTGTATACGCCTGTATCACCATTCTTCTAGTTACTTTGTGTATTTCCATTCTGCTATTGAAACGTAGGTACTTTAATTAGACAGACCTAGTTACCTACCTATCTGCCAGGGATGTTACGAAGCTTCGACTCTGATTCCGATATGTCGGAACTTCCGATTGATCTTAGACCTCCGGTTCCGACTTCGGTTCCGATACTTTTAAATCGGAGGTTTATTAAATATAATTAGCTACTTATGGACTCAATTAATTTGATTTAATTCGCTAACTGTTATAAAAATGGGGTTAGTTTTGTTTGTGACACATATATCATATAGGTCTAATAATTTTTATTTAAATTAAAGAGGATGACTGATTTATTTTTTGCACTATTTTATTGCCTGCCTTTTACACTTCTTTCTTATGTCACCATCTCCGACTCCGACACCGACTCCACCTCCGCCTCCGACTCCACCTCCGCCTCCGATACCGACTCCGAATAGCCAAATTTAAAAACTCCGACTCTGATTTCGGTTCCGATAAAACCACCTCTGTAACATCCCTACTATCTACCTATATACCTATAAACGACATAATTAACTATGATGGTATTCCGAGCAAGACTGTGACATAAATGTCCTTTTACCTCTCTATTTAGAACGGACGACGACTCGAATTGGGTCGACAAAGCTTAAGAATGTGAACAAAGTGAAATGAAAATAGTATGATTTTATCTGTATCTTGCTGTTTGCTCAAGCGGGGTTGGACACAGTTGAAGTTATAGCGAGTGTTTTCTGGCTTCAATCGATTTTATTTCATGATTTTATTTCATGATTTCCATTTTATTGTTGACTAGCGATCCACCCCGGCTGTGCACGGTTGCAAATTATATACTAAAATCTTCCTCCAGAACCACTCTATCTATTAAAAAACATCATCCGCATCAAAACCCGTTGCGTAGTTTTAAAGATCTAAGCATACATGGGGACAGACAGACAGCGGAAGCGACTTTGTTTTATACTATGTAGTGATTCAGCTACTAAAAACAAAAGAAGTAAGTAGTATAAGTATTTTCTGGGTTCTTTATAGAGCTTACTTCGATATAATGAAAATAAAGTCATATACATACTTTAAAGCTCTTAAACGGATGGAAGCTGAATAATGTATTCTTATTCCGCAATTAATTGTAAAAGTACCATTTACAAGCCAGTTATACAGAGTTATAAATAGGTATCATATTTCCTGAGAAATTTGGTCGATCGCTGTTTATTTTGAACCGTAATTATCAATCATATTTTTAGTAACTTATTCAAGTGTTATTATATTTGTACTAACAGATCACTAATTCTCAAATAAAAGTTTAATAATTAGAAAGGCGTTACTTTTTATTCAGAGTTGAGTGCTGAGTGTTGTGGTGGTTGTGTGTTGGTAAGTGTGGTGTGTGTGTTGAGTTGAATGCTGAGATGGTTACCCTTTCGGCATGGGCATGCTCAGCGCAATTTGTGTACTTATTACTTCTGTTTTATTTGTCGCTGTGCGTTTGTGTCTGTGCTAAATAAATGTTTTTCTATTCTATTCTATTCTATTCTTTTCAGAGTTATGCTGTAAAATAGCTGCGTGGTGAATTTTTATCCAGCTTGTTATGAGTCGCCATTAAAACTTATTTTTAAGTTACCTAACTATTGAATCATTATTTGTATCAAATGTCTCATTTGAGGAAACAATAACATTTAAAAATATAATTTATTGAACGATTTTTGAAGTTTGACCACTGTGTGTCTGTCTGTCTGTGGCACCGTAGCTTATAAACGGGTGAACCGATTTGGATACGGTTAACGCAGGTTTTCTAGCGGTGGTTTAAGGTATGTTTGATTAAAATTGGTTCAGCTGTTTAAAGATCATCAGCTCTTTTCTAGTTGATGATAGGATGGGACCAATTTCCACGGGTCAAATCGATGCGGGTATTCTATTATTTCAATAAATGTATAAGAATATGGTTACCTTGACCTCATGCTGGAGCATGAGCTGAGGTCTGCAGAATACCCAACTCGTCGCTTTCGCTTCGCTAGAAGTTAATAAGTAAATAAAGTATACAGGGTTATTGGAAAAATACCCGAAACCTCTTAATCCTGACTGACCCTGAACAACATTATGTTCTACGACTTTAAAGACAGTTGGAACTACGTTCATCTCTCATAATTATTAAAACTTTACTCTAAATCTGCAACCAATTTTTTCGAGTAAAAGCCTAGCCTATGGCTTTTACTCGAAAAAATTCGTTGCAGATTTTAAACCTATTAAACACAAAAGTATTCAAAAGCTTCGTTTTCTCAAACAATACAATATACTTTACGGAGAGGGTTTCTAAACACCATCCCATCCTTGATTTTAGTCAAAGAAGTAAACCTGTACCTAAAACGTTTGAGTGTGTTTATTTAAGTTGTCATGTTCACGAGATTCACGTTGATTGTATCGTGCAGTTTCAAGGAGGCGAGGAGAGGAGTGCACCGGAGGGCGAGGCCGCGGGGGGAGGCGACGCGGCCGACACGCTCTCCGACCTCCGAGACGACGACGAGGACTCGGTGAGTGCACTACTGCGCTTGCCTCACCCCTCACACCTCACCCCTGCCCCCCGCCCATCCCCTCACCGCTCCCTCGCCATCAGCCTAAATAAATAGGACACTAGGGCACTAGGCGGCCTGAGCTAGATAGTTCCTAGTTAGCTAACGTAGCAGGTTAAAATAATCTCACTCGAATCGATTGCTCGTCATGTTCGGACACATTTTGATAACCTATTAATGCTATAAGTACGCCGATCATGAGCTCTCATATTGATTTTACGCTTGTCAATTACATAGACATGCTTCGTACATTATTCGTAGGTTCTGTCGCCACAAGACGAGAGCAAGGACAACGAAGAACAGAAAATACTTAGCATGTTGCAAGAAGAGCTGGTGAATAGAGACGACGACAAGTAAGTTCGCAGGAGTTGCACAATATTATTGTTATGTTGTATTTGTTACGTGGACGTTCTGTGTTTTCTTTTGTACTTCAATCCTGTCTTGAGAGTTAAAAAAAAACAGCAGTTGGTCTATTGTAAATCCTAATATCTACATTTTAATGATTTGCAGAATTATTTGTTTGAAGGTTGCCCTTGCCAATACCAAATTAAATGTGTAGCTTGTTTATGTACACTACATTGGCTATTGGTTGGTCCCGGATACTCATTATTGTGCATATTTTAATTGTTATCAGCTCTGATTTATAATATAGTTTTCCCCTAACATGATTCTTCAAACAAACCATGTAGCGATGTTTCTTTTTTGGTTTTATCTTTGGAAGTATCAGTCAGTAATGTGTACGTTTGAATAGATTTACGTCTTCTTTGTGAAATAGCGCATCAAAATGTTTGTTTCTTTTTACACATACGCTGGAATGTGAAGGCAAAGCCATCTCGAGTAGTTACATATACAATTTGATAGGATCGTTCAACTACATTACTGGCATGTCCGTTTGCTCATTGAACCAGGAATTCCCAAAATCTAAATGCACTTTTATCTTCTCAAAGTTGATTGAAGAAATCCGAAACGATAACATGCTGTGTTTAATCACTCTAGATTTTGGTTTAGAAAGAAATGTTTATTATTCTCTTTTCACGTAGGTTTTCACTACATTTAAATCAGGTTTATACGTAATGCTGATGATTTTAATTCAAATAACGAGAAATGATATGACATAAAGATAATATATAGTAAGGATTACAAACTTTAAAGAATAAGAGATGAGGAGCTCGTGGCTAAAGAATACTAGTCGCACGGATCGATCTTTAAGGTTAAGCAACGCTTGCCAAGGTTGGTTTGTGGATGGGTGACCATCGTAACATACCGAGTTTCTTCCGTGTCTCGGAAAGCACGTTAAGCCGTTGGTCCCAGCTGTCATTTGTACATCTTTGGCAGTCGTTACGGATTGTCAGAAGCCAGTAAATCTGACACCAGTCTTACCAAGAACTGCCGTATTACCCAGTTAATGGGTTGTGGAGGTATGGTAGGCAGCCGCTCCACGTAAAATAATGGTATTCAGCTGAATCCGGTTTGACTGGGAGCCGACCCCAATATAGTTGGGAAAAGGCTAGGCAGATGATGACAAAATTTAAATAATACGCCTGATAAGGATAAATGTATATCCGAGTATAATACAAGTCCACCTACTCATTCCCTTTTTCTTACGTTTTTGGGATGTAAGCGAGTGAAGATCGATGTGTTCGGACACAGCGTGTTTCGCAAATAGTTACAATATGCTATTTTAGGCGCTTGTAATGGAACCGTGTCAATAAACACATTTACCATTCCAGTTCCCGGTATATACAGTGGCACATAGTTTTCTTTACTATTAGGTGAAGTTTTATAGGCTGTAATATACAGATGCGTGTTTATTCAAAAGATTTTTAATTTTCTCGAGATTTTTTAAAAGATGATTTTGTACAGGGACAGTAATTTTAGTTCTGTAGCTGTATGTTAATTAAACCTTAAAATAGAAAATATATCTCCTAACTACTCCGTCCACATCGCTGTCGACTGGAAGTGAGCACAAAAGACTGGCGGCATTGCCACGTTGTATGGCAATGCTTATCCTCTGTCCTTGCCTAGGGAACTAGCAGACGGGACGACGTTGTGCCTGACGTTCAAGGCGTCGGGTGCGGAGGAGGTGTACGCGCGGCGCAGCGACCCCTGCCCGCTGGCTGTGGCCGCGCCGCCACTGCTGCTGCTGCCGGCCGTGGTCGCGTTGGCCAGCTTCGCCGTGCCGCCCACCTGGTCGCTCCACGCCGTCTACCTCGCGCTCGTGCTTGAGACCGGCCTAATCAATGTGGTTTATTACACGTGCTACAGATACTCTCAGTACAAGGTCAGCTTCTTGTAAATATACTAATCTGTAGACGGCCTGTGTAGATTGCCGCCATGATACATAATCTGAAGCATCATCAGACTAGTAATATTCTGAAACGTCCAGCCAGGGATAAAGGAGCTTCATTATAAATTTTACTTTGTTTGTTAGGGACGCACAATGAAATCGAAAGAATGAACACCAAGCTGAGTGACCTAAGAAAGACCTCTTGGATATATACAAACCCAAACAAGAAATCTTCCTCACACAAGAACGTTTAATTTATAGCTTTACATAATCACTACTGGGAAACAATCTCCTCTCTGAAAGGGCACGGCCGTAATCCGCTAGGCGTTCCCTCAAACTCTCAGTATAGTGGTCTTTTGAGGAAAGTACCACACAGATTTGAGTGGATCTATCCAGGCAGTGTAAGCATTTGGCCGTTATAGTGAAGCTCAAACTAAGAACTTTAAGAAGCTCAACTAACGCTGAACTGTATACTTTCAAAAAGGAAAACATTGATAAATATACAGTACTTAGGTCCGTCCCTAAAATGCCCGTCTAGTCTATTCAATTATGAAGATATTATGCCGTCGAAACTGCATACTGTGCCTTTGACTAGGATTGTGTACAATTAGCCTTATTTATCATTTGTCTCATCTTTCAGAAAAAAACCGTCAGTCCGTACTGGAAGCTGACATGCGGAACGTTCAACATCGCGATGTTCGTGGCCGCGAACATAGCGCCGTTGGTGAGTACCGCGGTTGTACTGCGAGTATCTCCGCTATCTTTACTATCGCCGCCACTCTCACTATCATACTAGTTATTTCTATTTCCGTCGCAAAGTTTCTGTCACGATTACTATCACTATCGCTACACTGTCACTATCACCGCGCATGTCAGAAATCATTGAACTCATACACATGTTTTTTTACATTGCGACACCTATATGTTTTCTTATGATTTCATTGGGTACATACTTCTTTTGGAGAAACTTGGTCGGACACCCAAGCCTGTTCTGTTATCGACTATCGTATACAATGATTTTAAATCAGTAGCGTAGCGTAGTAAGGGCGGCAAAATTTTACACTTGTGATAATAATTTATAAATATTTGAACTATTTTATAATTTTGTCCGATTGAAATGAGCAGAATAAAGTTTTGGTTAAAGACAGAAGTTTTGTTTTTAATTCTAACAAGGATATTATTTTTCAATGAAACTATAAATATCGATATATACGATAGAAACGATACTGTTAAGTATCGTTCTACATAGTTGTAAATTGGAAGTCGATTTTCGTTTTATATTCAATTCTCTATAAAAATCTTGTCGATCGTTAGGGTATAATCATAAGTGTTCTATATCTGTTATATCAGTGTAAGTGACATACGTGTAGGATTTTTATAAATAAATGTGATCATAATATAACACAAAAAGTTGCAGTCATGCTAAAAGAAGGTACCTACATGTAGTTTCTCTGGTCCAAGACACACACACACACAGACTGCATTCGTAAAAGTATTTGTAATATGAATAGTTAAAGTTAGTAGTTCTAGCCGAAAAGTTTTTTAGAATTACTGTATTACTGTCTTTTAAATTGAAACACCTAAAAAGAGGGCAGCAAAATTTTCTTCCGCCCCGTCAGCTGACACCCGAGCTATGCCACTGTTTTAAATGTGTCTACTTATGTGTTTGTGCAGATAATTTGCGGTAATTTCGAGACGATGCTTCTGGAGGAGGGGCTGCGGGACGATGCGCCCGCGCACAGCGGCGCACGGCGCTGCATACATCCTTCTTACTACTATCACGTGAAGTACCTTTTCTACTTTCACATTTTGATGCCGATGATAAACTAACAACGATTTGACATATCAGCTTTGAGTTATACAGCTGCTAAACAATTAACAGAACCATGCTAAAATGAGCACTAGACCCGACTAGACAATTCTTACATAATTAATTGAATATGCTGTCGCAACGATTTGGCTAAAGTTTTTAGGCACAGAGTTCATTCTAACATTTAAAAATCCACAAACAAAATTCATTTTGCATGGTTAGTAATACTTTAATATGATGTAAAGGCTAATTTTAGTATGCAGCTGTTGTAGACTTTAGTTCTACCATACTACCTATAATGCTTTAATAAAATTATAAACGCTGCAGACGCATAGGTATTATATAAATCAACCTACATACCTACCAAAAATATAAGTTATATGTTTTCAGTGGTATGTTGAGGTTGTATAACTTAGTTGACCTTTCAAGCATCCTAGCTTTCTCACATGGCCGTAAACAGTATCTAACTGTTACCTACACCAACGTTCTTTAGGTTACTTAGTTAAAACGAACGCAACATAACAACTCAAACTAGTGACAGGTTTCTCATCGTTGTCGTTTTACAAACATCATAGTAACCTATTTCCCCCGTTCGACTTTTTTAATCTCGTATCGTGGGAAGACAAACACCTGATTTGTGCCTACAACGCCACTTTTTCGTCGGCATTCAACATGATAAATCAGACTCATTATAAATGCAATGAAACAACGGCTAGAAAGCTTAATTTGAGATAGATCGATCTTATAAAGCACGTCGAAACTTTCTTGGAAGTAGTATAATTCTTACAATAACATCTACCTACCTATAGCAACGACGGGCTATTAATAACTACTTTCTTGTTTATTTAATTAATTAATGGTATGTACATATGACAGAAGTAAAACTGTGCCCATTTTTCCTAATTAGGTTGACTTTCCTCACAAACACGAGCCATCTCGCCTTAATTAGGTACCCACTTAAATTAAAATGCGGTCGGGTCAATGTCAACGGTCAGCGAAGTAAAACGAATTCACTTTCCATTGTCTACACTAATATTACTTAAAAAGAGGAAAGATTTGTTTGTTTGAATTGAATAGGCTTCAAAACTACTGGACCGATTTGAATAATTCTTTCACCATTAGAATTCTACATTATCCCTGATAAACATAGACTATGAAATATTTTCAAAAAGTTAGGGATACGTATGAAAATTTTGATAATGTAACCCAAGGTTTGAAAAAAATCCTTATATTATCGCGTAAGTTGCGGATAAATATATATATAGATTGAAAATAGAGCAAAGGTATGCACTACAGTTGTATAGATGTTCGATAGTACGACCCCAACAATAGAGGACATCAATATCTACAAAAAAGTCCGCGATGGTATACCTATCTAACTATTACCGCTTTTTGTTCAAATTATTCAATCCTAACCCGGGAAGATTGGATTTGGTATCATGGTATTAATTCTTATAAATTGACGTGTAAATTACTCTTGAAATTATTCAAATCGGACCTTTCGTTTAATAGTCACGACGGGTATAAAAATACTCTAATCCGTGACTCTAAGTAAGAAAAATATTGCGGATTGAGCGAACTGCCCACGTTTAGTCTATTAAAAAAGTAATTTACACATTACTCTACTGGTAGAGATGAAGTTCGTGGAGTAACAACTAAATCCGCGCGAAGGAAGTCGCGGGCGAAGTGCTAGTAATTATTATTAAGCCTCGTATCCACTAGGCAACATTTGACGCGCGACATGATGCGCAACAGATTGCTCATCATGTTGAACGGCAGCGAGGAACTTTTGTTCAGTAATATTATCAATGTTGCGCGCCTGCTGGCAACGTCACGCGTTGTTATGCAACCTAGCTGATCATGTTGAGCGTCACGTGTTGCGCGACAAATGTTGCCTAGTGGATACGAGGCTTAAACAAAAAAGTTGACCCGCAACATTGTCTGCGCCACAATTTTCATTATTGTTCCGCTCCTATTGGTCTTAGCGTGATGATATGAGCCTATAGCCTTCCTCGATAAATGGGCTATCTACCACTGACATAATTTTTCCAGTACCAGTAGTTCCTGAGATTAGCGCGTTCAAGCAAGCAAACAAACAAACAAACTCTTCAGCTTTATATATTAGTATAGATTAGTAGTTACCAAATATTGGTATGGATTTTATATAAATACTAGCTTTTGCCCGTAACTTCGTACGCACATATCCCGTTATTTCCAGTTCTCGTAGGAATTTCGGGAACTCCTCTCTTACTGCTCCCCTTCACTCCTCAAGGAACCTACATACCAAATTTCAGCTTTCTACAACGAGTAGTTTACGCTGTGTGTTGTCTGTGAGTCAGTAACGGAAGAATTTTATATATTACGAATTTCGGTTTTTCCGGAAGTTTGTCACCGAAAAAAATATATCTACCCTACTTGCTAATTAGGTCAAATCCTCCACAAAACTCTGGCTTATGATTTACAGTTTTCAATCAACCAAAGTGTACTTTTATTTTCAAAATGAAGGTTTACTTTAATACTCGTACCTACAAAAGAAAAATCAAGCGAATTCTGGGAATTGTCTCAGATGCTGAAAATAAGCACGTCGAGAGGGTTTGATTTGGTTGAGTTAGACAGGCCCCAGTTTCTTTTGAAAAATAGGCAGTTACTGGGCGATAGGTCACAGGCTGAAGCGCGTAGTGGTGCTTGCTTCAAGAAAATACTATATCGACTCGACCACAATTTGGATTTCGTCCATCGTGCCTACAATAGTGGATCCGCCCCTGTGTGCACCCTGTACGCCCGATAAAACTGTATTTTACTTATGTATGGGTCAACAAACAAAACCCCTTCATAGCAGTCCTTTATCCTTATCTATAATCATTGTTTGCCGCAACTTTGAATAAATAAATAAAATAAAATAAAATTATCGTTTATTTTCACAACAGGATCATATTAGCACACACATTACATGCTAAAATAAAATAATGACAAAAACACATAATTATGATAAAACATTACATTGAAATTCAAAACGGTTTGGCCAATTTGGTTCAAAGCCCTTAGTCCAGAAATGAGTAAGTAACATGAGTTGTATGTGATGGGCAGGTGGGCGCGGGCGCGGCGTGCGGCGCGCTGTGGGTGTCGCCGCTGGGCGTGTGCGCGCGCGCCGGCCTGCTGGCGCTGCTGGCGCTGGCGCACGCGCTGCCCGCCGCGCTGCACCCCGCGCTGCTGCTGTCGCGGCCCAGCCTCGACCGCGACCCCTACCGCGTGCGCTACAACGCCACCACCGACTACGACGAGGATCTCTTAGCTATTCTGTAACTATCCCTTATTTTTCCTTTACTTATTGACCGAATCCTTTGCCACGTTGGTAGCAGCGCAAAGGTCCTTTCGGCTGAGGTACAGTCGTCTCATTCGTTTGTTTTCAACTGTAAGAATGTAGGTGGCAAAATAATAACGAATGATTTTTCTTTAACTTACAGGGCCCGAATTCATGGTGGACGCAACATAATAATGCTCTTCTTTATTGTGCTGGCGCTACTCATTTTCAACAGATACGTGCGTATGATGACCATAATTATGTTTTAATATCATTCTGGTACCTACTTTAAAAAAGCCGGTCAAGAGCAACTGAGCAAGTCGGACTCGGGCACATACGTAAAAGATCGTTGAATTTTTTTGAAGCTTTATCATGAAGTTGCTAGAAGGTCTCATAATTGAATGGCATCATTTTACGAAACGGCCAACCAGGTCCTGAAATGGGCATTTCCCCGACATTCCCAGGTGGAGTCGCTGTCGCGCGCGCGGCACTCGCGCGGGGAGCGCATGCGCGCGCAGGCGGAGCAGGCGGGCGACCTGCGGCGCCGCAACCAGGCGCTCATCCACAACGTGCTGCCGCCGCACGTGGCGCGCCACTTCATGGGCGCGCGCCACCACCACCGCGACCTCTACAGCCAGAGCTACGCCGAGGTCGGCGTGCTCTTCGCTTCTATGCCCAACTTTTCTGGTAAACTTTGCTTGTACTTCTTTCGAAACCGGTCGATTCTGTAACAAAACCTATTGACTTGTTTTACAATTTAAAACCAGTCAAGAGCGAAAACGGTTCCGTACAAAGTAGATACATATTACTTTAAATAAAGACTATATTTTTTATGATTTAATTACAACTGTATAGTTTTCAGGCTTTTCCCTATACTTGTAGTATAAGACGGTATAACTTGCCAAATTTCATAGTTCTAGGTCAACGGGAAATACCCTATAATTATGAGAGTGTCGAAATAAAGGTTTTTTGCGGCATAAACGGCCGTGTCTTTTATAACGTAAATTTAGAAGTTTTATTATTCACAGCTTCAAGGAACCGTACACCTGAGTATATGGTTTTAATTTCAACACGATACCTCCACGCATTCCCGAGATAAAGGGTCTTGACAGACAGACGGACGGACCGCAAAGTGATCTTATAAGGTTTCTGTTTTTTTTTTTGAGGTACGGAACCTAAAATGATCGCTAACAGACTGGATTGCCCCTATATCCGGCAATGCTGTAGCAGGCATATTGTTACGGGGTGAATGTTCATGTTCGTTTTTGCTTAGTGCTGTCTGTAACTTCCTGTCTGTCTTTTATGTGTATGTGTTTTATGTTTTCTGTGTTGTATTTTATGTGTTTTATGTATTGTTTGAGAATATGAGTCTCCGTTATTCGAAATAAATAAAAATTTAATTTAATTTAATTTTAAAAAGACTCCGTGAAACTTAAGGGTAATGTGAGCATGAAGAGAGCTGTCTTCCCAACTGATGCAAGGGACTGAAGTGCTTTAAAGCACACTGCATTTAAGTTTTTGCGGCAATTTTTTTAAGAACTGACCGGCTTTTAAAGTCAAGATGCAGCGAAGTGTTCGAGCAAATGTGGTGATGAATGCATAAAGTCATTTCACAAAATAATATGTTACTAAATGTTTTGTTTATGAAATATTTGTTGTTTGTTCATGAGTACGTTGAAAAACCTCATTTGATACACGTGGGTTTTTCTCATTGCACTCACGGCTCTATAAGATCGTCGCCTTCGGCTCGAGCCCTAATCCTGTCTCGGCTGCAATCACTTTATGTACCTACCTAAAATTAACTATTGTTTCGCCATCACTGGAGCTGTAAAGTTACAACTATCAAAACTAATTATTTATCTCATACCTATTATCGACACGCGACAGCGTTTGCCTAAAAACTAAATTATAATAGGTATAATATATTGTCACTATATAAACAGTTATGTTAATTGATCAGTCTTAAAGGTCATGTATCTAATACATGCATCTTCATTAAAATTACTTTGAAAATGTAGCTTTCGTTGTTTACCTTGAACGTTTTTTGTCTCTAGTGACATATTAATGAACCCGTTAAATATTTATATTTTTTTTTATTGTTTTATGTTAATCTATACTAAATATAAAATCTAGTAATGTGGTAAGGTACTAAAGTGTTAATGGCTGTTGACTTAATGTAAAATATTTAAGAGATTAAAAAGCTAAGTTATACTCGTAGTTTTAAAATTGATGTAATTATGATTTGTTACAGAGTTCTACTCGGAAGAAACTGTCAATAACCAAGGCCTAGAATGTTTGCGGTTTCTCAATGAAGTTATATCAGACTTTGATTTGGTAGGTGATTGTTAGATTCTATACATTTTACTTAACATACATGCAAGTTACGTGCAAATGTCGCATCTTCTAATAAATAAGTTCGACACAACTCTTTTCTGAATTTGCAATGGTTGTAACATTATGTATGTTATAACTTTTGAGAGTTTGCCTCACATGTAGCTTTTGCGATGTTATTGGGAATTGGGATCTTTGACCTGGGGTCTGAGGTCATTTTTAAACAAACTGGAGAGACGTGCTTATTTGGACAAGACTAAATTATCCTTTTATTGTTATTAGTTCTTTCTTATCCGTTTTGATGAATGATTCGCCAACATTGTATTTATTGGTAAAGAATAAGATGTAATAACATACTTCTATTAGTACCTACTTCCGCGTGTAATATAAATAGGTACAGTCGTGAAGGAAACTGCTTTCTGCTACACAACTTGTAAATGCTATTGAAGGGCATAGGTACAACAAACTAGTCCGCAAGCGATAGGTCTGACCACATACTTGTGATAATTTACTTACCGATCACAATCAGGATGTATTATCAATTTTCCAACAAATACTTGACATTGATCGAAATAACCATTCTGCTGCTACCTAATACCCTACCTACCTAATAATTTTCGATCACTGTCAATAATTTGTTCGAAACTGTTGGATCTACAAACTCCTTTTCGATTCAAATTCTAAACTCCTTGACTTTCGTGAAAAGGATATCCTTTTGTTTACTATTGAAAGGCACGCGCTTGACCACTGTCTCACCTGATGGTAAACGATGACGTAGTCGAAGATGGAGCACGCTTGCCAAGAAGTAACCTATTCAGTCTTGACTTAAAGACTCCCAGGTTGTAGCTATCAGGAAACCCAGACTGTAGGGAATTCCACTCCTTAGCTGTACGCACTATGAATATGTTTCCAAAACGTTTTGTGCGTGTGGGTGGAATGTCCACCATGTACCAGTGGCGCATCGCCGTTCGTCTTGTAGTCCAGTGATGGAACGGGCTTGGCGGCATTGAATTATGCAATTCCGTCGCACATTCCCCAAAATGCAACCGGTAGAAAACCGACAGGCTAGCAACTCGGCACCGGAAGACTTTAGCTTCAACTCTACGAACCTATCATTGCAGCTACTAAGAGATGCGCAACTAAATTCCTTTACCAAACTCTTTTTTAAAGGATGGAAAAACATCAAATGACTCCTCCCGCTCTGGGTGAAGCAGGAGGGAGCGTCAGACTCTTACTGACTAAATCCCATCCGTGTTCCTCCTAGAGCCCTTTGCGTTCCAGGGCTACGGTGCCTCTATCAACCCCGACGTTTGTCGCTCGTCGGCTTCGGCGTAGCACCCAGTGTTGTTCGGTTGTTTTGATACGCTAATAAATGTCTTAACATTTTCCCGTTATGTAATAAGTTTTCGGCTAGTAACATTTTTAAATCTTTAAATCTTATATAATTTTTAAATCTTGACGACGTAAATAACGCCCTACAGCAGGTCCAAAATTGGTTTACTGCTAATAATTTAGTATTAAATGGGAAAAAAACTAAATGCATCAGATTTGCCTTACCGAACGTTAAAAGAAATGATTGCGACATAGTATTGAACAAGGAGAAACTTGAATTCGTCGAAAACACGGTTTTCCTGGGGATTACGCTTGACTCAAGGCTACAATGGGGTCCTCATTTAACATCTCTTGCGGGACGGCTAAGTTCAGCAGCATACGCTGTCAGAAAAATCCGTCAATTTACCGATATAGATACCGCGAGGCTGGTCTATTTTAGTTACTTTCATAGTATCATGTCTTACGGTATCTTATTATGGGGACGTGCTGCAGACATCGAGTCTATATTTATCCTGCAGAAAAGAGCCATCAGAGCCATTTACAATCTCCGTCGGCGTGATTCCCTAAGAGAACTGTTTAAGGATATCAACATCATGACGGTACCTTGTCAATACATTTACGAAAATATTATGTATGTTCGGAAAAATCTTCATCTCTTTAGCAAGATTAGTGACAGGCATAATTTTAATACTAGAAATAGGAACAAATTAGATCAACCCCGATTCAGATTGGCCAAAGTACACACTTCTTTTATGGGGTACTGTATTAAATTTTATAATAAAATACCAGTTGATATTCTCGAACTGAATGAGAGAAAATTTAAAGCATGCATAAAACGCACACTATGTAGGCAAGCGTATTATAAACTGGAAGATTATATCCTCGATAAAAACGCTTGGCTAAATGCTGGTCCTGCTCCACAGTCACAGCTGCTTAGGTCCACTTTTTAGGTTTTTATGTTTTCATATTTGGAAGAGATGCTCGCTCCTTTTAGAGGTTCTTACATTATTTCGTTTATTTATTCTTATATACTTACATACAAATTATATTATTATATTAATTACTTATTTATTCTTTTTGATGTAAGAACTTAATCGTTCTCTTTATTAATTTATTTTTCATTATTTGGTCATTGACAACCATAGTTTTGTGTAAAGTAGAAGCATATTTTTCAAATTTTGTAAATGTGAGTACCATGAAACCATTTACATTTTATGTGAGTAGTTATAGTTTTACTTGTTGGACTTGAACGAGCATGGTGGTTGAGAGCATGTCATGCTCACTCAAATGTCTCGCTGATGGCGGCGCGTGGGTTTGATCATTCGGTTCCCTTCGAAATTGTTGAGCTGAAGGGTGCCGATACACGCGTCATGTTCGTGAACAGGCGCCGTCGGTTGAGACTGGTCATCTCTTAACTGCCATTGGCTTATTTTAATCTTTATATTTAAAATTCTTATAATAAGCCCTTTTTTTTTTTTCTTTGCATTGTCCTCACATGCAGAAGCAACAAGTATATGTAACTTGGAATTTTGTAAAACAGAACATGATTTAAAAGAGTGTCCGTGGAGTTTCTTGCACGTTCTTCTCCATAGAGATCTACGCTTTGGAACGTGCAAATAGCTTCCATGTTTTTGACTGACCGACCTTGACGTTTCAAAAGTGCCTGTGAATGGTTTATTTGAAATAAAATGCTTTGAATTTGAATTTGAATTTGAATTTTACGCTAGTGCTAAATCAACAATTTATACCTACTGGATGCTACTGAAAGGTGTTAAACGGTATCTTTAAAAAAACCAATTACAAAAAAAAAAAACAGTATAAACAGAGTTGTCAGTACCTACTGTTTACTTTTTTTAATTTAGTGTCACTAAGCTGTGTACATAGTCATTCATTTTACTTCATACTGTTTACAGTTACTGGAAGATTCCAAGTTCAGTAAGGACATCATCAAGATAAAAACTATCAGCTCCACCTACATGGCTGCGTCAGGCCTAAATCCTACGCGACAAATGCAGGTGACCCACTACATCACTACTCAATCATTTGTAAATTGTAATGGTCTTCTTTTATTGTATAAAAGTAGCTTTTGTCCGGGACTTCGTATGCCGTTTTTTCCAGTCCCGAATCCTTTCTTAATGTCCCCTATACTCCCCAAGGAAACTACCTACGTGCCAAATTTCAGCTTTCTGCGACCAGTAGTTTCGGCTGTGCATTGTCTGTCAGTCACTCGGCCAGTCACCAGGAGGAATATTATATAATTATGTATATTGATTCATTTTTGGTGAAAAAATATCAAGTGATACGTCAAACGACAAGTCACATGACTTAATTTTATAAATGGTGAATAAAAATAAACATTAATTAATTAAAATGATAACATATTGCAACAAAGTTTTTACGAGCACCAATTGATTAACCTTCTCGCTGTAAAACTTCCTTCCTTCCGTATCATTCCAGTTACTGCTAATATTCACTCGATTAACATAACTATATGTCATATCCGTGATAACGATTTACTTTTTACTGCCTTGACAGTAGTGTGAACTATCTGCGGCCTGCACTTGACTGACATTACCTAAGGCCCACTGTCAAGAGCTAAGAGTGGGTGTGCACACTGTGCTCTCTGCTTGACCTCTATTGCCCTCGAGTGACGACGAAATTGCTTGAAGATGTACCAATAATGTTTGTTTGAATATTGTTGTATCTTTAAGCAGGATACACTACGTCTATCCATTTCATATAACTGAATAGCGACTGACAGTAGTGGTTTGAATTAACTGGATAAGTCAAGTTAGCTTATCATTTAAGTCAGTCCACTATACCCACTCTACGCGGTGGTCTGTGCAGCCGTCGGACGGGGTGCTGGTGCGGTGGGCGCACCTGGCGTGCCTCGTGGAGTTTGCGCTGGAGCTGCAGCGCGTGCTGGCCGCCATCAACGAGCAGTCCTTCAACCACTTCGTGCTGCGCATGGGCGTCAACCACGGGCCCATCACCGCCGGCGTCATCGGCGCGCGCAAGCCGCACTACGACATATGGGGCAACACCGTCAACGTTGCCTCAAGGATGGAAAGCACTGGCAAGGCTGGATGTATTCAGGTGTGATACGTACTATACACACAAACGTAGAAATAAGACACAAAGTCAACAAATAGGAAATCGGGTTAAACGGAAACGCTAGACGTTATGGGAATTCACATTATCCTAAAGAAAAATAAGCCATCTTGATTTGAGAGGTAGAATTCTGCAGACTGAACAGACTTTCCCCAAAATATACACGATAAATTTCTTTAGAAGGCTTCTTTATATGTGAACACTTCGGTGTGCCGCAGGTCACAGAGGAGACTTGCGAGATTCTGCAAAGTTTCGGCTACTACTTCGAGCAGCGCGGCCTGGTGGCGGTCAAGGGCAAGGGCCAGCTAATGACCTACTACCTGCAGGGCAAGCGCGGCACGCCCGCCTCGCACGCCGAGAAGCACACCGTCAGTAACACCCAATGTGTACACACAACACATTTATCTAATAAGCTACCAAATACTTATGTTAATAACACGATGCAGTGGCTAATACGAATGAGCCGCACTTGAGCTAAATAAGTGACCTCCGATGATTTCCATTTTAATATTTATAGCCGTATACTTTACACTTATAATTTATTAATATCTAATGCTCTAAAATTCCCAGAGGAATTTGTGTAAATTCAAACACAAACGTCTGTTAACATAACGGTATGTCAATAATAATAACGTAACCGACGGAAATTATGACACAGTTACACGAGTTATGCCTTCATGTCGGGTTGTGGTCGGAGGCATGGTGCTGCCACGTGGGGGGAGTAGGTCGCGGGGAGGGTGGGGGGGGGGCTGCAGTGCGCGGCGCGGTGGACAGTCTACCCGGACAGGGCGATGTGCTATTCGTCGCACTGGACGGGCAGGCCGCCCATCTCGCACGCGACGTCATCTGCGCCGAGCGTCAGCTGCTGAACCTGCTGAAGCTGCTGATCTTTGAATTGAATATTATAAATATGAAAGTCTGTTTAAATGTCTGCTCATCATCATTCATGTCAAAACGTAAATCATGCCTAGGACATCCACCATAGGATACTTTGACCTATGCATTACATGCAATCCCGTGGGTTAATTTTGTAGACTTACGAGGGAGAAAAAAAAATTAAATCATAGAGAATACGTAACACGTAATTCTGCGAACTAAATGAGTGTTAATTTTCGACAAACAGATTCATATTATCAAAAAGGTTTAACAAATGGGTTTTACTTTATTTTCATTTTACCAATCGCTCCAGAAATTAAAATGTCGTACAAACCTATTCAGCGGGTCTAAAATTAAGCAACGAGGAGATAAAGCAGTGTCTTACGTCACGGGGGTTATATTGAATTCCAAACGCAATGAAAGATCCGGGAGTTAATACAAGAGTCCTGAATGCAGTGAGGGATTCAAGCTAGCCCTAGGCAAAGACACCTTTGTCCCCGAGGAGGGTACTCTTTTTATCACACTTAGGTACTGTGAGAAAATATAAAACCGTATTACCAAAATTAAGGTATTTATTATTTTTACAAAAAGTAGATATACGGGGGGTATAGAACACCATAACACTTATAAAAAATTTTGTCACTTACAAAAAGTGGAGGCCGCCACGTCGTTTCGTGGCTAGAACATAATTTTCTCGCAGTAGATGTAAAACTAACTTTATGTAAGTGTTTGTGTTGTTCTACTATTTGTAAAATTAATAAATACTTTAATTTTAGTAGGTACTGCGGTTTCTTATTTTCTCACAGTAGGTGTGGAAAGTAGAGTATCCTCCTCGGGGATAAAGGTATCTTTGCCTTGTGCTAGCTTGAATCCCTCACTGCATTCAGGATTCTTGTATTGACTTCCTCGCTTCGCTCCTGAGTTAACCCCCGAATCCTTCATTGCGTTCGGAATTCAATATAACGCCCGTTACTTAAGACACTGTTTTATCCTGACGTTCCATAATCTACTATAATCATACAATCTGGCATTAGGTTCAAGGTTGATTGGGAAAAATTAACAGTTTTGGGTAGCTTGACGTGCTGACTGATTCAACTAAAGCATATTCCACACGAATGTAATCCAGCGTCTCATCCCAAGAGACCTTTCTTGGATCCGTGTAGACGGCAGATGCAATCCAAAATCAAACAAAATTCGCGGATAGAAACCAAGTTCCACCAAGGTCACCTTTGATTGGACAATAGATTACATCCGTGTGGAACATGCTTAGAGTGAACTTTTTAGACCCGCTGAAGTATATCATTACTTTATTGCTAGACCAGCGGTATAGCAGGGCGAACGAAGCAGAAAATGAAATGAGGACAGTAGTTTCCCGCAAGGATCGTTCTCATGTGATACTGCTGGTGGATTCTGCAAACATGTCGAACTGAAGGCTTGGGTGAAGTGAAAAAGTGAGCTGGCAATCCTACATGTATTAACAGACATCAAGATGGGGTGACAGCTCAATTCGTGATCACTTCACCCAAGCCTTCATTTGGACATGTTTACAGAATCGCACTGCTGCTCAGGTGTAGTCATTTCATCTTGCGGATTGCCACTTGACTGTGAAAGCTCACTTCTTTTAAAATTTCAAGGTACCTATACTCTTTACAGAAGTCCCTTCAGTTCGCGTTACTACGTTACAGATGGAGGCGCCGGCGCCGGAGCCCGACGCCGGCGACGCGCTGCTTGCCAACGGGGACGCCGCCGACGACTGCGCGGAGCCGCGCCTGCTGCCCGCCTGAACACTTCCCGCATTCCACTGTACATTCATAAGCTCCATTCATAGTTAACAGTAATTTTCTTCTCGTGTTTAGCAACAATGACATAACTCCTAAAAGATAATGGAAATGCACTACAAAGCTTCTTGGCATTGTTTCAATACAAATAGGAATTAAAAAACCGTTTTATAACTTTGTATGCATTAACTACGTATACATTATTACTGATAGCCACTATCTCATCTGAAAATATGCATTGACGCGGTGCAAGCTTCACAAAAGATAGGTACCTAGCTATGAACACAAAATCTTCGGCAGCGAGTTTTACTCCTATTGACAGTTATTTTCAGAGTTGTGTTGTTGTTGTTAAAAGATTTAGTAGGTACGTAATTATTGCATGTCACATTCATTCATAGCAAACGGGTTACAATAAATTACAAACTTCTTTTTAAAGTGTCCTTCTTGTCTTTGGCGTGCTGATAAAAGGCAGAAAATATGCCATTTGATTGAACCGCTGGTCGATTCTACAATTATGTCGAAGTGAAGGCTTGGGAGGAGTGATGACGAAGTGAGCTGACTTTCCATCTTGATTACTTGGATTTTCAGCTTACTTTGTGATCTTTAGTACTATTCTGTAACAACATTCTCGGTCCCGACAGCGGAATCCGAGGTGAGTAAAAACATTAGACCTTTATGTTGTGTGTTATAAAGTTCACTTTGTGAGTTTTGTCACTCAGGTGAAGCTCGATATCGAAATGGTTACTTACAGAATAGACTAGCACTTCACGCAAGCCTTCACTTCAACATGTTTACAAAATCGCACTGCAGACAGCAAATGAAATAAAAGAAACACATTAACTATTTTATTATTATGTATAATAGTTAAACCTTTATACAAATGTATTATTTTAGTAATTAAAAGCTATCCGAGGGTAACTCTTTCTCCGGTGGATGACAAAATATACTAGATTCTGCATATCTATTTATCGGTCAAACTGGATCTAAACTGTCTACTGGCTAACGAGATATCGGCTGAGTCCAAAAACATGAAGTATATATAATTATGTAGAGCAACTGACAATGATAAACTAATAAAGGGGAATAGTTAATGTATGCTACCTATACCTAACATAGGCTAAACTAGCTACCGTATAATCTAGTTTGGCCGGTAACCGAGTATATGAAAAATATCTACGCCGAATATTTACCACACATGCCCGGTAAAAGTAATAAGCAAAAAAAAACAGAAATTATTGCTTCAATGTTGCTATCGCGGCATTTTAATTGCTTGTTGCCTATTATCTTTTGGTTAGTAATAATGAGAAAGTGAGTGCTGTCTAATGGTTGTTACGTAAGGTAGAATATTAATACTGCTTAGGTCTGTGACGTTTATGTCTAATCGCATAAATCCTACATAACAGTAACTAGTTTATGCCCAACTGGAAACAATCATCAATTATTTCTTCGTTTTCACAAGTTCAATTTCAACCAGTCATTCATTCATTTAAGAATCTAATGCCCATTCGGATTTTTAAAACAAAAACACCGAATATCGTCATACTGTTAAAAGCTCTATGAAAGCAATAAATATATGACTTTTAACTTAAAGTATTATTAACAAATTAATTAAATTAATGTGATGTGATCACGATGCGTAATTTATATTTTCAACAGGCTCTACTTGTGCAGTATTTAAGGGATAAATTATATTACATTTGAGAAATAGGACGTTGTCCAATGTCTTTTATCAACAATACGTAATAAGAAGCGTAGCAATAATACATTAAATTTTAAATTATAATTCAGGGTAATATTATCATTATCACTTCGCCACCAACACTTCAAGTAGTTTTTCAAAAATGATCCATCAGCTAACTCTACTCGTATGTATACTTATGTTGGCATGTGGTTGGTTTTCATAAATCAGGGTGGGTCCAGTCGTAAAACAATAGCAGATTAGCAAAAAAAAATCGTAGGTACCTATTGGTATTTGGGACCTTTTGCGAATGTGTAATACGCGATATCCAATAAACAATATCCAACTTTTTACTATAATTTCATAATTCGTACGATATGACTAAGATACTACATTCGTGCGCTGTGACTAATAAACTACATACATTCGTGCGCTGTGACTAATAAACTACATACATTCGTGCGCTGTGACTAATAAACTACATACATTCGTGCGCTGTCACTAAGAATCTACCTATCTGTTTGCTTGCATAAAACATAAATATCAAAGTAATTATGCACTACTACACGTATGAAACCACCCAAAAAAAATAAACAAGCCCGTAGAATATATTAGGTACTTTGAGTTAAACATAATGCTCTTCACACGATGCATTACTTTGTTTGACGCTTTGACGTACCTGTTACTTATTAAAACATACGTTTGTGTGCTTAAGTATCTAAAGTAGGTAGGTATGCATAATATTTTGCCTTATCACGAATAATAAATCACGGTTCTCTGTCGGTAACACCCGCAGAGTTAGGGAACTGCACTTAGGAACGGCGAAAAATGTAAAGAGATTGAATGTATCAACTTATCTTGTATTAAACAAAATATCATAATATAATATAACCTGTAACACGTTTCTGATTCGCCCATGCTTTCGAATTGCCAACTTTAACTGTGTACAAATCCAGACTGAACTACAAAAAATTAGGTATATCCTGAACTTAACTAATTTTTTACAATGATCTGAAATTCTAGGTTTTCTCGCTACGCCTATGCTAAGCTGTTTGTGCCAATATACCTACATATTTTGATTTTTTTTTGCATGGGAGACTTTAGTGTCTGTTAAACGTAAGCTTAACTCAAAAGTTTTGTCGCATTATAAACACTGCTGTAAAACTGTAATTACATTTTAAGCACTTAAAAGCAATATATTTTATCTATGTTGAACACATTTTTATAATTATTGAATAAGCATCCGCATCGTGAATAAAGTGATACAAATATGATTCACAACCATAACACTGCACTACGAGTAAATACGAGTTTTACAGTTATTTATATAACACCGTTTTGGCAGTAAATCTCTTATAGTTGGTGTTGCCTCATCTTTGAATCTTCATGTATTTAAGTAGCTATATTGTGATATTGATTGTTAGGTACTTAGAGCGTTAGTATCAGTGTCGCTTGAATCTCCCGCAGACGAACGCGTCTGTGGCGGTGTGTAACCAAATAAAAGTAGATTATTGTACCGCATAGATACATATTAGTAATAATAGAGTTATAATGTATCAATGTACCTATCACTAAAACTGTGCTTTCATAATTCGCCTAGAATATCTTCTTAGCCTAAGTATTGATTGTGTACTTTTGTATTAGACTATGAAGTATCTCTAGGATGTATTGATAGTTGTCGTCTTTGAAGTAGGTCCTTACACAGATCTATCATATATACATATTATTTAAAATACAATTTAGGTAGGTATCTCAGTGGTGATATTATTACTGTAATTCGTATTTAGGTGTATGTAGAAAGATGATTTTATTTTCTTTCTTTCTAGTGATATAACCTACTTCCTGTGATTTGTGACTATTAATAATTTTATACATGTTCTAGCTCAAACTAAATCTGGAGGTTGAACTTTTCTTGGCTATAATTTTATTAAATAAAGCAATATCTACAATTCGTTTATTTATTTAATTTTATAATGGGCCAGTATTTTGATATATAAACCATTTAGCAACAAAGCAACTGCGCAGGCGCAGTCCGAGTCGACCAGCATCCGTTCTCGGATCGGTATGAGTTTCTACCTCACTTGCTTTTCAATACGTATCTTGTTGACAAAACTAATGTTAGCAAAAAGCTAGGTAGGTATATGTTACGAGAGAACTTGTGTTAAGGCTTGTATACATGCCAATGACCTTGTGCATACAAACGGCGGTAAATATACCTCGTAATAATACATATTTTTTAAAGTAACAAAACCAATTTATTTTATTTTGTATTGCAAAGCAGCAGATATTTTTTTTGCCTTTTGTTAAAAAACTGAAGGAATAAAATGGTTTCATCTTAACGATTTGGAGGTGATTAGGTGTTTTTTTAAGCTATTGCATAGCTTCTATCGCGGGCCTTGAGCGTGGAGACCGAATCCAGAAATTCCGTAACGAAAAAAACCTAACACCCCCCACTCCGACCGGCACAGCGGTGATACTTTTTAGTTTTACTTTTTACTTTTTTTTAGCTCAAAGTGTAACTTGAATTTAAATCAAAGAAATAAAAAATAATGCATAAATAAAATAAATATATAATTATAACTGCATAAGTTGATAAAAAATGCTATGCAATAGCTTTACCGCGGCAGTCTCCGAGTGCCACACGTCTTTTTTTCCTTATTTTGTGATATCGAAACATACATTCTGGCTAAATCAAATTAAGTACCATATCATGTAGATTAATTACTACCTATTTTTGAGATGTAATATCTCAGTAAATGCCGACGAAAAACTGTTTCATCTGCACGATATTTTTAAGCTTTTTCGAGAGAGCGACATTAATACATTTTAATTCATGATCAGGTGCACGGTGTAAACACATATATCTATGCAAAACCACTTTGCTTTAGAAACGCAATTTATGGGAGAACCATACCAATTCAATAACAAACATTGCGTTTGAAATTAATATTTTACAAGCCAAGAATCAAAACAAATAATATGGCATGACTATTAAATCGAATGGGTTTATGGATCGTTTCATTTATTTTCGTTGGATCTTAATTTTGAATCCCAATTTAATATTTTTGGCGTTGGATCCCACAAAACATTTTAATGTAGCATAAGCATAGCATAATCAGCCTATAATGTTCCCACTGCTGGGACACAGGCCTCCTCTCAGTGAGAGGGAGAGGGCCGTAATCACCCACGCACAACACACACATCCAACCTAACCGGACCTAACCCCGGACCGGACTTTGAATGTTTGGTTCTAGGACATGCCGGTTTCCTTCACCGTTTTGAGAGCAGTGGTGATGAAATAATTTACACAAAGTAAAGCGCCTGCCTGGGTTCGAACCTACGACCTACAACTCGTAAGTCGCAGCCATTACCGCTTCGGCTACCACTGCTTTTATGCTTTTTATGTAAATCCGTTGGATCCCAAATCATAAAAAGTTGCTCTGCAGCAGCGAGTCCAAGGCACACACCAGCGCCCTATTTATTTGTGCATAGGTAACCGTGGTAAACGGGGCCTAAGTTCGGTCGGAATTAAGCTATACTCGCGAAGCGCATCTTCCAGTGCTACTTACTGTGACAACCCTATCATCAACCTTATCACTGACGTTGTTGGTACGCGGTGTGATCACACCACTAGCTGGCGCCTGAACTGCGGCCTGTGTCGGAGTTGAGATGATAAAGTTGCTCAGTACCTCTGAGGGCAGCCTATCAAGTGCAGCGTCGTTCAACCTGTGATTACGTTGGGAAACCCGCACCTTATCCGACAATCGTTGGGCCGAGGCATTCACGGTTCGTTCAAGGTCCTGGAACAAAACAGCATCCTAACACAGTACGCAGTGAGGTTAGTCCCCCCCTCTGTAGCCCCGTAATATACGCGCATGACGTTCTGGTTTATGGACTGAGTCCATTTCATACGCTGTACACAACCACCGGTAGCGGGGACCCGGCTCGGGGCCGGTTGGCTCCTAGGTCCCAAGCCCCTCGGTGGGCGGCCTCTCCCCTGCCGACGTACAGGTGTTGGCGACGTCGGCGGAGAGAAATACTCGTCGCTGGAGCTCGACGTAACTACAACCGCTGGCGACACTAGTAATCCAAAGTCCGGTGGCGACAAGGCGGAGCTCAGCGACGGGTCCGGGGGTGGTGGGCGTGCACGTTGCGATGCTGCTCTTGTGATCATCATTTAAGCTAGTTTTATCTCGGTCATCATCATCGCTATTTCAATTATTTAATTTCTCGAGTGGCATGTGTCATCTGTAGGTCGAATATATTTTCTTCTTTGTCCATGATTTTTTTTAGTTTTTTCTATCTAAAAGTTTCTAATAGTTTGTTTTTATTGTGGAGCGTTTCTATTGTAACAATGGTAAATAAATATAACTAAAAACTGATTTTCTTTAACACAAAAATGGGAGCACGAAATAAAACTAAACTAAATTATTATTATTATTAATATCAACATTTTATTGGTATTAAAAGAATCACTTTTTTTAAGACGTTTAAAATGTAGGTACCACTAATAAATAAAAAGTATGTTTCGGTGTAATCTCATGGCGTCGAAAGTAGGTAGTACTTGTTTTGGGTCA
The DNA here is from genome assembly GCA_950371165.1 of Lacanobia oleracea. Lineage (NCBI taxonomy): Eukaryota > Metazoa > Arthropoda > Insecta > Lepidoptera > Noctuidae > Lacanobia > Lacanobia oleracea. The sequence goes on along the minus strand of OX493393.1, from coordinate 14,719,833 downwards.
ATAGATGGCATTTCAGGTATCTTTATTACGTAGTAAGTTGAATTGCCACTAATTCCTATCAGGTTTATGTGTAATCAGGTTTTGTACTTTTTATCGTGATGCGAACACAAAAGAACTCAGAAAACAGAATATAATTTCTGTTAATTATAATATATCCAAATAATCCGGAATTACAATTATCAATTTACTTCGTCATATCCTGTTCCACACATTTTTCTTATAACGTACAAGCAAACGAAAATAATAGAGCAGGAAAATGAAAAAGTAAAAATCTTTAACGTCCATAATTTTTTTAACGGTCACCAATTTCAATGAAACAAATACTAAATCTAATTTTTAAAACCCCAACAAAAGCCGTTTTGCATTTTCGGAGATTAGCGTGAACAGACAGACAGACAAAAAATAAAAATGCTCTTTTTGTTTTCTATAGCTTCTTTTTGATCGCACCTACTCGATTTTTGGTATTTTTGTTAAATGTATTACGGTCTCTACTGCTATATTATATGTACCTATATAGCACAAAATTAAAAAATGTTTTTATTTTTGGAAATTACAAGATAGATTTTTCAATTAGTTATTTTCTGCTTGAACATAAACATAGCAAATGTGATAATCATCATCATTATCATAACAGCCGGAAGACGTCCACTACTGGACATAGGCCTTCCCCAAAGGGGTGTTTGCCATAATCGCCACGTTTGGTAGGCGGGTTGGCGATCGCAATGGTGTTGCGTTTTACAGAGAACGCTGCTGCCCATTCTCTGCTGACACCATACGGCATAATGTAATGTGATAATTGTGAAACTATACATCTGAGATTGGAGCTAAATCTCAGATTTATAGTTTGAGAAATAAAAAAACAATGTATTTTTAAAAAATTTGATTAACTGTTTGCGTAGGTAGTATACAATGTTTTAAGGTGATTCAATCAGTATAAGACCGTTTTTCGTTTTAACGTATCTTGTTAGGTTTCTGAAACAGGAATGTGAAATTGTGGTATATGTTTTTTGACTATATGGTCTAGTATTCAACTGAAGGAATACACGATAAGAAGACATGTTCTCGATAGAAAAAAAATACAAAGTTCGAAATATCTTTTTACTTTTTTTAGCTACAAGACGCAACGCTTTGGATTGGTCTATGAAAATTACTTTAAAATAGATTAAATAACCTTATCGAGGTTTCAACTGATCAGATTTTAATTTATTAATACTTTTATGTTATCAAATTCGAAAATTTATATTGGCACTTGCGTTTTTTTATTTCGAGCTATCTTTTATAATTATCGTCATCTCATCTTTTGCCTTGCAAAAGCATTTACATCTCTCTCGTTTGTTCAGTTCTTGAAAGGCTCCGTGAAGCTCTTGCAGGCAGGACCTGCGTCACTTTTTTTCAAATCGTAGCTGTCAGATTTTCGTAATTTTTTTTTTTTTTTCTATAGTAGATGCTAGTGGTTTAGCAGTTTAAAATTGAATTTAGTGTTAACAAAGGGTCTGAACCATGTGAAAGTATATTTTTATGACTTTGAACAATATACAACGTAATATTTTTCTATCCGCGCCAACTTTTGAATTATGTTTAAATTTGTATGAAATAAAAGATGAAAACAAAATAAAGTACAATGCCGTTAATAGTTCTTACTTGAAGGCGACAATGGACGCGTTTTCCAGGAAATTAATAGCTACGGCTTGAAGAAAATATCGACTCCAAGTCATCACCTGTATACACAAGATCCTCCAAATTTTCATATCCCAAAGTAATATTGGGTATACATTTTATTTTCTATATTTGAGTGTCTGTTTTACAACGTAAAGTTCACATTTTATCTCAAGACAAACGCTAAAATAAATGTTTTCATTTTAAGATTGATATACGTCAAACATGAATGTGTCAAGAATTTTATAAAATGTCCAAAGGTTAGAAGCCTAGAGATGAAATAGAGTCGAGTTTGAATTGCGTTGAGTAAATATTAGCTTTTTCCCCCGACTTGTCTGCGTGGGTTTCATAAGTTCCAGAAATAAATGAAAAATATATAATCCTACTAATATTATGAATCTAAATCAATATTATGTGGTAATAGTTGTTAACCCAAAGGACCATGGACAAGTTTGTAAGGAGACTGAACCAATCCTCAACGTTAACGAAACCTACACCAAATGAAAGATTTTAGGGCATTATTTAATTGTTACTACTGAGGAGCTCGTGGCTGAAGAATAAAAGCCGCACAGGTCGATCTTCAAGGTTAAGCAACGCTTGCCAAGGTTGGTCTATGGGTGGGTGACCATCTTAACATATTGAGTTTCCTCCGTGCCTCAGAAAGCACGTTAAGCTAATGGTCCCGGCTGTCATTTGTAGAATTTTAGCAGTCGTTACGGATTGTCAACTACATACACGGATTGGTACAACTAGGACGCGCACGCCGCCAGGTGTACTGGTCGCGAAAGCTGGCAACGCTGTGCGAGGCATGCGTTGCCGCACGGTGCTTGTACACCAGGCACCGCAGTACCTGATTGCTTACCTAGGAAAGCCTGGGTCCAGGCCTAGGAGGCTCTCTCGACTAAGAGGGTTCTTAGGCGCATGCTTGGAGAGGGGCCAGTTGCCACTTCGTCGCCCTGCGGACTCTCCGTCCGCGTACCGGCCCATCGCTCTGCTCGTTGAAATAGTAATTGCAAACTGCCTCGTCGGGCACGTGGTGAAGGTGAGGCCTACCCCTATTCTGTAACAATATTTTCGAGTCTCGACAGCGGAATCCGATGTGAGTATAAAGATAAGACCTTTATGTTGTGTGGAATAAAGTTCACTTTGTGAGCTATCTCACTCAGGTGAAGTTTGATATCGAAATGGTTACTTACAGAATAGACTAGCTGGTAGAGAACTAATTCGGTTTCCGCACAGGGCGCGCGATGGCGTATGCCATCATGCGCGTGAGACCTCTTTACACGGGGAATACGGTGTCTCGGGGTGGGGTCTTCTTGGCAGTGTTGACATTGCCAAGATAGCTAAAATAAAAAAAACGCAAGTGCCAATATAAATTTCCGAATTTGATAACATAAAAGTATTATTAAATTAAAATCTGTTCAGTTGAAACCTCGATAAGGTTATTTAATCTATTTTAAAGTAATTTTCATAGACCAATCTAAAGCGTTGCGTCTTGTAGCTAAAATTTCGAACTTTGTATTTTTTTTTTATCGAGAACATGTCTTCGTATCATGTATTCCTTCAGTTGAATACTAGACCATATAGTCAAAAAACATATACCACAATTTCACATTCCTGTTTCAGGAACCTAACAAGATAAATTAAAACGGCCTTATACTGATTGAATCACCTTAAACATTGTATACTACCTACGTAAACTGTTAATAAAAATTTAAAGAAAATATAGTTTTTTTTTATTTTTCAAACTATAAATCTGAGATTTAGCTCCATTTAAGGAAAAATCTCAGATTTATAGTTTCACAATTATCACATTACATTATGCCGTATGGTGTCGGCAGAGAATGGGCAGCAGCGTTCTCTGTAAAACGCAACACCATTGCGATCGCCAACCCGCCTACCAAACGTGGCGATTATGGCAAACACCCCTTTGGGGAAGGCCTATGTCCAGTAGTGGACGTCTTCCGGCTGTTATGATAATGATGATGATTATCACATTTGCTATGTTTATGTTCAAGCAGAAAATAACTAATTGAAAAATCTATCTTGTAATTTCCAAGATTTTTTTCATTGTAATTTTGATCTTTATAGGTACCTACATATAATATAAAAGTAGAGACCGTGATTTACATTTAACAAACATACCAAAAATCTAAGTAGTAGGTGCGATCAAAAAGAAGCTATAGAACACAAAAAGAGCATTTTTATTTTTTTGTCTTTCTGTCTGTTCACGCTAATCTCCGAAAATACAAAACGGCTTTTGTTGGGTTGGGTTTTCAAAATTAGATTTAGCTTAATTCTGAACAACATTTAGTATTTGTTTCATTGAAATTGGTGACCGTTAAAAAAGTTATGGACGTTTAAAGATTTTTACTGTTTCATTTTCCTGCTCTATTATTTTCGTTTGCTTGTACGTTATAAAAAAAATGTGTGGAACAGGATATGACGAAGTAAATTGGTTATTGTAATTCCGGATCATTTGGATATATTATAATTAACAGAAATTATTTTCTGTTTTCGGAGTTCTTTTGTGTTCGCATCACGATAAAAAGTACAAAACCTGATTACACATAAACTTGATAGGAATTAGTGGCAATTCAACTTACTACGTAACAAAGATACCTGAAATGCCATCTATTGGCCTAAAACAAGTACTACTTTCGACGGCATGAGATTACACCGAAACATACTTTTTAGTTATTAGTGGTACCTACATTTTAAACGTCTTAAAAAAGTGATTCTTTTAATACCTTAAAAAATATTGATATTAATAATAATAATTTAGTTTAGGTTTATTTTGTGCTCCCATTTTTGTGTTAAAGAAAATCAGTTTTTAGTTATATTTATTTACCATCGTTACAATAGAAACGCTCCACAATAAAATCAAAATATTAGAAACTCATAAACAGAAAAATCTCAAAAAAAAATCATGGACCAAGAAGAAAATATATTCGACCTACAGATGACACATGCCACTCGAGAAATTAAATAATTGAAATAGCGACGATGATGATGAATAAAACTAGCTTATTTGATGATCACAAGAGCAGCATCGCAACGTGCACGCCCACCACTCCCGAACCCGTCGCTGAGCTCCGCCTCGTCGCCGCCGGACTTTGGATTACTAGTGTCGCCAGCGGTTGTAGTTGCGTCGAGCTCCAGCGACGAGTATTTCTCTCCGCCGACGTCACCAACACCTGTACGTCGGCAGGGGAAAGGCCGGCCACCGAGGGGCTTGGGACCTAGGGGCCAATCGGCCCCGAGCCGGGTCCCCGCTACCGGTGGTTGTGTGCAGCGTATGAAATGAACTCAGTCCATAAACAAGAATGTCATGCGCGCATATTACGGGGCTACTAACTAACCTCACTACGTACCGTGTTAGGATGCTGTCTTTGTTCCAGGACCTTGAACCAACCGTGAATGCCTCGGCCCAACGGTTGTCGAATAAGGTGCGGGTTATCCAACGTAATCACAGGTTGGACGACGCTGCACTTGATAGGCTGCGCTCAAGGTACAGAGCAACTTTATAATCTCAACTCCGACACAGGCCCCGGTTCAGGCGCCAGCTAGTGGTGTGATCACACCGCGTACCAACAACGTCAGTGATTAGGTTGATGATAAAGTTGTCACGGTAAGTAGCACTGGAGGATGCGCTTCGCGAGTATAGATCAATTCCGACCGAACTTAGGCCCCGTTTACCACGGGACCCATGCACAAAAAAAATAGGGCGCTGGTGTGTGCCTTGGACTCGCTGCTGCAGAGCATCTTTGAAAGCAGCGCGAACCTCGTTGATACGCACTCAATCCTGTATTGTGCGGCTGTTGCGGCATGTCGTTTAGCAAATGTCAAGTTTAATAGTTGTGACGAAGCTATTCGACCAAACCCTGCTGCACCAGACTGGCAGTGCAGAATCGAGCGGCGTATCGATGAGGCTAGGGCACTCATCGGCAAACTATACTGAAGGCAACACACGGCCACGCGTGATGCGCTTTGTGAGACGGGCGTTTTCGGGGACTGATATCAGCCCTCGATATTACACGTCCCGGGTCACGGAGCGTATCGACTTCCTGAAGCAGAAAGTTTGTGCATGGGCAAACCGTATTCGTATAAGCGGCGGGTTGACTGATACACGCAGAATCGCATGTTCCAGAGGGATGAGAGGAGTGACCTGAACAATGTGTGACGGACGTATGCCGCCCGGATGATATCGCCACGAGTACATTCTGGCGAAGCATCTCCTGTGGAGCTCCCAGGATGCTTCTGTGCATTTGGGTGGAGCTAGGCTGACTAACTTAGCTAAAACACTTACGCGCAATGGACCGAATGGGAGTCTAAATGCGGATTACGGAGTCTCACCTTTCCGGTTGATATACCCATATTACCCATGGCCAACTTTATGTAGCTCTATCGCGTGTTAACAACCCTAGCAACTTTCTTCAACATCGTGTACAGAAGTTATTCATCATCCGCGACCGAAGTTGCGGGCAACAGCTAGTATAAATTTTATTATTAAAGTGGCCGTAGCGGGCGTGGCTAGCAAAAGCCAGAGTACCCGTTTTCGGTGGTATTTTCACCCCTATGGAAACGTTATAAATATTGGTCCTACAATTCCGAGAGTTAAATTTTTTTTAGGAAATTTCTCTTTTTTAATCTTTAAAAAATATTAATCAGATTTTGATTTGATTGATTGATTGATTATTACATTCAGTAAATTGTTTATAACTTTTGCATTTTTTCGAGCAGAACTTTTTTTTTCGAAAATCATTCACATGCTCTGAATTGAATGAGACCTCGTTCATATTTTTCCGAGACTATTCAAAAAAGTTGAACAAAAAAGCACTTGTTGACTACACTAGGAGACTCGAGCCCGATTTTGATGAAAACTAAAACTGCTTCACTAGAAACTAAAATCGTTATTCCTACCCAGATGATTTTGAAAAAAAAAACACGACCTGTACTATTATACCATCAGAAAGGTAGCTAATAACGATCAAATTCTGGGAAGTAATAATATATAGCAAACTAAGGAAAGCTCTCGTTTTTAATCAACTTCATTATTAACAAAATAGCTTTATAATTTTTAAAAAAAAAAACAACAATTTTTTTATCAACGAACTGTCTCAACAGTTTTTTTGCGTGAGATCACAAAGTACCGTTTCTGTACCAATTATAAATGAAAAACCTTACATAGGTCGTATCGGAGTGCCAATATTTTAGCTCGCTTCTCTTGTTCTCAAATTCACCGTGTATATTTGTAGTTCTCAAATTACAAATATACACGGTGTCATTTTAGTCTACACACAACAGCAGCCCACTTCATCTATCTAATGACTACTACACATTCATTTAAACAAATGACATTTAAAAACATTACAATTATTAAAAAAAAAATACTAGCTGACCGGGCGACCGTAGTTTTGGCACAAAAAATATTCTCAGACCTACTGAGTCTACTTAAAAAACAATCATAAAAATCGGTCAAGCCGTTTTGTAGGAATTCAATAACAAACACTGTGATAAGAGATTTTTATGTATTAGAAGATTAGACTAGCTGACTCAGCAAAATTGGCGGTTTTTGCTAGGGAGATCCTGGCCCCTTACCTGAGATGTAATACTCACACACATACAGGGTGCTTAGGCTTTCAGAATTTTGTTGCCAGAGGGCGAGGAAAGGCAACTGAAAAAAGGTGATCACGATCAAAAATGCAATTTTAAGCCCGTCACCCGTTGCAGTCGCGGCCTTAAGACCGGGGGGGGGGGGGGACGAATCGACGGGTGGTAATGAATCAGTGCATTCCTACAAATATTACCTTTAATAAATTATGATGCCTTGGTCAACAATACCTTTGAGCTCTTGCGGGAAAAACCGTGCGGGTCACAGTGGTTCTTATACAGGTGGTATTGCTGTATAAGAATAGCTTCAGCAAACCAAGCAGAACAAGCCGGAAATGTATGAGCGAGCTCAAAAATTTTTAGTATCCCACCTAGGAATCAGGTTTAGATTAGTAATTTTTTACCACCTACAGATAGAAGTTACTTTATCGACTTAAACGAAAGAAGCCCTAAAAATGCAAAAACGAGCTCTAAAATGTTCTCAGATAGGATGTGCCACGGATATGTAAGATACTCTTTTAACTATACATACAGCCGTGAAAGTAATGTTGTCGACTTACGTATAAACACAGTATAAATATATACCAGTATTGTGTCTTCAGCCCACACTTTGAAATAATTACCTACAGCCGCGCGGTACGTAAGCACGCCTACATTAGGCAGGCAGCCCTAGCGCGTGCTTTTAATTTATCTATTATTTTTAATTCTCTATCTACTTACTTAATTTTTTTTTCCAATTTTGTTATTGTAAATATAACATTTTTATTTAAAAAATTAGATTCGTTACCTACAGCACGGAGCAACTCGAAATACATTTTGGGTCACCCATCCGATGCCAAACCTCTGAAATTGTTACTTAATATCAACCATCTCATTGCGTGTGCGCTATCTATAGCAATCAAAACATCTATCTATACTATTTCATACTGATATTCCATCTAATTCAATTATATTAATGTTAGTAGCTAGGTAGGTATATAAGTAAGTCGATAGCCTAGCATATGAAACTACCTAACTACATGTTTTTTACGCAAGCGGAGGTAGTTCACTCGTGTGTTACTTTTTTCACCCTATCCACTTATTTATTTATGAATCCAGGTATTTTAATAGGTAGAAAAAAACGAAATGCCTAGGTACTTACCTATTGATAAAGTAAAGAAACAAATTACGTACTTGTAAACAAATTATTTTATTTTGTACCTATATACAAATTATTTTATAGTCTTACCTTTCGGAGTTCACAGGTAAAGAAAACAATGAAATCCCTGGGTGCGTTATTGTTGAATTTAAGCAACCAAAAAAAACACAATATCTTCTTTTTTTCCATTTAAAAAAAATAGCGATGGCAATATAGACGCACCCAGCGCTTCTCTTCCACATTTATCATACGCACAGCTAAAGTGTGGAACTCTCTGCCAGCATCTGTGTTCCCGTCCACATATAACCCGTCTGCCTTCAAATCAAGAGTGAACAGGCATCTTCTGGGCACGCTCGCTCCATCATAGACCTCATCTATCGCTTTTCATAAGGCGTGATTGTGGTCAAGAGCTAGCCCATTCCTAAATAAAAATAAAAAAAATAAAAAAAAGATATCACGCACCGCATAAATACGGGATGGCAAAAATGGAGAGATCTGACAGGTGTGCTTTCTGATACTCGAATGCCAATCCGCGTTAAGGGCAAAGTCTATAAAACCGCAGTAAGACCCGCTATGATCTATGGCGCGGAGTGCTGGCCTATTAAGAAACAGCAGGCCAATAAAATGCATGTCGCGGAAATGAGGATGCTCAGGCGGTCCGCAGGTATCACTATGCTTGACAAAGTGTAAAATCTAAAATCAGAAATGTGTAAAATCAGAGGTAGCTTCAAAATCAGACCAATACCAGACAAGCTTACGGAGTCGCGCCTCCGTTGGTACGGCCACGTCATGAGAAGACCCGAAGAACACATGACAAAACAAGTGCTTCAGCTTGACTCAGGACCAAAGAGCCGCGGCAGACCCCGACTAACATGGATGTCAAGCATATCAGTACTATATATTACAGCTAAGTGTGAACGTGTTTTAAATAAATGTATGAAAAAAAAAATGAAAAAATTTATTGCAAAAACTTGTACAGACTTTTACAGGTACTCTCACATAGAGACCTCCTTTTAAGTAAAAGATATACCTGTGCTAGGAGGTCTCGCTCTTCAATGACAAATAATTAAATGGTAAAAGTAGTGTACAAAAAAAATAAAAATTACAAGATAGAAAAGGGAAAAATGTGTGTGAGTGTTGTGTGTGATGGTGTGTGTGTGTGAGAGAGAGGTGTGTGAGGTGTGTGAGTGTGTATTCTCTCTATTTCCAATTCAGTTACGATGTTCGCAGTAATAATTCAATGTCATCATAGGTCTTCTGTTTTATCCATTGAACTATTGCCTTTTTGCAGTCTTCAGTAGTCATAGGATAGATGTGAATAATTTTATTAATTTTATTATATAGGGCAGCGGAATTTGTCTTAAATTGACTTTTGGCATATGCAGTTTTAACAAATTTTACTGGTGCAACACTGTGCTTTCGTCTCCTTTCCTGATAGTGAGAGTCATAGGGTAGGGCTTTGTGTAATTTTAGGATAGCATGAAGGATGTATAATTTTCGGACTGTGAGAATGCCACTAAGGGAGTATAACTCATTGGTTGGGAATCTGTATGGTTTGGTATACATGACCTTGATAAGAGATCTCTGTGCTCGCTCTAGCTCAAGAAATTTCATTTTTGTCGCACCGCCCCACACGGGTATACAGTAAGTAAGAATTGATTGAGCCAGAGAGACATAGACTTCTGTTAATGTTTTTTTAGTTGTCACATGTCTTAGGTTCTTAAATATCCAGATAAGTTTTCTTACACGTGCCATGACCATATCTGTATGAGTATGCCAGGACAACCGCTGATCAACGATTATACCTAGGTATTTTATATGAGTCACTTTTTCAATACTTTGACAAGAACAGTTTGTATCAGATATATTATGACAAGTGTGGATTTTGAGAGTTACGTTAGGCCCAGGTTGAGTGTTGTTGTAGATAGTAAACGCAATATATTTTGTTTTAGAAATATTTAGTGTAAGAAGGTGTGAGTTCAACCAGTCAGCAATCCTGGAAAGACCCTTCTCAGCAGATTGATGTACAGATTCCCATGAATCACCAGAGAAAACGATAGCAGTGTCATCCGCATATGAGAAGACACGACCATTATCTAATATCATTTTGCATAGGTGGTTAATATATATCAGGAATAGAGTCGGGCCGAGTACGCTACCTTGCGGAACGCCGTAGGTCACGTGAGACTCCTTACTAATATACTCCCCTACCTTTACCTTTTGCCTGCGATTCCGTAGATAATCCATTAGTAACGCTAGCGGTTTTCCTCTTACACCTATACTTTCTAGACTATGCACAAGAATGGGGACAGAAACGGTATCGAAAGCCTTTTTCAAATCAAGAAATACAGCTAGACATCTTTTTCCTGAGTCTACTAAGCTAACTATATGAGTGGTTAGTGCTATAACTGCATCTTCTGTAGATAATTTTTGTCTAAAACCATATTGAGCTTGTGAAATAATGTCAAATTTGTTAGTATAGTTAGTAAGTCTTATGTTAATTAGTTTTTCAATGATTTTAGATATGGCAGGCAGAACAGAGATAGGTCTGTAGTTATTAACGTCATCTCTGTCTCCACCCTTATGCACAGGTGTAATTATGGCTTTTTTTAGAGCTGGTGGAAATTTCCCTTGGCTAAAACACAAGTTAGCAAGATGCGTAATTATGGGTACAACTATTTCATGGGCAGCTTTTAAAAATTTGGTTGTTATATTATCCCAGCCTGGAGCGCTTTCGGATTTTAGACTCATTAACACGTTATAGACTTCTCTAGGATCCGTTTCAAGAAGCACGAAGGAAGACGACTGTGTATTTATTATATGATCGGAGTGTTGAAATTGGGATCGGCTTGCGTTGGTGATATCTTCAGCCAGGGTTTTCCCAATGTTTGAAAAGTAATCGTTTATGTGGTCTACTGAAGCCTGTGGGGAGATCTTTATCTCTAATAATTCTGAGTTAACTTTTTTTTAGGTTTGCGATGAGTTATTTTATTAATTGTGTTCCACATCTGTTTTATATGTATGGTGAGCGATATTGTATGCTATGCTATGAACTATATAATATGCTATATGCTATTATATTATAGCGTAATCTGAAACCCGCATAAGGATGAGAGAGAAAAAAAAATATTTTGCCTATCCTCTTCCAGACCCTGCCCACGTCCTTGAATATTTGCGTTGTTTAGAAAAAAAAACAGTAAATGTGTATTTCTATCAAATACAAAAATAATAAGAATGGAAGTGGAGAGATGAATGACGCGACAGGAATTACGCGCTGCGATTATGTGGCAGCAAGAGTTAAGGAGATTTCTGGAAAGTTTGAATTTTACGAGTACCTACGATTTGACGACCACCACGACCCCACTATTGGCATCTATCCTAAAAACACCCCAAACAATCAGGAAAGTGCAGTGAAACTTAGGTAATGATTTTTTTAAGTGATTTTTTGTAATGATGATTTTTTTAGTTTCAGTTTTCTCGGTGGTATATTTTTCATTTCATTGGTGTGAAGTTATATACTCAAATGTCCAACCTCAAAAACTTTCAATCAGTCCCCAAACATCCTAGGGTGGGCCTCATACGATTCTGTCATCATTATCATTTAACAATTCAGTTTAAAAGAAAAATAACTGGCTCTTTGCCAATGATTGTCTTTTGATTTGCGACAACAATACTGTTTTTTGTTTTCCCAAAACAAACGAAGTGAAATTGTTATCGTAACAAAAAGAAACGCAGCGCTATCTATACCGCTAGTAACGAACTACTGAACGAAATCCTGTATCGCGGTATCAGAGTTTTCCGTGCGATTTGAACACAATACAACAGTATTCTATATCTATATCAATAATCGGGCAGTTGCCCACCAGACTCAACAACCGTCTGGTCGGAGGAAATCTCACTTTTTAATGGAGGTTTGCGGGACTTTACTTACTGTTCCGTATACCTCTATTCTGGTGACCTACGACAATGAACGTCAGCGCAGCTTTATTGCTGCTACTCCATCATGACGTCATCACCGCACTCATCAACATCACTCGTCATCATCACTTCTCCTCATCGTGACCTCAAGCTCTCGAGCAGTGAGTCATGCAGCCAGCCAGTACCCTCGGCTTCTACGGGTATCCTGACGCGATCATCACCCTCAATCCCATGAGTTCCCTTGGAAAACACATGATCAACCGCCATGCTCGCACATGTCAATAACTAATCACATAAGTAAATGGCTCCATGCTACCTAATCACATTTAAAATTTTGACAGTAAAACGCTGCTACATAAAAAAAACCGGTCAACAACGAGTCGGACTCGCACACCGAGGGTTCCGTACCATCATATAAGACGTGATTTGTTTCTAAATTTTTTTCGGCGAGGCTTGTTTCTAAATTCTCTGACAAATTCAGCCATTGTGCCGCCCATTGTTGACACAATGCTTCATCTATCTTTTCTGTAACTTATATGGTGTACATAATAAAGAGTATTCAATTCTATTCAGAGAATTTTAAAACTGCAGTGTATATTGCAGTTTTGATCAGCTTGACTGATAGTGGAACTAATGTAATGTTCCACTTCGTTGAGAGGTATTGTTTGGGTTAATATATGGCTTTTGACATCACAAATAACGTGGCTTTCTATAGGTAAAGAATTTTTTAAATCGGTTTAGTAGATCCAGAGATTACCCCTACTACCTCACAAACTTTACCTCTTTATGATATTAACTTGATTCGACCCCAGATCTACATTTTATTGACGAAACCCTGTGCGATATACCAATTACATACCTATTTCTTAAAATAAATGAAACAGAATAGTTTAGTGTATATTTTATTAACCTTGTTTTTTCTTCATTAGCCCGCATTGTCTCACTGCTGGTTAAAGGCCCTCCAGGAATTGTTCTCTAGCGCCACCTCGTACCAGCCCTGTCGGTACGCATCCAGGTCGTCTCGCTACGTTTTTTTTGGGAACGACCTCGAGCGTGGAGACTTTTGCACAAACGGTCACAGTACATCTCATTTGAGCCCGGCAGCCTACTTATCCTACAAACATCGATTATTCCCGTTTTGGAACGCAACGTGATGTTTCGAATTCTGTCTTGTCTTTTTACGCCCAGAATGCTGCGTTCCATCGCTCTTTCGCACACTCCAAGGCGGAACTTTTGCGACTTGTTTAGCGACCAGTCTAAGTCTAGTCACCGTAAGTTAGGATGGATATAATACCCATTACGATGAGTTTGTGCTCAGAGAGATCGGCAGATTACCCTTCATCAGCGTCTTCATGAACCAGTATCTTCCAGGCGTTTTCGTAGCGACGATCGATTTCCTTTTCTTGCCTGTTTTCGGATGAAACTAATCAGAGGTTTGTCAGCCACCTTTTGCTGACGTCAGCTTGCCATTGTTTTAAATATCTCCTCAAGTCGCTCTGTGCCCTTTTAAATTTTTAATGAAGGTCCAGCAGTATGCAAGATGATGATGATGATGATCTATTTATCGTACTATTTATATAATAATAATGATTTATTTACTTCAGATACCAATAATCCATATTTAACAATTTAAATTCGCTCATGTCAACATAATAGTATAAAAAATACACAAAAACAAAATAAAACAATATAAAATAATTTCATCATTAAAATAAAAATCAGAATGAAATTAAAACCAGAACTTTAAATCAGAATCAAAAAATAAATTAACATAAAAAATTAAATTATATTTTACTAACCTAAGCTGTCAACGGCCTCGGGCAACACGGCCTGTCGTGCAGTCGAAGTGCGGGTCGCATAGCACGGCACGCAAACATCAACGACATTATCTGACGCGCTTCTGTCACCGTCGGCGTTCCAGCTGTACTAAAACCCAATGGCCTGGCACGCAACGATGGCAAGCGACCGGACGGTATGTCTTTATTTCCTTGGAAGATGGTTAGGCCTTTAGTATAGGAAGTTACTTGTGTCGATACTCTTGCGCCATCCCATCTTCCTAGCTCGTCGTGCTGTGCTGATTCTGCCGCTGCGGCTGCTGAGAACCTCAAACGGCGGAAATTGTTGGCAATTATTTGAGCCGTTTGGGGTTGAAACTCTTGGACCGTGGGGTCCGAGTGCTCAGTTAAACGTTTAGTTAACGCTTCGCGTGACCCAAGGGCTGGCTTTTATCTCGGACAGAGGATAAGCATTGCCATACAACGTGGCAATGCCGCCAGTATTTTGGGCTCACTTCCTGTCGACAGCGATGTGGACGAATTTTTTGACGCGATATATAGTTAGGAGTTTCGTTTACTATTTTAAGTGTATATAGTTTATTATTTAAATAAAACCTAAACTATTTTCATCCCTGGTGCAGATTCGAGTATCGATTAATACGAGTAGTAAATATATATATATATATACTAGTTGACCCGCGCAACTTCGTCTGCGTCACAATTTTCATTACTGCTCCGCTTTTATTGGTCTTAGCGTTATGATATAAACTGTAGCCTTCCTCAATAAATGGACTATCTAACACTGAAAGAATTTTTCAAATCGGACCCGTAGTTCCTGAGATTAAACAAACAAACTCTTCAGCTTATGAATTAAAATCCTGTTAACAATTTACACAGTTAGATAATGTATTTTATTAAGACGAGGAACATTAGTAAAAGAAATTGTGTCTTGATAATTATTAATCTATTAATTAGACTATTACTAGATAATGCGGTGTGATAAAATTCGTAAGTAACTATGTCATCGCAATCCATAACTATCTATGGATTATGAAATATTCATTGTGATTAACTTTCTAGCTAGTTATTCACGAATTTTATTTAAGACAATGCGAATTTTTTACTCAAAATGTCTAATTTTGATTCACATTAATTCTCTTTCTGTCTGATTTTCAATCTAGCTAAGTTTGTATTTGGGTTCGGCTTCCAGTCAAACCTGATTTAGCTGAATATCAGTATTTTACGTGGAGCGACTGCCTGTCTGACCTCCACAAGTAACTGGGAATATCGGTGCTTCTTGGCAAGACTGGTTTCAGACTATCGGTAACGACTGTCTGGAACCAGTGTGTGTTGATCTGCAAATGACAGCCGGGACCAACGACTTAACGTGCTATCCGAGTCACGGAGGTGACGGAGGAGTCTCGATATATGCAGATGCTCCATCCACAGACCAACCTCGGCAAGCGTTGCGTAACCATGAAAATTGAACCGCGACCGCGTTGTTATTTAGCCGCGAGCTCTTTCCCATATTCAGTAAAGAAACAATGAAAAAATATTGACTTTCTCGAGAAAACAAAATAAAACAAATGGTTTGCTATTATTTACAGTAAAAATTAAAATATGATCACGCACGTCCGAGACACCTTATAATTGTGATAATTTTATTTTTGGAAATACGTAGGTAACAAAAAATTTGCAGTATTGCCATACGGATAATGCACTATGTGTAGTGTTAAAATAACATGTTAAAAATGAAATTGGTTCAGAACCCTTTGCACGCGAATCCGGCTCGCACTTGGCCAGTTTTTATTTTATAAACCCTTCTTCTTGCACCACCAGAGGGCCTCGGGAAATGTATCTGGCACACTTTAAATATAGGTCTTGCGCCGCCCCTGACTATGGAAAACCCATCACAGCACAGCAGAACTTGCAACGCAGACTCGCACCAGTCCGCTTCTTGATAGATACTGCTTTGGTAGAAAGACCGGAGATGGCTCCTTCGCACACTCTTCACGTTCCACTATCATGCCGCACACAGAAGGGCATTATATACAGAAACTGGTATTCTACGAAGTTATAGGTATAGATTTGTACTATCCTTACTAATATTATACATGCGAAAGTAACTCTGTCTGTCTGTCTGTCTGTCGGTCACGCTTTCAAATTCAAATTCAAATTCAAAGCATTTTATTTCAAATAAACCATTCACAGGCACTTTTGAAACGTCAAGGTCGGTCAGTCAAAAACATGGAAGCTATTTGCACGTTCCAAAGCGTAGATCTCTATGGAGAAGAACGTGCAAGAAACTCCACGGACACTCTTTTAAATCATGTTCTGGTTTTACAAAATTTCAAGTGACATATACTTGTTGCTTCTGCATGTGAGGACAATGCAAAGGAAAAAAAAAAAAGGCTTATTATAAGAATTTTAAATATAAAGATTAAAATAAGCCAATGGCAGTTAAGAGATGACCAGTCTCAACCGACGGCGCCCGTTCACGAACATGACGCGCGTATCGGCACCCTTCAGCTCAACCATTTCGAAGGGAACCGAATGATCAAACCCACGCGCCGCCATCAGCGAGACATTTGAGCGAGCATGACATGCTCTCAACCACCATGCTCGTTCATGTCCAACAAGTAAAACTATAACTACTCACATAAAATGTAAATGGTTTCATGGTACTCACATTTACAAAACTTGAAAAATATGCTTCTACTTTACACAAAACTATGGTTGTCAATGACCAAATAATGAAAAATAAATTAATAAAGAGAACGATTAAGATCTTACATCAAAAAGAATAAATAAGTAATTAATATAATAATATAATTTGTATGTTTATAAGAATAAATAAACGAAATAATGTAAGAACCTCTAAAAGGAGCGAGCATCTCTTCCAAATATAAAAACATAGAAACCTAAAAAGTGGACCTAAGCAGCTGTGACTGTGGAGCAGGACCAGCATTTAGCCAAGCGTTTTTATCGAGGATATAATCTTCCAGTTTATAATACGCTTGTCTACATAGTGTGCGTTTTATGCATGCTTTAAATTTTCTCTCATTCAGTTCGAGAATATCAACTGGTATTTTATTATAAAATTTAATACAGTACCCCATAAAAGAAGTGTGTACTTTGGCCAACCTGAATCGGGGTTGATCTAATTTGTTCCTATTTCTAGTATTAAAATTATGCCTGTCACTAATCTTGCTAAAGAGATGAAGATTTTTCCGAACATACATAATATTTTCGTAAATGTATTGACAAGGTACCGTCATGATGTTGATATCCTTAAACAGTTCTCTTAGGGAATCACGCCGACGTAGATTGTAAATGGCTCTGATGGCTCTTTTCTGCAGGACAAATATAGACTCGATGTCTGCAGCACGTCCCCATAATAAGATACCGTAAGACATGATACTATGAAAGTAACTAAAATAGACCAGCCTCGCGGTATCTATATCGGTAAATTGACGGATTTTTCTGACAGCGTATGCTGCTGAACTTAGCCGTCCCGCAAGAGATGTTAAATGAGGACCCCATTGTAGCCTTGAGTCAAGCGTAATCCCCAGGAAAACCGTGTTTTCGACGAATTCAAGTTTCTCCTTGTTCAATACTATGTCGCAATCATTTCTTTTAACGTTCGGTAAGGCAAATCTGATGCATTTAGTTTTTTTCCCATTTAATACTAAATTATTAGCAGTAAACCAATTTTGGACCTGCTGTAGGGCGTTATTTACGTCGTCAAGATTTATGGAACGTCTATCTATCTTAAAAATTAAGGACGTATCGTCAGCAAATAATACCATATGAGGTTGATTTTTTAAAAGATGGGGTAGATCATTAATATATACTAGAAAGAGGAAAGGACCCAAAATAGAGCCTTGTGGTACCCCCATTTTGACTTTTAAACCCCGTGAATTGACACCATTTATTTGAACTTGCTGCTGTCTATCATTTAAGTAAGATTTTATTAGACTGAGTGCAAGTTTACCTAGTCCGTAATGTCCTAGCTTTAGGAGCAAGGTTTCGTGATTTACACAATCAAATGCCTTGGAGAGGTCACAAAAGATTCCTATGGCATCTTGTGCCTCTTCCCACGCTGAGTATATGTGTTTTAACAACGTGGCACCAGCGTCAGTCGTACAACGACCCCTGGTAAAACCATACTGTTGATCGTGTAAAATTTTATTGATGTTAAAATGATTGAGCATCTGATTGAGCATTACTTTTTCAAACACTTTGCTAAAAACCGGCAAAACAGATACAGGTCTATAATTATTGGTGTCTTTGCTGTCGCCCGATTTAAATAGTGGTATAACCTTACTATATTTCATTATATCCGGAAAGACTCCTTGGTCTACACATAAATTAAATATTAAAGCCAAGTATGGTGCTATAGTTTCAATTATGGACGTGCACACTTTAATAGACATTCCCCATATGTCTTCGGTCAATTTGATTTTGATTTGCCGGAAAGCTTTTATGACTGTCACAGGGTTGATATGTTTGAACTGGAATTCAACCGTACAACCTGGAACGTTAGCTTTTAATAAATTATATGAGACCTCAGGTGAAGAATTTAAATATTCCGTAGTTTTAGTTGGTATATTGGTGAAAAAATTTACAAATTCTTGAGCTACTTCTAAATTAGAGCTTTTGGCACCATGTGTAGTCTCCAGTAAATAATCAGTGTTTCGTTCTTTATTTCTATTAGTTTCATTATTAATAACTTTCCAAACTGTCTTTATTTTATTTTCTGACGATTTGATCTTGTTGCTAATATATAGGGCTTTAGCTACCTTGCAAGTATTTCTGAACACTTTTGAATATTTGTTTACAAACTTATTAAAAGAATCAGTGTTTATGACAGGCTTAAGGCCATATAGCTCATATAGTCTTTCCCTACTTATCCTAATGCCTTTAGTCGCCCAGTCACTAAATACATACTTAGGGAAAGTATCCTTAGACTTCTTTTCAAAAGTTGCATTGAATTCCTTTAGAACCACTGAAAAGAAATTATCATAAAATTTATTAGCATCTTCAATGTTATGGCCTAGAAAATTTAACTTATTTTGTAAGGTACCATTGAATTTAGCTAGTTTGCCAGTTGTAATTGGCCTATATTGTATATGAATTTTTTCCAAGGCTGCTTTAAACTGAAATGTTACCAATTGACCACTATGATCAGAGGGAAGGTAATTAACTATGGCTTTATCTAAATATTCACAATCGCAGAATACATTATCGATACAGGTTGAAGAAGTTGGTGTTACCCTAGTCGGTTCAGTAAACACATTAGACAAATTAAACGATTTAAAAAGGCTTATAAATCTGCTGCTATTTGAATTAATTTCTAAAATATTAATATTAAAATCCCCACAAATAATCGCGGGCTTGTTACCTGCTGCAAGTTTCGCAAGGATATCTTCCATTGTTGACTCAAATAAAGTAAAGTTTTGAGGGTTTGGGGGTCTGTACACGCACACTATGATATGCTTATCTAGCTCAACACAGGACAGTTCGATGCAATGTTCCACTGATAAGTTAACGATGTCATTACGTTGCTTAAATTTTAAGTTTTTTTTTAATAAGATGAGGGAACCACCACGTAACATAGATTTGCGGTTAAAACAACTGCCCACATTATAATTTTCATAACTAATTAGCATCTGGTAATCCTTCAACCAGTGCTCACTAAAACATACAATGTCAAACATTGTTTTTTCTAAAAACATTTCAATTTCTAATAATTTGGAAGAGACACCCTGAATATTTTGATGAAATAATTTCAAGGCATGCTGCTGACTCCCTTTTTGACAACTATTTACTAAAGAGCAAGAAGATACCTTGTTAATGGTAGGCATAACTATTCTGTCGCTGGTATCCTCTGTTGTCTTATGGACTAGTTTAAATGAGTTTCCATAGAGATACATGGAAACTCCGTACAATTTTTATAAGTATCTGTAGCACTAGAGCTACCGTTACTAAGGCTCTCCACCTGAGTCTTAGTAAAATTACTAAACATTGTGGATTTAATTAAACAAGACTGCGACATACTACTTATGTCTGAGTTAATAAAATAAGCTAATAGCCTTGCTATTGTGTGTCTAAAACTAATTGGCAAATACACTGTATCCCTAGTCGATTTTAAATTTTCCACAAAAATGTTTGTGTCAAAAAACATAAACTTTCATACCAAAACTACTGAACTGATTTTAATGAAATTTGGTAGATATATAGATAGTTTAGAGCCTGAGAAAGGACATAGGCTAATTCTTATCCCAGGAGTATATTCCCTAGGGACTACGTGGGCGAAACCGCTGGCAGAAGCTGGTTATAAATATGTTTGTCGTAGTCAAAGATATGGCTACAACATGTATACTGACTTTCATAATATTTTTCAATGAGCACCAAGTCTTCTGCAAAAGAATCTTTTCAATATTAAGGTACCTTTAGCTGGTATCTTTTTTGGTTTTTAAGGTTCCGTACTTCAAGAGAAAAAAAACGGAACCCTTATAGAAACTCTTTCTTGTCTGTCCGTCTGTCTGTCAAGACCCTTTATCTCGGGAACGCGTGGAGGTATCGGGTTGAAATTAAAACCATAAACTCATATCTAGACTCCCTTAAACTAGCAAAAAATCAAACTTCTAAGAAAGATACGACCGTTTATGCCGGAATAAAACGTATATTTCGACACTCTCAAGGGAATTAAAATTCATAGGGTATTTCCCGTTGACCTAGAACTATGAAATTTGGTAAGTAATATCTTTTTATACTACAAGTATAGGAAAAAGTCTGAAAATTACACATTTGTCTTTATTTTAAAGTAATTTGTACCTACAAATTCGTACGGAACCCTCGGTGGGCGAGTCCGACTCACACTTGTCCGGTTTTTTTTATTAGGGAGCATTCAGGCCTACAATCTTGCAGATTATCTTCCAGAACGGGGTTTGCTTTGCAATATGATTTTAAAGACAAAATTCTCAGGCATCCACGACTAAATGAGCATCCACACGGCCTGCCAGCCGGTAGCCGAGCGAGTAACCTCGTCGACGCCGGTCATTGATACACTTGGAACATGAGGTTTATTTGAGTGCGCATGGGCTGAGTTTTCATGACAAACTAAGATCAGTTTATCAGATATAGCTTTGATGAAAACCTGTTAATATTAATTATACTTTCTTACTTCCTTGAAATAAAATAACTGATAATTTCAAAATTTAGTTTATCCTACTATCTTACTTCCTACTACCTCTATCACTACCCCACCGCCAACCTTACTCTTCCTTATCTCTATTATAAATGCGAAAGTTTGTGAAGATGGATGTTTGTGACGCTTTCACGTCAGAACGCCTGAAAGGATCTTCATAAAATTTGGCATAGAAGTAGATTATAGTCTGGCTATAAGTACCCCGGGTGTATGTCCCCTAGGGAAAACGAGGGCGAAGCCGCTGGCAGAAGCTAGTAACTTCATATTTACAACTATTGGGTTAGTAACGCTCTACCGCAGCACCTACTGAATAGCATTAGTCCGTTCAATGTCGTTTATTGGTTAGAAAAAAAAAAAATCAACTCTTTCGTTTTTAAAATTGATATGGACTTAATAGAGGAGTTCGGAACCCACGCTGAGTCGATTGTTGCAATTGTATCTTTCAATCAACATACTAATTGCACTCTCAATGGAGATCATCGTGAGAGTCGGCGCGCCTACTAAACGAACTAGGTATTTGTTTGCGCAATGAGGTACGAGTATCTATGAGAATCCTATGATCCCGAAATGATTGTTTATAACTACAAACTAAACAGAAATATTTAAAAATCTTAAGATATCATTGATTTAAATATTGACTGTATGTAGCAGATTATGAAATCTAATTCTCTATTGAAATAGTATGTACTAAGGATCTACTATAGGACTAGATTTACAATTTTTTACGGAGATTTAACTGACATAAAGTCCGTACGTCACAGACTTAAAATTTGCCAAAATAAAAATTCTTGCTGTGCACAGGTCTCGAGAAAAATCTCTGAGACAGACGGACAAATCTTATAAAAGGTTTTACTTTTAAGGTACAAAAGACTAATTCAAAACTGATCATCACTAGCGGTCTTTGATCATAGTCAGCTCTAGATATTTGAAATTAAAAGCTTGATAGTACATGTTGATGCAATGGATCAACTTTGTGATTACCGCCGAGGCGAACCGTTACAGAACTGAGAGACTTCTTTTTTTTGCAATGGGTTTGCTCTTGACTCTAGTCTATGTCAGAGATGACAGAGACAAAGTCTACGATGGAGCGAGCCTACCCAAACGGAGCCTGTTCAAACGACGTTTTTCAACAAAATACTATATGATACCGTAAAAAATATTTTTTTAAATTAATTTGTTGATCAAAAAGAGCGATTTACATATTGTTCTAATATTTGTACGCCAGTAAATGGCGAAACATGTCAGATCTCCTTATTTAATAAGACCTAAAAATGTACCATGTTTTATACAAATAAAAATATTCTTATTCTTATTCTTATTCTTATTCTTATTCTTATCCTTATTCTTATTCTTATTCTTATTCTTATTCTTATTCTTATTCTTATTCTTATTCTTATTCTTATTCTTATTCTTATTCTTATTCTTATTCTTATTCTTATTCTTATTCTTATTCTTATTCTTATTCTTATTCTTATTCTTATTCTTATTCTTATTCTTATTCTTATTCTTATTCTTATTCTTATTCTTATTCTTATTCTTATTCTTATTCTTATTCTTATTCTTAAAGAAATATAGAATGTAGGTATTCATGACAATTATTTAATTCGCCGCCCAGCTTACCTAAATATTTACAACACTATTAGGCGTAAAGGTATTCACTTTTGCTGGAATAAAAAAAAAAATAGTCTGACCATAGGAATTGGGCTACATTGGAATCATTTTATATTTATCTGGAACCAAAATAAATAACTTGTAACGATAAAAGGAAAAGTGTGTGAAACACATCGCATTCTGAACCTTGAAAAAAAATAACAGAATAAGAGTGGATTTAATACCATAGGCATTTCCTACCGGTCTACCTTAGGTTGGAACAAAGCGCAACATTAACTTGAAACTAATCTGTTTAGTGTTATCAACTGATATCTCGATATATGGAGGGTTTGCAGTCAAGATAAAAACTTGTAAATCCAATTCTAAATATAAAAATGCAATACGTAATATTTCGAAAAAATACCTGCAACCGAATGTTAAAATATAAAAGATTAAACATATATTAAATTCGCTGTTTCGTTTGTCAGTCTAAAAAATAGACCAGAAATAGTCACTACACAGCATTTTGTTCAAGTATCCCTGATAATATTGCTAAAATAGTCTCAAAACTTGGTGAAAATCATTTCCTTATCAAATTAACCGTTGCATTTAATCCCAAGCAGCGTTATCAGCATAAAAATACTTTTTTTAAAGGACACCAACCTCAATGTTCATATATTTATTTTGTAATCATGTTTTACAAAATAAATATATCTATTTATCTACCTGAAATATCCGCAAGTATAATGTTAACCTTGTTTATGTGAAGCAATGCTTTAAAGACAGAAGTTTGTATGGCTCTATTATTTGATTGGCATTTAATTATTCAAGGATCTATTGTCACTTACAGCCCTTAGCGTCATTCTACATCTTTCAAAACACACGTAAGAAAGTAGGATCCCAACTTTAATCTTTTTACCGAAAATCCCAGTATCTCATACCGGGATTTTCAGGTAGCAAAAATAAGTTTCTTTGAGTGCTTGCCTTATGGAATCTACTTTTTTGGTTTTAATAAATAAATAAAATAAATATGATCTATCATTTATCAATAACGACCCGCCCCGGCTTTACACGGGTGCAAATTACTAATACAAACCACTCTATCTATTAAAAAATCCGCATCAAAATCCGTTCCCGACAGACAGATAGCAAAAGCAACTTTGTTTTATACTATGTAGTGATAAGTTTATCAACATGTTACTTTAAATCATAGACTGCTTATAAGTTGTCCTATAATCTATAGGTAAAGACCCATCTGTATTTATTTTTTCAAAATTATAAGCTCAGTGGTTTCGGAGGAAAGAGGGAGAGAATGGTAAATTTTATGTGTTTTCTTTTATAACTTCGGAATGGAGTTTTTTAATTTATAAAAAAATACATTTAAAACCCTGATGTTGAGACCTTTGATGTGTCACACGGTAGGTACAGTTGGAAAACCTTTTTTTATTTTTCTAATTTTCCCCCAAAAAGTAGACCCATTTTCAAAAAATATTTATTTTCATTACGCGTCCGTGTTTAGGGCGAGGAAATCGGCTGTGACAGACGGACCGGAACGTTTCCGTTTTTCCATACTGAGGTTCGGAACCCTAAAAACGAATACATATTTTTGGAGTTTATTAAAAAAGAACTATACAACACATACATACGTATCTATCTTATCATAACAATAGAATCTACTTAAAACGAAAGTAAGAAAATATTGGTGACTGGCGTTACCTAGAAACTGAATATCATGTGTGAACACTACATAAACAATGCTCAATATGTTCGTAGAGTAAGAGTATAAATGATTTATGGCATATTTCTTTGTCAACTGCATGTAAATAAAATTCAGACTTCCCAGCGATTGAAAATTAACAGTTTACCTACATGCCTGAATTCTCTGAGTAAAGCAATCGCTTAAGAATTTCTATAGATGTAATAAAATAATACACTGACACAAGAGTTTGTATGCAGGTGTAGATACTTTAGTGATGCGTAAAGCGTTGATTCGTCTTCATTAAATTGTATAACTCTTACATAATCTGTGTCGTGCTTTATTATGTTTTCTGGCGCAACTAAGGACATCTAAGAAATATGAGTGAGTGCGAAAACGTAGCACGCAACACGATCTGCACAATACGTAGTTGCATGAAGATGCGCTGCAAGTCCTGGTGATGCAGGTGATTCACAGCTGATGAGCGCGAAGGGTGTCGGCAGAGGTGCGAGCGCAGTGGGCGAGCGGGGCGGGCGGGGCGCAGATTGAGGCCACTATTTAACCGCTCGACGGCCGCGCAACGACCTGTTGTGATCCCGTCATGGCGCGCTACGCCCGTGTCGCTACTCTGGCCGCGTGTCTCTTGTTCGCCTGCGGTGAGTCCTAACCTTTATCTTACGATCCAGACACCGTCCATCTCGCGACGTCACGGGTGGCTCGACGTCACATCCGCACATCTGCCAATAATTTAGTGATTGCGTCAGTACAGTGTCGCATTTAGTGAACAGTGAAGTTGCCCGTTCTCGACAATCGCGAGATAGACTGTGTCTCCGCAGAGTTTACCAATGAATGCAGCCGACCGCGAGCGCATTGCATCGGACGACCAAAGGACATCAACGCACAGTGACTCGAACCCTTCAAGGATAGTCACTCACGGCATATCACAAACGTGTATCTTGATTCTTTATACATTGGCGTCGGTGTTGTGAAAACAAAGCAAATAGTTTAGCTAATTTTGGTAAAGTAAACGTTTAATATTGCGAAAACATATAATTTCGTATACGAAGTTTCCGTAACAGTTGTTGAGCATTCGGTACACCGGGTGCCACTTCGTTGTTGTGAACAAGGTTCGAGCAGCAGTCGAGACGATTGTGGCGAGATGAGGACAAGGATTTGTGTTTGATTACTTCATCTGAATAGGCTGTCATTAGGACGTGTTTAGTTGAACTATTGGTTAGCACCTGCTGCGGCTGCGTTGCGGTTGCGGAGAACTTTCACATTCGTTCCGTGTTGCGCTACGCCTGGCCGGTGACGTCACACTCTGCATAGTGTCGAGGGCAGCGAGACTGCTACGACGCCGCGACGTTACATGAGCCGGCCCTATTGATTTCTCGAAATTTACATTTAGGCCGACGACTTATGAACATTCCAGGCGGGTAACACAAAGAAGATATCATGAGCTATCGTTAGCTAGCTTGTACACTTAGCGCCGCTTGATTCAAGACGAAAATCTGATCATGAAAATCCTTCCTCATAATATTATCTTGGTCGAAATTTCATTACGTTCCTCAGCCTTGTGAAGCCGTGTTTGAATTTAACCTTACAAACAAAGAAACGGTTTTTAAAACAATATATCGGTATTAGGATAACACTTTGTAAGAATTCAGGACTGCGTTGTTACTTCGCTACTAGGCACATACAAAAAAATTTCGAAATGGGTATCCTTTCCTTATTTAAGTCTTTGTGTGCTGTAGGTCAAAGTTCTCGCAACGTTACGATCACATCTTGATTCTACGGTAGTAATTAAAGTGTGTAAACTTTACCACGCTTCAATTCTCGCCGCGATCTCATCACACGCAAATCAATTCTTATACTGAACGCCCAAAACCTTTTGGAATCATTGACTTAATTGATGGTTTTACTTTTCACAATGGGAGCTTGCAAGCTTAAAAATGTAATCACTGTTGGTTTCACTTGGAATTTCGAAAACATCAAGGGAAACAAATATATTTTACAAAAATGAACAACCTTCTTGTTCTTCTTCTTGCATCTTATAGTGCTCCAAAGTAAAGGTTATGGTGGTGCTTTCAGCGCACATTTATAAAAAAAACACTATTATTATACAGACTATTCCTATACGGAAAAACTTGTGAGCGGATCATTGTTTCTGTTAACACATACGTGACATATTCCAGTAATGGTTCTCAGGTGCGATACCAAAATGTCAGAGAGTCACACAGTTCACGTGAACTAAGAGTCAACCGTTCAAGGGCGTGAACAATAATAGCTTCCTTTCAATTATTATAGAAATAAACAATACATTTTCTCAAATGGCCTTGAATTTGCGTATATTTACAGTTTCTTAATGATGTATGATAGATCATCTTAATGTGCAGACAGAGTGGTGTATTTGTTTGCGTTCATTTGATAAACGTATTATTAGCTTCGAAAATCGGTTTTATAATTGACTGGAAAATTAATTGGAACCGGAACGTGAGCGATCGTTTTTAAATACTTACGGGCCATTGATTTTTAATCAATTGACTAACATTGACTGTAATAAATTATTAGTATATATTTATGTTCTTATTGTTAAACCAGCTCACTGCTACGTGGAGACAATTTAATAGATCGGAACAGTTTAAAATAATATGATAATATCTTGAGTTTAATTTCCAGTGAAAGTTATAAACAATAGTACCCCATCGCATACCTTTTTTTTTTGTTCAAATAACAAAATCAAATACATTAGGATAGCATGACAGCTGAACGTTACAT
Source organism: Lacanobia oleracea (assembly GCA_950371165.1). Classification (NCBI taxonomy): domain Eukaryota; kingdom Metazoa; phylum Arthropoda; class Insecta; order Lepidoptera; family Noctuidae; genus Lacanobia; species Lacanobia oleracea. Next base: position 14,692,456 of record OX493393.1, on the reverse strand, counting down.
AATAAATCATTTGTAAGGCTTGGCAGTGATCGTTTTCATCAGTTACCTGCTTATGGTAGGTTTCCAGATCTTTAGGTCTCTAGGTCAACCGTGTTGCGCCATAACCACCACGTGAGAGACATAGACAGGCTCCGAATAACTCGATAATGTGGCGAAATCGCATCGCATAATACTTATGACTGTGTGCCAATTAATTTAACTTTTGAATGAACTACTTAGCTTACGTCTAATTTTGTAAACGTTCACGGTTTGCACTGGTTGAGCAAATTTTACTCAAACCTAAAACAGAAATTGCACAAATAAGTGAAATACGGTCGCCATCTCACGAACAGTAGGTAACTGAACTGTAGTATATTTTGTTTATCATGCATCCTTTAAGTCGCTGTCTATAAGTCAACGTGTAGTGATTGTAGATACGTGTGCAATCCACTCACACAGTTATATAAAATTTGTTTAAGTGAATGTTGGAGTTGCTTAATTTATTTGCCTATCACATAACACAAGTTTCATTCGTTGAGCTTAATCATTTCACATTATGTGCAGACTTGCATTTGCTAAGTGATTGAATTTTTATATTCGGCTTGGCAGCCGTACAACGAAATGTAGTATGTAGTTATGTCGTAACTGGATTTCATCACATTTATGGAGAAATGTTCAACACGGCAATCACGGCCTCGGTCAAGTTTAAGCCGTGTATTAATGTAGTTCACGTTGCAGACACTAATGTATTTGTAGCACGTACTCGTAGCTGCGGAGGTGCGAGTAGGTTCGAGTAGGTTCTTCGTGGATGGGGTTTGCCACGTTAAACTCTCTCATGATAAAGAATTCGCGTCTTAAGACAAAGAGGATGCTGGCGCTGGCGTCTCCTTACATCATTTCTCGCGTTACATCGAAGTAACAAAGTGAAACGTGAATATTGATTGCTAGCTCGCAGAGGTCGCGCACCGCATGCGAGTGACGCCGCAAGGTGAGCGCTGTTTACTTCCGCGTCCGGAACCGCCAGTCTCCCGTTATCACAAGTTACTTTGCTCAAAGGGAGTGCCACAGAAGGAAAGTCGAGCGCTGGTGCTAAATATTCATAAGGTCGGCGTCAGTTGGTATTCCAACAACGCGCCCGGTCGACGCCCGAGCCGCCCGCATACCTACTTGTTCCCACATTCATGCTTTATTATTCATACTATAGACAATTCTGGGGGACAGTATTGCTCCTGAGTCACAGTTTGATGAAAGTTTTGTTTTCATTTCAACAAGCTTGTTGAAATGAAACAGCAATCATTTTGTGCTAAAGTTAGTTTTAAATTATTATTACATATTTGTGACCAGTGGTAGGACTTGTATTTCCTGAAATCAGTGAAATCAATCAACCAACACCCGCTTCAATTAACTCTTTGATAACATGACATACGTTTTACTTTCATGAAACTTTTTTCCGCAAAATATTTCAGACAGATATGGTTTCTGGAAATAATATTTACATAAACAATATTGAATGTGAAAATATGAATTACAAGTGGATAAATACCTAATAACATATAATTCAAATTTCACACAAAGAAAGCGTGATAAATGTTTTGATTTTACGTGAGTATTTTTTCAGTACAAAAGACATCAACGCGCTCTTTTTGCCTCGACTATAAAGGTGCAAACAATAAGTTAGATGAACTTATTCCGACACTATTGTGTTGACATTTCTATATTGTAGAGGTTACTTTATCTATTCAACTTTCAGTATATCATAATCAAACACGTGGTAGATCCGGGTCAAAGGAAACTAGTTAGCTTTTACGACACTAACGAGAACCGTACGAACAAAATAATAATTTTGGGAAGGGAACACGTTCGCACACATTTGCTTCGTTTTCGACTAAAATTAGATTTTAGAACTGGTTCAGATAAGATGATATTTTGGCAAATATTTAGATTGTCAGTATAATCCGGGCGCCATTTATTAAGATAATGGTGTTGACTGACTACTAAATTAATATAAGCAAAAGTAAGACCTTGAATCGTAAAATTACGAAATCGTATCTAATTTATATCGATTATAACGAAAACAGTTTTTTTTATGGTCCTTTCTGAATAGTCTTTTAAAATAATCAAAACCTAAACGAGCAAATGTGCAAAAAGTATAGACAGTAGAGAATTTAGTGTTACATTAATGTGCAATTGTTGTGCAAAGCTGTTACTATACCAAACAATGAAAATAATATAATTATGTATGTGTATACACGCTAGCATGTCGTGTATTAATCGAGCTATCGATTGCATTAGCAGCGCAACATCTAACCCACATAGCTCGCTTTATGAACAATCATGCACCGCGAGTGCATGCCTCCACTTCTCGCGTCTGTGTACATGTTCGGTGAAGCAGTTACGGACAGAATTTGGAATTTTAGTGTCTTCTGGTAGAAACCCACATTATTGATGGTGTTTAGTACATTATGAGAGTATTTCCGCTCCTGCAACTCGCCGGGCTCAGCCGTTGGATAACGTTGCGAAGCTTCCGAGTGTTACGTGCGCCCGGGCCCACGGCTCGCACGCGCTCCTTCAGACGCTCGCAATACACGTCTTTCTTATTGCCTTCGCAAACATTACCCAAGCGAAATGCACAATTGACAAAAAACCACGACGTCGACACCTGAGACATGCTTGTATGAGAAACCTTTGCGCACAATTAACTGTGTTAGAACATCGTGGATTTTATCAAATATTTCAGCAAAATTTGCAATTTTAATATCACGCGGCGCTTTACAGTTTTTCCAACTGGTTTTATAATAATTTTCGTTTGTTAATAGGCACGTCGTGTCGTTAAGTTTCCTGGAACATGATGATGATTCAAGGAAATCTACTATTCCGTAACCTTTCTGAATTATAATAATTTCGTCAGCCTAATCGGCACACAAATCAAATGCCATGCATAATGTACGATTTTGTATAGACAGAAGACATAGAAAGAGTCGTCCTTGTCGCTTGCCCAAGCGCTGACATTTCGAAGCGAGTCAAATGTCACGAGCGCTCACCCCACCTTTGACATTTAGATACTAGTATGTTTCCAATTCTAGTGGCATTTGGCTTCTAATTCTGAAAAAACGGTAAATACTAAATATAGGTAAAGAGATTAACCACGCGTGGTTGTATAAGTTTGTTGATTACGTTGATTATATTAATTAAAAATAATAAAAATCCAAACAAAAAATCTTCCGGGTTTCAGTTGAGGAGCCAGTTGATTCAGTTGCTCAGATCGTTTTAATGATAAATGTTCAACAATAGTTCAATGAATGTTTTGTTTGTTTAGCGAATGTCGATGGCCACAGATGGCGGCGGCAGGCTGACGATTCTGCGAAGAAAGACGACAGCTTGGAGGTAGAGCTATGCAAGGACAAGGACGCCGGCGAGTGGTTCCGCCTGGTGGCGGGCGAGGGCGACAACTGTCGCGACGTCATCCAGTGCACCGCCTCGGTGAGTACTACACACGCTGCATACCTACTGCATTCTACACTCGATGTCCTTATGACATGCGCCGCCTGAGGTACAAACAACACCTGGAATGTACCCGCATTCCTACAAACCACCTTAAAACTGGCTCACATTGAAAGCACCAAACAGTCATTATGAAAATATGATTCTGCCATTTTGAATACTTGATTATTTAATAGTTAGTTAGTTTGGAATTTTAATAAGAGTGCAAATAAGGCAGTATAATTAAATATATGCGAAGCACAATAAACGTTAGAAATTTGTCCTCAATATAAACAACAGAGCATTGCGTATTAGTGGGTAGGTACTGGTGTTGCGTTCTTACGACATTCAAGGTAATGTAAGAACAAGCCGCAAGCCGCGCCGCCGGCCGGCTTAGCGCACGCTCATAATCATGAAAATTGCTGTAATTGTTCAGGCTCATACAATACCGCGGATGTCTCCGTCAATCAGCCACGCATTGGACACCGCCAAGTCAGGGACAAAGCGTTTCTTCTGCAGAAACAAATGTAACAACACACATGATTACATTATTATACTATGATTATTTAAAATTTTAATGATTGATCATTAAAATTTTCTAGTATTGTGTAGTAAATTTAATATTTTTTAATTGTCTGCTGTCTGAGGTAATTTTAAGATTACAACATCATTTGTAATTTGCATTTTGTACTGACGGCAAGTGTTGCAACACTTAAAAGGGTTTTGTTCTGTATAGGTCCTACATAACATCAATGAAACGAAATAGTATTTTTCATTAATTTACCGTTTTTATCTCTCTAACAGGGTATCCAAGCCATTCGTTGTCCAGCTGGTTTATACTTCGATATCGAGAAGCAGACCTGTGACTGGAAAGACGCCGTCAAAAACTGTAAATTGAAGAATAAGGAGCGTAAAATAAAGCCTTTGCTGTACACTGAAGAGCCGTTGTGTCAGGACGGTTTCTTGGCGTGCGGTGACTCCAACTGCATCGAGCGCGGACTCTTCTGTAACGGTGAAAAGGACTGCGCAGACGGCTCTGACGAGAACTCTTGCGGTAAGTACCCTCGCGTCAATCGTGATGTAGCTACTTTGGAACTATTCTAAAATTAAAACACGCAAATGAACTTGAACGGCAAACTCACAAATAAGAACTAGCTCGTGAGGCGTGACGAGTGACCTGACTGAAATGCCAATCACTTGACCTAAAAAAACATCTCAATATTATGTCGTAACACAAATGGGTTGTTTATTTAATTAATTAAGATAACGTTTGGCTTTATTTAAATTAGACATGCCTACATATGGAATCTTTAAATTTAAGTAGAAAGCTCAGCATTAAATAGATATGGCCTCACACAACCAGCTAGTCGGTATGCGCCTCACTCCTAACACGATTCATACAATACAATTCTCTGCTGCGCTGTTTGTTGACTTAAAATCACTTTGAATTGTAATTATGTACATGACAAGGATACAAAACTACATTCACCAAACCGCGAAGACCCTGGTCTGTTAGTGCGACATAATACTTCTAGCTCACGTCTTTGAAGTAAATATATGTGCATATCAACATAACGACAGCCTGGTCTCCGAACAGACTGGCTTGCCTAATAAAGTAATTAATTACAACTGGCAACAAAATTGAATGTTCCTTTCAACATGTAAAATTTTCAAAGTATGGCATTAAAATAAATCAACGTGTTGTGTATGTAATGCAAAAGGTATATACGAATAGTATAGTATTACTGAATCAAAAGTGAAATCCACCGTGTGTCAGCTGTGTCGAGTGATTTGAGCAAGCGAAAGTACCCATACTGGTTCCGACTCTCGCGCGCCCGAGATACATACGCCTCTGCAGCCACACATGACGCGTAGTTAATATCTCTCAATGACAAACTATCACAATATGAACGTCAAAGCTTCTTATCACGTTTAAATCAAAAATATCTATATTGCACAGACCACTGTGACTAAAAATACATTATTTTTTTAAAGAGTCTGCATTTCAAAATCTTATCCTCTTATCCAGTTGCGAAGTTCTAGTGTTTTTCTCACGATAGTATTATTTCTAAGTTTATAATCATAGGAATTGGTGTTTTTAATCGTGTGAATTTTGCATTATCTTATATAAATACGGTTTTCTGTTTGTCGTAGACATCGACAACGACCCCAACAGGGCTCCGCCATGCGACGCGTCGCAGTGCGTGCTGCCAGACTGCTTCTGCTCCGAGGACGGCACCGTGATCCCCGGCGACCTGCCCGCCAGAGACGTGCCCCAGATGATCACCATCACCTTTGACGATGCCATCAACAACAACAACATCGAACTATACAAAGAGATCTTCAACGGAAAACGTAAAAATCCCAACGGTTGCGACATTAAAGCCACATACTTTATTTCGCACAAGTACACCAACTACTCAGCCGTTCAGGAAGTTCACAGAAAAGGACACGAAATCGCTGTACACTCTATCACGTAAGTTATTAAATAATCACTTCTTTATATTCAAAAGTAGGTATAAATTATGTAATTTTACTTATTGTAATTTTTGTATGTTTAGGCACAACGATGACGAACGCTTCTGGAGCAACGCTACCGTTGACGACTGGGGCAAGGAGATGGCTGGCATGCGTGTCATCATCGAGAAGTTCTCTAACATCACAGACAACAGCGTAGTGGGCGTGCGCGCTCCTTATCTCCGGGTCGGTGGTAACAACCAGTTCACTATGATGGAAGAACAAGCTTTCTTGTATGACAGTACCATTACCGCTCCCCTCTCCAACCCTCCTCTATGGCCCTACACAATGTACTTCAGAATGCCTCACCGTTGCCACGGAAACCTCCAGAGCTGCCCCACTAGGAGCCACGCCGTGTGGGAGATGGTAATGAACGAACTTGACCGTCGTGAGGACCCTACGAACGACGAATATTTACCAGGATGTGCCATGGTTGACTCTTGTTCCAACATTTTGACCGGAGATCAGTTCTACAACTTCCTCAACCACAACTTTGACCGTCACTACGATCAGAACCGCGCTCCATTGGGTCTGTACTTCCACGCCGCTTGGCTTAAGAACAACCCTGAATTCTTAGAGGCTTTCCTGTACTGGATTGATGAAATTCTCTCAAGTCACAACGACGTATACTTTGTAACGATGACACAAGTAATCCAGTGGATCCAAAACCCCCGTACTGTAACCGAAGCCAAGAACTTCGAGCCCTGGAGGGAAAAGTGCTCCGTTGAAGGTTACCAAGCTTGTTGGGTACCCCACTCTTGCAAGCTCACCTCCAAGGAGGTTCCCGGCGAGACCATCAACCTGCAGACGTGCGTGAGATGCCCCGTCAACTACCCCTGGTTGAACGACCCCACGGGTGACGGCCATTACTAGTAGAGCCATGATCTCACGTCTCTCGTGCTCTAAGTAGTTCATATAAAATCGAATGAGTCATTTGCATGGATAACATAGGCGCAGTCAAAACATTCAGTAACTGAACTCCATTATCTAAGTAAACTAAACTTTTATCAACTGCGATTATGTTGTCCAGTAATTCTCAAATGTACCGGGTCACAATCCCGTCCGTAGCCTAAGTACCTACCTTACTGTATGTAATATAGACTCACATAAATATTTAATAGGTCTGTTTAATAGTTTATGTGATTTTTCTAATGTAAGTCTGTTTTATAAATTTATAAAAAATAAAAAAATCTAAAAATTACCAGTGCTTTATTTTTATTATATTCATCAAAAAATATAAATTAGTTAGTTGCACTGATTGATACAATCGGATGCAATAAAAACTAGAGTTGAATTTTAGAACATTGAACGCAGTCTGATCAGTCACTGTGCACGAATTAAGTAGTTAGTTGCCTACTCTTAAATTAGGTGTTAAGTACTGTTAATCTTCCCAGTGTTAGGCCGCCTACACACCAAACGTATTGTCGTCCGCCGACTGAGAGAATGTATTAAAAACAACCGACAATCAGCCGACGATATTTTTTTAAACATTTTGAACATAGGGCAGTGCCCTGCCCAGGTTTGGCCAGACCCATCCTATAAGCGATAATATTATCGAAAACCCCAAAGTTTAGGTATGGGACTGATATGGGCTAAATAAAAGTCACGTGCTATATCCCAAACATTTAGAATTTTGACAATGGTTATCGCTCATAAAAAGTCATTTAGTCTTATGACGGTCGGTCGACTATACGTTTGATATGAACGCGGCCTTAGCATAGCCTGTATCTAAGGTGTTGCATTACTTGATAGTGACGCGAAAGCATGCCATAAAGCTTGTTTAATTATATATTCAAGATAAAAACGTTCAATTTGGTAAGATGGACATTTAAATCGGACGGCAACGCCCGATTGCCTGCACGAATGTTCGAACAAAGAGCAAACACTTGGACGGTCAGTGACACGTCGCGGCGCTGTGCTCGAGAGCGGCTACCTGGTGACACCGGCGAGATGGCTGCTGGCGACAACATGGCGGCTGTTCGAGATTAGGCAGCTAGCTTCGTTCCGCACATAATATATACTACCGAAATATAAACATGTAGGACTTACCTACATCATTATATTTTCGACATACAACCATTTAAAAATGATCTCGGCTAGTTCATGAGACAGACTTCATAAAATAAAAGTACTATGTTTTGTAACTTGATAAAGTAATAATTGAACCATGTTAAGTAGAGCAAAAATACGTCGCGTATGAGCTAAGTACCTACCTACTTAGCTTTAATAAGCAAATAAATAAAACGTGAAAAGATTCTGTTCTCTCGCATACTTATGTGAACGTTCCAATAATTGATGATTACGTGTGTACAGTTCTACACGGACATTTGTTCCGACTGCTAGGTTTTGTAATCAGACATCGATAACTTCGTACGTAGATTATGTATGTTACTGGATGTGGTTAACATTTATAAACAACTAGTCTTGGAAGAGATATCCGTAGTTTGCGTGCACGAAGAGTCGTACACTCGTATAGTCGTACCCTTGAGATCGCTCGCGGCGCGCCACTGTCGCCACCGCCACGCCACGGCAACAGGAGCTACGAGTACGTGCTACGCTTGCTACGAGAGGCCGCCTACGAGACGGGCGGCGCCACTTTTAAAATGGCAATGCTCATCGGGCCTCAATTGCATTTTTGGTTAGGAACCATGAACTGTCTTTCATTTTATTTTTACTGGTAGCTAATAATTATGTGTGACTGTTCCTTTTACATTAAAAAAAAACTTAATTAAAATAATTTCCATGTGAAACCAACATAAGTCAATAAATAACTTCATCTGTAAATAATCCTAACTATTGCAAAGCTGAAACTCAAAGACCGTCTGCAACAATATAAATACCTTACATAAAATTAATGTACATAAAATCTTAAGAAAATAAAAATTATGTACCCACCTAAGTCGCTGGATCCCTAAAACTCCTAAAAGCATACGTGTTGCGTGTGATATATGTATAAATGTAATCATAATGTGTCTAATACTTAAAAATAAATACTTGATATACCTATAAATGTGATTATTATCAGTTTAATATTGTAAACTCAATTGTTAAAATGAATTAATGAATTTACGAACTGATTGTTAGAACACTTATTTTTCAAAAAGTGTTTGAAAAATAAGTGTTATAAAAATATATCAAGTATTTGACACATTATGATTACATTTATATATCACGTGCGTGTGGGTCATTCGAGTTTAACGTCTAAAATTAAACAAATGCCTACCTGTAACCCGAGTGCACAAGTCATTAGCCTCTCGTGGAAAGTTTTTATCTCTACTTCGGTATCCCGACAACATTTCAAACATGGCAGTTCGTAAAAAATGCAAATCCGATTTAAAGGGGTATTGACCAATTGATTTACACCCGTTAGGTGCATCACCGACGCCCACCAACTCGCAACAAACAAGATATAAAAACCAATCCCACCTATACTTTTTTAACTAACCAAAGTCCGCATAGCTTTCCGTTAATCGGCCACTTGTCTAGTATTCTCCGAATGTTAGTTCTAGAGATCGGCTGATATAAAAACTATTAAATTGCAAATTAATGCTTTAAACCAGCCGACCTTACTCGTCTCTTTGTGATAAATCCTAATCTACACTAATATTATGAAGCTGAAGAGTTTGTGCGTTTGGTTGAACGCGGTAATCTGAGGAACCACTGGTTCGAATTGAAAAAAATCGGTTAGTGTTGGATGTTATTTAGCCTTCCTCGATAAATGCGGCATTTATTGAGGAAGGCTATGTAATATCACGCTACGACCAATAGGAGCGGAGCATTCAGTCAGCTATTATTAATACGAATGTGAGTTTGTTACGCTTTCACACCTAAACCGCTGAACCGATTTGGAAGAATATTGGAACAGAGACAAATGGGAGAAGTTTATAGGCTACTTTTTTGCCAAAATATAAATTTCACGCAAGCGAACCGCGGTCAAAAGCTAACACTGACCCGACTTGGCTCCGGCCAAGGGCGAGTCGGACTCACCCACCTAGGGATCCGCACAAATTTGTTGCTACAAATTACTTTAAATAAAGACTATGTTTTTTTATGATTTAATTACAAATGTATAGTTTTTAGACTTTACCTATACTTGTTGTATAAGACGGTATTACTTGCCAAATTTCATAGTTCTAGGTCAACGGGAAATACGCTATACATTTTGATGCCCTTGAGAATGTCGAAATATACGTTTTTTTGTCGCCGTATCTTTTGTTTACGTTAATTTAGTACTTTGATTTTTCACAGCTGTAAGCCTCCCATAGACCTGAGTATATTGTTCTAATTTCAACTTGGTACCTCCACGCGTTCCCGAGATAAACAGTCTTGACAGATAGACGGACGGCCAACAAAGTGATAATATAAGAGTTCCTTTTTTTACGGTTATGGAACCCTAAAAAGCTAAATCACACAGAGCAGTGTCTCGCTATAATTCTATGAAATTTCGGCAAAGCCACGTTGAGATGGTGTTACCACATCTGCGCGTCAAAATGTCATCAGTTTATAAGAGTTTGACACATGAGCGTGGTATGCGTGCGTGACGGCGCGAGGGAACAATAGGCGGCGTGGTGGCGAGGCGGGCGCCTCCAACACGTTAATCTCCCCTGACATCTGTGGGCGGTGACTTGCATTGCACATCATCACCTACACCCATGTACGTACATATCCTCAACTCCATTACCAACTTTCCATTTTGTTTTGCAACACGCAACGTTTATCGAAGTAGAGAATAAGGACAATGAAAACAATTGTATTGTTAGCAGCATCTAAATAAATAGAGAGTTGGAGCCCGCACGGCCCGCACGGCTCACAGGCAGCAGCCAGCAGTCGCGGCAGGCACGGTGGCGCGGAGAGCGATGCAGCCGGGGACAGTGAAAGCAGTGAAAGTGTTCCTCAGCATCGACGCAGCGCACTCGCACCTATAGCGTTTGTTTTTAACGCTTATTATGAAATGACACTTATTTCTAAATCTCTATGAAAAATGCATTGTCTTGACTAATGGATCAACGCACAGCCTTTACCGCTGGTCGTAGGGACTTGAAATTTAGAGGACCTTACCATATTATATGTGTGAGGGGGTGAAATAGGGAATAAAAGTTTGTATTAAAAATCTTATTCCTAAGTCAAAATACTTGAAACGAAAAAAAAAAACAAAGTAAATAAAATAAAGATCGTCATTGTTTAATTTTCCCAACTAAACCCAAAAGACGATTTAAGGGGTGCTAAAGTTTATATGGAAGAATCTTATTCCTTGGAGCAATGTATTTGAAATTTGGTGCAAGAGCACAGCACAGCGGACAGCACAGGCTCAGTAATAAGGATCCGTTGGTTTCCCTTCGGGTACAGAACCCTTAAAATAAATGCTTCTGAACTTTGGGTTCCTAAATACTCGTAAATTGTAAAAGACTAAAAATTCAACGCTAGAGACTTATCTACTTAAATCGATAATGATTATCCGTATTATTGATTAATGCGTCCGAAAAATAAATCGGTCGTCTACCTATATGCTATCTTTTATTTATACGATCAGATCAGGTGTAAGCAAGGATGCAATAAATGGAACTTGAAAACTGGAATCTTAAGTTTAGACATTAGAAGGCAATTATCATAATTATAAAAAAGGTAAAAAGGAGCTTGTGCTGTTTATAAAAATGTAAATTACAAACCAGAGAGATCAATAAGATATTAGCACCCTGTATTAAAAATATCAAATTGAGAATTTTCCGCTGACCAATTTTAGCGACACGGAAAAACAACAAAAATTAAAAGCGTCCATCATAGGGGTTTCAAAGACTTGTTAGTGGTTCAATTGAATTTGTATGTGGTTCAACATTTACCATACCTACCTGTCTACATTGAGTTCTAAACTGATATTTAAGAAAACCCACATTAATATGTATTTGACACAATACCACAACTAGAAGCAGAAATATTCTGATTTGAACAGTGGCAGGTTTGTCGAATTTAAATACCTGTTTAACTAAAACTCATTATATAATTGTAACCTATACTATTGCAATCAAAGAGGAATCTTGGCAAAAACAAAAACTAAAACTATCGCAACCATTATTATTTTATATACATACTCCTGATACATTTTGCAAAGACCTTGGCCGCAAAACACCAATTGATTGTACCTACCTACCTATAGCACAGATGATAAGTCACTACTTCTTGGAATATTAATTACTTGAGGGGCTACAAATTTTTTAGAACATTCCAGAAGACATAAGATTAATTTGTAGACTGCAGTGTCACTTAGTACCATACCTCTATACGAAGATAATGTACAATCAGGGCCTGGTCTAGCTATTTAGCAGTTTCGTGCAAAAATAATATTCACCGCCCTTTACACTAACACCAGATAAGTCATGAGCTTGCTATTCCAAAGACGGGATGATATATAATATGTGATATTGTTTTAATTGTCTATTATTCACATACGTTACATAGTCTACTTAGCATGGTATCTAGGGTTTTTTTCCAGGGAGGGCCTGGCCCCCTATCCGGCCACACCTAATAAGAAAAATCGTTGCAGTGTGCATGATCAAAAGTAGAATCTTTAAAAATTGAGGACTCGCTACAATTTTGCCGCCTCTCATTTTTGCCGCTCTGAGCATTTGCCCGGCTGGCCTTAGCCTTAGATCGGGCCCTGTGTACAATGCACATAACTGCCTCATTTTTGGGATCGCTGACGGGTTTCGCATGAAGTCATGTCTTTTTCCTGCCGATTCTTGGTGAGCTTACAACAACAAGGAAAAAATTGTGTTTTATCATTTCGTAAGGTATTCTGCGAAGTAACTAAAGCAGAACAGAATAAATTATTTTGTGGTTGGTCCAAAGTTTACATTTAGTAGATTATGGAAATTGTAAACTAGTTTTCAGAGGGTGTACTTAGCCTGAAATTTGATGACTGCTAGTTGACTACCCAATAATAATAATAACCTCTTTATTTCAGGCTACTTTGGCCCATAGATGTACAAACTTTGGATCAACTTTGGACTAATGAACTGAAGTTGATGTTTACATTTAATATCATATTAGCTCTTTGAGAATACTTAACAAAAATATTAGCGACTACGTAGACGCATAGCGTAGTAGAAGGGTGTAACCCATAGCCTTCACAATAATAAATATGACGCGCATATTTATTTAAGTCTATAAATACCCCGGCTAGCTATGTTCTGATGTTGGCACAAGCACGCTACAGCCATACATACCAATACGTATAATATCTATGCATTGTCGCAAGTGAAAGGAAATATCTTGTAGAATCCTTGACTCGTGCGCGCCTACTTGCGACGCAGTGGCTGTGACTCTGAGCCTCCACAGTCTACGTGCTCTCCTCCGTGCATCTTAGGAAAGTTCATGTCCCTAATTACTAAACGTGCTGAGTAATTATGTTGGCAACATTGTTATTCATTCAACTTAGTCATTAGGAAAAGTACAAGTTTTAATTAAATTAAAATAAGTATAATAAATTAAATAGTAATAAATAAGTAGAGCATTACCTGATTTTACAATTTATCTACGATTACGGTATTATCTTCTTAATGTTATAAATAGATAATATTCTTTGAATACTAATCTCCATAATGAATATCAATTAAATAGATTATTTCGCAATATTATTTAAGAATTGAAAATGTATTCTTCGCCGAAATCACATAAATATGCAAAGACTAAAATCGTATTCCATCTGGGTTCTTGGTTTAAAATCATACATAGCAACTCAAAATCTATTTTTATGAATTCTTTATATCGAAATGGACTTTACAATAAAGATAAGCACTTTAATATTTTTGTTTAATTGAATCACCGTCATCATCAAGTATTTAAGAATTATATCTAAATCCTAATATATAAAACTCTTCAGTTACTGAGTGAACTGAGTGAGTAACTGACAGACAACGCAAAGCCGAAACTAGGTATACAACTAACTATAGGGGAGCACTAAGAGAGGATCTCCCGAAACTCCTACGGGAACGGGAAAAAACGGTATATGGGCGCACGAAGTTGCGGCCAAGAACTAGATATAAAATAACCACCTATGAAAGCAAATGCAGACGACATAATGTAAATAATATCTGTGTATTTATATGTATGTACATGATACTTAGGCTGCGTCTAAGACAGAAAGTAGGTCTAGCTTAGACATCCAGGTCAAATGTACACGTAACAACCGCATATCGATAAGCAATTTTATTGGCAGTTCAAATGTCAAATCTTCAGTATCTTATGCAATGAACAACATATCTCACGAAAGTGCAAATGACTAGGTATTTGCATCGAAAGTCAGAATTTAGTTCCAAGCGCAGTCAAGTCAGTAAAAACAAACAAAAAGTTGGTTTTAACTATGCTAATATGTACATAGAAAAATTTTAGTTCCATTTAGCCAATGCACCAATTTTCTAGTCGAGAATAAACTTGTTTTAGTCGTTGTCTACAGACGAATTCAAAGAATTAAAATTCTAGATACCTACTTAGTAAGATAAAAATCCTTGCAGTCTACTTCCGTGTTTCCAACTTGGCTTAAGATAAACGAGTCGCTCTTAAGAAGTATTATGTCTGTTTGGTCGTGGTCATGGCTCCTCACGTCATAACGATCCCTGTCTGCTTCGGAGAGCAATTCAATCAATTACTGTTAGTACAGTAATCAACTACACGACAGTAGTAAGAAAACCTGTAGGTTCAGCTAGCCTCTTATTGTACTGAAACTCTGTAATACGCTACGCATGCTCAAGGTCAACATCTTACATTACCACCGATGACGTGCAACTCATCAAACACACAAACTTTAGAAGAATAAGAGGTCTAATAGCCATAGGCAAATACAGTGCAACTAAATTTTGTTTGGCATAGTTAGGTAGGTACTCAGCAACGGTAATACCATAAGCAGACGCAGTCATAATAAGGTAACATGATGAGGGTAGAACTTTCAGGACTCGTCAAGTCAGAAACTGCGAAAAACTAATATTTAGCCATATCTGGTGAAGTTGGACTTATTACATAAAAAGTTCAATTGATAATGACGTCCCTGTTATTTTATTTTTAGTTTATATACGTCTGACACATTAAATTTAGTGTCCCTCCGTGAGCCGCAGCCGAGCCATTCTCCGGCGCATCACGTTGACCCGCAGAAAAGAGTCGCGCGGAGGCTCGCGCGCGCGGTACGGAGGCGCACGAAGCGGCGCGGGGCGCGCTGACCCCGCGGCCGCAGCCGCCGCGCGCCGCCCCGTCAATATATCTCTCGTGAGCCTCGTTCCTCGAACATTACATAACTGTGGTACCCGGATGTTGCCGCAAGGCCATCAATACATCAACTAGTATTTAGTTCCAGTCATCTCAAAATAGTTTCATAAATTCATTGAGCCTGTATAACGGGTCCAACTGTATGTCAATCGCAAAATATGTACTTACATCACCATGTCTGATTATCAAGTGCGGTAAACATTTTCAGGGGTGTACAACAAGGAAAACAACCCCGTCAAGTGAATAATATTGATGTTAGTATGTTCCGAGTAGTAATTTATGTGAAAGCTATAAAATAATTTACACATTACTGACGCATTATACACATTTTTAAATTCGGTAGTAACTACGATGTGTAAATCGTGTGACGTAAGATTTTAAGTTCCAGATTGTTCCGATACCCTTGTAAACGAAACGACAGACCATGCACATGAAACGCATTCTGTAAACGTGAATCATGCAATGCAGCTTACTGCTTACAATAATTACGTTGATATTTGTATCCGTGTGTTCAGTTCGCGGTAATATGTAGGTATCTAACAATAATTCTGATGACGAATTTCAAAAATATATAGCAAAACTGTGTAAATAGTTCTAAAGCTTGGCGTAAGCGTGTGTTTTGTACGTAGAATTGTATGGACATAGTTGACTGCAAAAATAAGTAAGTATTTCATAATATTTCTCAAAAATACTATAAAATAATTACGTAAATAATAAAGTCACTTCTAAATATTTTTTTTAATTATGGGACCCAAAAATACTCCACAAGCTAATAGGTTGGTACTTCACTAATTATTTTTTCATCAATCAGTTACATTACATGTCTGTGAGCAGGACTTACGAATAGCCTAGTAATTTCACTAGTTATTTAGCGGTATTCATAGAAATCCATCTGTCTTTCATAGATATTATCTAATTCTAATTTTCAGAGTGAAATGGGTGAATAGCATCCGGAAAAATAGGCTAGGCTAACAGACGATTTTTGCTAGGGAAACCAAAAACTTGCCAGGAATTCAGGAAAAAGTAATTTAAAACACTACCTAAATGATTTTCATGAAGAGTGCCTTCCACTTTAATTTGGACCGCAGAATTTCGACGCATGAGGAACAAACTTAGGAAATTTAAACTATCTCAGCTTACTTTGGTATTACAAGCTCATCGCTGAACCTAACTGATATTACACAATTTTATCTACACTCCAATTTTTCAGACAACAAACAAGAAAATCCGTTGTAAAAATACGTTTATGTGAAGATACCAAGTACCTAACTAGTTATCTAAAAACTTATCATGAACAAAAAAGTAGCTCTACACCAGTCTGCCTTCAACATAACCGCAAATGGAACGTCTTGTAGATACCGCACATATTTATTTACGTTCATGGAGTACATCAAAGTACAACGTGTAATGTACCGCCTCTGAAATACTTATGTACAATGTTTGTTGAACTATTATTCATCGCTCGGTAACAAACGAATGTTATACTTAAAATTCCAATTTCCAAATGATGTCAGGTAGGTACCTAATACGATGCCCTTGACTTTTGACAGATATATCTTATTATGTAGGTATATTAAAATAGACGTGACCTCTGAATATATTGACATTTTCAGATGAGCTTTTACATATTTTGTAGACATTTTGAAAGAGACGCTGTTGTGCATATTTAATTCGACGCCTGTTCACAGGAGCAGGTACATAATCGAATATAAAATAATAATTTAGAAACAGTCTTCGCGTACGTAGCTACCTACTTTCTATAAAAAAAACTTGATTTGAGCTAAGATTAAATAAATGTCGTGTCCTAATAACATTAAGAAGATCTCAACCTGATTTGCATATATCGTACCTATATATCGGGATCTTCTTTCCACCTTTATTTGACATTGACATAAATTTAAATGAAACAGGTTCCATCGATAATCGAAAGTGAGTCTCACTCAACAAGTATGCAAAAAAGGAACTTAATACTACACAATGATTATCATTTGTATAAAATGAAAACGATTCATCTCTGAAGGTCTAGTCTAACCTATTAACATAGTAAAACCTACCTACTACGGACGATAGTAAAATATTGACTAGATTAATGATATTATATTAATATTTCCATACTTAAAATGTATTTAATTTAGTAGACTACCTCGGTAGTCTGGTGGTCGTTGACGCGACTGGTGATCGTGAGGTCCTAGGTGAGATTCAGAGATAGCCGAGGTGTCATTAGATTTTTCCATTAAGAATTTCTGAGTACCGATCAGTTTGGAGTCTGGATTTATGGAAGGTAACGATGAGAATTACTCCCATAAATGGCATTTAACGACCTGGGACTCAAACATAACTAAGGAACTGGGTGTGTACTTATAGGTAGGTACTCCTCAGCCCGACCTTTCGGGGAATGCAGGCATGTTTTTTACTTTATGAGTTTTATATATTAAACAGTTGATCTATCTGCTCTAACTGCTTAAGTAAATAATAGGTAAATCTATACAACTTTAAATAACACAGCTGATTTCCAAGTAGACACGCAAGCTCATAACAAAATTATGATGTAGAGATATACTACAGAATCTTGAGATTTGAGTCGTTTTGGTTAAAAAATTACTGATATTCTAGTATTTGATCATATTCATGGTCAAATGGCCTAGTAGTCACCCGGACACCCCGTGAGTTCCAAAAGTCGAGCGTCGTCGTCCTCGCGGCAATCCTAAGAAATGCTTGCTTAATGATTTATTTCCTGACGGGTTGACGGGAGGAAGTATAGAAAAAGGAACATTAACAATGTATGGGGAAGACCTTTACCCAGCAAAGGGGCGATTAAAGAATTACTGAATGAAAATCACATTCACATATGACCGGTCTTTGTAAAAGAGTTGTCTGCGAGGACTATTTTTGGCTTAGGCACAATAAAGTAAAACTATAGGACTCTATCAAAAACTTCCAAGTGGATAAAATGAATGTGAGCTTACTATCACTTACGTTGTGGGTCAGTAACATTTCATCTCTGACTCATAAAATCTGATAAATGTGGATAAACTGACTCTATCAAAGTTGGGATCAGAAAAACTTGCACAAGCCCAATTTTAATATGACTTTTGTGTCCACAACGCATAAGCATACCTCAGTTTAAGTATTTAGGTATAACATTTATTTGGAGCAATTTGGAGAATAATAGATAGGTATATGACTTATAATAGCTTGAGCGATATATAATTTAACACACTAATTATAGCAACTTGATCGCTGAATTTGATCAAAAAGGTTTAACAGAAGAGCCTAGAGCCTACCGTTTATTTTTTAAAAGCCAATTTGCGCAGGTATTGTAGCAGTGAAAAATCATTTTAAGCAAAGATATTCTAAGAATAGCATCAATTGTAAGTAAGTATACTTACATATTATCCACATGTTTGCTATGTATGTATGTAGGTACCTACCCAGAATGTTGACTTGTAAAACAAGTTGGTGATGTTGTTAGGGGCCCCGTTATACCCACGCGCTACTGCGATCTGTGATTATCACCATTTATAATTACCTAGTAATACTAGTATAATTCACTCTTAATTTTGGCACCTATGTTATGTTCAGATATGTAACACAGAATCAAACATACTAAACAAAACGTATCAAATGTTCTATTAACGGTAGATTCCAGTCCATAGTTCTGTAGGTACTACTATATTTCTATGTTGTTTATTTGCATATTTAAGGACTATGTACAAAAATGTATGAAGCCTGGGCTCACCCACCAACAGAGATGAGATCACTTTGAATACACTTATACTTCAATAAATAAAAAGATATAGGTAAACTCATTTTTATGAAGAATCCTTAGGATTTTTATTTTCTAACATATAAAAAACTCGTGTCACAGTGTTTATTATAGAACTCCTCCGAAACGGCTTTTTTATGAAATTTTTGAAACTGTAACGTTTCACCAACACTCGAATGGCCCATGAACCGCTGGTCAACATTATCTTTAATCCATTAACTTTTATTTGATCCAAAGAACTTTTCCCCCACGAACGTTTCGCCCACATAACTCTTCGTCAATTAATGCTTAACAAACAAAATGTTTTTACCAGTAACTTTTAATCCAAAGGACAAATTGATCAACTGACACCGGGATAGGTGAAAGTAAATAAAACCTTGTAAAAATAACTTAAAAAATACGATTTTAAAAACTATTGCCTAAACAGAATGAATTTTCAATGTGTGCCTTCATGGCCAAATCAGAAACTATGAAGAATATCGAAAGACACTGAAGAGAATCCCAAACCCGATTTTAATGAAAACTAAACATATCATTAGATTCAGCATCATTAGATTTTTTAAATATTGTTCTTTCTACTCGATTCAAGAGAACCGATTGTTTTTGAAAAAAAACACCCACCCTGTATTATTACACGATCCGAAAGTGTAGCAAATAAGGCTCAAATTCTGGGAAGTAATAACATAATTATGGCCAAATAAAGGAAACTTTTCATTTTTCAAATTTTTGTGTAAAAAAGGTAGGTCTAAGAATAATTTTTTTAATATATGGCAAAACAACGTTTCCCCGATCAGCTAGTTTTGATATAAATATTTTTCCTCTTAATGAGTTTTAAAAGGTTTTTTAAGTAATGCAGGTTTCCGTAGTAACAGCTCGCACAATGGTGACTTCGATGTAATCAATCATTTTAACTCGCCAACGTGCTTTTATAGTTTCCTTCAGAATCCACAAAAGCACGTGATACTGACTTTTATTTCCGTGTAAGCGGAAATGGAATTACCATTACCAATATCATGATGTGTATCTATATACTAATATATAAAGCTGTAGAGTTTGTTTGTTTGTTTGAACGCGCTAATTAGCTTAGGAACCGCTGGTCCGATTTGAAAAATTCTTTTTGTGTTAGATAGCCCATTTATCGAGGTAGGCTATAGGTTTTGTATTGAGGACAGGAGCTCGTGGCTAGATAATAACAGCCGCACGGGTCGATCTTCAAGGTTAAGCAACGCTTGCCAAGGTTGGTCTGTGGATGGGTGACCATCTTAGCATAGCGAGTTTCCTCCGTGCCTCGGAAAGCACGTTAAGCCATTGGTCCCGGCTGTCATTTGTAGATCTTTGGCAGTCGTTACGAATAGTCAGAAGCCAGTTAATCTGACTCCAGTCTTGCCATGAGGGACCGGATTACCCAGTTAATGGGTTGTGGAGGTCTGGTAAGCAGCCGCTCCGCGTAAAATACTGGTATTCAGCTAACCTGGTATGACTGGAAGCCGACCCCAATATAGTTGGGAAAAGGCTAGGCAGATGAGCTATAGGCTTTATATTATCAAGCTAAAATGTTATACTTCTCGACTAGTATGTTATAAAACAAGATAGGTATATAGATAAATAACAGCTGCGCTTTTCTAATACAACTGATGGAAAAATTTCCTTTTCGTATCTACTTGTAAATGACATAGGCGAAGAACTTTCACTATTTTATGTTTCAAAGAATATCTTTACCTACGCTGACATTATATCATAAATAAAATGTAGGTACGCGGGTTTTAGACGTTTCGTCTAGTATTCGTTCGGTAAAGGAAGGTATTATTCAATCAGAATCATCTTCCGCTTGCCTAATTGCGATCACCGTGGCTAAAACTTCCTGTCTAGAGATTGTATGCAAGCTTAGCTGTCATTTATATGTATTTATACCAATAAAATAAATTACTTCGTTCTACAAACATCTACATTTTACATCAAATTTTGGAATTTATTGTTTTCCGGGATGTGGAAGGTAGAGGGCCGGGTCCGCGGAAATTAGGAGAGGCCGGAGTTAACCGATTGGTTGCTAATTGAATTTGTAAAATGTACATTTTCTTAATGAAAATCTTTTAAATTCACTAATAGATAACACAGCCCAAACTCAGCGGTATTGGCTGTGTGATCATATTTCAATTTGCACAAGACTTTCTTGTCTATAACTAAGGAAGGACTGTTTAATTCATTCACTATGATATGATCGAAAGTTTTATAGAAGTCCTTCATACTTAAAAAGTAAACAAGTTATATTGTTTTTTGAAAACTCCCCCAAAGGCTCTTGATGCGGTACCAGTGGGATATACTATTAGGATTAGGAATGTTAACATAGTATGATATACTATATATTATTTCTAAGTATTTTATTTTTCCTTTAGTAAACTGATCTACATATTAGCAACCACTGACCGGTACCTAATTTTTAACCGACTTCTGCAAAAAGGAAGAGGTTCTATGTTCCGCTGTATGTATGTTTTTTTATGTATGATCACCGATTTCTCCGACAATCGTGGACGGATTTTAAAAATCCTTTTTTTATTCGAAAGCTTATACTTCTGAAGTGATCCCATTGTCACCAAGTCAAAATCTGATGATGGGATACCACGAAAATCGAGGGAAACCGTCAAATTTTATAAGTACACACAATGTTTTTCATAAACTTTCTAACGCAATTCAGATATTTGTGCCTGGTAATCATCATCTCATGTTGCTGAGCTGATGATGGAAGGTATAAGTCAGGATCTGATGATGGGATTTCATGAAAAATATTTGTTCAACTATATTTTCGCCAATTGTTAACCGATATGGTTGATTCTTTTTTTGTTTGGAAGAGTATTTTCGCGGACTGGTCCCATTTAAATTTGGTGAAGATCTGATGAAGAACTTCGGAGATAAGCTACGGAACTCTTCAACAAATGATAGCAAATGGATCGGGATTGCTGAAATTGCATGTTTCTGTTTCCATTGTTTGTCTGTTTCTTGCTTTTCTAACATAACATCACGCCGGTACGCTGTGAATGGGTACACCGTTACCCCTAAAAATCGAAAAGTTTAAAAAATTTATAAACAAAAAATACAACCCCCTTTCAAAAACAAAACACTACAAAATATAAAATAATTCTAATTTCGGAAGTCGGTGTCTTTGGTTATTTTTTCGTTTTTAGTCACTGTCTTTTGTTAAAGAGCAAAGGGTTCAATTCAGTAATCATGTTAAGTAGATACTTAATCGTTCTCTAATTTCATTACGATATAGGTACTCGTACCCCACACACCCTAGCGTCAGAGTTTGTAGACCAGCTTATACGTGCCTTCCGAAGCACGGGATCATCTTTTTATCAGACAATCAGGTGATTCAAGCCTGCAATGTCCTAGCCAAACTGGAAACAACATTATTACGAATAAGAGTAATAAATAGATGGTAATGCAGCATGTGCTATTACGCTACATTCGTCGAAATGCAAAAGAAATTTTCGAAGGTGATTTACTGAAATGATTAGCAATAGCATCATGATCATTTACATTGTTTCCAGTGGGCATCGGGGGCTTATTAAAAGCTGTGATTCTAGTACAATAGCTTATAACGGCCTGAGGTGTAGTACCTATAGGACGGCTGATGTGTCTGAGCTTGCTGGGTGTCGAGTGTGCGCTGCCAGGTTATATAAATACAAATAGGTGAAGAGGGGCAACGGAGACCTCTTGCACTTTCGTGACGGCGAACGTCGCAGCGACCAGTCCTCGCCGAGCATCATGGCTCGACACGCGTGTCTGTGGCTTGGTGTGTTGTTGCTCAGCTGTCTCGGTAAGTTTTATTTTTTTTATTACTAATATCTTAGGGTGCTATAAATCTACAGTTTTTAAATATATACTAATAACATTAAATATCCTTTACCTAATTAAGTAAATTAGGTATAGGATATAGGTACTTATAAGTAATTTTTTTAAGGACCAATTATATTTTCATTCAGTGATTGAGTGTCCTATATGTTTTTTGCCGGTAAATAGCCCATTTTTACCTTTTTTTTAACTTTATTTAAATTAAAATACTTTTTAAGTACTTAATATTATTTTTTAGTACACTTGAGTACCTAAGTACTTCTATACTAAAGTTTTATATTACTTTTAATGCATATCTAATGCCTATTTATAAATTCGTAAATTTTATCAATTTTTCAAACCAAAAAAAAAAACAGTGCCTTCGACAGGTGCCTGTGTATCATTTTAATTATGAATAAAATAATACCTTATGAAATATATAATGCAGTCAATACGTTTACATAAGTTAAAGTTCGCTTTAA
Organism: Lacanobia oleracea; assembly: GCA_950371165.1. NCBI lineage: Eukaryota > Metazoa > Arthropoda > Insecta > Lepidoptera > Noctuidae > Lacanobia > Lacanobia oleracea. Next base: position 14,669,152 of record OX493393.1, on the reverse strand, counting down.
GGCAACAAAGAAAGAACGCCGGCAACCGACGTGGCTCGTTTACTTCGCTTGACCTCGATTTCTTTTCAACGTTCCAACTTTCAATGCCGACTTGGACTAGAGTTGCAATTGACTCAGATGATTCCAAACTTAGAATTCCCTTAAAAAATCTAAGCAATTAAGTAACCAACCGTAAATATAACAAAGCTTACGAACGGCTGCGGTTCACAGGCATTATTAACTAATCACTTAATTAAAGCTTTCGTCATTCGTGTTGCATACAAAGCGAACATAAAAACTATATATGCCTAGTTACTGCAATTAATGAGCTCTGCATGTATCTACACAGCTACATGTACGGCACTGCAATGAAACTGCAGGTACTGCATTCCTTTAGCCGCTGTGTTGTAATAGCGGCTTACGTTAAGTGCTGTTACCTAATGAGCACGTTAAGACTGTTGTGCTGGCGCTCTGTTTCTGGCTCAAAATATTAGATAGGCACTGGGTTATGTAATTGAATGTTGTTTATCCCGTAACAACGAATATAGCTGATGAGTTGTTTGCTGTAGTGAATGGCGAGACGCGGTCCAAGCGCCAGGACGATGACGGTGGAGATGAAGTCAACCCGGAGCAGTTGTGCGACGGTCGCCCGGCTGATGAATATTTCCGACTCACCACCGAAGGAGACTGCCGCGATGTAGTCAGGTAGGTTTTGCACAACTACGGCCTAGCATATACTACATTTGTTTTACCAACTTAATACACCCACGTTGTGAATGTTGTGATATAGTAGTTTCGAAATATGACTGACTTGCAATGTTATTCTGTCGTCATAACTTTGTCATGCTTCTATCAGAGTCTAGAGAAAACTGGTTAGTAACCGAACCAGTTCCCATGAATCAGTCAGTCGTATGAAAGCTTGCGAGGTTGGCTTTATGGTTATACGGATGCTAGTACTGATTATAACGACATACCCACAACAGAAAGTTAGCTCTAAGGCCGCTGCAGCAACGCAGACAGACCTGTCGATAGCTGACCAACTACTTCAGATACTTACTTGTAATTTATAAAGCTGTGAAGGTGGCCAAGGACCGTTGTTTGTCGTTTGATTTATTTATGGACGCTGTTTAGTATGCAGTAAGGCAATGACTTGATATTCCAGTCTGTGTACAGAACGGTTACCCTCGTGCCTTGAATATTAGAATTATTATTGAACTTGTACAGTAGGCTGCACGTCATGGTGACAAACCATTGCAGTATCTATAATCTGGCAATCAAACTCCAAACTACGATGGCCTGGTCTCAGCGTTACTACCGACTTGCGGTCGACTGAACAACATAGTCTAATGCTAATGATAATTGAAACTGATGACTCAAGTTTCAGCATGATTATCTGTTTTTATAAAAAGCTTGTTTCTTCAAGTTAAGTATTTGATATATTAACAACATTAAAATCGTACTCCCCATTAGGACTCTACTAAGGTATATGTAAGTAGTACCTACCTACCCGAAAACAAGTAAGTTCCTCATCTCTAGCATACCTATCTATCTTAAGGGCATTTGTGTACTCACTCGAATTTAGTGATGGTTTTTAAAAAATGAATCGATTATAAGTAAGTGCACAAACGTCTTAACAATGTACTTTTTAATTCTAAAGCTGCGTCCACATTTGAGACATATTCATGACCCATATTAAATTTTCGAATTAAAAAACTAGTAAGTAGATAATACAAAAAAACGTAACATGGATGACTATGTACAAGTATGTACGATCACCGTCCACGTTGTGGACTAGTGCCGCAGCAGTATTATGAGCAGCGGCTACGGTCCGATGTCAGTAATGTGGACGATGCTTAACAGATCTTCATTAATGATTTAATCTAGCTGCAGAACGTTGTTGTTTTGTTGTAAGTGTCGGTACATCAGTATGTCGGTGTACCCACACGTGTATGCTAAGAGTCTCGCTGTGTACAGGTGCGACCAGGGCGGTGAGAACGGCGTGACTCGGCTCGCCTCAGTGCGCTGCCCCGGCGGTCTCGCCTTCGATATCGACCGTCAAACTTGTGATTGGAAAACACATGTTAAGAATTGCGATAAAATAGAAAGTAAGTTCCGCCGAATGGCGGAAGTGGACGTGCGGAGGGCTAAGCTTGCGTTATGGACCCGGTCCAGTGTCGCAAGCCGGTGTACCTGTTAGCCTTCCGAATGCCCACTTCCTGCTATTATGCATTTAATTAAATGTCACATTTCTTGTCAACGCAGGTGCACTAGGTCAGGTCTTAAACAAATCACTTGCCCGTCTGGACTGGCTTTCGATCTTGATAAACAAACCTGCGACTGGAAGGGTAAAGTGGCCAACTGTGACAAACTTGAGAGTAAGTGCCGAACTGAAGCTATTGGCGCGTAGCGAGCAACTAGGCTTGGGTGAAGGGGCCGCGTCGCACTGTAGTTAAGGTGTATTGCATGAGGCCCCGGACAGAGGGAGCGGCCGCCGTGGCCCGACCCGATATTACGCATTAACATTATTTCTACAACAAAATTACACCAAACACAGACTATTAACATTTCTACACACTTCATTGTAATTATGGACATGTAACACGTTGCACAAACACCTATAGGTACCCACGCACTACATTAAACAAACGAGTCCCTAATTACCAAAAAACAAACACAAAAATGAAATACTTGTGCACCAAGTTTTCCATCTATTTGTTTTTATAAAATAAACTATTAAAATAGTAATGAATGAATTTCATAAATCTATACAGCGCTGAGATAATAAATGACAAAATCTATATAAACCACTGAACTTAAAATATCCTGAAGGTAGATAAAAATGCCTTACGAAATTATACCAGTCTGGACATTCTATTTGTTCGCTGTGTGTATAATGTTTACTTTTTTCTGTAAACCAAATAAGAATGATTGTTAGACACTCTACATTTCTTTTGCGCATTCCTTCATTCAAAACTAGCTAACTTATGGCTTAAGCTTCATTACCATGGCAATAACTAACGACAATATACAAAATATCTTTTATCGTGGAGGGAATCTAATTATTACTAACCATTATATAGTTCACAACATTAACTCAGCAACATATGTATTATACACCAAATCTGCTTTAACAGAACTTATTTGCTATATATCAATAAGGTATTTATAAATTTTACTTGTCATTTGAAATACACATATTTCGTTCAAAAACATAGAATAGCATGTAAATATATTTCGTAATGGATTATTCCAATTCTGTACTAAATACAGAATTCGTGGGGTTTAAACAAAAATAAATCTGCACCTGTTACAATATATTTTAATGCTAGTCTATTCCAATAATTTTAATTTAATAATCGTTGGTTGGAAGGCAAATTCATCACACAAAATCCGATGATTTCTTTCATCGAAATAATTCTTCTTAATAAACCTTGTCATCTTCGTTACCAATATTTCTTATCTTTTACAGTTTAATCATCTAATAAATCTGTAACTGTTTCATAACCAATTAAATATACTATGATTGACAATAAAAATACGTACCTTCTTATTTATCAGCTATCCTATTCCCTACTTTTTTGTCTTCTTTTAACTTGATCATTGTTTCATGCTTGATTTTCTTCTATTTTCTTATTGACCCTTAAACACTGTTACAATGAAAACACAAACGAAGCAATTATGTAAGTGGCACCTGCGTATGTGTATAAGCGATACACCAAAAACGTCCAAATCTAAAAAAGAAATGCGATTCGTTAGACTTATTATATTCCGTATTTCAGAACCCAGGAAAATTTTGCCTATCCTGAAAACGGATGAACCCATCTGCCCTGAAGGAAAATTAGCCTGTGGAAGTGGCGACTGTATAGAAAAGGAACTGTTCTGTAATGGAAAACCTGACTGCAAGGATGAGTCTGACGAAAACGCGTGCAGTGAGTATTTGATTGAAAAAATTAAAATTCGTAGTAAAAAACATATTTTTGAACAAATTTTTAAGTTAACTTTTGCTTACAGCGGTCGACGTGGATCCTAACAGAGCCCCTGACTGCGACCCCAACCAGTGCGCTCTTCCTGACTGCTTCTGCTCAGCAGATGGAACCCGTATCCCAGGAGGTATTGAAGTTAACCAAGTGCCTCAGATGATAACAATTACTTTCAATGGTGCTGTGAACGTTGACAACATTGACTTATATGAACAAATATTTAACGGAAATCGTCACAATCCTAATGGATGCCAGATTCGTGGTACATTCTTCGTGTCCCACAAATATACCAACTACGCTGCCGTTCAAGAATTACATCGTAAAGGTCACGAAATCTCCGTATTTTCTATTACTCATAAGGACGATCCTAATTACTGGAGCAGTGGCAGTTACGACGACTGGCTAGCTGAAATGGCTGGAGCGCGTTTGATCGTAGAACGATTTGCTAACATCACTGACTCGTCCATCATTGGGGTCCGTGCACCTTATCTGCGTGTTGGCGGAAACAAGCAATTCGAAATGATGGCCGACCAGTACTTTGTTTATGATGCATCGATTACCGCTCCCCTTAATCGTGTTCCCATCTGGCCATACACACTATACTTCCGTATGCCCCACAAATGTAACGGTAACGCTCACAACTGCCCTTCAAGGAGCCACCCAGTATGGGAAATGGTAATGAACGAACTGGATAGAAGAGACGACCCAACTTTCGATGAATCTCTTCCTGGTTGTCATGTGGTCGACTCTTGCTCCAACATCCAAACTGGAGACCAGTTTGCTCGTCTTCTGCGTCACAACTTCAACCGCCACTACAGTACCAACCGCGCTCCTCTAGGTTTCCACTTCCACGCTTCATGGCTAAAATCCAAAAAGGAGTTCAGAGATGAGTTAATTAAATTCATTGAAGAGATGTCGGAAAAGAACGACGTTTACTTCACTTCTCTCATTCAAGTAATCCAGTGGATGCAGAACCCCACAGAGTTGGCGTCTCTCAGAGATTTCCAAGAGTGGAAACAAGACAAATGTGACGTGAAAGGACAACCTTTCTGCTCTTTACCAAATGCATGCCCCCTTACAACTCGGGAGCTACCAGGGGAGACTCTCCGTCTGTTCACTTGCATGGAATGCCCGAACAACTATCCATGGATTCTAGACCCCACGGGTGAAGGCTTCAATGTTAAGAAGTGATCTCTTTAAGATAAATTAAAAGACTGTACACATGTAAATAATACTCAATAATGTTAATAATAATTACAGTAATTATTATGAATGTGGCAGGGCGTCACCTTGCAGTGAAAATTGTTTTATTAGATACATCAAATAATAGGTAAAAGTGAAAAGTGACTACCACTCAAGAAATACCTACTGCCGATACTGGTTTTTTTAGCAAATATAGGTAAAAACTGACGTTTCATAGTAATTTAGGTTATTACCTACATATGGACAATAAATTTTTAAATTTATACAATCTTTTTATTTGGTCATTAACCCTTTCCCGCCTATTGCAGGTTTGTTGATGGGGGCATCAACAAACCTGCAATAGGTATTCACACCTATTGGCCGCTGCATATTACGTTACAACGTAAGTTATATAGCTTTATAGGTAGGGCACCCAGCCTACCTATACAGGACTTACCCTTAAGCAGCTAGCTTGCTCACTGATCTTTTTGCCGAATCGAATAAACTAAAAGGTTCCACTTCCTGGCCAATGTATGTATATCTTAAGAAGCTTGAGATTTTGCAAACTAGACACCGAAGGCCGCGCTAATGTGAATTCCAAGTAATGAGAGCCTTAAACAAGAGAGCCAAATCTCGCAAGAAGGCTTTCTAGATAGCCCGACTTGACCACACGGGCCGCACTGGCCACACTGGCTAGTCGGTTCCTAACTTAGAAATTTCGCTTAGTCGATCAACTATAAATGGAATGTTTGCAACTCTGCAAACTGACTTTTTTAAGGTTCCGTACCAAAATGGTAGAAAGGAACGCTTATGGTGCGACTCAGTCTGTCCATCGGTCACAGCCGGAAATCTCAAGAACTAAGTTTTAGGTGGCGTTGGCCCAACTAAATAAAAATATATAGTTTTTTTTTTTTTGCAATAGGTACTGAAAGGGCTTCTTAAAAAATCGAAGTGGGGCTACTAATTATGGGGTAATCATATTAAAGAGCGCTATTTGCATATTCTCAAAAAAAAAAAAATTCTTTAGGGCGCATAATTTTCGATTTTAAACCAAAAATGTAAAAAAATCCCCCTCCCCCCTTATCTCTAAGTTTGCATAGAGAAAAATTGATTTAACTTGCAATGAATGTATGTATGTACGAGTATGTTTGTTCGGGTGGAATCTTGCTACTCAATTTTGAAGCAGATATCTTCAATTTGTTGAGCTGAAACTGTGTGTACACGTTTAATTAATATATAAGTATGTTTATCAGTTGTCTAGTACCCATAACACAAGCTCTGCTTAGCTTGGGACTAGATGGCGTTGTGTGATAGTTGTGTGGAATATTATTATTCCATTTATTTATTTATATATACATACAAATTACATTTTTAAATATTTCTATAAAAATACAAAAAACATTTAAAAATATAAAAAATAGTAACCCACCGGTATCGGGAACAGGGTCCAAGCTACCGGTGGTCAGGGCTTCTGAGAGAGGAACCTCCTAACGATGCGCGCCGTGTCCAGGAGTACTGCTTTCTGGATCAAGCCCTTGATCCAGCTGCCCAACGAGAGCCTCTTGAGATGTTGGTCGAGGCTCTTGGCAATAATGCCATTGGCCGTCACGATTATCGGCACAATAACTGCTGTGTTCACATCCCACATGTCGACAACCTCGCGAGCCAAGTCAAGATACTTCGTTTGTTTATCTTTCTCTGACTTCACGAGGTTCTCGTCATGAGGGACTGCTATATCAACAATCATTGCGCGACGCTCTAGTCGGTCTATCACCACTATATCAGGCTTATTGGCAACAATAGTCCTGTCAGTGATGATAGACCGATCCCAATACAATGTGCAACTACCACTTTCGAGAACTGGGTCGGGCACATACCTATAGTACGGTACTTCCGATTCCACAAGATTGTATTTAAGAGCAAGTTGCTGGTGGATAATCCTGGCTACAAGGTTGTGCCTGTGCAAATAGTCTCCATTAGCCAGACTAGAACAACCGGAAATAATGTGGCGGATGGATTCCCCGGGCCGGTGACATGCCCGACATATGTCAACCGTACCGTCCTTCACAATGTATTTCCGGTAGTTATTAGTCATCATAACTTCGTCCATAATTGCACAGACAAAACCTTCGGTTTCCCCGAAGAGGTCACCAAAACGAAGCCAGGCTACGGACGCTAAGAAGTCTACATCAGGCCCATGTAGGACCCGATAAAAGCGTCCGTGCAGCTCCTTGCTCTGCCATACCTCCCTGCGGTCGTTAGTATCTAATACCACAGGTTTGCGCCAGTTCTCGTTAGCCAAGGAGAGCGCGGTAAGGCCTTTGTCCACCGCTACCACATCTCGATGCATACCCACGTCGGCCTCTAGGAAGTACTCCCTAAGGCTGCATACCTCGCGGTTGTGCAGGGTCTTGGCATTTAAGAAGCCACGACCCCCGCACTTCCGCGGGATATACAACCTCATCACCGATGACCGTGGGTGATGCATTCGATTTGCGGTAAGCAGTGAACGTACCCTCCTATCCAGGGCGTCAAGTTCCGTCTGAGCCCATTTGAGTATGCCGAAAGAATACATCAAAATCGGCATGACCCAACCGTTGAAGGCGCGCACCTTGTTTCCGCCTGATAAAAGACTGTTAAGTACTTTGTTCAGGCGGCCAAAGAAGCGCTCCTTCAACGATTGTTTCATGTCCGTAGCACTGATGCCTAACGCTTCCGACATACCCAAATACTTGTAAGTTTCGGTTGAGGAGAGGGACCTAAGGTCTATGGAATCCGAGAGTTGTGTTCCCTCGGATTCCATAATCTCCCCTCGCTTTACATGCATGACCGCACATTTGTCCAAACCAAATTCCATCCTGATGGCGCCACTGAAGGTTTCTGTTACCTTCAGTAGCTTCATCAGTTGCAAGTTGTTAGGAGCAAAGAGTTTCAAGTCATCCATGTAAAGGAGGTGCGATATGACCTGACCACCTCTTCTCAACCGGTAGCCTTGGCCCGAACCCTCCAACAATGTACTGAGAGGGTTGAGGGCCAGACAAAACCACAGTGGACTCAGACTGTCACCCTGAAATATGCCACGCTCGATCCTTATCGGTTCGCTGTTCGCCTGGGTCTGTCGACACCCTGGATAGTGAAGAACCGTCCTCCACTGCCCCATACACGACATCAGGAAGGTGCGTAAAACTGCATCAACTTTGTACAGCTCCAGCACCCTCATGAGCCATGTATGTGGCACTGAGTCATAGGCCTTCTTATAATCTATCCAGCATGTCGACAGATCTCTTCGGGAACGTCGAACCTGTTGGCTAATGGCTATGTCGATGAGGAGCAGCTCCTTAATACCGCGGGACCCGTTCCTACATCCATTCTGAGAAGAAGACATTATTGAATTACTATCAATATGATGGTTAATCTTTCCTCTCAAAATGGATGTAAGAACTTTATAGACCGTCGGTAAACACGTGATCGGTCTATAATTTTTAGGCTCCGCGGTACTACCTGATTTATGGAGCAGGTGGGTTATTCCTGTAGTTAGGAACTGGGGCAGCGACCCTGACTCTAACGCAGACTGGAATTGAGATGCCAAGCGAGCGTGCGATCTTTTGAACCATTTAATCCAAAAGTTGTGCAGCCCGTCCGGTCCCGGAGATTTCCAGTTAGGCAACGGACGGACTGCACGAGCTACGTCTTGGGGGCTGATGTTAATTGCCCCCATTTCTGGTATCGGATCGCACGCGCACTCAACCTCCCGAGTCCAATCGCCCTCGGTATGACTGACAGGCACCGACCAGATGCTGCGCCAGAATGAACACATGGCATCATCATCCGGTAGGCGCGTATCAGTCACACCTTGGTCTGGTCGCTCCCAAGCCCTATAAACCCACCTCTCATTGCTTTGGAATGTGCGATTCTGAGTGTATCGCTCCACTCGCCGCTTGTACCGACGTATACGGTTTGCCCATGCATAGACTTTCTGCTTCAGGAAGTCGATACGCTCTGTGACGCGGGTCAGATAATCTCAGTCAGGTCTCTCTTTCAGGGTAATATCAGTCCCCGAGAACGCCCGCCTCACAAAGCGCATCACTCTGCGGCGAGTGTTGCCCTCCCTGAAGCAGATTAGTTTGCCAATGAATGCTCTAGCCTCACCGGATCGAGCGTCGCGACGCTCGATCCTGCACTGCCAAGCTGGTACAGCCGGTCGTGTAACTCTATCACTACTAGGAAATTTGACATGAGCTACACGACATGCCGCTGCAGCCGCACAGTACAAGATCGAGTGGGTATCGACAAGGTCTTCGCTGCTATCAAAATAACTTGTTAGCTGCGAATCTAGAGCACACACCAACGCCCTATTTTTGTTATGCATGGGCAAACGAGGTAGACGAGGTCTAAGCCCAGGCGGTGTGGAGCGATACTCTCGGAAAGCATCCTCCAAAGCGCTCCTCAATCGTTCATTGCATTGGGTACTCACGGATGTGGCCCCGTCATCATCATCTTCACCGACGTAGTTGGGTCGCGGTGAAACACTTGCACTGGGTTGTATTTGCACCGCGGCCAGTGGCGAAGTAGGTGAGACGCGGCTGCTCCGTGATTCCAGACGCAGTCTATCAAGTACGGCGTCATCCAACATACGGTTACGCTGGATAACCCGCACCTGATCCGACAATCGTTGGGCTGAAACGTTGACAGCTGGCTCAAGTACCTGAAACAGAGAGAGCATCCGACCACGGTACGCAGTCAGGTTAGTTCCCCCCTCTGTAGCCCCAAAGTATGAGCGTATAACATTCTCGTTCATGGCTTGTGTCCATTTTATACGCTGCACACTTCCACCGATAGCGGGGACCCTGTCAGACACCGGTGGGCCTCGAGGTCCTAAGCTGGCCGGTGGTCGGCCTCGTCCGCGCCGACGCGCAGGTGGTGGTGTCGTCGGCGGCGAGAAGTATTCGTCGCTCGAGCTCGACGCAACTGCAGCTACCGGAATCTCTGGACTCGCGGCTGGCGCAGGTCCCGGCGGCTGCGAGGCGGAGCTCAGCGACGAACCCGAAGATGGTGTTGGTGCGGCTTGTAGTCGTGCTCGGCGTCGTGTCAACATTTTATTTTCATATTGTAATTTTGTTTTTCCATTAGTTCCGCATTGCTTAGTTTTTTATTTTCGTGTGGTTCTATTTTTTTTTTCTTGATGTATTCGGTATAAAAAGCATTGTTTCTATGGTTTATTTAAATAAAAATCGATAAAAATACGGGATGAAAAATTTCTTACGTCAGTTGGCTTGACAGCCGAGCCACAGATATATATATATATTATTATTATTATTATATTATTAATTTAGATGACAATACACGATAAGCTATGTGACATCATTCTAAATCCAATATGGCGGACTATTCAAGATGGCGGAAAAGTTATTTTTAATGCATTTCCACAATATGGGTATCAAATGAAAGTGTGTGTTAAGAGTTACTCGAAAAATAATGTAACGTCATTTTAAATCTAATATGGCGGAACATCCAAGATGGCGGAATAGTTATTTATTATGCACTTCTACAATATGGGTATCAAATGAAAGGGCTTCTTGAGAGTAACTTTAAAAATAATATGACGTCATTCTAAATTCAATATGGTGGAACATCCAAGATGGCGGAATAGTTATTTTTATGCACTTCTACAATATGGGTATCAAATGAAAGGGTTTGTTGAAAGTAACTCGAAATTACTAAAAATTAAAAAAATAATTAAAAGGGAAAAACTTAAAAAAAAGGTTAATAAATGCTCTAAAAATAACAAAATCAAAATTTTGCTTTAAAATTTAACATAAAAGCTTGAGGTTTGCGTAAGTACCTATAAGTATTTAATTCATCAAACCTCGCGCAAGCTTTTGTGATCAATTTTAAAGGAAAATTTTATTTTCTTCTTTTTAGAGCATTTAAATAAAAGGTTTTTTTTTAGTTTTTTCCCTTTTAATTTATCTCCTGGCACAAAACCGACTATCGAATGAATAGGTAGGTATCTTAGGTAGTTTTCAAACGGCTTGTGTTTAAACACCGCCCAAAAAAGTACCTATTTTACTACCAAAAAAGTTCTAAACGGTTACCAAAACAGATAAATGGTCACCAAATAATATTCGAGAAGTAGCGCTCGCCGGCCGCTGCCGCGGCACCGCTCGCTTCGCTCGCTTCGCTCGCTCGGCTCGCGCGCGGTTGGTCACAATTCTAACCTAACCTAACCTATTTTATCCAGTTTGTAACCCCAAGCCTACATTTTATGGCAATCACAGTTGAGTTGGATAGAATTTGGTGACCGTTGATCCATTTTGGTGCCTAGGCTTAGAGTCTTAAAAATATTATTTTTGGTGACCGTCTAAATTATACTCTTTTCAAACTACGAAAAAAGAAACTGATGAATCAAGTTGATTCTTAATTTCGTCCAGCCCAAAAATAAAAACAGTTTCTTTCATTTTCACTAACAATTGCAGATTATAGAACACCAAATAAATGAAATGAAAAAATAGATTTTTTACATTTTATATATTAAACAGTTTTACCGGATTCATAGAATCGGTTTACTGCGAATTTTTAAAATCGGTATTTAGTAGGTACTGAATGAGAAGAAGACTATTGAATGAGGAGCTTGTAGCTAAATAATAACAGTCGCACGGGTCGACCAACTCTTGCCGAGCTCGGTCTGTGGATAGGTGATGCAGCATGCAAGCAAGGATGGCATGCAGCATGCAAGCAAGCATGCGTCTTGCAAGCAGGCATGCAGCATCTAAGCAAGCATGGAGCATGCAAAATGCAGCAGGCATGGTTTCTGTCACGGCTCTGGCGCTGCGGGGCTCCGCTGGCCCCAAGCGAGCTTATCGCAGATGTGTTTTACGCTCACCACCGCAGCTTCGGCTTTTTGGCCGGCTTCGCCGAGCAGCCTCAGCCGCAGTGGCAAGTGTTAAATACACCTGCTCTTCAGCTCGCGGGCCGCCTCGCCCCTCCGTGCCTACGCGGGCTTAGATTACACTCTAGGGGTAGGGCAGACAAGACTTCGTGGAGTCGGTTTTACAGCAATTTGTTTCTGTCACTAACTTTAATAGCACAACATATTGAATTTTGAAGACAATACTTTAATTTTAATTCAAAAAATGGAATTGTTTCCGTTCATCATCATCATCTGCCTAGCCTTTTCCCAACTATATTGGGGTCGGCTTCCAGTCAAACCGGATTTAGCTGAATACCAGTGTTTTACGTGAAGCGGCTGCCTACCAGACCTCCACAACCCATTAACTGGGTAACACGGTACTGCATGGCAAGACTGGAGTCAGATACCGGCTTCTGACAATCCGTAACGACTACAAATGACAGCCGGGACCAACAGCTTAACGTGCTTTCCGAGGCACGGAGGAAACTCGGTATGTCAAGATGGTCACCCATCCACAGACCAACCTTGGCAAGCGTTGCTTAACCTTGAAGATCGACCCGTGCGGCTGTTATTATCTAGCCACGAGCTCCTCAGCCACGAGCTCCTGTTTCCGTTATTTCTAAAAAATGTATGCCTAAATGCTATTATGCTAATAGGCTTTATGCCTAGTAATGTTATGTGAATTAAATTAATGCCAAAACAAATTAGCTTACAAGATAATTACGCCAACGAAAAAAAAATATGGCAAAGTATTGTTATGGAAATAAAATATGCCAAAATCGTTATGCCAAAGAATGTTGAGAAAAACAACATTATTTGAAAAGAAGGGATCCCGTTTATAGAAGACAGTTTCATAGAATTTCGTTTCACATTTTTTTCTCATATTATCATTTCAAAGAATAATCAATACGCAGAATACTTACCTACTTAAATCATAGATTTTTGTTACAAATAAACTTTATCTTTCAATATCCACATCATGGAATAACAAATCAAATATTCTTTATCCTCATATTGAGTAGTTAAGTAATATACTCGTAAAACTTGTTACCAAGAAAAACATTTAATCGAGTGACAGTTTCTAAGCGTTTGACAAAATGCATACCTTCCTATAAAATTACGACATTGCGTTCACTAAAACATTGCGGGTAAATCTAGTCAAGCAAAACTTCATTCGGGCCCGGACGACGGAACTCTGCGAAGCGGCAATGGTGGCAAATGGCGTTGGGAATAAAAGACAAAACTTTGCAAACAAGCATTCACCATGCATGTAGCAAGCATGCAGCAAGCATGCAGCAAGCATGCAACAAGCATGCAGCAAGCATGCAGCAGGCTTGCAGCAAGCATGCAGCAAGCATCAGATTGAGTGTTCTCTTCCTGATGGAACACACACAGGCATTTCAGACTACTCATTTGTAACAGTGGAGATCACTCCGGATAACTCTTTAAACTAAACTGCGAGACAACGATAGTTACCCCTTCCAACAACGGTAATAACCAACTATTATTAGTGAATAATAACAAGGTATCTTCTGGCAATATAGTTAACTGTAATGTAAGATACCTATCCTTTAGGTATACAATACACCCTAAAATTATTTAATCAAAATATTCAAGAATGCTCTTCCAAATAGTTGGAAATAGAATTGTTACTTATTAGAAAAAAACAAGTTTGATGTAGTTTGTCTAACAGAACATTGGTGCAATTGGTGTAAAAGACGACCAAGTAATTTCCATTAATTATGAAAATTATTGTGTAGGTACCCATTTCAGCCGTCAAAATATGATACATGGTGGTTCATTAATTCTAATTAAGACTTCAATTAAATCTAAAGAAAGAAAGGATATGGTGAAATTGTCAGTTGAACACACCATTGAATTGTCTTGTGTTGAGCTTGATACGCATGTTGTGGTATGCGTTTACAGACCTCCAAGTTACCAGAATCTATCTGAGTTTGATTCTGTAATGGAAGATGCTTTGGAAAAAGTCAGTACTACTAGTAAATCGATAATTATATGTGGCGACTTTAATATTAACTTATTAGAAACAAACTCGAATAGTATCAGGTTATTGAGTCTTTTTAAATCATTTAATCTGTCAAATGTATTTATGGAACCAACACGAGTGACAGAGTCTACTGCCACTTGTATAGACAACATATTTTCTAATTGTGATTACTTATATAAAGGAATTGAAAATAAATTGCCATCAGATCACAGCGAGCAAACAATAACGTTTTGCACATACATAACCCTACAAAAATACAAATAAAATTTAGACCAATTACAGATAAAAATTTAGAGAAACTAATTTAGGTGATCATAACTTAAATAACATGGATGACCCAAATGAGTTCTACGCCGAGTTTTTTTCATAATAATGACATGCAATTGAATGACACTTTTCCTCTAAAGTCTAAAAGTATTTACACTAACTTCTTAGTTAGCGACTGCGCAACTCCAGGTATTCGCATAAGCAGGGAAAATTACATGAACTGTATGGCCAAAAGCAATATATGAATAATGCCAGCTTTCAGAAGGATGTTGCGAAGTATTCAAAAACATATAAAATTGTATGTAATACAGCAAAAGCTCTGCATATTGGTAAAAAAATAAAATCAGCTGACGACAAAATAAAAACTACCTGGAAAATAATAAATAATGGTAGGTAGGTAGTAAGAAATAACGTTAAACTAAATATACCCAATAAACTCAGATGCAGAGGTAACTCAGGAATTTGAAAATGTCTTTGCTTATATTCTTCTTAAAACTACAGAAACTCTCAACTCGTCACCCGCGCTCTCTGCTGCCTTACTTAGAAAGAACGTGAAGGTATGTCCATCCGAATTTAAGTTTCAACATATAAACCCCCAGGCCATTATAAAAGCTTTTAAAGATCTTAAATTTAACAGAAGATCTTTGGGGAATGTCTATCAAAGTCTGTAGATCTGTTATTGAAACTATTGCCCCCTACTTAGCTGTCATATTTAACACTATTGTCGACCGAGGAGTATTTCCGGATCATATGAAACACAGTAAAGTAGTTCCGTTGTTCAAATCGGGTGATAGTCAAGAACCTAATAATTATAGGCCTGTGTCAATTCTGCCAGTCCTCAGTAAGGTGTTTGAAAGTTAATGCCTAATCAGATGTTACTACAATTTCATAAAACTCCATTTTTCATGAACAACAGTACGGTTTCACCAAAGGGCGTTGTATAACTGACGCCGGTGTTACCCTCATAAAGAACATCTTTACTACCTGAGAAAAATCGCAAGACGCCATTGGAATATTCTGTTACCTCTCGAAGCTATTCGATTGCGTGAAACATGAAACACTTTTGTTGAAACTTGAGCACTATGGGATTAGAAATACAGCTACTTAGGTCATACTTGACGGACAGACAGGTTAAAGTTCAGGTAAACGGTGTTAACTCACTAGGGTCTGAAATGACTATGGGCGTTCCGCAAGGCTCAGTATTGGGTTTACATAAATGATTTGCCCCAATTATTTCAAAATCACCCAAAGATGGTGTTATTGGCGGATGACACGTCATTGATATTTAAAATAGAGCGACGGTCACAAAATCTTGACGTCGTCAATAACTCTATTTATTCTTCAGGACCAAAATTGGTTTACGGCAAACAACTTGATATTAAATGAAAAAGAAACCAAATGTATTAGATTTACTTTACCAAATGTTAGAAGTAGCGAATGTGACATAATATTGAATGAAGAAAAACTGGAGTTTATTAATCACACGGTTTTCCTGGGAATCATTTTAGACGAAAAATTACAATGGGGACCTCATATAACATCTCTAGCGGGGCGTCTAAGCTCAGCCGCTTATGCTGTTGAAGAAAGATAAGACAGCTAACAGAAGTGCAAACCGCACATTTGGTCTATTTTAGCTACTTCCACAGCATTATGTCGTACGGTATTTTGCTGTGGGGTCGGGCTGCTGACATTGAATCCATATTGATTTTACAAAAGAGAGCTGTCAGAGCCCTTTATAGTCTGCGTCGCCGCGATTCACTAAGGTAACTTTTTAAAAAGATTAATATTATAACAGTCCCTTGCCAATTCATTTATGAAAATATTATGTATATATGGAAAAATCGTAAAATTAGTGATAGACATAATAACTAGAAATAAAGATAAATTAGATCAACCATTTTATAGATTAGCTAAAGTACACACATCTTTTATGGGGTACTGTGTTTAATGTTACAATAAAATACAACACAACCTTGTGACAAATTAGAACTAAATGAAAGAGACTATATTATAAAAACACTCTTTGTAAACAAGCATATTACAGATTAGAAGATAACGTTCAGGATAAGAATGCTTGGCAACATGCTGGTCCTGCTCCATACGAGTAGGACAATCAATGGTAGAGACAAGATCAAACTGGTTGGTTTAAGTATTGACTTTATAGTTGTACTCGTACCTACTGTTTCATTTTTGGGTTTTTATTTTTCTGTTCACTCACACTCTGCTAATTAATGGTTCCAATATTTGTAAAAATATGATTACCATGTACTTATTTAGAAAATTAATAAGTCTACCTCTGCATACTCTAGGTTCATGGTCCTCACTTATATTAACAAAAGTTTTGTATACCACAGCATATGTAAAACATTGATTTGAAAAGAGTAACTATGGAGTTTCTTGTCCCTTCTTCTCCATAAGAATCTACCCTTCCGAATGGACAGTAGAGTCACTATGTTATTTTTCAAAAGTGCCGTTTAATAGCCTAATTGAAATAAACGTTTTTGACTTTGACTTAGACCCACGCGAACTTTTCGTTGCAGATGGTTTTAACGCTTACCACCGCAGCTTTGGCTTGCAAGCTTTAAGCAATAAGCTGCAAGCCGTTAGTGTTACTTTATTTTCCTTTTTGTATGTCTTGTGAGTGTCCCAAATAAATATTTTTCTTTCTTTCTTTCAATGTCGAGGGTCACCAGTATGGAGGATATGTGAAACAGCACGTAAGACTACAAAATATCATTTAGACATTTGTACGCATCAACATTTTAAAGTCTATAATCTCTTGAAGTCAATCCAAGAAATTGTGGACGGACATAAAATGGCGACCAGTCAGAGCACAAACAAGTCTACAATTTATCTATTTTGGTATGATAGTTAAATCGAAAACATGGTTTCTCAATGGTCTTTGTTGGTGTGAGCTCGCGTATACGCCATAGAGTTACGAATTTAATAGAGTTGTTTTCAATTGCGCGAAAAAAAAGACCCGTGACAAAAAATTGGGATTTTTTTCGTTCGTTTAGTATATTCTTATTTATTATAATGTTCTTTTGATCTCATCTTGTATTATTGTCATTTGATCTAACCGCTGAACAGAGAGCGACCGCGCCAACTCGGGAACTTAGGGCACCCCGACACTGATAGGTTATGTTCGAACGGGATTACGGGCGGCTAGAGTGAGCGAACGAACTTAGCTCCCGTGATCCCATTCATGTTAGGTTACTTTAAACCCTGCAGGCCGAAATAGTAGCCCCGCTCCTCCGACAACTTACCTTGGTCACAACCGTAATTGAAGCCGAATGTACTATATTTTCATATTAAAAAATTGTTATACCTATAGACAAGCATAACTAATTTTTAATATGAATGTACATTTTCAGTTAGGAAGCCGGGAGAGGGCAGCGTATGCTCTCCTCCGATGCCCAGTGCACATGCTGAGAGGGAGGCCGGGCGAGAGGTCGAGATCTCCGTCTCTCTTTCCGCAGCCTCAAATGGCGAAAACGGCGGTGGTCTCCTTCTGGAAACCAACGCGTCCCAGAACTCCTCGCCATCGACCATAGCACGAACTGCGGCCGGCAGCAAGAGGTCACTGCCAACCACAGAGTTCACGGTTTAATAATCATAAATATAATAACCTAAATTCGCGTTCACCACTTCATCGTTTGGTTGAGACATATAACAATGAGTTTAATTCAATTGACATTATTTTTCTAAGTAAAAATGCATTTAAGAAGCAAATCCAAGCAGGATTAAAGCAAAAAATAACTTTAATTTCGGAAGTCAGTGTTCAAAAACGAAATACCAAAACACCGACTTCCGAAATTAAAGTAATTTTTTGCTTTGTCGTGTTTTGTTTTTTTATAATTTATTTATATCATAAATATGTATAAAAAACCGAATTCACGTCACTCTTTCTCACCCAGGATTCTAAAGAAACTACATAGAAAGCTATGTTATATAAACTTAATTCTAAATTCACACCCTCTAATCAAATGCACGCGCGCGCCTGCCATTTATGCATTTTTATAGATAAAAAGATCCATGAAACTGCATAAATGGCAGATGCGTGAAAATTTTAGCTACAGATATGCAACACTTCTCATCAGAAAAATCGAAACATCTTGCAAGTTTAAGTTTTGTAAGGATTATGAAAAAATTGTATATTTAGGAATATATGTCAATGTCGTTTAATAGTGAATAATAAGAGGTTTTCAAATCCTACTGTTAATGTTCTAAATTCAAATTAAATTTTCATAGGTTTCTTATTTTGTTCAACAAGTCAATTTTATCCTATATGGAGTATGAAGGAAATTGATAAAACAACACACGTAAATGAAAAACAAAAGCTAAGAAACGTTTTTATTTCATCTGCCTAGCCTTTTCCCAACTACATTGGGGTCGGCTTCCAGTCAAACCGGATTCAGCTGAATACCAGTGTTTTACGTGGAGCGGCTGCCTACCAGACCTCCACAACCCATTAACTGGGTTACACGGTACATCTTGGCAAGACTGGAGTCAGATTTACTGGCTTCTGACAATCCGTAACGACTGCCAAAGATCTACAAATGACAGCCGGGACCAACAGCTTAACGTGCTTTCCGAGGCACGGAGGAAACTCGTTATGTTAAGATGGTCACCCATCCACAGACCAACCTTGGCAAGCGTTGCTTAACCTTCAAGATCGATCCGTGCGGCTGTTTTTATTTAGCCACGAGCTCCTCCTAAGAAACGTTTTTATTTAATAACTTGTATTCCCTCCCCGAGCTCTTTAAATTACTGCTTCCATACGGTTCTTCATCGATCGGATGACAGTCACGATCAAATGTTGTGGCATTCCATTCCATTCCTTTTGGATTGCATTTTGCAGCTGCAAAATGCAATCCAAAGGCTTAAGTGTTTCTAGGGCAGAATCTCTTGCACGAATTCGTCTCTTTAACTCATCCCATAGATGGTCAATCGGATTCATGTCCGGGCTTCTTACTGGCCATTCCATAATGGAGATATCGACTTCGGTAATATAATCTCGTACGACGCTCGCGGTGTTATGCCTAGCATTGTCGTGTAGGGCATCACGTGAGGCTCAAGACACTATTCGATGTACCGATGACTGTTTAGTGCAGGCAGACAAGACAAGCTCTGCCTTACCGTCGGCGCTGATTCCTCCCCAAACCGTCCACGAACAGCCACCATAGCTGACCTTTCCTTCAATGCGGCATTGTACAAAGTGTTCTCTATCTCTTCTGTAGACCTTGTTCCTTCCGTCGTTCCCATACTGCATAATTTTACACTCATCAAAAAAGAGGACTTGGTTCCACTGGAGGTATGATCAATTTAGGTGTTCACGTGCAAAGTTAAGGCGCGCTCTTCGATGCTTTGCAGTTAATTTCGGCCCATTTACTGGCTAGTGCGGCGTAGAGTTACTTACAGCCACTCTACGTACAACATGAGGCTGCTGCTGCAGTTAAAAAGCATTAAGGTGTCGATTTCGTAAAGAAGTTGTTACAATAAATCGATCATCTCGCTCAGAAGTGACCCGATTCCTGCCAGATCCTGTACGACACGTGAACAACCCAGTCTCCCGATAGCGTTTGTAGACTCTTTGAACAAACGACAGGCTTAGATGCAATCTTTCAGCTACCACACGCTGACTAAGTCCAGAATCCAGCAATGCCACCACTTGGGCGGCTTCTGCAGGCGTAGTATCCATGTTTTAGAAAAAAAACAAATAAGGAACAAAACTGTTTTAAGATAAGCTTTAATTTTTAATTTTCAAAGGTGAAATGTTTAATTTATAGGATAAACAAATGAAATTCTAATTTTGAATTTTCGCTTATCATTGTAATGGCCAAAGTATTAATAATGAAAAAAGAAGAAAATTAATAATAATGTAAAAGGACGGATAAAAATAGATTGCAAATAGCGGAGGTGAGAATATTGAGATGGATGTGTGGAGTAACGAGAGTGGAGTACATTAGAGGCACTTTAAAAGTGGCGGAAAAGTTAAAAGGGAATTGCTTGAATGGTATGGTCATGTGAAGAGGAGGGATGAAACGCATGTGACTAGAAGAGTTATGAACATAAATGTGGATGGATGGAGAGGGAGAGGAAGGCCAAAGAAAAGATGGATGGATTGTGTGAGGAGTGATATGAAATAAAAGGGAGTTAGTAATAGAGTGACGACTGATAGAACAGAATGGAAGAATAAAACGTGTTGCGCCGACCCCAAATAACATGGGATAAGGGCAGGAAGATGATGATGACTTTAATGGCCAAACTGCCAGCTATACAATCATGTAATTTTTTTCATGGAATGAAAACTCTATTGTGTTAAATTAAGACAGAAACCACAACATCGTACTAACACATATTTACGAACATAGTAGAGACATTATAGGCCATATAACCTTAGGCCGTATAAATCGGTGCCTCTTTCGGGGGTACAACGGTGCTGTAGCCGCTTGTACATCTAATATAGAACTTATTTATGGAGGCTATGCCCAGTGGCGGCGCCAGACCTAAATTTAATGTGGGCAAGGTACATTTCGCGAGGCCCTCTGATGGTCCAAGAAGAAGGGTTTATAAAATAAAAACTGGCCAAGTGCGAGTCGGACTCGCGTGCAAAGGGTTCCAAACCAATTTAATTTTTTAACATGTTATTTTAACACTACAGACTTCTTATAGGTTTTCTTGTAATGTTTGGGTATACCAGCATTTTTTTTTTTTCAAAATTTTAGGCTCAGTGGTTTCGGAAATGAATGGTCATTTTTTTATTATTTATTTATTAAAACTTCATGCACTAGTAAAAATATTGTATAAAGGCGGACTTAATGCCTTAGGCATTTTCTACCAGTCGACCTTAGGATGGTGCAGAGACAACATGGCAGGTGCTACAGGAAAGACAAACAGAGAGGAAAAGAAATGCAATCATAAATACATAGATACATACATACATATAAAAAATAAAATAATAACGTTTAGAAAAAAACGAACTCAACGAATTAACGCTGTGTTGATTCTACCAATTTCTAGCGAATGTTCTCACGTGCCTTCACCTTAAAAGGACAACCGACTGGTTGCCGTCCTGATGTTTAGAGGGAGCGCATTCCAAAGGAAGATTGCTTGGACAAAAAAGAGGAGGAGGATTTTTGGTCGAATTTCTTTAATAACTTTTAAACTTTTTATTTTAAAATTATAAAAAAAACATATAATTCAAACCCTCACAGTAAGCCCTTTCATTTGAAATGTCACACGATACAGTTTGAAAATCTTTTTTTTAATTTTCTACTTTGACCCCAATACTAAAAATTTACGTTAAGCATCCGTGTTTGGGTTACAGAAGGCCATATGTATATCAAATTTTAACAATTTTATCGACAGACCGACACCCAAATAATCCTATAAGGGTTCCGTTTTTTACTGATGTTCGTGCGACTGTTCCTAAGTTACCCTAAGCTGATAAAATTTTCGTTTTACCTAAGTTAACCTAATTATTAAGGTCGGTCTCCTCCTCTCAAGGGTGGACGAACCTAGTATGACCGAGTTAGGACTGATTAGGCCGGAGGCTATGTCTCTGAAATGGCTAGGCGCCATAAGCTATAGGTTGGTGTTAGATAGTCTAGAAGACTCAGTCAACGCCAAATGGCGAGGTTGCGTTGTCGTTGTAACCCTTAGGACAGCCATTATTATTTACTAAGTTAAATAATATTAGTTAGATTAATAAAGTGTTTAATTCGCGCGTAAGTGTGAGTATGAATTGGAGCAAATGGGGCCTGGCCCTCCCGCGGGAGCGCCTGCACGCGACGGGACCGACCTTAGAAATTAGGTTATTTCAAGGAAAACCGAAAATTTTATCAGCCTAGGGTAACTAGGAACAGTCACATTCGGAGCCCTAAAAACACTTGAAATTAATCAGTTTTTTATTAATTAAGAAACAAACTATATACGAATTTTACTTATACTTCTTTGGAACATTAAAAAAATAAGAAAAAATAAAATTAAGAAACAGAAATCTACTTTTGGTTTTACTGATTTCTTGACTACTAATTGGTTCGTAGTTTATCTTAGATGCTATATCCGCTTCAATGGATAAAACTGCCAAAGCTAAAAGTCTTTCTTGACCTATAGTATTTCTTAAATAATGTTCATTTTGAGAATCTCCTTTGAGCGGAAGCAGAACTTACAGGCAAATACAGGGCGTCCCACGGCTATGCCACATGGAGGGAAAGTACCTTGAATATTGTAGATGGAACATTTTGCTGAATGAAGACATTATTTTAATTTAACAAAACAATTAAAACCACATTCATAGATTTTAAAATAATTACATGGTTGAACCGGGAATAGAACCCGTCACACGAGAAAAAAAATACTCTGTAGCTTTATCATACCGATCGATAGGCTTCATCATAAGGATTATTTTTTGCTAAATAACATAGTGTCAGAAATAAAAGAAAGACCATGAATTTTAACATTTTTAATACAAAATTAATCAATTCACCAAATGCTCAAAATTAGTCCTATACTGTTGACTACTAAGTCGCACTCTTTTGATTATTTCACTCCCTGTCGATTATCTTGTTGTGGTCTGTCTGTATTTATCTTGTTGTGGTGGATATTTAGAATAATACGTCTAAAATAAGTTCTGTTTGTAGCTTATAGACATTTTCATACTGGTTCTTGTATACATTTTTTTTTACATAACCCCATAAATAAAATCTAACGGGGTTCGGCTGGGGATCTCGGCGGCCATCTTATTTGTCCATTTGTCCCGATCCAGGGACGAAAGTATAATAATGTAATGTTAATTTTGTATTAAAAATATTAAAATTCATGATCTTCCTTTTATATCTGACACTATGTTAGTTAGCAAAAAATAATCCATAAGATAAAGCCTTTTCGATCGGTATGATAAAGCTACAGGGTATTTTTTTTTTTCGTGTAGCGGGTTAGATTCACGGTTCATCTATGAATCCAGTTTAAATTGTTTTTTTTTTATTAAAATAATGTCTTCTTTCAGTCAAATGTTCCATCTACAATATTCAAGGTACTTTCCTTCCATGTGGCATAGCCGTAGGACGCCCTGTATATAACACTACTAGTCGACCCACGCAACTTCGTCTGCTCCGCTCCTATTGGTCTTAGCGTTATGATTTATATAGCCTATAGCCTTCCTCGATAAATTGGCTATCTAACACTGAAAGAATTTTTCAAATCGGACAGCAGTTCCTGAGATTAGCGCGTTCAAGCAAACAAACAAACTCTTCAGCTTTATTTATTGTTATAGACTAGTAACCCACGCAACTTCGTTTGCGTCACAATTTTCCTTACTGCTCTGCTCCTATTGGTCTTAGCGTGATGATATATATAGCCTATAGCCTTCCTCGATAAATGGGCTATCTAACACTGAAATATAATTATAAATTTTTCAAATCGGACCAGTAGTTTCTGAGATTAGCGCGTTCAAGTAAACAAACAAACAAACTCTTCAGCTTTATATATTAGTATAAGATTATTTATTTTAAAGGAACACGAAGCGAGACTGCGTCTGCTTGCGACAGGTACTTTGATTGGCTTTCTAATAAGGGGAAGTCCCGAGCTATGCCCGTTTCTGAGTGGGGACTCCCCGTGATAGCAGCTTAACGCCAACTAATATTGCTAGACTAAATATAAACGAATGATCAGAAACGACAAAGATGAAATTTTTAAATTAATTATAAATTAATTAATTTTATAACATAATGCAGTTTATCAATATTTCTGATAAACTGCATTATGTTTCATATATTTTAGTCACATTAATTTCGTGCCGAAATTACAACTGCCGAAATTACAACCGAATACTGGGATATCTTTAATTTGAGAATTCTAAAGTATATTATAAAAAATCACGTAGCGTATACTTTTGGATTTTCCATACTTTTAAACCGACTTCAAAAAAAGGAGAAGGTTCTCAATTCGGTTGTATTTTTAACCCTCGACCAAAAAAGAGGGGTGTTATAAGTTTGACCGCTATATGTGTAGTGTCTGTCTGTCTGTGGCACCGTAGCTCTTAAACGAGTAAACCGATTTGGATGCGGTTTTTTTATTTGAAAGCAGTGGTTGCCAGCGGGGGTTCTTAGATAAATTTTATCAAAATCGGTTTAGCCAGTTGAAGATCCTCAGATCTTTTCTAGTTTATGAAGGCATTTAACCAGCTTTTACGGATCTGATCGATGCGAAATTTATATTGACCTGATGCTGTGGCATTACCTGAGGTCTGCAGAATACCCAACTCCTCACTAAGTTGCAGCAGAAGTATCGTGTTTGAACTCACTGGAATGGTTTCATTGGATATATTATATTAGGTCTTTACCTATGAAATTGCCGTTCTGCAGTACTGGCCATTTCAAATCAAAATAATTTTTGTTTGGCTAAGAATTCTAATTTCAAATTAATTTTATTTTAAAAACATGTTTTTTTCCAAAAGTAGTCATTTGTTTATTGATTAGTGTTACATTTTCATCGCATTTCAATCTTTTTCGTCATCATGGATACGTTAAAAATTCGAGTAATTATGGAATATGAATACCGTCGTGGCAGCAACGCGGCACAATCGGCACGCAACATCAACGACGTTTACGAAGCTAACACTACAAACCAACGCACCACCTGTTATTGGTTTGCTCGCTTCCGTTCTGGAAACTTCGACCTGAAAAATGAACCTCGCGGTCGTCCGAAGACTGGTCGACAATGACGAATTAAAGGCGATCGTGGAAGCTGATGATACACAATCTACGGCTGAATTAGCAGCAGCTTTCGACATTAGCGTCAAAACAATATTGGTCCATTTGCGTCAAATTGGCAAGGTAAAAAAGCTTGACAAATGGGTGCCCCACGAATTCAATGATCGCCAGCGCGAAGTACGCGTCGAGACGTGCCTTGCACTGCTCAACAGACACACAAATGAAGGAATTTTGAACCGTATTGTTACCTGCGATGAAAAATGGATTCTGTTTGATAACCGCAAGTGCTCAGCATGTTGGTTAGATCCTAAATAATGCCCTAAACGAAAACTTACCCCTAGAACAGTGATGGTCACTGTTTGGTGGTCTAGCGCCGGTGTGATTCATCACAGCTTCTTACCAAACGGGGTGAGCATTACTGCAGATGTGTACTGTGAAGAACTGAACACAATAATGGAGAAGCTGGCACATCTCCAACCAGCATTGGTCAATCGCTCGACTCCGCTGCTCCTGCACGGCAACGCGCGACCTCATACTGCACAGCAGACGGTTTCCAAGTTGCAAGAACTGGGGTTGGAAGCTCTCCGTCAGCCGCCCTACTCAACAGACCTTGCGCCTACAGACTACTACTTTTTCCAGAATTTGGATAACTTCTTGGCGGGAAAAAAAATCAATACCCGAGAGGCAGTACAAAATGCCTTTGAAGAATTTGTTGCCTCCCGTCCAGCTGATTTCTTTAAGAAGCCCTTCTTAAAGAAATCAGCTATCAATAAACTGCCACAGCGTTGGCAAAGATGCATTGATTGCATGGGTGATTACTTCGATTAATACAAATAAAAAATACATGAAAAAAATTCGTTTAAATTTTTTCATACAAAACGGCAATTTCATAGGTAAAGACCTATTATTTAGAACTTTAGATCAGTACCCTTATCCGGATGCTGGGGGGGTCTGTATGTATGCTTTTACGGTTGCACAACGACACCCTTTGCTTTGCTTTGCTTGGTAGTATAGATGCAGGCCTACCTTGCTGTCTCCTTCAGAGACGGGAAGGTGGCGTGGTCTTGAGGGGGAGCGCAACGGTCGTGTAGATCCTCAAGGCAAGTCCGGTGGATATACCTTCTCGAGGTTGCCACCCCGTTTTTGGTCTAATTCCTTACAAAATAGACGTAACTGAAACCACCGGGCGACCCGCAGAGTGGAGGGCTTTCCACTCAGTCCCATCCCATATCCCACTAAACCCCTTTTCCCCTCTATAACCCCTCCCAACTCCCCTCCTAACTGTGACCCTTCTGTGACGAAGTGGTTGCGGGCTCGGCCGTCACTAAACTCAGCTGACGGCGGGTAGGAGAATTTTGTCACCTGCGCTAGGACCTGCGCAGTCGAGCGCCGTAAGCGGGGATGAAGGAGTCCTGGGGGGTTGAGCCGATCGGCACTGGCGGTAATGTGTCCGTGAGGCAACACGCCCCCTTTGGTCTGGATTTCAAGCAAAACGGTGGCCCTATCTTCTAGCCAAGGGTAGGGTAATGGCCAAAGTGTCCCGTCAGAGGGCCACAGGCGAGGTGCGTGGGGTCCGCTAAGGTCGTCCTTGGGCGGCCGAAGCGGTAGGTAAAGGCCATGCTGACGGTGTAAGTGAGGGTTGATTAGTTGCCAACCCGATCGAGCACCCGATGTCGCGCTGTAAACCAGCCTTGCGCACCTATATCTTCCTGGTAGTCATAACGTTCGCACTCACAGTAGTGCGACGTTCCCAGGTGCGGGCTCCATGGTGGGTGGGAGCCAGGAAGATGAAGTTCAAAAATTTTCAGTATGGACGGATTGAAGCCAACTAAGAATACCGCAGGAGTGGAGTCGGCGAAAGCTAGCAAAGCTCCTAAGCGAGGTACCTCTGGTGCCTCGCTCGCCCCTGGATGTCCTGCGGCTCACGCCGTGGGCGCCAGCGCGGGCGCTGGTCCAGCTGTGGCGAAAACCGCAGCTAAGACCAAAAAGTCCCACTCCAAGCAAAGGAGAACGGCGCTGCATGGGACCAGTACCGATCCTTTACACACAAAGGCGAAAACGGAGACGGCTAACACCACCGGCCACTTTACACTCTGTACAACAAACTCTCACAAGCACAACACATCACAAACAAAACTCTCTTCATAATTTTTACCCATCCATCCACATCACAGTATTCCTTGTTGTCTCTTGTCACTAGTACGTAAGCAATTAGACATAGTAAAACGGTGTGGAGACCTGGTGACCTGAAACACAGGCCATTGGCCTAGCTTAGGCACCAGTCCCCACAATATTTTCAGTGTTGTACTACTTGGCAACTAATTCATGTAAATGTTTCTGTTAATATTGTGGTGAAAATAAACGTATTATTATTATTACTAACTGACTGGATAACTAATATGTTAAGCAAACGAGTGGTTCGCCTTGAGGAAGAGCAGCAGTTGGCTCTGATAGCCAGAGACTGCCCGCAGGGGGGTGTGCTCTCCCCTCTTCTGTGGAATCTGATAATTGATGACCTGATCACCAAACTCATGGCACATCGTTACTACACAATAGGTTATGCTGACGACCTCGCAATCCTAGTGTCAGGGAAAGTGACTGGAACGATCTGCAAGCTCACTCAACAAGCACTACGCATCGTGGAAAGATGGTGCGACGAATATGATCTGTCGGTAAACCCCACGAAAACTGAATTAGTCATGTTCACTCAAAAGCGAGCACTAGGCCACTACCGGCTACCTATGCTCTTCAACACAGAGCTCCAGCTGTCTAACGAGGTAAAGTATCTAGGCGTCATCCTAGACAGTAAGTTAAGCTGGAGTAATCACCTAGACTACAAACTAAACAGGGCCTGCATTACCTTCTGGCAATGCAGGAAAATAATAGGGAAGAAGTGGGGCCTATCTCCCAAAATAATACTATGGCTGTACAGCGCAGTAATTCGGCCCATGCTAACCTACGGGGCCATGGTGTGGTGGCCACGCTCAAAGCTAGCTACAGCCGTAAACAAGTTACAACACATGCAAAGGCTGGCCTGCAAGGCAACGACGGGCTGCATCTGCTCGAGGAGCTCAACAATGAACTCCCCATAACAAAAGCAATCAATGACCGGGTACCCAAGCAATTTATCTTCGATAAAAAATACAAAATCCAATTGCATGAGGATCATCGGTGCGAGGGGCTCTGCCCCGCCGAGCTGCGGATCTTCACCGATGGATCAAAAACAGGTACAGGTACTGGTGCGGGAATCTTCTCAGAGGATCTCAATATCCACATAGCCACACCATTGGGAGTCCACAACACAGTGTTCCAGGCTGAATGCATGGGCATTTCTCTGGCGGCATCAGCCATCCTAACCAGGGAAGTTAAGGACCACTCAATACGCATACTCTCGGACAGCATGGCCGTCCTGCAAGCTCTGAACAGCCACACAGTGAACTCTGGGTTGATTCTCGAGTGTCACCAACGTCTAAACCAGGTTGGTAGACACAACAAAGTAACCATTCAATGGATCAAGGGACACAGTGAATCTCGAGGCAACGACGCTGCGGATGAACTCGCCCGAAGGGGGTCGAGTTTGTCAGCAATGGGACCTGAGCCCATCGTGCCGCTGCCTTTCGGGTACTTACGCAATCTGGTAAGGAAACGCACCGGAGATAAACATCACAAGCTATGGGTTGACCATAGTGAGTGTAGGCAGGCCAAAGAGGCACTTCCCTCTATAAATGGCCGTTTCACAAAACAAGCCCTAAGACTGACTAAACAACAGTTGCGTTCAGTCACAGCCGTAACAACCGGCCACGGGTCTTTTAATAAACACCTCTATGCTATAGGAGTCACTGACAGCCCGCTATGCAGAGCCTGCATGGAGGAGAATGAGACAGCAGCACACCTGCTTCTAAGCTGCCAGGTAGTTGCGGATTACAGGGCAAAGTACTTCGGAAACCCAGGTACCCTCTGCGAGATAGTTAGTAACACCAAGGCGTTGCTGGCCTTCCTTGGGGAGCTGGGGTGGATCGAATGACGCATTTGTCCCACCTGCACGCAAAATACGCGCTTAGTCGTGGAGTTGCGGAAACCAGCCCGATTTACATACATACATACATATCCGGATGCTGAAGCATCTCCTGAAATCAGCAGGATACCCAACTCCTCACTTACTTATAGCAGACCTTCCGTTTTCGTATTCATTTAAATGGTCGCAGTTAATACATTGGTGGATGAAGTGCCGTTTAGGTGAGTGTAGATCATATGTGGATGAATGGAGAGGGAGAGGAATACCAAAAAAAGATGTTTGGTATGAGGAGCGAAATTTAAAATTTAAAAAAACCCCGATAAACAATAACTTTAAAAAGTGAAAAAAATAATACGTATTGATCCTTTTACTTTAATATAGATCCGATTCTTTGGGTCAAGCGCCTTCGCCTCGGGAGACCGCATTTTGTATTTGTCAAGTACATCTTTATTATTTGCGGTCCTGGAAAATCTGCTTTCAAATAAAAAAAACCGCATCCAAATCGGTTCACCCGTTTAAGAGCTACGGTGCCACAGACAGACTTACAGACAGACAGACACACATAGCGGTCATACTTATAATAACCCTTGTTTTTTGGTCGGGGGTTAAAAAAGGGAGTTAGTGATAGCGTGACGGTTGATAGGAAAATGGAAGCAAAAACGTCTTGCGCCGACCCCAAGTTACATGGGATAAGGGCAGGAAAATGATGAGATCATAAGTTTAGTGCGAACGCGCTGATGCGCTTAAACACGCGGCGTACCTAGCATGGGTCGACGCTCGTAGGCGCAAAGCAAATGACGTGAGTCAGAAGAAGAGAGCCTTCAACAGGGCGGCCAAGTCCTGCAAGAAGGTGTTGTGGAGGGTTCGGTTTGACCACATAAGCCGAATAGGGAACTAACTTGCTTCATACCCAGCAGGCAGTAAGGCGTTTTGGTCTCTGGCTAAGTCAGTTGAATCGAAATTCTGCCGCCCCTCACTACCACCACTGCTGAAAACTGACGGCACGCTAGCCCACTCCGCTGAGGAGAAAGCGAACTTGTTTGCGGAATCTTCACGTCTGGATCCTGGTGGCGCGAGGCCCCCTGCTTCTCCTGGTGTATGCAAGTCGAGAATGTCGAACATTGTGAACAACAATGCCTACTCAAACCAAATATATTACTTGGTGCGAGGGTGCTACATTGGCAAGGTTACCAACTGCAAAGTCATCTAATAGCAAGGAATCTTAAAGTCAAATATTACCGGGAAAAACTTATCGCTAACAAGGGAAATAATAAAAGAGACATGAAAAACAATGAAAGAAATATGCATCACTAATTCAAGTAAAGTCATCGTAAAGGAGCTTCTTGATCTAGATGATTCGCCTGTGGAGTCCTTGAATAAGGTCAGCGCCTACCTTACCTCAGTAGGAGGCACACTTGCTGATTAGATACCCAAAAACGAAAACAAACGAAATGAATACAAACGAAGATGACCTAGTGACACGAGCAAAATCATCAAGCCAGCCCTTGATATATATGTCGCTAACACTGACTGATCCCATTGAGTTGAGAAATATGGTACTGGGACTTCGAACACAAAGTGCTCCAGGATGAGACAATATAACAACAAACATCCTGAAACAGAATATCATGTACCTGGCGGCCCTAATCGCACATTTGTGTAACTTAAGTCTAGAAACAGGCGTTTTTCCTGCCATGCTAAACAGAGTTGTTGTATGCCCCATCAATAAGTCCGGCCCGAAAGAGATCCCATCAAATTACAGACCAATAACCCTCTTGTCATCTCTCTCAAAGATATTAGAGAAAAATAACAGATTGATTGGTTATCTTGATGATAATGGTCTGTTAAAAGATGGAAAATATGGTTTCAGGGCAGGCAAGTCGACAGAAGATGCGGTTCTTGCACTCACAACGTCCATAACTTCATCTTTGGACAAAGGCGAACGTTGTATGGGAGTTTTCCTTATTCTCCAGAAGGCCTTTGATACCGGGTCGGTGCCTTTATTGCTTGCCCGGCTGGAAAACAATGGAATTAGGGGACTGGCTCTCGAATGGTTCCGAATTACTTGTCGGGAAGGTCTCAGTGAGTGTGGGTGGAGAGGTATGAGAGTGATGGCGCAGCATGTAGTTTCGGAGTTCAGCAAGGTAGCACACTAGCCTCAACGCTGTTTCTTATCTACATTAACGACCTGTGTGGTATTTTACCGGGACAAGAGATATTCATGTTTGCGGACGACACAGTTCTGCTTTTTCACGGAAAGCCATGGGAGCGAGTTTTCCAACTGGCAGAAATAGGGTTGGCTAACGTAACCGAGTGGCTTGAAAACAGTTTCCCGTCTCTAAACCCAAAGATAACAAAGTTTATGTTATCTTTGGGTAAAGCAGGAAATTACCTCACACTTAAGATACACACACCCTAGTAACCGCGACCTGGACCGCTCCAATTGTAAGTGCCCAGTACTCTCACGTGTGGAGAGCTTTAATACTGGACGAGAAACTCACCTGGAGCGCTCACATATCAACACTGGTTGGGAGGATTAGAAACATGATTTACATTTCACAATGGAGGATGAACACGTAACGATAAGAAAAAAGCAAATCCAGTCTACCTCGTCCTCAGAAACGTCACTGTTTGATGCTACAGTTATGAGTATGCCAGAAACATCACTACGAGACGATGAAACTATTGCGACGCTAAAGGAGGAGATCAATGATTTATGGATTAAGTTGCAAAGCGCGAATCTGGAAGTTGACAACTCGCTCTGTGAAAATCAAAATTTAAAGTCTGATCTTGATAAATGTAATCGTCTCATAGAATTATATAAGAAGGTGGGTGCGGGAGAAGTCAAATGTGCCACTTCAGGTTCGAAACGAAAGGTTTCAAACACGAAACTCCAAGTGAATAACCTAACATCAACCCCAATAAATAAATCTTTTGGAAATAAATCTACTTGCCGAATACAAACTTTGAATAAAGAGACCCAAACCAGTAATCTCATGGCTCATACGCCATCAAAATTGAAATGCCAAACATCGATAGCCTGTAGTAATAAACAACTAAGAATAGAAAATGCATGCAAGCAGACACAAACAGATGTAGATATTGACAAAACTACTTCTATACACGGCAAAACTGAATCAACCAATACTGTTACAAAGCAAATTATTAATAAATCTGACAATAGTAATTTAAAACGTAGCAATGTTGAATTTTAAGCACCGACAACAGGAATAAATTGCTTGATATTGCAGAAGAAACTTTGGGTAACTGTGGACTTCGCCACTACATCACACCAAATAGAAATGTTCAAGCTCTCTTGAACGGCATCAAAGAAAAACTGGCTAGATTTACCATGCTTGACCATTATATTGAGAGGTGGTGAGGACTTTCAAGTCACGTGTCAAATCCGAGAATGCATTCGAAGTTTAAGTATTAAGGATGTACATGGAAGTAACGATAACAATGTAGCTTACAAAAGGTTTTATGAAACGTTTTCTCTCTTTTACAACTTTGCTTTCCTGATAAAATAATAACTATTCATACTAATAAAACCGTAAAATGGATATCAAAAAATTACTGTGGACATACAGACTAAATCCTATATTAAGGAATAAAACTAACTTTTAAAAATACTCTTTACAATATAAGAAAATTATAAGACTAACACAGCAAGCTCAAAATAATTACTTTATAAAATTCTCACTGAATAAATCAAAAGCTACGTCGCAAATAGTTAATAGAACAAAAACTAACTCTCCTAAAGAAAATCTCCAAATACTGACTATTAATAAATGTGACCTGACCTTTTCAAAACCTGCAAATGCATTTAATTACTATTTTATAGACGAAATCAAGAATAATATAAAAACTGACAGGGACTTAGGTAATTTGACAAGGAAATCTATGTTTATGCAACCCGTTCTATCAACCGACATTGTTTCGGCTATAAAATCTCTTAAAAATACAAGTACTGTAGGATTTGACGGTGTATCAACAAAGATGATAAAATTTGTAAATGAGTTCATAGCACCCGTATTAGCACATATTATGTATCTTGGTATTGTTAACGGAGTTTATCCTGAAGACTTGAAAAAAGTTATTTCTAAACCGCTTCATAAAAAGATAATAAAACTGAAATGAAAAACTATAGGACAATAGCTAAAATTTCTGTATTTTCCAAAATTTTTGAAAAAAATATATATATTGCTATCTCAATAAATTTAACTTATTATGCAAGGAACAAAATGGCTTTAGAAAGAATACCACAATCAATATGGCTATTTTTTATTTTTTACATAGCATTATGTTAGCAGTAGACCAAAAAGCTCCTATTTGTGCTGTTTACACAGATATGACCAAAGCCTTCGATTGCGTAAAGCACGACGTCTTATTATACAAACTGCGTAGTTACGGTATCAGAGGTAATATTTTAAAACTAATTGAATCCTATCTCTCCAACAGAATGCAATGTATAGAGATTGCAAGAGTATGTGAAAAAACAAGATTTCAAAAGATTTTTTTTATCTCGTTCTAGATTGATAAAGTTTGGCGTCCCACAGGGTAGCGTCCTTGGGCAACCACTTTTCTTAGTTTATATAAATAATCTTTCGAAGGTAACTCAAATCAAATGGTGATGTTTGCAGACGATAGTACTGCCATAGTGAAATGTATTGACCGTAATATTTTGTTTAGGATTTTGATTTCAATTAAGTATTGAAGTTATTTCCGATTTTAATTTTTTTGTGTCGGGAACAGGGGCCAAGCTACTGGTGGTTAGGGCTCCAGAGAAAGGACCTCTTTACAATACGAGCCGTATCGAGGAGTAATGTTATTTTTGTTAGTAGATTTCCTAGTGACCCATTTCGCTGTGCAGAACGGGTATATATTGTCGCGAAAGAAAGAGGAGAAGAAATATACGACCCTTATAAAAATTCTAGAATATGTTCGATTCAGTTTGACAGATTCGATATAACTGGAAATACGCAAAGGCTTAGATTACTAAAAACATTCCCAAATTGCAGGTAACTATCATTAAGTATTAAAATAGTTGGTGTAAGATAACGTTTTGATAAAATAGTTAGATGATTGCGGCTTTTTTAGATTCACAGACCAATAAAAGTGCAATCAGCTATAACTTCAGAATTGACGAAAGATTTATCAAATCAGGTAATTTTTTTTTATTTTATCATAAATAAACTATTTCATAAAATATGTATTTTTTAATGTTTTTAATAAACTGCGTATGTTTCTTTACAGGCCACATCTTCAGAAACTTTACGTTTTAAAGATAAGTACTACGGGAATACATGACGTGCCTCGGGTTTGATACCGTTGGTTTTAAGTCTCCTGATGCATCATTATCAGATTTAATATCGGTTTGTGACATTACAAGAAAAGGGTACTTAAAAAAGAAATTGACAACATGTCGCAGAATTATAGACACTAAATCGAAAAAAATACTTAATTTACAAAAGCAAATAAGCGAGTAACTAAGAATTTTTTTTCTTTAACAAACATAATTAATTTGCTTCAATACATTGATGATTCAACATTTTTCGATACGGCAAAAAAATTTTAAGTTGCCGAATTATTCAATGAAATGTACATTAAAATAAAATCGTATTAGGCCGTTCATAAAATATCCTCCAGGTGTGAGAAAATTTGCTTTAACGCTGCATTTTTACTCGCCATCTGCATACAAAGATGTACGTAAAATTTTTAATACTAGTTTACACCACCCCCATACATTATAAATGAATAGTATCGAAGTGTTAATGCGGAACCTGGGTTTTGCAATGAAACGTTAAATAGGCTTGAGGAGAAAGTAAAATCTAGTGATAAAAATATTTTATGTGCTTTAGTTGCTGATGAAATGACTATTAGGAGGCAAATGATGTGGACAGGTAAAATCTATGAGGGCCTAGTAGATACGGGTTTAGGTAGCGACCATAGTAGCCAAATGGCCACCCAAGCTTATGTTTTTATGTTAGTTGCAACCAATGATTCCTGGAAACTACCATTAGCTTATTTTTTTCACTGACAGTATTAAGGCAGATATGAAGGCGAATTTAATAAGGATGTCTCTAAAAAAATGTTATAAAATCGGTGTGCAAATTCGTTCTGTGACGTTCGATGGTTGCAAAAGCAATATTGCAACAATGAAAAACATTGGGGTTGCGTGTTGAATGATTTAAAAAACTTAAAAACTGATTTCAAAAACCCCAGTGATGATTATAATGTAGTTGTATTTCTAGACGCGTGTCATATGTCAAAACTGATGCGGAACACCTTCGAATCTAAGAAAGTAATATACACTGGTGTAAAATCAATTAGATGGCAATATTATCGTAATTATATAACCTGCAAGAAGAAAACTGCTTACACTTGGCGAATAAATTTTCACATCGACATGTCCCTTATCAAAACACAGAACAATACTGGGTTATTAGTATTATTAGTGTGCATCAACAGTCTGACTTATTTGTATAAAACTTTAGTTGCAACTGACATACTTTCTTTTTTGTTAACATATGTAGCAAACCGTCCTAATCGCCGCGTCATTAATATACCTCAACGCTTACGCGACTATGATTTGGGATCGGGATGCGTATAACGAAATACACTCGGCTCACGCGACGCTCTGATTGGTCCCCGCGGTTCGCCGCCCGACTGGACGTTTTTATGCTTGACGTTACGGATTCACGCGCGCTTTCGATCTCTTGATGTGTGGGAGAAGTTCCGTAACTGTAAAAAAACCTTTCTGATTGTGATTCGAGTTCTAGTATCTAAATCTATGTTTTACTCTAGCCGGCCACATCGATTAACAATAAAAAAAACTCTCACTAAGATTGTTTATGTGTTTAATTCAGTGCTCAATGCGAAACATATAAATTCAGCCAAGACCATGTCGAGCTATTTTTTGGGAACATACGAAGTCAAAATGGACATAATAATAATCCCAACACTAGACAAATAAAGCCAGTTTTAAAAAACTGCTGTCTCATTTAGAACTGGGCTCTAAATTTACCGGAATTTGTATACCTATAGAGAACATACCAATTTTATCCGGATCATCATAACTCAGCAAATTTAATAACTTGTCAATAGGTTACCGTTTTGAAGAAACCAAGGAGGAAAATTTAAGTCCTGCAGAAATTTTAAACAATAGATCCATAGAAGAGAGTTTTGATCAATATCAGACAAATTGCACTGAACCGATAGAAAAACTGGATTACAATCCAACTTCAGATAATGTTTCGCAAATAGTAGGTTACATTTCTGGTTTTGTAGTCAGTAGCCTTGTTAAGAAAATTAATTGTGAGGACTGTAAAATAGATTTGTGGGCTAAAGAAAAATTATGGTTCCACAAATTAATAGATGTAAGAGACATGGGTGGTTTATGTTATGCTTCAAACGATGTGTTTGACATATGCATGAAAACCGAACGTGTTATACGCAACTGTTTTTGATAACTTTTTCGTTTTCTGACACCGACTTCCGAAATTAAAGTTCTTTTCTTTGTTCCGAGGTTATTTTGTACCTTGTAGTGTTTTGTTTTTGGAAGTCGGTTGTATTTTTTGAAAAAAAGTTTTCTATTTTACCTTGTTAGTGGTACCTACCCATTAACAGCGTACCGGCGCAATGTTATGTTAAGAACTGGTGTAAACACTAAAAAAACATGCAATTTCAGCAATCCCGATCCATTTGCTATCATTTATTGAAGAGTTCTGTCCGTTGCCTACGTCGATCTTCGTCAGATCTTCACCAAATTGAAAATACTCTTCTAAACAAAAAAATAATCATCCAAATCGGCTGACAATTGGCGAAAATATCACTGAACAAACATATTTCATGAGATCTCATCATCAGATCCTAATTTATAGCTTCCATCATGAGCTCAGCAACATGCGATGGTAATTTCCAGTCACAAATATCTGAATTGCGTTAGAAAGTTAATGAAAAACATTACACATTAAACATTATATGTGCTTATAATTTTATAAGCACATATAATGTTGAGGAATGTCCTCGATTTTTTTGACAATGGAATGAATGAAACTCTTTCAGATGAAACAAGAATTTTTCAAATCGGTTCATAAATGACGGAGTTATGAGGTAAAAAATATATAAAAAAAAATACAACCGAATTGAGAACCTACTCCTTTTTTTGAAGTCGGTTAAAAAGAAACCGCTCGCGCTCATATAAAAATGATTACTAAAAGACACCTTTATAACAAGCTGAATCTTTTTAAAGGTAATTAAACCTACATTAGGTACGAGTACTATTTTAAAAACTTCAGTATAAAGAACACGGCGAAAACATGTTTCTTGATTCCTTTCATTATTTTTTACTTTATTGAATTTTATTTTTTATTACCTATTTGTCGTAATAGCGGCAATGTAAAATAGTATCTACTACTTTTTAGTTTCGGTCAAAAATATTTGCCACCATACAAAACAAAATATATTCTGCAACTCTACGTTTTTCAATACTTACTGTTTTCTAAGAATTGAAATGTAATACCAAGAACTGCGTCTAGTTCCACAATACAATAAGCACAAAATTGTAAACAAAATGTGTTTAACCTTATAACTTAGACGTTAAGTATCATTTTAGAATAAATATGTTTGTACTGATGACTTTTTATTTTAAAGCGACATTTTAAATTTATTCCATAATATCCTTTCTCCGATGAAAGGACCTAAATAAACATATTTTGCAATGGTAATTAAACTTTATGTTTAAGCATTAATGTTTATAACAAACTGAAGGCGTTAACATTGTTCAACTTTTTTCTAAGAAATGTAGATATTTTCGTTTCTGCAAACGTGGCCACTTGAGCGACTTATTTTTTTTCCTGATCCTTAATCTAGTACCATTATTATGGATCGAAGGAGTAGTCCCTAACGGAACCCTTTGTGGACGAGTCCGTTTTTATTTTAAAGATCGGTTATTGACTAGCGGATAGGCATAGGCACCACAGATTCGGAGTACTTAGGGCATCAAGAAGTCTTAATCCGGCACTGTCCATGGCTAATGATGTATGCCGATGACATCGCCCTCGTTAATCAGAACAAAGCCCATCATGAGCGCAAAGTCAACATTTGGAAGGACACGCTGGAAAAAAGTGGTCTGATACTAAATGTGGCGAAGACTGAGTACATGTCCTGTGGCAGCACGGATTCAAACACCTCCGAATAGGTTCGAACCTGGGGGGCTACTCTCTAAGCCCGAAGTCCGTTGTTTCGGGCTTAGTTGCGGGCGTGTTCTACTCCGTATTACCTAACTACTAAGAATTAATGATAACAGGATTTGTCAGTTACTGTCAAATCGTGTTGTCTTTCATTCTTAATTCGGGTACGGAACTAGTCGTATGTCGCTGGTGACACGAAGTAGAATACGCCCACAACTAAGCCAACTACGGACTTCGGGCTTAGATAGTAGCCCCCCTGGTCACAAAGTCCGATACGTTCAGGTACCTTGGATCCGTACTGCACGAGTCTGGCAACGTGGACGACGATGTCCAAGCACGTATAGGCGTGGCTTGGGCGAAGTGGCGCGAGGTAACGGGTGTTGTATGCGACCGCTAAATGCCTCCGAAGCTCAAGGGGCAGATATATAAATTAATCATACGGCCTGTCCTCCTATACGGCGGCGAGTGTTGGCCAGCACTAAGCAGGCACAACCAGGAGCTTCGCGGCACGGAGATGAAGATACTGAGGTGGATGAGCGGCGTAACGCGATCCGATTGCATACGCAACTCATTCATCCGAGGTAGTCTTGGTGTCCGTGATGTGGGGGAAAAACTGCAAGAGTGATTTTTTTTATTTTTACTATTGATAGGCACGCGTTTGACCATTATCTCACCTGATGTTAAGCGATGATGTGGTCGAAGATGGAGCACGCTTGCCTAGAAGTAACCTATTCACTTGACTTAAAGACTACCAGGTTGGAGCTATCAGGAAACACAGACTCCGGCACGGAATTCCACTCCTTAGCTGTACGCATTATAAATGTGTTCCCAAAACGTTTTGTGCGTGTGGGTGGGATGTCCACCATGTAACGGTAGCGCATCGCCGTTCGTCTTGTGGTCCGATGATGGAACGGGCTTGGCGGAATTAATTATACAATTCCGTCGCACATTCCCCAAAATGCAACCGGTAGAAAACCGGCAGGCTAGAACTCGTCGTCGATGCTCAAGACTTTGGAGCTTCGTCGCGACGAGCATCTCATCGCCGATGAACCTCTTGGCTCGTTTCTCAATTGACTCAAGGGCATCAAGCTGGTATCTGGCAGATCCGCCCCAAAGATGAGAGCAGTATTCTATACACGATCGAACTTGCGCTTGAAAGAATTTGAGCAGCTGTTCCGGCGTGAAGTACCGTCTCACCTTTGCTAGGATCCCCAACTTCTTTGCCACTACTTGAGCTTTTGCCTCTAAGAAAGGGCCAAAATTGAGAGTAGATGTTAATGTAACCCCAAGAAGCTCAAGTTGGTCAGTTATCGGCACGGTAGCACCTCGAAAAGATAGAGCTGGGTGGAATTGGCTCCTTTTGGCGGTAATTAGACACGCTTGGGTCTTAGCAGCATTGAACTTGACCAGATTGGCGTCGCCCCATTCAGAGACA
Organism: Lacanobia oleracea; assembly: GCA_950371165.1. NCBI lineage: Eukaryota > Metazoa > Arthropoda > Insecta > Lepidoptera > Noctuidae > Lacanobia > Lacanobia oleracea. The sequence goes on along the minus strand of OX493393.1, from coordinate 14,629,467 downwards.
GCCTGAAAGGACACATTCAAGCGCTCAACCATAGCCTCATAGATAGTAGACTAGGTGCCCATAATTTTAATAATATTAATGACCCAAATGAGTTCTACGCTGAGTTTCACTACTACTACTTTTCATTATTAAACATTCAATTTACTGAGACTTTTTCCCTAAAGTCTAAACGTATTTACCCCAAGTTCTTATTTAGCGATTGGGCAACTCCAGGCATTCGCAAAAGCAAGAAAAAGCTATATGAACTGTATGGCCAAAAGCAATATATGAATAATACAAGCTTTAATAAGTATGTTGCAAAATATTCAAAAACTGTGTATGCAAAACAGCAAAAGCTCTACATTTTAGCAATAAAATAAAATCAGCAGACGATAAAATAAAAACAACTTGGAAAATAATAAATAACGAAACAGGTAGGAAGAAACAACGGTTGACTAAATTTAATTTAAATACTGTAAATGGCCCAATAAACTCAGATGCAGAGGTAGCTCAGGAATTTGAAAATTTCTTTGCTAACATCCCTCTTAAAACTACTGAAAGTCTCAACTAGTCTCCTGCGCTCGCTGCTGCATTACTTAGGAAGAATGTAAAGGTATGCCCATCGGAGTTTAAGTTTCAACATACAAACCTCCAGGCCATTATAAAAGCTTTTAAAGATCTTAAAATAAAATCAACTGAAGATCTTTGGGGAATGTCTGTAAAAGTCTGTAAATCTGTCATTGAAACTATTGCCCCCTACTTAGCTGTTATATTTAATACTAGTGTAGACCAAAAAGTATTTCTCGATCTTATGAAACACAGTAAAGTAGTTCCTTTGTTCAAATCGGGTGATAATCAGGAACCCAATAATTATAGACCCGTGTCAATTTTGCCAGTCCTCAGTAAAGTGTTTGAAAAGTTAATGCTTAATCAGATGTTACTTCACTTTAATAAAAATTCCATCTTTCATGAACAACAGTACGGATTCACCAAAGGGCGTTGTACAACTGACGCCGGTGTCACCCTCATAAAGAACATCTTTAACGCCTGGGAAGAGTCACAAGACGCCATTGGAATATTCTGTGACCTCTCGAAGGCATTTGATTGCGTTGAACATGAGACACTGTTGTTGAAACTTGAGCACTATGGAATCGGAAATACAGCCCTTGAGTTGCTTAGGTCATACTTGATGGACAGACAGGTTAAAGCTCAGGTAAACGGTGTAAACTCACGAGGGTCTGAAGTGACAATGGGAGTTCCTCAAGGCTCAATATTAGGTGCTTTCCTCTTTCTAGTTTATATAAATGATTTGCCCCAATTACTTCAAAATCACCCAAAGATGGTGTTATTTGCGGATGACACATCATTGATATTTAAAATAGAGCGACGATCACGAAATCTTGACGTCGTCAATAACTCTATTCTTCAAGTCCAAAATTGGTTTACGGCAAACAACTTGGTATTAAATGAAAAAAAAACTAAATGTATTAGATTTACTTTGCCTAATGTTAAAAGTACCGAATGTGACATAATATTGAATGGAGAAAAACTGGAGTTTATTGATCAGACAGTTTTCTTGGGAATCACAGTGGACGAGAAGTTGCAATGGGGACCTCATATTACATCTCTAGCGGGGCGGCTAAGCTCAGCTGCTTATGCTGTTAGGAAAATAAGACAGTTAACAGACGTAGAAACCGCACGTTTGGTCTATTTTAGCTACTTTCACAGCATTATGTCATACGGAATTTTGTTGTCGGGTCGGGCTGCTGACATTGAATCCATATTTATTTTACAAAAGAGAGCTGTCAGAGCCCTTTATAATCTGCGCCGCCGCGATTCTCTAAGGGAACTTCTTTAAAAGACTAATATTATGACAGTCCCTTGCCAATTCATTTATGAAAATATAATGCATGTGCGGAAAAATCGCCATCTTTTTAGTAAAATTAGTGATAGACATAATTTTAATACTAGAAATAAAGATAAATTAGATCAACCATTTTATAGATTAGCTAAAGTACACACATCTTTCATGGGGGGGGTACTGTGAATGGTACAATAAAATACCTTGTGACATATTAGAACTAAATGAAAGACAATTTAAGCGTATATCAAAAGCACACATTGTAAACAAGCTTATTACAAATTAGAAGATTACATTCAGGATAAGAATGCCGCTGCATGCCGAAGCATGCTGGTCCTGCTCCATAGGACAGTCAATGTTGTGGACAAAATCAAACTGGTTGCATTATGTATTAACTTAATAGATGTTCTGTCTCTTTTTGTGTCTGTATTTTTCTGTTAACTCACACACTGTTAATTAGTCATTCCAATATTTGTTCGTGCCTCAGGCATTAAGTCCGCCCCTGTACATCTGTGTGCGTAAAGTGTTAAATAAATAAATAAATAAATGTGCGAGTACCTACTAATTTAGAAAATTGATAAGTCTACCTCTGCATACGCTAGGTGCATGGTCCTCACATATTAAAAAAAAATTTTATACTTACCAAATATTGTAAAAGATTTATTTGAAAAGAGTAACTATGGAGTTTCTTGTCCATTCTTCTCCATAAGAATCTACCTTTCCGAATGGTCAGTAGAGTCACTTCAGAACTTTTATATATTTGAAATGTGAATGACGTTCAAAAGACCCGTTTAATGGCCTAATTGGAATAATCGTTTTGACTTTGACTTTGACCTCCCGGAGAGACCGGATCAGCGACCCATCAGCTCGTGTGTCGGACACGTATCTCTCAGCAACAGTGCTGTCGTCTGCATACCCAAAGCTACCGGGTTTAAGCAGATCATTAATATGCAGCAAGAACAGTGTTGCCGAAAGCACCGACCCCTGAGGAACTCCGGCATTAATATCCAGCAGTCCAGACGAGCAGCCATCTATGACCACTCGGATAGACCGATCCCTCAGGAAATCTGGGATGCAATCACACAATCCAACGGGCAGACCGAAGGAAGGAAGCTTACTAATAAGGCTATCGTGCCAGACCCTGTCGAAAGCCTTCGAGATGTCAAGGGAGACCGCTAGTGCCTCCCCGTGCTTCTCTATGGCCTCACTCCAGATGTGAATGGCATACGCTAGAAGATCCCCAGATGACCGATTTCGGCGGAACCCGTATTGTCGGTCACTAAGCTAATTCGCTTCTAGGTATGCCAGGAGCTTATGATTCAGCACGCGTTCCATAGTTTTACAGAGTATGGACGTTACCGAGATGGGTCTATAATTCGACGGGTCAGCTCGACTACCCTTCTTGGGCACGGACTGCACGTTAGCTTGCTTCCAAGCCTTCGGGACCTTTCCGGTCTCAAACGAAAGACGAAATAGGCGTGTCAAGATCGGAGACAACTCAGGCGCACAAGTCTTCAGAACAATTGCCGGTATCCCGTTGGGGCCACAAGCCTTGTCCACGTCTAGGTTACGCAGTACCCTACGGACGTCCTTCTGATGTATGCGAATGTTCGACATACTCGACTCGCATCCACCAGGAGAAACAGGGGCCTCGCGCCACCAGGATCCAGACGAGAAGATTCCGGAAACAAATTCGCTTTCTCCTCAGAGAAGTGGGCCAGCGTCCCGTCGGGTCTCAGCAGTGGTGGTAGTGAGGGGCGGCAGACGTGTCGTCTGCGATGGTATGGCCACATCATCATCACATCATGCGAAGTACGTTGGTCGGAGATGCATGAATATGGCTGTCATTAGGGCTAGGTCCCATGGTCGCCCTCGCAAGTGCTGGCTGGACGTCGTAAAGTCCGACATGAGAGCCAATGGCCTGACTGAAAAGGATGTTGAAGATCGGGCAAAGTGGAGGAAGTTCAGTCGGAAGGCGGACCCTGGCAATAGCCGGGATTAACGCCAGGTGGAAGAATACCTATCGACACGTAATGACATCTTGAGCAAAAAATGCGGAGTTTGTGTATTTACTTTGGTATTGGAGGGAAATATTTCCGAGAGTTGGTAACACTGTCCACTACCAAGTCAAATACGCGCGCTGATTGGCCAAACCGCACTTTTCTGACTGGGTTTGGCTAATTAAAACTACGTTTTAATCATTGTGGAAACATCTTGACCAATTGAATATTGCAGCGTGTGATTTCGTGTTTATTTCAGAAATTCAGATTTATCTGTCAAATTGACAAGAGTGCCTCGAAGTCAAAAGTTTGAAACTTCAAAGTTTGTTGGATTTGCATTGGAATATAATATTGATGGATTGATCCAGGAACTTGTTTGTTTATCATTAGGAATGACAGTGCGATTGGCGGGTTGAGGGAGGTTATCTTATCACTGTAACTAGAGTAAACTTTGTTTACAAATTTTAGTTCTAAAGGAATTGTCGAAATATAACAATTAAAAGTAATTGAAACATACCTGAATGTCAACATGTCATCTCAATTAATTGATAAGTTTAAACAACTAGATGCGTATGCTAAGACATTAGAGGACTTTAGAATAAAAACAACCACCGGCGCAGCAAGTAAAACATTCATTTACTCTTAACTTTCATATTATATATCGCAATTATACAAATATTAAATAAAATTTTAACCTTACTTTGCAGTAACTGTAACCGGTGGGCTGATTATGGTGTTATTATTCCTGTCCGAACTATATACTTACATGTCTCCTAATATTTCGGAGGAATTGTTCGTAGACACTTCAAGAGGCCATAAACTACTAATTAATTTGGATATAATTGTTCCAACAATCTCATGTGATTGTAAGTACCTATTATTACCTATAATTGTTTACAGTTTCTCACTTCCTGCTTATTTTTAAGCATAAAACAACCCACTGAAATCCTAATAACAACATGGCAAAGCAGGTAAAAGATGATCATGGCCCTACTGACAGCAACTCCCATCCCTGGACTTACTCAAAGGTTCCATACCATAAACCAAAAGAAACACTCTTGTATGGGGGCCCTGGTTACTTTAATTTTTATTATTTATTGTTATAGAGGCAATAGAAATACACACTGAAAATTTACACTGTCTACTTTATTATGATTCTTGGGATACAGCCTGATTCGCTGTCAGACGGACGGACAGACAGTGGAGGCTTGTAATAGGTTTCCATCAGTAACCCTTCAGTTTCTTCAGGAACCCTAAGAGTTATTTTGTTCACATAGAATTTTTGCATGCCTAAAAGGTAGAATGTACAAGGAACCCTAATGTTTGTAACATCTTATGTATGATGTACCTACATTCTTTGCAAATAAAAATCATTCTATTCTATTCAGATGGAACCAGATAAAGCCAGAAGAACAATATTATCAATATTTTGTATTCTATTTCAGACTTGGTACTTGATGCTATGGACTCATCAGGGGAGCAGCACCTACAAATGGAACAAAACATCCATAAAAGGCGACTTGACTTGAATGGAAATCCTATAGAAGAAGCAAAAAAGCATGAAATTGTGACTTCTACCACTGTAAGATAAGATTATATTTTTTTTCATGAATTACTATTTTCTGCCAGTGGCTTCAACGTCATGATCATTTCCATTGTTATAAATATTTTAAAATAAACAAGCATAGTAGCCGGCACAAATCATCATAAGCACAAATTATTGGCTTTTCTCCAATAAGAGCAATTTGTGTTATTGGGCGTCATATCTCAGGTTGGGGTCAGTCTGTGATGGTGTGGTGTGATCTGTGGTCTTGTCCAAAATATAATCTATCTTTGTACCAATTCTGTTCAGCCCTTAAGATGTGAAGAGGTACAGACAGTTACTTTCCCCTTTATAATATTGTGGATTAATAAAATGCTGCATTATTCTATGAAGATATGTCAGACTTGTCAGTGGGACAGAGCCTCGAAAAATATGTCCAAGCAATTTTGTTGTGTCTGTCTAACAGCTAATGTATCCACTCAGATACCTATGGATCTTCTTCATCTCATGTTGGCAGTAAGGTATGACAACCAAACTACTCGACCACGGAGGCAGTTACACTTAGGCATAGTTAGGCATACCTATGGATGAAATCTTGTGATGAAACGGTCACATGTAATAGAGTTCAAAATATAAGACTTTTAATAAAAAATATGAGACTGTTCCTTAAAATGGATAACTTTACTGCAGCAGTGTGGCAATAATTAATCTATAAGTACTGATATTAAGTTTCACCGACCATTGTGTCACCCTTTGTAATGTTTTCTTCATCTTTCTTTTCTGTAACTTATATGGTGTACATAATAAAGAGTATTCTATTCTAAATTATCAGGAATGACATAGGCTATATTTTTTTTTTTTTTAAGATATTCGGACGATTTTGCAATATTAAACCCGCGCAAACGAAGTCACGGGCGTAGTACTAGTCCATAAATAAGTTAAAACACATTTGTTGTTTAAAAATTAAATTAGTTCCACACTAATTAATACCTACCATACAGGTCCTGATGACACTGTAAAGAAAGACGAGTTCGCCCATTAACTATGTAATATTTTTTCTCCCTATGTGTCTTGTAATTGTAACCAACCAATGAACAATAAGGTCTTAAGGTTTTGAGCTAAATATTGTATTATATTGTAATCTTTTTAGGTTAAACAAAACACTTCTGAAGTAGCAATTATAACATGTGGCAGTTGCTATGGAGCAGCACTTAATGAATCTCAGTAAGTTAATAATTAATCACTAATCAATCAAACAATGACCATGCACCAAGCGAGATGTATAAAAAAAAGCCTAGGCACTCATTGATCTATGTTGTTGGTTAAAGAATTTTCATAATCAGATCCCTCCACAGACTGAACAATTTTATTGTTCCTTATCTACGAGTATACTTCTATCTATACTAATATATAAAGCTGAAGAGTTTGTTTGTTTGTTTGCTTGCTTGAACGCGCTAATCTAACTACTGGTCCGATTTGAAAAATTATTTCAGTGTTAGATAGTCCATTTATCGAGGAAGGCTATAGGCTATATATCATCACGCTAAGACCAATAGGAGCGGAGCAGTAATGAAAATTGTGACGCAGATGAAGTTGCGCCGGGGCAACTAGTAGGTAATAAAAAGTATCGAATCGAAGCATCAATTCATTGCTGTAATCTTCATATCGTGTGGGCAGTAAGGTCTAACGACCCCACTGACCCTTGTGTCAGAGTTTCTAAACCGCCTCTATGGCCTCTGACATGATGACCGCCATTTGGCGGCCGGGACCACCAGCTTATACGTGCCTTCCGAAGCACGGAATCATCTTTTTATTAGACAATCAGGTGATTCAAGCGTGCAATGTCCTAGCCAAACTGGAAACAACTTTACAAAGCATGCTTCCTGTGGTAATCGAACCCACAACCACCGGGTCACAAGACAAACACCTAAACCACTCGACCACGGAGGCATCAATTCATTGCTGTAATAATATTTGCATAGAAGTTAATCAATCGAACGAATGTGACGTAAAGTACCTTTAACAAAAAAAGAGGTGGGTCGGGACAAACTGAAAGTCCTTGAAGTACCTACCTACCCCGCTTGTACATGCACCACCGCATCGCATTTTATAAAAATAAATAGGTAATCGCTTGCTTCTCCAACTTATGTGTCCACCAATGGGATTACGATTTGTACAAAATAAAAGAACATAAAGCTTCTAACAGTGAATAGACCCCGTTTTTTTTTCTAAGACAAACCATTTTTGTACCAGATGTTGCAATACGTGTGATGAAGTGAAAGAAGCATATAGACTAAGAAGGTGGGCTTTACCTGATTTCGCTACAATAGAACAATGTAAAAATGACGACTCTATTGAAAAAACAAATTTGGCTCTCAAAGAAGGCTGTCAAATCTATGGATACATGGAAGTCAACAGAGTAAGTATTATCAATAAATTATAATCAAACATTTACACACAGGTGGTCTGACACGTCCCGGGCACGGCCGAACACGGACATGAGTGTGAACGAGTTCATACAGTGCGAGTCTTGCTTAATTGTACCGACGACGGAAAACGTATTAAAAAATCTAATATTTTTAAGAATTTTTAAATAATTATGTTCGCTACTTTGAGTGTCAGTCTATCTGGCAGGCCCCAACGAGATTTATCAACAGGTGATAGCTTTTCATATATCTAGACATTAGCCTTCAGAAATTATTCGTTATTTCATCAAACGTCTAGCCAGCCGTCTTGTTAAATATTACTCTTTTACATCAAACAATAGTGTTAGCAGCTTGATACTATTATGTACCTTACAAATACGAAATACCTTACAAATACGAAATTTCGACTTTCTGCAAGCTATACTTCAGAAGTTATTTCATCAAACGTCTAGCCAGCGGGCCCCTTTTTAAATATTACTCTTTTACATCAAACAATAGTGTTAGCAGCTTGATACTATTATGTACCTTACAAATACGAAATTTCGACTTTCTGCGAGCTATACTTCAGAAGTTATTCGTTATTTCATCAAACAATAGCGTTAGCAGCTTGATACTATTATGTACCTTACAAATACGAAATTTTGACTGATTTTGATTTTTTCAGAAGTTATTCGTTATTTATGTAATACAAATTCAACCAACGGACCTAGTTAAAGGAGGATGGGCAGAATTTACGAAGCGATTTTAAGCAATACTGCATTAATCCTTATCCAATTAAGTTTCTTAATTTTTTGACAATTTAATATAGATTAAAAATGTCCTGTACAGTATATCATTTAAGTGAATAATTTAGAAGATACCACAGAATTAAAAAAACGCGCGACTGAAAAAATCATTATCAGCTAAACAAATGGCGCCGCGGTGAAACTGTTGCTCACTTTAACCATTTTTAAGTTTGGCGTAAAAAGTAATGAATTGTTTAAGATGTATGGTGTTATCTTAGGAGTTATTGCAACTTTCGGTGTCGCGGAATTGTCTAAACAGGGTACTGGGGCCCTGAAACGCAACCAAAAGAACAGGGTGGTTTTTAGTCAGTAAGTCCCTTCCGCTCCACCCAGGGCGGGAGGACTCATTTGATGATCTTACCACCCAAAAAAATGTTATAATCTATACATATAATAAAGTCGTAGACCAACCTTGTCTGTACATTGAATATTTTTGCATAAAAAATACTTAGAAAAATTAGGAAAAAAATATACAAAATACAAAAATACAGAAATTTTTGTCTGTTTGTCTATGCGTTTGAGGGAGCATCACGCATATACCACAGATTGGGTTCTAAATCTAGGTACTTAAAAATATTAAGTGACAACCCGAGTAACATTTAGCGTTTATTTCATCAAAATCGACTCACACAATCAAAAGATATTGAATTTTTAAGTTTAGTAAGAAACTTCCTAATGTATTCTGTTCCTCATGTTTTCTGATTAGAGCGTCATCTATTGAAAAAGATGAAATGCACGAACGCATGTATAAAAACCAAAACAAATTGTTGAGTAATGTGTAAAACTTTTAATACGTGGCAAAATAAAATTGAACATTATTATACCTTATCGGTATTTATCATAACAACCGATCCACAAATCATAATACGAGTATATTGAATTTAGAAAACTTCCTAATGTATTGTGATTAGGCAAAGCGCCATCTATTAAGAAAAATAAAATGCATGAAAGAATGAATATTACCCCAAAACACATTGTTGAGTTATTTGTGAATCTTTTATACATAGCAAAATAAAAGTGAACATTTTACTACCTTATTGTTGTCATACGGGCTTCTTATTTAACGTCTTCCGATGCTAAACATATTGTCAGTTTACTTACTTGGTCGATAGATGGCGTTGCACTGATGACGCGTATTTCTGAATTGCGGTATTCAGATTTTCTGCTGGAGAACGACTCTCACACGATTTTGAAACACGGTCGAGTTTGTTAGGTTAGGGTAGGTTCGGTCTCTAAAAGGTCTTGAAAGTCTTTGTTAGGGTCTAAATTACCAAAATCGCTAAAATCTCTGAGTTGTCTCTAATTGGATTCGTTAATCGTTATCGTAGTCTTGAATTGGTTTGGTTCCTGTGAAGTTTTAGACGGTTCGAATTGCGGATCAGGCCTGTAGGGTTCCGTACCAACAGTGTTGACGGGACCCTACTGCTAAGCCTACGTACGCGATCGATTCTGTTAAGAGTGCGCGCGTTTTACTTCTGTTTCGCTAATTTAAAAATGCCTTCAAAAAACAGGTCGATATTTTCACAATATAGCTAAAAGGCTAAATATATGAGACTAAGTAGGTCTCAAGGAATAGCAGAAGATCGAGAAGCCAGATTTGCTGCAGCTAGATAAGGGCCGGCCAGAACTCGCACATTAGATAATTGTACTCAGCGTGAGGCTCGGCTAAGTAAACAACATTCTCGCATGACAATTTCTCGATCTTTCGAGAGTAGCCATGCAGGAACGCACGTAGATAGAATGCATTGTCGCGAGAGTCGGAGACTTTCACAGACCGAGACGCTCGCTTGAGCTCTCAAAGATCTCGAACAGCAGCTTCTCGATCTTTGGAAACTGAGGAATAACGCGAAGCGCGTTTTGCCGCATTAGCAATTCAAATAATTAATATGTATACATTCCTGGAAATCTGACTTCAAATATAGTTTACAGAGAAAAATTAATGTGAATTGTTTCATTATGTTTTACCAGCAAGCGGCTTCGCCCACGTTCCACAAATTATCAGGCTTATCTTTATAGATATTTTAAATTGTTGTACGTGGTTCCTTTTTTCTTTGAGTTGTCTTCACATATCGAAGCAACTAGAACAACGTAACCAGTATTTTTGTAATAGGTACATAACATAAAAGACTGGCCGTGGAGTTACTTGCACGTTCTTTTTCATAGTGATCTACTTACGCTTTAAAACTTGCAAATAGCTTCATGTTTTTGACAAACTGATCTTAACAATTCAAAAGTATTTACCTGTAAATAAATGGTTTGAATCTTGAATATCTCCCAAAGTAGGTACTCCGGAGATGAGAATGCCTATGTGGTATTCCAGACTATAATCTACCTCTGTGCAAATTTATGTTAAATTTCATCCAGATCCGTTCAGCCGTATTGTGGTAATTGATTAAGAAATGTCCAGCCAGCCAAACTTTCGCATTTATTAGTAAACAGAAATTAGAAGTAAGATAATAGGCTGGCATCGATCTAAGCGCACGCGAACGACGTCGCGGGCACAGCTAGTATACTAATATATAAAGCTGAAGAGTTTGTTTGTTTGTTTACTTGAACGCGCTAATCTCAGGAACTACTGGTCCGATTTGAAAATTTATTTCAGTGTTAGATAGCCCATTTATCGAGGAAGGCTATATATATATATATACAGAGTTGATACGACAGAGGGGCATTAAATTAAACTACGTATATTATACGTGTTCAGTATTAATTCGATACGGTACAAAAACAAAAAGCGCCATAAATGAGAAAATATTTTTTTCAAACAAACTAAATAGCTTGCATATCCGAATAAAACGCAACCAACCTTTGTAAAAAAATTACACTGACCTTAGATACCGCTAGGTAACAAAGCGGCAACGTCGCGCGCGCGCCGGAGCGCGGTGTACGGTATCTCGTGTGCTCGGCGGGGGCCGGGCCGGGATGGCGGCCGGCAACTTAGGCCTCCGCTCGCACTGGCTTTTATGTTAGGTAACGTTTCGAAGTACGCGCACAAAAACAAACACTAAATTTTTAAATTTTCGATGTGTCCTCCATTCACATTGATGCACAAATTATACCGACGGAGAATATTGTTATTTATTTTTCTAATTAGATCACTGTCCGTCGCTAAGCACTTTAATTTGTGAAATGCTAAAATAATCCTATTTTTTAACTCATCAATTGTATTTACCTCTGAGGCATACACTTCACCCTTAATGTAACCCCACAAAAAGAAATTCATGGGAGTGAGGTCCGGAGATACTAATACTAAATAATAATAATCCCAAGTTACGTGTCCTATCACCATAAAAAACAGTCAATCACAAAAAAAAAAACACTATTACTAAATAATAATAATCCCAAGTTACGTGTCCTCTCACAATAACAAAATAAAATTACAATTGTTTGCGCGCGAATTCCACAAAACGTACGTTCCGAAAAACAAGCGCCGGCGCACTGAGGTGAGGGACTTACCGATCGCAAAAAACAAGGATGCAACAAACTGACCTATCTCTATTTCTTTCGCTCGCTTTATGTTAGTCGCTTTCGTAGTGAAAGTGCAAGTGTGTGTGTATTGATTGCTTCCTTGTTTGCATTGCCAATATTTAGTGAATGTCCTTCGACATGCGTCAGAGCGGCAACAACGCATCGTAGATTTATCGTTGTAAGGTGCATGACCTATGCTTAGACGATATTCAGCTGTTAGAAAAGATACATCGTGTTCAAACCGTGCAAAAACTTTAAAAATCATTTGCGACTAAACTACTGCTCCTAATTAATTTATTTTTGGTACAGAGCTTGAAAATGGTACCTAGTATAGGCAGTTTAAAGGAAAGCCCCTCTGTCGTATCAACGTTGTATATATGTACGTGACGTACGTGTACGTGATGATATATATATATATTTCATCACGCTAAGACCAATAGGAGCGGAGCAGTAATGAAAATTATGACGCAGACGAAGTTGCCCGGGTCAAATAGTCGCAAAAAAGGCGTTACAAAATAGTTTTACAGTAAGCGGACTTTTTTTGTTCTAAATTGGTCCCGACCGAAGCCGGGCCGAGTCGCTAGTAAATGATAAAACTAACTTTGACCTAGTTTTATTTACCTAGATAATGACAAATATAAACAGTAATTATAACACAACCATGCCAAAATGTAGAAAAATGACAATAAAAGTAAGTGTAAATAACTTTCAAGTAGGTAGGATTACTTCAATCGGACAGTGAATCAGTGAGTTATTCTTAATTTAGTGTTCTTTTAACGTTCGGTAAGGCAAATCTGATACATTTCGTTTTTTTCCCATTTAATACTAAATTATTAGCAAAACCAATTTTGGACCTGCTGTAGGGCGTTATTTACGTCGTCAAGATTTATGGAACGTCTATCTATCTTAAAAATTAAGGACGTATCGTCAGCAAATAATACCATTTGAGGTTGATTTTTTTAAAGATGGGGTAGATCATTAATATATACTAGAAAGAGGAAAGGACCGAAAATAGAGCCTTGTGGTACCTCCATTTTGACATTTATACCCCGTGAATTGACACCATTTACTTGAACTTGCTACTGTCTATCATTTAAGTAAGATTTTACTAGACTGAGTGCAAGTTTACCTAGTCCGTAATGTCCTTAGCTTTAGGAGCAAGGTTTCGTGATTTACAAAATCAAATGCCTTGGAGAGGTCACAAAAAATTCCTATGGCATCTTCCGCCTCTCCCCACGCTGAATATATGTGTTTTAACAACGTGGCACCAGCGTCAGTCGTACAACGACCCCTGGTAAAACCATACTGTTGATCGTGTAAGATTTTATTGATGTTAAAATGATTGAGCATCTGATTGAGCATTACTTTTTCAAATACTTTGCTAAAAACCGGCAATACAGATACAGGTCTATAATTATTGGTGTCTTTTCTGTCGCCCGATTTAAATAGTGGTATAACCTTACTATATTATATTTCATTATATCCGGAAAGACTCCTTGGTCCACAACTCCACACATAAATTAAATATTAAAGCCAAGTATGGTGCTATAGTTTCAATTTTGGACGTGCACACTTTAATAGACATTCCCCATATGTCTTCGGTGAATTTGATTTTGATTTGCCGGAAAGCTTTTATGACTGTCACAGGGTTGATATGTTTGAACTAGAATTCAACCTTACCACCTGGGACGTTAGCTCGTTAGCTAAATTTTATGAGACCTCAGGTGAAGAATTTAAAGATTCCGTAGTTTTAGTTGGTAAATTGGTAAAAATCTTGAGCTACTTCTAAATTAGAGCTTTTGGCACCATGTGTAGTCTCCAGTAAATAATCAGTGTTTCATTCTTTACTTCTATTAGTTTCCTTATTAAAACTTTCTAAACTGTCTTTATTTTATTTTCTGACGATTTGATCTTGTTGCTAATATATACCTAGGGCTTTCGCTACCTTGCAAGTATTTCTGAACACTTTAGAATATTTGTTTACAAACTTATTAAAAGAATCAGTGTTTATGACAGGCTTAATTAAGGCCATATAGCTCATATAGTCTTTCCCTCCGTATCCTAATGCCTTTAGTCGCCCAGTCACTAAATACATACTTAGGAAAAGTATCCTTCGATTCTTTTCAAAAGTTGCATTGAATTCCTTTAGAACCACAGAAAAGAAATTATCATAAAATTTATTAGCATCTTCAATGTTATAGCCTAGAAAATTTTACTTATTTTGTAAGGTACCATTGAATTTAGCTAGTTTGCCAGTTGTAATTGGCCTATATTGTATATGAATTTTTTCCAAGGCTGCTTTATACTTAAATGTTACCAATTGACCACTATGATCAGAGGGAAGGTAATTAACTATGGCTTTATCTAAATATTCACAATCGCAGAATACATTATCGATACAGGTTGAAGAAGTTGGTGTTACCCTAGTTGTTTCTGTGAACATTAGACGTAACGATTTAAAAAGGCTTTTATATCTGCTGCTATTTGAATTAATTTCTAAAATATTAATATTAAAATCCCCACAAATAATCGCGGGCCTGTGACCTGCTGCAAGTTTCGCAAGGATATCTTCCATTGTTGATTCAAATAAAGTAAAGTTTTAAGGGTTTGGGGGTCTATGCACGCACACATTGATATGCTTATCTGCTATCTCAACACAGGACAGTTCGATGCAATGTTACACTGATAAGTTAACAATGTCATTACGTTGCTTAAATTTTAAGCTTTTTTTATAAGATGAGGGAACCACCACGTAACAGATTTGCGGTTAAAACAACTGCCCACATTATAATTTTCATAACTAATTAGCATCTGGTAATCCTTCAACCAGTGCTCACTAAAAAATACAATGTCAAACATTGTTTTTTCTAAAAACATTTCAATTTCCAATAGTTTGGAAGAGACACCTTGAATATTTTGATGAAATAATTTCAAAGCATGCTGCTGACTCCCTTTTGACATCAGTCTATTTACTAAAAAGCAAGAAGATACCTTGTTGATGATAGGCATAACTATTCTGTCGCTGGTATCCTCTGTTGTCTTATGAACTAGTTTAAATGATTATCCAGAGCTTGCCCCATGACTTCAGTACCATCACAAGGCAGTGAGATGCAACTACTAGTGGCTCCCACGTTAAAAAATAATCTTCCATAGAGCTGCATGGAAACTCCTTCGTACAATTTGTATAAGTATTTATAGCACTAGAGCTACCGTTATTAAGCCTCTCCACCTGATTCTTAATAAAATTACTAAACATTGTGGATTTAATTTACAGGACTGCGACATACTACTTATGTCTGAGTTAATAAAATAAGCTAATAGCCTTGCTATTGTGTGTCTAAATACCTAAAGATCCTAAACATTCACTTTTCTTAAACAACAAACTGTACAAAGGGTTCGAAGGGGTTGTTTATGTTCATAGACGTAAGTGCCACCGAAGTTCGCTCGGACGAAGTGCTAGGTGGTTTATAAAATCCAGTGAATGAACACTAATTTCAAATTGTAGGTTTCGTTATGGTGATGGCATAATATTTTAAGCCAGATTTCATACTCTAAGGTTCCCGTGAGGTGGCAAATGTATGAACTTCGCCCGTGGCTCTCCCACTTCGCAGTCTCCAGCCACAACGCCCACAACTCGTCGATCAGGTGGTCTACGCTGTTTCCTTCAAGGGCGTAAAACACGACTCCGCCAACGATTTCTCCTCCTGCAGCGCCTTGCAGGGATGTCGGTTATTTAGGAATTGGAGGCACAAGAAACTGTTCAGCGTCAGATACGTGGGTGAATGTGAAATAGTTCTAGTCTGGGTCGTCGCTCGCAGTCAGGCTCAAAGTGGAGGCACACAGGTGTTCCGTGCGCACCCTAGTACTTAGGTGCTTGTGCGGTCATGGGATTGGCCGCATTGGGTGATCAATCATCTGTTGGGACTGCGTGCGATTTTACTTTTATCTTGGACCACTTATGTTTGTGGTAGGAACTGTGAGATGTAGAGTGGGGTAGGGGGTATATTATAAAGCAAGTATATGCATATCTCAAACCACCTTTTTTGTATGTACAAGACAAGACTGCAACTTTTTCACACAACATTGTTGGAAAGAATAACATTGGTGGAGCATTGTTAGGGTATTTGGTAGTAATTATGGATAGTCAGAATCCAGTAAATCTGACTCTAGTCTTGCCATGAAGTACCGTGTTACCCAGTTAATCAGTTGTGGAGCCCTTCACGTAAAATACTAGTATTCAGCAGTTTGACTGGAAGCCAACTTCAATATAGTTGAAAAAAGGCTAGACAGATGATGATTGTTGGAAAGATTAAAACTACTTTAAATAGTAAAACACTTTAAATTGGAGTAGCTCTAAATCCATTAATATACTCTCTTTTTCCTTAAACTACAATGTTGTAGCTAGTATTCATTGGAATCTATATCTTGGCTAAAATAAATGTAAAGCTTCCACAAAGACCATAACCAATATTTAGCTATTTTTAGCTTGACTAGATTGACAACAAATAAATGAGTAACACTGTTTAAATATAAAATTATGATATTTATTTTTCATATTCTAGGTTGGAGGAAGCTTCCATATAGCTCCAGGAAAGAGTTTTACTATTAATCATGTACATGTCCATGATGTACAGCCATACTCTTCATCAGTATTTAATACAACCCATTTTATTAAACATTTATCTTTTGGGAAGGATATTGAAGGTACTAACACTGCACCTTTAGATGGAATTAATGGTGTGGCCAAGGAAGGTAAGGGATAATTATAAATTGTATATTTTTTTCAATTAATTAATTTATCAATAATTAAATACTAAATAAAGTGTAGGTAAGTGAGTATGCTGACAGATGAAACTACAATATTCTGGTGCAATAAATGATATGAATATTGAATATTGTTATCTAAATCTGCCTATGCTACAATTTCTACTCTAAGAACTGTGGAAACCAGTAAAACGATCTACCCCTTAGAATTATTATATTATGAACTTGAAAGTGCCACACGCAATAAAAGAAAGTTTTTAATAACAATCTTTAATAACAAAAGGTTATTGAATCATAATATTATAGCTAACTATTTAAAAGGAATAGACAGGTGCACACTAAGCACTAGTTTAAATTACTGTATGTACAAAATTAATATTTGGCCACCTAATTTTTAACAACGGATCCCGGTACCAATGGCCATAAAGGTTCCGAAAGTTCCCCCACCTTGAAGCATGACTTTTCCAACGGAATGTACTAATTCTCTTCCTCTAGCTCCATATCTGCAATAACGAAAAATGAACGCAAAATTATATATAGGAAAGATGACCTCAAAAAGGAAAACAATGTACAATGACAGTCCTTCTAACCTCAAAGCTGTAAAACCACCGAATAGGCCGCCGCTCGCCATACCGACACAAAATCCAATCATGAAGCCCATTTTCATTTTGTCAAAACAAGATGGACCTTGACTCTGATAGACTCCGCCTGGCACCGGCATCTTTAATCTGTCTTTTTTTCCAAGAGAGTTAAATGTAATCTCAGTATTTTATTAGCATCAAATCAAGCTCTTACGAAAAAAAAAACGTCTGAATTCTATGTTTGACATATAGTTTTTTTTTTTTTATTTGACGTTATTGCATTGTTGCCAATTGTGTAATTTGGATTGAAGTTTAGAAGTCGATCTCGTCATTAGAAAGTAAAATCTTTTCGTGACTGAAAGGGTTCCACGGGAACCCTGGAGTAGAGAGACGAGGAGAACGATATTTTATGGGTGACAAGTTAAAAAAGTGTCCAGCTGCTCAAAAACCACAGAACAGAACAAAAACCTTCCAGAATGGCGCTAGCGTAGCTGCAGAGTATGGTATGAATGTAGCAGTTGTAGATGGGTTGAAGTGTGCCGATTTTGATGAACTTTTGTTCGCTTTATTTTGAAAATACAATTTTTTCACCTTATCAATGTATTTATTTTTTAATATTTAATACAGCTTGGCAAACAAGTCTAGAAACGGAACTAATTTTTTTATCCATTGCTAATATTCTCAAAATAATGACGTTTCATAGTAAACAAAGTTCACAACTACTTAGAATTTTTAAATTCGACTTTCAAACGGTACTTAAAATAATTATGTAAAACGTGAATAAAACCATTCAAAGTGCAGGCCGGGAAGTTAATTTAACGTGTATAGAGACGTTGTCTGCTGGAAAATGAGGTCCAAACTATTCTTTCGGACGTCGAAAATGTTTTCCAAAGAACCGCTGATATGACAGGTATATAAGAGTTTGTTTTTAGTTGAATCAAGTGTTAATTGACGAACGCAAAGCGGTTTTCAATTGCAAATACGGAATAAGTGGAACTTTGGAACAATTAACATCGAGCACATAGGTTATGTTTACGTTTTGTCTGAATTACTCTGCTACTTATAGCGCGCCTAGATTAATTTGGAAACTTGAGTGACTTGATTTCTTTGTAAATGAAAATTCGATTCCTAACTTTAACTTTGATTAATTTAATCACACATTACAAGATAAAAATGTATTTGTTGTAGCATATTTTGCGGTAGAAATGTTTTTTTTTTAATTCCTAAAAAATATAAACACATCCTAAATATTTAAATTTAGGTACTTAATAATCAGTTGCATGGCGAGAACACGTCCTTGTTAAATTAAACAATATTAACTGTTTTAAATAAATAATACATATATTTTAGATAGAGCAAAATACAGCTAGTATCAAGACTAGGCTGCAACGCTATTCGGGTTGCCTTACGAACAGTACAGTGGCGCCCCTATTATTTTCTACTCTTTTTTGCCAACCTGTAAAAGTGTTAAAAAAAATACACAAAAATTTAATTATGTATCATTGTTTATTACTTGCGCCATAACGAAATAAAAACGAAGCATTTTTTACATACTTCCCTAATAGCTTTTGGCGCTGTTTTTAAAATTTACCCTGAAGCTATTGTAGCGCCACCCTAATTTAACGCATTCCGACAGTTATTTGTCATACACAGAGATAGTCCTCCTCGTCTCTATTCTCCATGACGGTAACATATTCCCGGGATAAGCCTATGTGCTATATCATCAGATTGAGCACTTACCAAACTTTCGTATTAGTAAAAATCCTCTAGGCTAGGCCTGAAATCATTACACCCTTAATAAATGAACCTATCCGTATAGCGGTCGGGCTGGATAAGCCGTGCCCACCTCAGAATGATCTGGTGCCCACCCCGGGATATTTAAGGTCAATTTAAAAGTCTAAGCTTGACACTAGTATAAGTTCACATAACCAATCAAGTAAAATCAACCACCGAGAAACCAACTAACTTAATAGCTTAATACACAAGGCAATCATTGAAAACATTTTAGGTCGCAATAAATTGCACTAACCAGATTTATGTGGTAATGTAAGTAAGATGGTGCCAATAGTGCACACTGCGTGGTGGTCGGAAATCTTAAAAAATTTCGATATATTTCAGATTTTGGTTTACAACTTCTAAATGGCGCATTTTAGGTCAAAAATCAATCCGTGCACTTTTATACAAAATATTGTAAAACATGAGAAGTACATCACCTCAAATATGAGCCATGTTTCCCAAATAGTTCGAAATTCAGTAAGGTCGCTCTTGCATTCTACACTGATTTATTGAGCTGTCGTGCGAAGGTCGTGTTTCAATCAAGGAATTCATTTCTGTTTATGTATGAATTGTTAAAAGAAAATAAAAGCTGCCCGAGATGGCGTGCAGAGATATGGGAACTCGCTTCGCTCGCTCTTGCATTCTACTTACACTACGTTCTTGAGCGGATTTCCTGAGAGATCAGTCTATCCGAGTGGTCATAGATGGCTGCTCGTCTGGACTGCTGGATATTAATGCCGGGGTTGCTCAGGAGTCGGTGCTTTCGTCAACACAGCAACACTATTCTTGCTGCATATTAATGATCTGCTTAAACTCTGCACTTTAGGGTATGCAGACGACAGCTCTATTTCTGAGAGATACGTGTCCGACCCACGAGCTGGTGGGTCTCAGATACGGTCTCTCTGGGAGGCTATGGTTGAGCATTTGAACGTGTCCTAACAGGCTGTGTCTGAATGGGGCGATGCCAATCTGGTCAAGTTCAATGCTGGTAAGACCCAAGCGTGACTTTTCCGCCAAAAGGAGCCAATTCCAAACAGCTTCATCTTTGTTTTTCTTTCAACTTGAGCTTTTTTGGGTAACATCTACCCTCAATTTTGGCCCTATCATAGAGGCAAAAGCTCAAAAAAGTTGGGATCCTAGCGAAAGTGAGACGGTAATTCACGCCGGAACAGCTGCTTAAACTCTATCAAGCGCAAGTTTGATCGTGTATGGAGTACTGCTCTCATCTTTGGGATGGATCTGCCAGATACTAGCTTGATGCCCTTGAGTCAATTGAGGAATGAGCCAAGAGGATCGTCGGCAACGATTCGAGTCGAAGTTCCAAAGTCTAGAGCATCGACTTAAAGTTGCTAGCCTGTCAGTTTTCTACCGGTTGCATTTTGGGGAGTGTACGACGGAATTGCATAATTTAATTCCGCTAAGCCCGTTCTATCATCCGACCACAAGACGAACGGCGACGCGTCACCGGTTCATGGTGGACATCCCACCCACACCCACAAAATGTTTTGGGAACTCATTCATAGTGCGTACAGCTAAGGGGTGGAATTCCCTGCCGGAGTCTGTTTCCTGATATTTACAACCTGAGTTTTTAAGTCAAAAGTGAGTGCAAGGCAAGCGTGCACCATCTTCGACCACATCATCGCTTACCATCAGGTGAGATAGTGGTCAAACGCATTCCTATCAAAAGAAAAAAAAAAGCAGTTTTCGTTCAGCGTCATCTCTTGACCGCAGTGGAACTAATGTAATTTTTGTTGATGATTTCTGATAAGTGTACTATTTAGAGACATCGTTTTATTTTTCCTATAATCTTTTCTTAAACTTATAGAAGTTTACGTGATAACACTGATAACACATAGAATTATTACAGATTTTTCTCTATGCATACTTTGGAGATAAGGGGGGAATGGTCATTATTTTTTTAATTTATCGTCAAAAGTTTAACTACCATGCTGCCTGAAAAAAACGTGTTCGAGAATATGTAAATAGCGCTCTTTCATAATATATGATACCCCACATACCCTAGTAGCCCCACTTCGAATTTATAAGAACCCCTTTCAGACGCTGTTTCAGAAATAATATATAATTTTTATTTCAGTTTTAGATGATGTTTGCACAACTATTTAGCAAATAGTTGTGCAAACATATAAAACCGTTTCAAATTTCAAGTTGGATATCTCAAGAACTACTAATGCTATATTAGTAGTTCTTGAGATATCCAGATGTGACAGACGGACAGACCTAGTCACACCATAAAGGTTCCTTTTTACCATTTTGGTACGGAACCCTAAAAAGGAGGCAAAAGGAGGGTTATTATATCCTAAATGTATGCAGAGGGCTACTGGTTTTAAGTTTCATACTTACGTTACTTTTATATTAGAGTCCGTCTCATGAAAGAGAAGTCTTGCAGACGCGGCGCCAATGTCTAGTTATGCGTCCGTCTGAGTGCGAAGTAATAAATGAAACTATAACTACTAGTAATAAATCGACAAATCTCGTTAGTTTAATTTATTACTGCGGAACTTACCGTAACAATACTACCCCCTAATGGGGTTATTGGGTGTAAAAGGTTGTATGGAAGAATCTTAAGGAGTTTACTCCTCACTTTACTTCCACAGGCTTACCAACTGGCAAAAAAACAGTAAAAATGTATCGCTACTTTTTCTTCCAAAATCATCAACACGATTCAAATTGATAGGTGAACATTTGTCAAGTTACACTATTGAGTGGCAAAGAAAAACAATATTTTTATTAAAACAATTCAATAATTTTGTTCATAATGACTAATACTTAATACGAATTTTATTTAACTCAATATTGGACAGTCACCATAATCTTCTAAAGTTAGGTTTGTTCGATCACAGAACGGCTGGACCGATTTTCATGGTTTTTATGTTTTTGGATTAGTCTTCGTCCAGAATTAAAATATTAAAAAAAAACAGTAGGTAGGGTAGGAGGGTATACTATGCCAAATCGAATGCCAAATAATCGAATATCAATTGATCGAACACTATACATCGAAATTCTAAATACTCGAACATTCATAACATCTAATGGTTCAAAATGTCGAATGTTTGTTTGATCGAGCGTTCAACGTTATGTAAAATACCAGAATAACACAAAATTAACTAATAAATCAAATTTTAATCTGTAATCATTTATCTGTTATAGCTACATTTTAAGTTATTTGTGATTACTTTCAATATAATTATAAAAAAAGTCTTCAAAAAAGAGGTTACAATTTTATTATTAAAAGGTATTTAAAATCTAATAAAAACACCAACACAAACAAGATATAAGTATATATTCGAGTTTTTCCGTGCAAATTCACATACAATTTTGTAAAGTACCTTCATAAGATAAATCATTATAGATTAAAATGTGATTTATTATTTAATTTTGTTTTATTTTTTGTATTTTACATAACCTTACACCTTAAACCTTAGTTATTATGAACGTTCGAGTATTTAGAATTTCGATTTATAGTGTTCGATTATTTGGCATTCGATTTGGTAGGTAAGTAGGAAGGTAGGGTGGCCAGTTCACGGCAGCGAAGCTGCGTGGGTCGGTTAGTATCATAATACATTTTTAATTTTTTTTATAGGTGCTGTAATGTTTCAATACTATTTGAAAATAGTCCCAACCATGTATGTCAAGTTAGACAAGACTGTGTTACACACAAACCAGTTTTCAGTAACAAGACATCAGAAATCATTGTCCAATATTAATGCAGAATCTGGTATGCCAGGAGCATTTTTCAGTTACGAACTATCGCCTCTTATGGTTAAGTACACGGAAAAAGAAAGGTAATGTAATATGTATCAAAACTTTATTTTAATTATGATCTTAGAATGGTGTTAATGAATTCATATTATAGTAAGTAATCATATTTGTTATTTTTAGGTCCATCGGCCATTTTGCCACAAACATCTGTGCTATAATTGGAGGAGTTTTCACAGTTGCTGGAATCCTTGATGCTCTTTTGTATCATTCATTGAATGCCTTTCAAAATAAAATGGTATTAGGTAAAGCTGGTTAAATTATAGGGTCTTTAAAAATATGTTATAGTCATTAACAGTGCATTTTGCAATATTTCTACAGAACTCAGCATCTGTATCTTCAATCAGAGATTTTATTGGAACATAATTTTCTTTCTTTGGATTATACTGCGAGCGACCTAGCTTTTCTAAAAATAAATGTCGTTGTTTTATTCTAAATTTCCTACACATTAATATCTCTGGGTTTTTCAGAATAGTTTGGTGTGATATTTTCATTACATTGTGAATGAAATTAAATCTTTCCAGCAGGTTTCTCTGATCTGTAAAGTAAAATTTTTTTTATCATTTATTTATTTGGTTCATGTTGATAAAATTCAACATGTGGCAATTATGATCAACTAGCAACCCGTCCTGGCTTTGCAAGGTTAGCGAAGTTTATATAAGCTCCCAGCCAACACTTCGTCATGGTTTTTGCAATGTCTTTTAAATAATCACCAACATCACAATGCAGCCAGTTTACACAAAAACTTGATAACATTTCTCATGAACCTCTCTGTCCATTGGTGAGAACCTTAAAAAATCTGTTCAGTAGTTTTTGAGTACTTTGTACTACAAAATAATTAATTCAGGCCAGTGTGAGTCACACTCACACACAAAGGATTATCGAAAATATTTGTTTCTTGTATAGCACTCTTTCTAAATATTTTCAACTGTCTGCTTATTGGGGTTCATGAGATACCTCATGAGATGCCTCTATACAGATGGAACCTACCCCTATCATATACTGGTTGACTTGAAATTCTTAACTTAATTCAGAAATTGCCAGAAAATCACCAAATGAAAAGTTACGTCTTTTTCTAGATGACTAATAAATTAATAACATAATCATAACAACATAATATAATACTTACTCAACATTAACAATTTTGGTTTGTTTAACACAATTTCTTTCACCTCAATGTCTTGAAAGCCCACCTCTTCTTTTATTACGAACAAGTTACATTTCACAGCATGTAAATTGTATGTGATTAATTTAGGTTGCTTAACAGCCAAATCTCTAACTTCTTGACCACATAAGGTCAAGCTTTTTTGAAAAAATCCTAATCTCTCGTCAATCCGCATGGTGCTGGAAGTGAAAAGTTCATGTTAACAATGTTTAAATGAGATGTCCAATAGGCACCAATCCCGTACCGACCCTCCTGTCTGCTTAGTAGTTGCAAAACAGTTCAGAGATTTGTTTTTAAAAACTGTTACCTACTGTTGTATCTTAGCATCATACATTTAAACATATCAGTTTAAAACAGTGTAGCTATTTACTGACTATTGCAATATGCTTTAAGTACTGTTTAATGCTTCAATGATAAATGGAAAATTGTTGTGATCACTCTGTAAGTACCAAATAAATAAAAATACAAAATCATTAAAACAATAACTAATATTAACTTACCTGAACATCAACCAATATGGATTTTTTGTTACAATTCTCTTTATTTGATTTTCTTTAAAGCCTTTTGAGTATAAATAGTTAATTCTTACTTGAAGGTCTTCTAATGGCTCGCACAAAATCATTGGGTTCTTTGTTAAAAAATCTCCAATTTTTTCCATTTCAACAAAGTCATTTAAATATATTATATGACCTTTCATGTCTTTTTCAAAATCCAATTTTAAAATTTTATCAACAATGTAAGTTTTTTTTTCGATTTTACTTAAATTAACATTAAGGTTAACTAAATTCTTCAATGTTTCAGATTGATTAACATATGCTGCTAAATTAAAAGTGTTTGAAAAGTAAGGGGTAATTGTAGACAAGTCTTCAGATACAGGGTTCAACGAATTCGCGCCGAAATCATCATTCTTAACCAAACTACTACTCGTTGCGTATTGTAAATAGCCACATAATTGCTTTGTGATTTCTCTATTCCTAAAGCTTTTATAAAATTTATAAAAAGCCGAGGACAGTGCCATTACTGAATAACTTTATCACTTTTTTAGGTATCTGCTATCTGGGAACCCTAACTCTATTACAGTCAGTTTTGTTTAGTCCACTTCGTAGAACTCTTGATTTTCAACAGCACAGAAAACACTAGGACAGCAGTGCAGTGCAGTGACACCTAAGTCAGTGAGTGACTGACACTGACAAGACAACTGACAGTCTGTCTGACATCGATTGATTGATTAGGTTCTAGTGGTGGGCGTTGTGACGACGAACCGTTTCTAAAGACCGTTTTCTGTTCTGCGACAGTGAAACTGTTTTCGCGTCCTGGATTAAAACAGTCGTCGTTGCACAAACCAGTTTTCGAATAACTTGGTGCGATTTTGTATTTCACACCTAAGAAAATACAGTCGAGAGCGAATTGATCAAGTAAACAATACACGCAAACGCAAAAGTCGCGCGTGTCGTCCTTAGCGCTCCTCGTTCGTTCACAAAATAATTCTTCTGGCTGTCTTTAAACTAGTTGCAACGATGACCGTTTTCGTCGTGACGAAACGGGTTGAATTTCGTTCGTCAAAAATACGACAACGACCCACCACTAATGGGAAGGCACACTGCCTTTAATCCCGTTTGGGGTCTTGACTCTGCGTATTTTTACGCCGCATATGAGCTAACTTGGTAAATACTTTCAAGCTCGCGCTGCTCGCTCGTACATCATTATTTCTCACTTTTTAGGCATATTTAACTGCCTCCGTGGTCGTGTTTTAGGCGTTTGCCTTGTGACCCTGTGGTCGTGGGTTCGATTCCCACTGGAAGTATACTTTGTTATGTTGTTTCCAATTTGGCTAGGACATTGCAGGCTTGGATCACCTGACTGTCTGATAAAAAGATGATTCCACGTATAAGCGTATGGTCCCTCCCGCCAAATGGCGATCGTCAAATGAACCATGCGGTTTAGAAACTCTGATACTAGAGTGTGTCGGGTCGTTAGACCTTACTGTCCTCGAAAAGAAGAAGGCATATTTTGACAAAAAAATATGGCAACCCAAATAGCGTACCAATCTAGTCTTGATCTACTAGCTGTATTTTTGCTAGACATTAAATGTTTTATTTATTAAAATCAGTAAGGATAAGGACTGCTTCTTTTAAGAGGAAGCGCAACCCGAAGCCTCGAGCTCGGCTCCGGACCTTGGATCGAGTTGACATACAGAAAAGAACCTATGTTAACAGTGGGACCGTCCAGAGAAAAAAAATGTCTCGTATTGGATTTCTCTCCTCACAAAGAAATTGATTTCGTTTACCAAACTAATAGCGTAAAACCGTGAGTAAACTTAGGTTTTGTGTCAAATCATTTGAACATCTTCCAACTTTTGCGACAGTGGCGTCCTCGCTCAGAAATGTGGTGAGTGTGGTGACCCCGAAATAAATGTCAACAACGTCAATTATTCAAGTCAAGATTTTATGAATGCATGTGGCCGTGCGTGGCTCGTGGTGTAGTGGTGGTGCTGTCTTGACTGGCAAAACTTGAACTCACAGACAAGTACATAGTACCTACTTCATACTGATTACTGATTTTGCTGGCAAAAGTGTAGTCGCATCGCGAGTTTTCCTCTGTATCTAATCGGTAAGTTTTTACGATAACATTAATGGTTATTCAGGTGTTTCTAGTACCTATTATTCATAATACCAATACAGTGTTTCAAGATTTCTGAGAACATTTCTACTAACCATATGGTAGATTTGCAGCATTTTATTAATTATTTGTAATTAATTACTTAGGTACTGATATGTTAAGTAGGCATTATAATTGATCATATAGAGCAAATTCATGTTTTCATTGATATTAATCTGTAATTCAGGATGTATGCTATGAGTGATGTAGGTAGGTACTCAGGAAAATGTCTGGGAAGGGTCACTAGTAATAGAAAAGTTGCATGTAAATTGGTTGTTAGGGTATGGGAGTGAGATGTATGTCATAATGATAATGTTAACCTTCTTATTATCAGTAGTTGTAAACATGCATGTCTCTTAATTTCTTCTGAATCTTGCAAGAACTCTCAGTATATATGTTGACAGATCATTTTGAATACAATAAATCTACAAAAATAAAGATTTTACAATGTAACTGTGTTCCATTGACAAGAAAAGTTTATTTCTAGTGAGATTTATTATAAATAACTGTGTTTGCAATAACCCTGTTACATGTACTTAATAAGTACATACAATTGAAAAACCTGCATGATGCAACATGTAAATATTGTGATATGTTTCTTGCCTTACTTTGCATATTCCCTATTCTGCCAAGGTATAACTAAAATGCTGTTATCCAATATCTGGTTGATTTTTAACATTTATGGCATATTAGTTATACCACAATAAGAAGTTATACCACAGCAGTATTCATCTCTGAAATTAATGTTGGTTATCAAAAATACAAATTAATCCTATCTAACATTAAAAGTGGAAATAGGGTATCCCAAATGTATTTAGTCATATTAAAATTTAATTTTAGAGATCTAAATGTAAATATATATTTCATTATTATTGTACGGTCAGCAACCGCACATTGTACTTTGGCCTAGTTAAAATACTGCAAATTTTGTTAATTTATAAAATGTAGCTTCGTCACGCACACAAAAACGTCAGTCTTCGGTTTAATATCGAGCTCGCGCAACACTCAACATTTTGTAACCTTTTTTATAACATTTTTATTGTTACGTTAATTTAGTGTAATTTCGTATTAAATACCCTTTTTAATAATAACATTTATTTTATTAACATTCAACATTAGGTGTAAAGGCTCCTGCCCTTACATTTTGGTCCTTCGAGCCGGATTCTTTGAATGACTGCCGTGTGTCAGACACGATACTTGGTTGTACTTCTCATACTGAACACAAGCAGCAAAAACAATATGTATAGAATGAATGGGCAGACCTATCAACTATACCTTTAGCTCAGACTATCCAAAAATGTAGATACTTTTTTTGCTGCTACACCCTTGACAAGCATTGGTAGGGTGAGACAAGCCCACTTGTTATCCATGCTGTTGTATAATATTTTTTTTTAAAGTAGAAGGATCGAAATTTCCCCCTCAAATCCAACAGCAAAAAAGTATCTACTTTTGCCAATGCTAGAAATAGTAATTTCTGGCATTAGCAGATAGAATTTTACTCCCAGAAGTATGTACCCTTGGGATGGTTTCAGATTTTCATGTTGGCGAATGCGCAAAAGCTATTGACTTGGTGGTTAGTTGTTTTGAATGAATGAAAGAAAGAATAGTATTTATTTAAATGTAGTATGTAAAATTTAGTATGTTTTGTAACATTATGCTTAGAGGGTTTGATCATGTTGAGAGAAATGATAGATTATGAACAAAAGACTCAAGACAATGAATGTGGCAAAAGGTTGTGGCAAAGGATCTAAGAATTGTAGCAGTTGGCATTCTGTAAATTCAACCTAAACTCAAGGGAAAAAGCTTGAGTTTGTGTATGTGTTACTTGTTATCAAAAAAACTAATCTGCCAACTTTGGTGGCAAGGATCCTTTAAGCGCGATTGGTTCAATGTTTAAAGAAATATCCAACTTGCGGTTGATCCAATTTGCAGTTGGTCCAATTCGTGGTTGATTATTTTATGTTATCATAACTTAGATCAAAAATAGTTCTTTCTCCCTTATCTTATTGAGTAAAGTAAGAGAAAATAAATATAAAAATATATATTTTCTCTTCCAACTCAACAAGAAAAACAACACAAGAACAAGATCTGATAAAATAATAATCATAATATCAAGTAGGCATGATTATAGTACATATTTTTTATTTCGTATGTTTTTTTTTTATTTAATGCAAGTACAAAACTATTAAATATGATAAATGATTATGAATACATATTATACAATATGTACATAAAGAATTGTTATTTTGTTTAATTTTATCCAGCCTCACACTTTTTGGAACTGAATGATATTCATATTCTATAGCATTATTTCTTTTTTTTTTTCAGACTGCCCAAAAATGGATACTTCAATGAGTGGTAACCAGATAAGAAAAACCTTTATTGATTTCTTTATTAATAAAGGGCATAAATATGTTCATTCATCTTCTACAATACCTTTGGATGATCCAACATTATTATTTGCCAATGCGGGTATGAACCAATTTAAACCTTTATTTTTGGGTTCTGTGGACCCCAACTCTGATATGGCTTCGTATGTACGAGTTGTTAATACCCAGAAATGCATAAGAGCTGGAGGTAAACACAATGATCTAGATGATGTAGGTAAGGATGTTTACCATCATACATTTTTTGAAATGATGGGTAACTGGTCCTTTGGCGATTACTTTAAAAAAGAAATATGTGCATGGGCCTGGGAACTATTAACCGATGTCTTTAAGTTATCTGGGGATAGATTGTATGTAACTTATTTCGGTGGAGATGCTTCAACAGGCCTTGAACCAGATCTGGAGTGCAAGGAAATCTGGCTGAAATTAGGTCTGCCTGAATCACACATTCTACCTGGGAGCATGAAAGATAACTTTTGGGAAATGGGAGAAACAGGTCCCTGCGGTCCCTGCTCAGAATTGCATTATGATAGAATTGGAGGGCGCAATGCAGCCCATCTCGTTAATATGGACGACCCTGATGTTCTGGAAATTTGGAATTTGGTGTTTATTCAATTCAATAGAGAAACAGATGGGTCATTGAAATCACTTCCAAAAAAGCACATTGATTGTGGATTAGGCTTGGAAAGATTAGTGTCCGTGATTCAAAATAAGAGAGCTAATTATGATACAGATTTCTTCATGCCCATATTTAAAGCAATTGAAATTGGCACAGGAGTAAGACCTTATTCTGGAAAAGTTGGATCTGAAGATGTCGATGGAATTGACATGGCGTACAGAGTTTTGGCTGATCATGCAAGAACACTAACTATTGCTTTATCAGATGGTGGCTGTCCCGACAATACTGGTAGAGGTTATGTACTTCGACGTATTTTAAGAAGAGCTGTACGTTACGCCTCCGAAAAACTAAATGCCAAACCAGGCTTTTTCGGATCTTTAGTTCATACTGTTGTTGAATTATTAGGAGATGTTTTTCCTGAAATAACGAAAGATCCTTTATCACTGATCCAACTTATAAATGAAGAAGAAGTGCAATTCTTGAAAACACTTTCACGTGGAAGAAATTTGCTAAACAGAACTATTGAGAAACTAAATGGTAAAGTTATACCTGGTGATGTTGCATGGCGTCTTTATGATACTTACGGTTTCCCAGTTGATTTAACACAATTAATGTGTGAAGAAAACGGACTTACTATAGACATGGATGCTTACGAAAAATCAAAGAAAGAATCTCAACTTATTTCACAAGGAAAAGTTGCAGGTCAAGAAGATTTATTGGCTCTCGATGTACATGCTATTAGCCATTTGCAAGACACTGGTGTGTCTCCAACAGATGATTCACCTAAATATAACTATGTGCCATCATCTACCGACAGCGAAGCAGTTTATAATTTCAATCCTTGTACTGGAACTATAGTTGCCTTGCGAAAAGACAAACAATTTGTTAATGAAGTTTTGTCTGGTCAAGAATGCGGGATTATACTGGACAAGACAAATTTCTATGCCGAACAAGGTGGGCAAATTTATGATGAGGGATATATGGTAAAAGTTGACGATGATAGTGTTGAATTCATGGTAAATAATGTACAAGTTAAGGGAGGATATGTATTGCATACTGGAAAACTCGAAGGTTCTCTAAAAATTGGAGATAAGCTGTCAATGCATATTGATACTGAAAGGAGAAGACTTGTAATGAACAATCACACGGGCACTCATGTACTAAATAATGTTTTAAGAAAAGTTCTTGGAAATGATTCTGATCAGCGTGGTTCCCTTGTTATGCCAGACCGCCTAAGGTTTGATTTTACTAACAAGGGTCCAATGTCTATCAAGCAAATTAAAGAAACAGAAGATCAGATTAAAGAAATTATAAATAAAAATAAAACTGTTTATGCTAAGCATACAAGCTTAAATGATGCCAAAAAAATAAAAGGTTTGAGAGCTATGTTTGATGAACACTATCCAGATCCGGTGCGTGTCGTATCTGTTGGAGTACCTGTGGAAGATTTGGAGAAAAATCCTGATGGACCAGCTGCCTACGAAACATCTGTCGAATTCTGTGGTGGATCTCATTTACATCAGACGGGCCACATCGGTGATTATGTGATTGTTAGCGAAGAAGGCATCGCAAAAGGAATTCGGCGAATCGTTGCTTTGACTGGACCTGAGGCAATGAAAGCTATAAGTAAATCTAGTGCATTAGAAAATGAGGTCAACAATGTTGCTAATTTCATTAAAGATCAGAGTGACAATGTGAATCAAAAAGAAATTCTAAGGAAAATTGTCGATCTTACAAACGACATATCTCAAGCCCAGATTTCGTATTGGAAAAAAGAAGAACTGAGAACTATGTTGAAAAATTTGAAAAAACAACTTGACGATAAAGAACGAGCTGCAAAGGCCGTAACAATTACACAGGTTGCAGTGAAAGCTAAAGAAATTTGCGAAGAGAAGAAGGAAAGCAAAGTTATTGTTTCAGAGTTAAAAGCTTTTGGTAATACCAAAGCTTTAGATGGTGCCTTAAAACAAGTAAAACTCCTTTGCCCAACAACAGCAGCTATGTTCTTTTCTGTAGATGATGAAACAAACAAGATATTCTGTCTTGCTGCAGTGCCTAAAAATGCAATCGAAAAAGGTCTATTGGCTTCTGAATGGATTCAGTCTGTTGTTCCCGTTATAGGAGGGAAAGGCGGTGGAAAAGCAGAATCTGGCCAGGCTTCTGGAAATAATTACACCAATCTTGAGAAAGCAATGAAAATTGCTGAGGAGTTCGCTAATTTGAAACTATGCTAAATGCATCATTAATCAATTCATTACTTACTGCTTACCTACATTATTGCTTAACAATAATTTGTTAACTTCATATATTATTTAATTAAATAATTATCTTTTTTTTCTTTGTTTTCTTTTAATATTGTTACGAGCTTGGGGTTCGTTACAATAAAAACAGCCGATTAAACCACCAAAAATAACACTTTAATTTAAAACAGTAATTAACACTTCAAACACACTAATTAAAACACAATCGCACTACTGAATACTTCACTTCACTTAATTCGCAGTTGAAGATCGCTTCCGAAGTTATCGCTTGTATCGCTAATTCAATACTGACTCTCGTCGCCGGATGTCCGCCCTTTATATATCGGTGACAGTTATTTCTAGAACCTTCTAGTATAGAAACTTCTGGAAAGTTCGGGTACATACCGGTCCCGATTGACCTGGTGTCGAAACATCGAGAATGTTCTAGCATAGAAAATTCTAGAAACATCTCGACCTCAGTAATTCCGCTATTCGATACTAGATGGCGGTACATGTACGTAAATGTCGTTATGTACCTAGCTTTAATTCTGGCGCGTAACACTGCCCCCTCCTAAGACATGCTCGTCCCGAGCATTATCAGCTCCATAATAACGCGCCAGTCGATCCACGTGGACGATCTTAGGAGCACTTCTTGTCCCTTTTTGTATACGGTAGGTCACGTCATTGATTTTTGTCACAATCCGATACGGCCCGTCCCATTTAGCCTGAAGCTTAGGAGATTCCCTTTACTGCGAACTGGATTGTGCAACCACACTAGTGAACCTTCGTCGAAACCTTTGTTGTTCATTTTGCGGTCATAACGGGTTTTCATCTTTTCAGACATTTGCTGGCCCGATTCTCTGACATGCTCATAAATGTCATTCATTTTGTTCCGCAAGTCGTTCGCATAATCAGTGATACTGCGTGGGGCGTCAGGCGGTATTCCGGTGATCAAGTCTGCAGGCAGCCGTAATTCTCTACCAAAGTTTGCGAAAGCTGGTGTCACTGATGTGCTTTCGTGAACAGCACTTCGGTATGACAACAAAAATGGTTGTATATGCTTGTCCCAATCGCGTTGCCGATTTTCCACAACTTTTGCCAGGTACCTCTCCAATGTCTGATTAAATCGTTCCACCATTCCATCAGATTGTGGGTGGTAAGAAGTTGTTCTCGTTTTATGAGTACCCATAACTCTGCAAGTTTCCTGGAATATTTGTGACTCAAAATTCCTTCCTTGATCGCTGTGAATCTCCAAGGGTACTCCAAAACGACAGAAGACTTCATGAACCAGTTTATCTGCAACTGTTGAAGCTTCTTGATTTGGAATGGCAAAGACTTCTGGCCACTTAGTGAAGTAATCCATTACAACCATGAAATACTTGTTACCACTTTCACTTTCCGGAAACGGTCCCGCGACATCCAGGGCTATCCTTTCCCATGGTGCACCAACATTGTACAATTTCAATGCACCTCTGCTACGAGTCTGAGGACCTTTTACAGCCGCACAACTAGTACATTTGCGACACCAGTCTTCAACATCATCACGACAATGAACCCAGTAAAACCGTTCCCGTATCTTCAGTAGAGTCCGTTTAACTCCCATATGGCCTCCTGAACAACCATTGTGGTACAGCTGTAGAACATCCGGTACTTTAGCCCTAGGGACGACCATTTGCAAATGACAGCTGTCTCCCCGAGCATTTTCCCATTTACGGCACAGGACTCCATCCTGAATCACTAAGCTGTCCCATTGGGCCCAGTAGCTTTTCGTGATCGAACTCATCGCTGAGACGTCGCTCCACGTGGGCTTAGGAGCACTGGCCTTTATCCACTCCAGAATCGGCCGGATGTCCGAATCTTCCAGCTGAGCATGTTGTAGGCTTTCCTTCCACTCGTTGCTGAGATCTGTTTTGAGCATCCTCACAGGTACGACTTCTTTGCCCTCCTGCCGAGTACAATGTTTGCAGTCTTCAGGGCAAGGTCTTCTTGACAATGCATCTGCGTTGCCATGAGATTTCCCACTGCGATTTTCGACCACCAAGTCGTACTCCTGCAGCCGCTGGGTGCTGTTGTCAGCCGCCCTACCTTCTAGAGATCGGCTATCTTCCCTTCCTGCAGTTTGCTTAGGGCAACTGGATCGAAGGTGGCCCCTTTCACCACAGCCATAGCACCTAGGGCTGTACCCTTTGAAACGGTCACGAACTGTCGCTGTTGCTACCTCCTTGCCACGGTGAGAACGATAATCCTGCCGCAAAGCTTCCCATTCTGTAGTTCGCTTAGGGCATCCAGGTCGAAGGTGACCACTTTCACCACAGCTGTAGCACCTCGGGCTATATCCTTTAAACCGGTCGTGTACCATAACAGCTGCAACCTCCCTAACGCGGTGGGAACGATGATCCTGCCGCACAGCTTCCACTTCTAGTGCATGGGCCAAAGCATCCTTAAGCCTCTCGTGGTGCCCGAGTCTCACAGCAGCTCTAACCTCAAGGTCGCGGATGCCGTCGATGAATGTCTGCAACAAGTTCCCTTCAATGAGCGCAGGTACAGACTGGTACGCTTTTCGTACCAGCTTCTCCACTTCAAGGGCCCACTGCTGCAGGTTCTCACTGCTCCGTTGCACGCGATCCCTTAGCTGCGCACGAAATACGTGTTCCAGGTGAGCGTCACCATACCTGGCTTCCAACGCCTCAAGGAGCTGCTGGTAAGTCACCTCCTTGCCGAGAGCTTCTAGGACAGTTAAGGCCTGGTCACGCAGGCCTAGGGTGAGGGCAGTCATGGCCTGGTCTTCACTCCACCTGTTTGCCTTCATTACAGCTTCAAACTGTATCTTGTACGCCGACCAAGAAGACGTGCCATCGAACGGCGGCACTTTGAACCCACGTAGCGAAGGTGTAGTAGCTGCGGAAGTAACAATCCCGTCTCCAAGTTTAAGGTTGCCTAACTCCTTTTTCACATCAGAAATGACGTCATCAAACTTGCTGATCCTGGTTTCAGCATCTGACAAGCGGTTGTCATGCTGAGCAACCTTATCCTTCACCTCCTTCATGTCTTTCCCGAAGGACGCGTGAAGTTCCTTCATGAGAAACATCTGTTCTTCCTGTCGGCGGGCCTGCTCCTCCTTGTCGCGCTGCAGCTGCTCTTCCAAGCGGCGGGCCTGCTCCTCCTGTCGGCGGGCCTGCTCCTCCTGTCGGCGGGCCTGCTCCTCCTGTCGGCGGGCCTGCTCCTCCTTGTCACGCTGCAGCTGCTCTTCCAAGCGTCGGGCCTGCTCCTCCTGTCGGCGGGCCTGCTCCTCCTGTCGGCGGGTCTGCTCCTGCAGCATCATCATCAGAGCAGCAAAGTCTGGTGCTGATGATGCCGGAGCTGCTGTGGACGGGCCGGCCTCCATAGTCGGTACCTGGTCTTCCGACGTCTGCGACGTTGTTCCACCAAAATGTCTCTGGTCCGTCTCCTGCTGGCGTTGACTACGGGTACGGATACCCTCCGTGTCGTCCTTTGGCAGAATCGGCATGATTATCCACTCTTCTGACACCAATTGTTACGAGCTTGGGGTTCGTTACAATAAAAACAGCCGATTAAACCACCAAAAATAACACTTTAATTTAAAACAGTAATTAACACTTCAAACACACTAATTAAAACACAATCGCACTACTGAATACTTCACTTCACTTAATTCGCAGTTGAAGATCGCTTCCGAAGTTATCGCTTGTATCGCTAATTCAATACTGACTCTCGTCGCCGGATGTCCGCCCTTTATACAGGGTGTCCGGGACATCGTAACGCAAACTTCGCGAAAAGGCTACACCTGATGCCACTAATCAAATTGTGGAAGTCATTAATCTCGCTAATGGTCGGTTACAGAAATTGTCATTTTCGAGCGCGCAATGTATTGTGAACAACGCGATCCAAACGCGCGAGAGCGTTGTACGGAGTACGTACCTACACTTCTTGAACACACTCAAAGCTGCGACGCCGCGCGAGCTTCTGCGTTAAATGTACTTAAGTACCTAAGAATATCGCCTACCTATCGCCGACCACAATATCACATAAAATCATTTTTAATCACTCAGAAATACCTACGGTATCTAATGGTGGTAGGAACATGTTTATGCAGAATTCAAGAGAAGAAAAGCATCGAGAAGCTATGTCTTTAGTCTCATAAAATCACGATTCCGATAAGGATTGATAAGATAATAAAAAAGAAAATTTGTAAGTAGGTACCTACATTGAGATCCGTTCACGTAAACTAATGAACTATCTAAGTCACATTGACACAACAATAATACCTACCTATCTCATAAAATGAATCATTTTTATCACTCAGAAATACTAACCTGCTAATGGTGAAAACTTGTTTTTGAAGAAATAAGAGAAGGAGCCTTAAGATTAATCTCTTAAAATACTTAATGATTCAGATAAGGATTGATAGAAATAAGCTTGAAGTACCTACCTACATTGAGATCCGGTATCGTAGGTAACTACTGAACCGCCTCACTCACTTAGAAAGTACCTAAGTACCGACGAATAACACCCGTAGCCGACAACAACTGACATGTTTACGCAGAAGTTAAGGAGTCATAAGCTTAACCATGTTCCACAATGATGTACTTAGGTACCGAATCCAATGTCCAATCCAAGGTGACCTTGGTTGGAGCTTGGTTT
Organism: Lacanobia oleracea; assembly: GCA_950371165.1. NCBI lineage: Eukaryota > Metazoa > Arthropoda > Insecta > Lepidoptera > Noctuidae > Lacanobia > Lacanobia oleracea. The sequence goes on along the minus strand of OX493393.1, from coordinate 14,592,776 downwards.
CCATCCGCGAATTTTGTACCTATGAATTCACCCAAACAAGGTTACCTTGGATGGGTCGCTGGAATACATCCTTGTGGAACATGCTCTCTTAAAATCACGAACGCGATTCTGATAAGAATTGATAACAAAGCCGGCCATGTTCGAGTCGGACTCTCAAACAAAGGGTTCTGTAAGTACCATAACTCAAAAAACACGCTTCTTGTATGCGAGCCCCCGTAAATTACCTAGTCCTATGGACGACGGACGGACAGCGGAGGCTTAGTAATAGGGTTTCGTTGGTTACGCTTCGGCCTACCTACATTGAGATCCGATAATGTAAGTACCTACTACTAACTCACCTTAAGGTCGCTCACCCCTGGGTTCGAAGTGGCCGCCGCCAGCACGCTCGCATATCTGAGCACGGCCCAGAGTTTCAACGTGGACACGGAGCAGAAACTTTGGGTCCTGAGCACACTCCTCACGCAACGTCGCAAACACATGCACGACGCGATTCCTCATCTCGGCTGCGGAAGCGCACTCGGACACAAACACTTGTTCTTGACGTAACCCCAAAGAAAAAATCGAATGGGGTCGAGTCTGGTGAGTGAGCTGGCAATGGCTCCGGGCGGGCCGAATCTACCGATCCACCGATTCCACAAGTCCAGATGACATTTTTAAATCAGACACACAAACACAGAGAGAAAATTAGTTTTGGGATCAAACTAAAACTTATCTTCTCTAACGTTCCGAAGACAGACTTTCACAAAAAGCACACTCGTTCGCGATCAACGTCAACAAGAAACTGGCAAAAATCCATCACGAAATGTTCTTTTCGAACTCTCTTTTGATTTCGCCGACATACCTACGTGCAGTACAGTGGCGGAACTATCATGGGTGGTTATTTATTAATTGAATGATTTTTTTTTGTTGAAATACTTAACCATGTAGTTACTTGATCGCCTTAAAAAAAGATTAAGATCTAAGAGAACACAAGCTGCAAGAAACCGAACCAATTGAGATAAGCGTAAAATTAGGTACTTATTTTATTAACTTAAGCCTTATTGTGATTTGTGAAACGTGTGCCTATTAATAGTAAAAACTCCGGGAGTGCCGGCAGAAGTGAAAACTTGAATACGTGCTTCTCTCCCTCCGTCTTACGAATTTTCGACAGGTCACCATCTCACGCATTTTCACTAGGGTCACGTGTCTTGACGCGAGCTTAACATTTTTTTACCCATCACAAAAAAAGTGCACGTCGCTAAAAAAGCTTACACTTAAAAAAAAAAACTCGGTCAGGTCTCACCATCACCACTAAGCGAGACACTGAACCGCCCCTTACACTCTGTTCAACAGAATAGGTACCTAGATCGGCTCGATTGTCGGCATGTCAAAGAGCGCGCTACGTATTGCCGCTATAAGAAAATACGATTTGGCGACACAAAACAAAATAACCGATTTGCGTCTTTAAGCAATTATTTTAATGTTGGAAATCGCTTACTTTATTTTGTTGTGATACGTATTATTTTCCAATGGCGGCAGTCTTTAGACGGTATTTTTGAGCGGTGCCTTTGACATGCTCACTCGCAGGTACCTACTTGGCATGCGTTGACCTTTCGTTTGAACTTTGCACAGCTGATAGCTACCTAATTTGAAGTTTTATTTACATTGCTTTTTTTTGTGAAAATAGTGAATTAATGACTTTTTAATTAAAAATCTTATTGGGTTAGGTCAGAATAACGATTATGAGCAGTCTAAAGTAAAAAAAACTCCTAAAAAATATGAAAAAATGAGGAAAAAGCCGACGAAAAATTCCAACTCCAGGGTGTCCAGAATCATGTCCTGGACCCCTGGAAATCGTTTGTGCGTCGATGTCAGATACACCCGGTATATCGGTGACAGTTATTTCTAGAACCTTCTAGTATAGAAACTTCTGGAAAGTTCGGGTACATACCGGTCCCGATTGACCTGGTGTCGAAACATCGAGAATGTTCTAGCATAGAAAATTCTAGAAACATCTCGACCTCAGTAATTCCGCTATTCGATACTAGATGGCGGTACATGTACGTAAATGTCGTTATGTACCTAGCTTTAATTCTGGCGCGTAACAATATCTTACCCATAAACAGGATGCTCCGTTTACATTGATCTAAACGATTTAGAGAAGTTTTTCAGAATATCCCAAGTATCTATCTACAGCGATACTGCGATAAATTTTAGAAGAAAACTTAGTGCCAGTTTTTTAACGTACTATTCGTAAAAAATCGCGTAAACGTTCGCATAGTATGGGAAAAAAATATTTAAGTTATTGTCACCAGACGCTTATGCAGTTTCTTTCAATTCAAATTGACGTTTAGGTTCGCGATCGAGAGCGTTAAAAAATCTTGCAATTGCACGAACTTTGTCCAAAATGTACCTCTGTGGCCTTCACTGAGGAAGGGACCGTGCACGGCGTTGACTATGCCATCTAGTGTCGCATGTTCGAAGTTTTAAGGGTCAGAATACTTGACATTAACGCTTCTGTGCTGCCACCTGTGGTTCCTGCACGCTCAGTTTAGGGGAATGTGCGCGAAGAAGACTGAGCCATCTAGCGTAGCTATTTCGAATTTTATACTTGAAAGTGAAACATGCTTGACAGTGACATTTCTTTGCTGCCACCTATAGTTTCTGCACGCTCCCCATATGTTGAAGCCACCGTATCAAATAAAACGTGCAAATCGTCTTATTCGCAAAATTACCTACCTATTAGCAGAACATCCTATTGTCAAACTTCAGTTTTGCTGAATAACACTTGGTTTTTCGTCATGGCTCATTGTTTAGTTTATTTTAAAATTAAAATAAAAAGGAGTTCGCGTATCCGATAACGGAGCGGATACCTTTGGTATGGATACAACCTGTGTCGGCGGCAGCAATATACAATCTCATGATCCGAGTATAGAGGCTTACGACGACTGGTAGAAGCAGGAGTTCGGAGACACAAACCAGGAACCCAGGAATCATGAAGTGTTTTGGAGCTTTAAACATTAGCGGTAAAGATTGGCAAACTACCAGGAGACCAGAATGAATAAGTATTTCCGGGGCTGGAACCATCCTGAGTGGTAGGTACAAACTACTCGAGATCTAAATCATGGAAATGAATTTCCGGATGGAGCCGCTGCACGCTAGCAAGATGATCAACATTTATTTTAATATCACTCAAAATTCAACTCTCTACTAAGACGATGTCGTATGCAGTAGTTAGTATTGAATAACATCCCTATTTTTTTATGAATTTATCGGGTAAATATTGTTTTACGTTTTATTTTCTTATGACAGCAATGTTATGGCGGTATTCTTTAGCAGTGCTTTTGACAAGCTACACACATGCTCACTCGTAGTGTGCAGGCAGCTAGTAGGCATGTGTTGAACTTTCGTTTGAACTTTTGCACAGCTGAGCAGATACCTATTTGTAGCTTTATTTACGTTGCTCTTTTTAGTAGGAGTAGTGAATTAATTATTTTTTTATTAAAAATCTTATTGGGTTAGGTCAGAATAACGATTATGAGCAGTCTAAGTCAAAAAAATGAGGAAAACCCGTCGAAAAATTCCAACTTGGGGGTGTCCAGAATCATGTCCTGGACCCATGGAAATCGGTTGCACGTCGATGTCTTTTACACAGCTGACCGAGCAGAAATTTGAATTTATGGCCGAAACTTTGTCAGAGACAGAAAATAAAATAGGAACATACTGTTTAAAAATTATTTAATGAACTTTTAGAAGAACTTTGTTTTAAAGGTAGTTCAAACAAATATTTCTTAAACAACCGACATAATACACTAACAATATCTACATAGCTTTATCATATAGAAGTAATTTATTACAAATATATTCATATAATTATTTGGTTGGTCTTTTTATGACAGCACCAATTCCATTGGTGATTTACCCTCACTTTGAGGTGGTGCACTCATGTTATAATAATTTACAATAACTATTTTAGTGATTCTAGTATAATATAATATATAACAATTAAATTATTCCTGTCCAAAGCCTTCAGTTTCTTCAATAGCAAAATTCAATTTTTCGCATAATTGTTCGTAGCTCTTGTAAGGTGGTAAGTCAAGTCGATTGAAACACGTATGAGAACGGGGTAACCAAGTGTCTTTTCCAACCTGCAAAATAACAATCCATGAAATAAGTGATAGGTTCATTAAATGAAGAATACCCAATAAAGCAGAAAGTCAAAGAAAGAAAAAGGTTTTATTTCCACCTGCATGCACCACTTATGACGGAAATAAATAAAGTAAACTACGAAAGGTATAACGTTACAAGTTGTCGTGACACTTCCAAAACAGACGATACAAACAAAAAAAGTCATAACCAAAAACTGAGGAAATCATACACGTTTCACTTGTCACCATATATGTACTTGCAAAATACGTAAGACTACAAAATATTTTGAGAGATTTTAAACTCTCGACAAATTGTCAACTGAACATTTGGATACTTATTCACGCATCAAAATTACAAAGTCTCTCAAAGGCATTCCGAAAAATTGTGGATTGACAAAATGGCGACCAATCAGAGCACGAATCTACATTTTATCTATTTTGGTGTGATCAAAGACAGAGTCGTGCGCGTTGATGTCTTTTGGAAAAGTCCCTTTATTTCATTAGGAATTTCTAATTCTTATATCCCTTTGTATTTTTATCGTAAAAATCTTTGCTGTTACGTTTAATGGTTGAAGTCGGTTTATCGACAGTAATAAAATATAACTTAATACAATTTTTATCAATTCACATACTGTCATAAAATACCTAACCACTTTTAACCGACTTTGATAAAAGGAGGAGGGTCTCAGTTTTTTCATCTGTGTGCTTGACATACATGTTTTCATTTTAGATTTTCTAAGATTCCAGAATTAAAAGTAGATAGATAAGGTAAATAGGAAAAAATTGTTTCCAACATAATACAATACAGCGCTGTTTGTTTTGATTGGGTATTTTTTATAATTTTAAAATCCATTGGATCGATATCGACTATTTTCCCTTTATCAAGTAAAGCCACCACTAACCATAAGCTACCTACGCAACTTGACCTTGAACTGGCCAATTGCAGCTGCGCATTCTTCCTCGTCCCCGGCCCGCTCTAGTGAGTCACGTACGTAGTAGAAATCGCTCTATACGCTCTCTAGTGGTTATATTATCGATGGGTGTGAATAGTTAAATTGAAAACTTGGTCACTGGTCTTTGTTGGGGTGAGTTGGTCACGTGTACCTACAGGTTGGCAAAAAAGAGTAGAAAATAATAGGAGCGCCACTGAGCTGTTCTTATGGCAACCCGAATAGCGTACCAACCTAGTCTTGATAATAGCTGTATTTTTGCTAGACATAAATTTACGTATTATTTTTAAATTAGTAAGCATTGCTTAATTGAACAAGGACGTGTTCTCGTCACGCAACTGATTACTAAGTACCTAAAATCAAAAAATTAGAATATGTTTACAACATTTTTTAGGAACTATAAAAAACACAACGTTTCTAATGCAAATGCTACAACAAATACATTATTTTCTAGTAATAACACTCAAAGTTTAAGTTAAGAATCGAATTTTCATTTACTAAAACATCAAGTCACTCAAGTCTCAAAATTAATCTAGGCGCGCTATACCAGAGTAATTCAGACAAAATGATAAACATAACCTATGTGGTCGATGTATATTGTTCCAAACTTCCACTTATTCGGTATGCAAGCAATTCAAAACAAACTTACATATCTGGCATATCAGCGGTTCTTTGGAAAACATTGTCAGGGTTCGAAATAATAGTTTAGGCCTCATTTTCTAGCAGTCTATACACCTTATAAATAACTTCCCGGCCAGCACTTCGAATGGTTTTATTCGTGTTTTGTCACGTTTTACCTATTTTAATTACCTTTTGAAGGTCGAAATTAAAATTCTACGTAGTTGTGAACTTTGTTTACTATGAAACGTAATTTTTTTGGGAATGTTGACACGGACACAATCTGGTATTGTAAGTTGGGCGGCCAGTTGAAAACGACTCCATTCAAATCATAACTCTATGACGTACAGCTTGGCAAAAAAGTCTAGAAACGGAACTAATTTTTTTGTCCGTGTCAACATTCCCAAAAAAATTAGTTCCGTTTCTAGACTTTTTTGCCAAGCTGTACGTCATAGAGTTATGATTTGAATGGAGTCGTTTTCAACTGGCCGCCCAACTTACAATACCAGATTGTGTCAACAGGCTCAAAAGACGCAACATCCTACAACTGGATAATTTGTAGAGAGAGTTGTTGATATTAAGAGAGTTCCTGATAGGGAAAAGCTCTTGCCTGCCAAATCCTCCTTCAACTCATCTGCTCATAGTTTCTGAAAACTGATTGCAAGATAAGCAAAGAACAAAAAAAAAGTAAAACCTACCACAGTGTATTTCTTTTTAACCCAAAGGTTGACCGGTAAAGAATGCCTCGTTGCATTAAGTCTGACTACTATTGTACATGAAGTTTAAATTAGTAAAAGTAGGAGTTTAATCAAAACGACTCCTTTTTGAGGTCAAACGACATGCCTGTGTTTTGGTGGCGTTAAAAGTGACCAGATTGTCATCACCCCACTGGGAGACAACGTTTAACCACCAACGTTATCTTTACGAGGTAAAGTTGGTGGTTGCTTGGAGCCAGCGTCCAGACGCGAATTGCTTGCAAAGAGAGTTGCAAATAAATTTGCTTTCTTACTTGAGTGAGCCAGCGAGCCATCAGATTTCAAGATTGGAGGCAAAGTGGGCCGACAGAAATTCGCAACCGCTTTCGACAGGGACCAAAACTGCTTACTACCTAGTTAGCTGCCTAGTTTGGCCCCGATACGTCCGACATGGTCAAAAAGTGCCTTACGTAAAACCCACTTGCAAATAAAATAAAGATCCATAACAAAACATTGAGATATTTTTCATTCGTTAAGTATATTCTTATTTAATATAATGTTCCTTTGATCAAATATCATCTTGTATAATTGAAATTTCATCTAAACGCTGAAAAAAGAGTGACCGCGCCAGCTCGGGAACTTAGGGCACCCCGACACGGATAGGTTAGGTTGGAATCATTTGGTTACTTTAAACCTTGCAGGCAGAATTTTTTTTTTTTTTTAACAGACCAATGGGAGCTTGTTTCTTGTAGACTTGGGCTCTGATTGGTCGCCATTTTATTGCAGTCCACAATTTCTCTGAATGACTTCGAGGAATTAGACTATCCAATTTTCCAAAAAAAAAAAGAGAATAAAAAAAAAATGTTCTGTTGATAATTATTGAGAGTTTAAAATCTCTCAAGTTATTTTAAAATCTTATGAAGTTTGCCATTTTCCGGTGACATTGTAATCAGTTTTTTTAGCCCTTACAGTTCCACTACTGTGCAAATACCTCCCCAAGACCTTCCAGGTAATCTTAACCCGCGTCGTCTTCAATCAGCCCTTTCGGGCTTTCGAAGCCGGCCTAACGCAATAGGTTTCCTTTTGCGTTGAGTCTTATTCAGCGGTCACTGACGCGTCTGATGTTTAATTAATTTGATGTAATTACCTTCTCTATACAGAATCTTTGAGGACCGTTAGACCCCATTAGTTCAGCAAATCCACCCACAGGAACTCGGCAGGTACCAGTCACAAACTGCAGTAATCTTGCTCGTTTCTCGTTATCCATTTGCCGAACAAACTAAAATTTAATATTTTATAAATTTTTAATACATATCTGTTTAAAAAAAATAACATATCCACTGACATGTTTTCAATAACGAACGCGTATACATGTGCACGACACATGATATCTGAACATACATAATTATGCTTAAGAGTAGACAGCATTAAGTTTTCGAGAAACGATTAAATTGCCGATTCTAAAAGTATCGCATATACTTGTGTACTTGTGTAAGTGAAAAATAATACAAACCTGCCAAAACCAAAGAACTTGCTTGCTCGTTCGAGTATAATGTCTGTAAATAGTATTTCGTTGCCAATCATCTACATCGACCTCCTGCATTCCACACAGCATCAATTCTAACTCACGCTCGTCGAAGTATTTCAGCCACTCCAGAGGTACAACCTAAATGCAATAGAATAAATTGATAAGTAACCTGATAAAAGAAACGAAAGACATAATTTCCAAAGAAACATTATTTTTATTAAAACTGGTCAGTTGAGACCACACAGATCAGTTGAAGATTCTGTAATCGGAATAAGTATTATGCCATCCAAATAATAAAATACCTCATTAAACCCATCCAAGAATGCTGAAGTTTGTTCTTCGATTCCCCTGGTCATTCGCCACTGAGTCACCAACTGCAGATATTGCTCCTTATTTGTCTAAAATAAAAATTATATTAATTATGCATTTACACAAACTGGTAGTTATTATAGGTGATTATTATCAACACATTTAAAATTACCTCAGTGACGCGTTCTTTATCACCGGCCGGTTTCAACTCGTGGTGTATGACTTGACCTAACACTTCAAAGTCTACACTAAACCACATCTCTAGGCCGCATTCGTCTATATTATTATCTTTAATCCATACCAAGGAATTGTAAAACTCGGGATCTATAGATTCTATGTCTTTCATGGTTAGTTTTTTGTTCAACATTCTTTTATAGAAGGGCATAGTAAATCCTGAATAAATAAATCTACCGTGGTACAACGCCATCGCTATGAACCTGCCAATGAATTTGAAGTAAAGGAGATGGTCTGGGTTGACGTAACTGGCTGGGTTAATCTGAAGACTGTAGTTGTTTTTGTTGGCGTACTCAAACAGGCAGTACATGGGGTTTAACACTTCGTGAGATAGTAAGAAGAACCACTCTCTACTGACGCCGCCATAATCTAGACCCTCTTCACCACGGAATATTATATACAAGCGTCTGCGCAACTCGTATGCAGGCAACCTCATTATCTGAAATAGAACAAATAACATTAGGATCTACTTATTTACATAATTATATTTTCAAAAAGAAAACCTTAGATTTTTTTAAGTATTTTTAAGAGAGTGAGTGATTTTTTTAAGTGATCTGCTTTCAAGCATATTGTTGGTTGATTACAATACAATCCTAATAAGAAAAAAGTACACCTGTATTTTTATGACACAATTCAAACGATCTAAGGTAGAAGTAGAAGTAGGTTAGCCCTTTCGAATGGTGTCACCAGTTGTATAGTAGAATTAATTACCTGATGATAAGAATCCTCAAAAAGCGACTGTCGAGACAATGTTATTTTAATATGACTGGGTAGGGCATTGCTCTGACAGAGATATCTGAACTGACTAAGCTTCCAGCGGAAGGAGCGCTCGTAGGCCCTGGGCACGCCGTAGGCCCCCTGCGGGCCCTTGGGGGCGCCGGGCCGCGGGTCCTGGAACGTCGTAGTGCGCGAGTTGTGGTCCACGAAGTAGCGCGTGCCTTCTTCCGTGAACCGGATCTCCCAGCCTGGAGGCAGCGCCTCTTCCAGAGCGCTCATCTCCTGGCCCTGGACATGACATAAACAATTTTACTGTTGTGGTCACGGATTTTGTCGAGATCACCGTAAGTTTAAAACAAATCACACGAATTTATAAACTCGTGTGTCTGTCAAATTGTGAGGAAGGATCGTAAACTTCGGGGTCGGGGTGAAAGATAGCGTGGGCTTTTTGCCCCACCCCTAAAAAATTGCAACATCCACATCCAACCGACAATACGAGCGACATGATTCGTTAGTGACCTGCGTCCTCGGGTCCTCCCACTGCGTGGTGCGGTTCTTGTGGTTGACGTAGTACACGCGGCCGTCGGGCTGCACGCGCCGCTCCCAGCCGGCCGGCAGCGCGCCCAGCGAGTCGTCCGGCGCCGCCACGCTGCCGGCGCCCGCGGGGCCCGGCGCGGCGCCCGGGGGGCCCGGCGCGGCGCCCGGGGGCCCGCCCAGGGGGACCGGCGCGGCGCCCGGGGGCCCGCCCAGGTGGCTCGGCGTCGCCGCCGTCACGCTGCTGCCAGTTGTGGAGCCGCTCCCTGAAATCAATTTTGCTCCATACACTCTTCTAAACCAGTCGCAGGTTCGTCAGTTCAACTTTATTTATCAACAGTGAAGTTCTAATATTGCTTATGTCATTGGCAGTGCGGTGTAAAGATTGATGCTATCAGTGGTTTGATGAAGGATGCTATTGGGGTTAAAGAGGAGCTCGTGGCAATAAAAGCCGCACGGGTCGATCTGTGGAGTGGAGCACCACTTCAGACCACGCGCGGGCGTATGCATGTACGCCCGGGACGACATCTGCTATCGGCGTCTCCGTTACCTTGAAGACTCCAGGTTCTCGACGCTGTGGGCTATAGTGGACACAGGCCTAGACAAAATTGTCTACGCCTGCGTCTACCGTTCGCACAGCGGTGATTTGGAGACAACTGGGCTTACACAGCACCTGAGTGAGGCGGCGGATGCGGCTCAGCAGCGGTACCCTTCTGCCCAATTGGTGTTACTGGGGGACTTCAATGCCCACCATCAGGAGTGGCTCTTCCCATACCAGTGCACAGACCATGCTGGACGAGAGACGCGAAAGCTAGCGCTTCCGTTAAATCTTACCCAGCTGGTCCAGGGAGCAAGAGGGTGCCCGATGTTGATTCGCACACTGCCAATTGCTTGGACCTTTTGCTGACAACAGATCCAGACCGCTATTCGGTGTCGGTTTCTTCACCACTGGGTAGTTCCGACCACTGTCTGGTGAAGTCTGTATCCGTCTACTCCCCGCCCGATCCTAGCCCAAGAGGCACCTGGCGGGTATGGCGATACAGGTCAGCAGATTGGGATGGCATGCGATCTTTTTTCGCATGTTACCCTTGGCAGCCTACTTGCTTTTCTTCGACTGATGCTTCGTCGTGCGCGGACGCCGTGTCGGATGTGTTGCGGAGGGGAATGGAGTACTACATTCCGTTCTCTGACAGCGAAATCTGGCGAAGCTCGGCCTTGGTTTGGTGCCGAGTGCAATCGCGCTGATGCGCTTAAGCACGCGGCGTACCTGGCATGGGTCGACGCTCGTATGCACAAAGCAAATGACGTGAGTCGGAAGAAGAGAGCCTTCAACAGGGCTGCCAAGTCCTGCAAGAAAGTGTTGCGGAGAACTCGGTTTGACCACATTAGCCGAATAGGGAACAAACTTGCTTCATACCCAGTAGGTAGTAAGGCTTTTTGGTCCCTGGCTAAGTCGGTCGAATCGAACTTCTGCCGCCCCTCACTACCACCACTGCTGAGACCCGACGGGACGCTGGCCCACTCCGCTGAGAAGAAAGCGAACTTGTTCGCTTCTTTGTTTGCGGAATCTTCACGTCTGGATCCTGGTGGCGCGACGCCCCCTGCTTCTCCTGGTGAATGCGAGTCGAGTATGTCAAACATTCGCATTCATCAGAAGGACGTCCGTAGGGTACTGCGTAACCTAGACGTGAACAAGGCTAGTGGTCCCGACGGTATACCGGCAATTGTTCTGAAGACTTGTGCGCCTGAGTTGTCTCCGATCTTGACACGCCTATTTCACCTTTCGTTTGAGACTGGAAAAGTGCAGCCCGTGCCCAAGAAGGGTAGTCGAGCTGACCCGTCGAATTATAGACTCATCTCGGTAACGTCCATACTTTGTAAGACTATGGAACGCGTGCTGAATCATAAGCTCCTGGCGTACCTAGAAGCGAATGATATTCTTAGTGACCGTCAATACGGCTTCCGCCGAAATCGGTCAACTGGGGATCTTCTAGCGTATGCCATTCACATCTGGAGTGCGGCCATAGAGAAGCACGGGGAGGCTCTAGCGGTCTCCCTTGACATCTCGAAGGCCATCGACAGGGTCTGGCACGATAGCCTTATTAGTAAGCTTCCTTCCTTCGGTCTGCCCGCCGGTTTGTGTGATTGGATCGCAGACTTCCTGAGGGATCGGTCTATACGAGTGGTCATAGATGGCTGCTCGTCTGGACTGCTGGATATTAATGCCAGGGTTCCTCAGGGTTCGGTGCTTTCGGCAACACTGTTCTTGCTGCATATTAATGATCTGCTTAAACCCGGTACCTTTGGGTATGCAGACGACAGCACTGTTGCTGAGAGATACGTGTCCAACGCACGAGCTGGTGGGTCGCAGATCCGGTCTCTCCGGGAGGCAATGGTTGAGCGCTTGAACGTGTCCTTACAGGCAGTCTCTGAATGGGGCGATGCCAATCTGGTCAAGTTCAATGCTGCTAAGAGGCTAAGACCCAAGCGTGTCTATTTTCCGCCAAAAGGAGCCAATTCCACCCAGCTCCATCTTTCCGAGGTTTAACCGTGCCGATAACCGACCAACTTGAGCTTCTTGGGGTTACATTAACATCTACTCTCAATTTTGGCCCTTACATAGAGGCAAAGGCTCAAGTGGCTGCAAAGAAGTTGGGGATTCTGGGTGAGACGATACTTCACGCCGGAACAGCTACTTAAACTCTATCAAGCGCAAGTTCGATCGTGTATGGAGTAATGCTCTCATCTTTAGGATGGATCTGCCAGATACCAACTTGATGCCCTTGAGTCAATTGAGAAACGAGCCAAGAGGATCATCGGCAATGAGAGGCTTGTCGCGACGAAGCTCCAAAGTCTTGAACATCGACGACGAGTTGCAAGCCTGTCGGTTTTTTTACCGGTTGCATTTTGGGGAATGTGCGACGGAATTTCATAATTTAATTCCGCCAAGCCCGTTCCATCACCGGACCACAAGACGAACGGCGATGCGCCACCGGTACACGGTGGATATCCCACCCATACGCACAAAACGTTTTGGTAACACATTCATAATGCGTACAACTAAGGAGTGGAATTCCCTGCCGGAGTCTGTGTTTCCTGATAGCTACAACCTGGGAGTCTTTAAGTCAAGAGTGAATAGGTTATTTCTAGGCAAGCGTGCTCCATCTTCGACCACATCATCACTTACCATCAGGTGAGATAGTGGTCAAACGCGAGCCTATCTAAAGCAAAAAAAAAAAAAAAAAAAGAAAAAAAGCTTGCCAAGGTTGGTCTGCGGGTGGGTGACCATCTTAACATACCAAGTTTCCTCCGTGCTTCAGAAAGCACGTTAAGCCGTTGGTCCCGGCTGTCAATTTAAGATCTTTGACAGTCTTTACGGATTGTCAGAAGCCAGTAAATCTGACTCCAGTCTTGCCAAGAAGTACCGTGTTACCCTGTTAATGGGTTGTTGAGGTCTGGTAGGCAGCCGCTCTACGTAAAACACTGGTATTCAGCTAAATCCGGTTTGACTGGAAGCCGACCCCAATATAGTTGAGAAAAGGCTAGGCGTTTCAACTCGTAAGAAAGCAAAAGCTAGCCAATTCTTCCAAAAATGGATGTTTAAATGTTGGTTATAATAATTTCTTAATGTTATTTTGCTCTTTTGCTTAGCGCAATTTTAAAATAGGGAATTCGCATGCGATTTATTTATTTGCAAAATGAAATACTTATTAGCTGTAGTAAACAATCGTGAAATTACTTTTAAAATATCTTCATCAGCGATGAAGTTATAAAGCTTCAAAGATTACAAATTAGAAAGAGAAGTCCGAAGAAAACTTTGACGTCATCGTCTAAGACGCCTATACAGCTGCCATAGAAAACAACGTTTTCGCGAGAGGGACAGATATATTTATATGTTTGATTATAAAATGATTTTTATGCAGCTTCCCTATTGGCTTAACTGCTGCGATAAAATAGGCCACGCAGTGATTTAGGATTTAATTACTGTTTACATTACATAACATCTATACTTACATAAAAAGCTGAAGAACGCGCTTATCTCAGGAAATAATAGTCCGATTTGAAAAATTATTTCAGTGTTAGATAGCCCATTTATCGAGGGAGGCTATAGGTTATATAATATTATCACGCTAAGACTAATAGGGGCGGAGCGGACGAAGTTGCGCGGGTCAACTAGTATCACCATAAATAACTATTTCTGAGATAGTTTCATCTAGCCACAGACCTACTATGGTCAAAACGATACAGTCCTGTATACAGAAATAGACGGTATGGTATGGTATGTTCAAACACATTTCACACTTTGCTTTAGAGCTCTTTCACGTACCTATGCGGTTAGGTGTCGGTGGGGCGTAATGAAAGGGAGTTAACGGCTAGTCGTATTTTTTTTACATAAGACTATTTGCTTAATAATTTGATATACGAAAATTTAAAGTCATGGAATTATAAGGAAAGTACAAAAAGCTATTTAACTTTTTTTCGCGCGAATGAGAAAAGAATGCGCGTTTTGTACCCTCAAGGTCGGTGGCGTATGTAGCTGCCTTAAAATCTCGCAGAATTTCTCGACCGTGTTTCATTAAGTACGTTCGCCCGCCGTCATGGTGGAACACTGTCCGTGTGGATTTGGATGGCTGCATCACGGTCACGACACGGTTGCAGTGACAAGTGCAAGCTGGCATAAGATTGCCTATGTCACCGGATAATGGCAAACTTTGGCACATTATCTTGAGAGCCCAAAAATCATGAAAATAACACCCATGACAAAAAATTGAAAAGAATCCCATCACCTATAACCCGCAAATAATTAGTAACTCTATGCCTGCACGTGAGCACTGTTTGTGATGCTACCACCACAGGCCAACGAATTTCTTGTTTGCATTTTTAATAAGACTTATCGTGTGGGCAGTAAGGTCTAGAGACCCCACACACCCTAGTGATAACAACACTAAAATAAATAAAACTCAAAACTTTTATTTCAATTAAACCATACAGGCACTTCTGATTTGTCACGATCGGTCAGTCAAGAGACGAAGCTATTTGCATGTTTCAATGCGTAATCTCTATAGAACGAAGAACGTGCAAGAAACTCCAATACTCCATGGACACTCATTTAAATCAATATTTTTTACATCATAAGTTTGGAAATTATACAAAATACTAGCTTTTGCTCGGGATTTCGTACGCGGATATCCCGTTTTTCATGTTCCCGTAGGAATTTCGGGATATTCTTTCTTAGTGCTCCCCCACACTCCCCAAGGAACCTACATGCCAAAGGGGTTCGAACTTTTATCTATGGGGGCTGGCATAGCCCCCCGCCATTTTGACTTTTTTGTAAAGTTGCGGCGCACGATCTAACATGCAGATGTGGTTACAGGACAATTGAACAAACAAAAACTGTTAGCAACATGGTGCCCTAAAGTGTCACTTTACCGAGATATTTGAAGGTAGTCGCCATGTGAGAGCAAGAACATCTTTAAGTAATTGAAAGGTGCCAATTGATCCAACATTCGTGACCATCAGCCAGATTTTTGGGTGAGCATGACACTCCCAACTGCCAGGCCACATTCAAGTAAAAGAACACATGCGTCATTAATGCATGAAATTATACAATGCTAAATTCATTGAGTCTACACACCATAACATATAAATGTAAGACCTGTGCATGCAAAAAATAACTATAGACATACTGCAGAACTTCCTGCGGTTTAACAACTGTCAGAGATCAGCTGGTAGTCTCTACGAAGTCGGATAGGACGCAGCAGGCTCAAGTCAGTAACATTAGAGTACTGTAATGAGGCACCATGATGGTCTACTGCGCGTGTAAATGTGGTACAACACCTGCTTTTTGAAAGATCTTAATGAGGAAAACGCTAAATTTGAAATAACCTATGCAACAGAGAATTGCTTTTGATGAAGTGATGCACTAAGGTAACGTGCAGATCCACGTGGACGGTTAACGCGCAGTCAGTAATATAAATATCGTTTAAATGATAAAAGGAAAATGAGATGTTAATATTCTCGAAATAAATAGGTTATAATTAGCTTTGTTACTAGGACTTATCAACTTAGCTGTAAGTCTACATCGTCTACATAGGTAGAATGGTATTAAGGTGATAAGATTGGTTTACGTAGCTAGTATGATAACATAAATATGCATGATTGTTTGCAGATATCAATAAGAGAGCTAAATAAATCATTATAAAATACCTAATATGAATACAATTTTTTTTTTTGAAAAACAAAAACGACCATAACAAAACTAGTACTTACTTTTTTTTTAAATGACCAAATAGATGTTTAAAAAAAACCGCAAAGTGCGAGTAGGACTCTCACACGAAGGGTTCCGTACCATAAACCTTAATTATTATTTCTTGTTATAGCGGCAATAGAAATACACAATCTGTGAAAATTTCAACTATCTACCTATTACGGTTCTTGAGATACAGCCCGCTGACAAACAGACGGACGGACAGCGGAGACTTATTAGGGTTCTGTACGGAACCCTTAAAAAGGCCAGCACTTTTTTTTAATTATTGTACTCTTTTACCTCATTGTTATCGCGATGCCGATTGCCAGCATACGTGGAATGCGGCTGGAAATTGCTGTCGAATATATTAGGTGCCGGGTGGATCTTAAAGTTTAAGCAACGCTTGCCGAGGTCGGTCTGGGGATGGGTGGCCATCTTAAGATCGTCACCAGGAGGAGTCTCGGTATTTTAAGATTCTTAACACACCGAGACTCCTCCTTGCCTCGTAAAGCACGTTAAGCCGTCCCGGCTGTCATTTGCAGATCTTTGGCAGTAGTCACGGATTGTTAGAAGCCAGACAATCTGACACCAGCCTTGCCAAAAAAGTGCCGTGTTACCCAGTTACTGGGTTGTGCAGGTCGGAAGGCAGTCTATACACGTAAATTACTAGTATTCTGCTGAATCCGACGGAGCTGAAGCCGACCCCAATATGTTTGGGAAAAGGCTAGACAGATGAGTGAGGGTGAACAATAGTAAAATGTAAGTGAACGAGCTAGGTACCGGTGGCGCTGAGATCGTGGTCGGAGTCGGGCTGGTGCGGCGGCTGCGGGTGCGGGTACAGGAAGCGCTGGTTGCCCTGCGCGACCACGTGGCGCCGCTCGCCGCGCCAGTGCTGGAAGCGCGCCAGGCGCTCGGTGTCGGGCCGCTGCCACGTGGTGGTGCGCGTGTTGTGGTCCACGTAGTACACGCGGCCGCGCGCGTCGCGCCGCACCTCCCAGCCCGGCGGCAGCGGCTGCGGCCGCTCCCACGACGTCGAGCGCGTGTTGTGGTCCACGTAGTACCTGACCGCACACATGGCTACTTCAATCTCTCGACGGAAATCGTGTCAGCTTGCCTTGGAGGCAGCCAGATTGTTCGAACCGTTTCAATATTATTATGATTCTAGGGCAATTGGACGTATTAATGATACCTACTAAGCTCAATCTAGTAGGTATCATTACCTAATTACTTCTTGAATATTTTATTATTTTATAACTTAATAACTAGCTTTTGCCTGCGACTTCGCACGCGCGTATCCCGTTTTTACCCGTTCTCGTAGAAATTTCAGGAAATCCTCTCTTAGTGCTCCCCTACACTCCCCAAAGAACTTACCCGCCAAATTCCAGCTTTCTACGACCAGTAGTTTCGGCTGTGCGTTGTCGTCTGTCAGTCACTCAGTAACGGAAGAATTGTGTATGTTACGATTTGACGACAATTAAGGTTCAGTTATTTAGCACATAATTATTATGAAGCTAAGAGACAATTCCATCAAACAACAGAATTTAACACATACTAAAACAAGTCGTCTACCTGCGTCCGTACACATCGTAGCGCATCTCCCAGCCGGCCGGCAGCGGCTCCTCGGCGGGGTTGGCGTACACCACGGCCACGCCGGGCGCCGCCGGCTCCTGCTCGGCGTGCGAGGGGCCGGCGCCGGCGTCCGGCGGCGGGCCGGGCGCGCCGCTGGCCGCCGCGCTCGCGCCTGTGGCCACGCTCGCAGCCATCGCGCCCTGAGGCCCTCCGTGCTGCAGAGTGCCGTTGCTTAGCGGAGGGGGACCCGGTGGTGGCTGGACATATCAACAGTGTATTCATGGTTATTTCAGTAAAATAAATAATCATGCATAAGTGCATTTAATTAAAAGATCGTAAAACATACTCTTAGGTTTTGTGAGCGAACAATTGATCGCATTGCTGATTCCGCATTGCTCCGTATTCTAATTCGAGCCCGGACTCCGTCATTAAGTGGACCACTGCTGTTGGTAGATTCTCCGAGTATCTCATGTGACTGACTTAAAACTGAGGGATCAACTCTTAGGCCATCCAGAAGTATCACCAATTCAGCTGCTTTTACTTCCCCACTTACACTAGAAGAATTTTCTTGGGACACAGTTTTCATCAAATCTGAAAAACAGATAAATGGTCAGTTTCATTATCTAGTATTAGGAGTAGTGTTTTGTTCCCAGTCTGGTGTGCGCTTTAGGCTAGTAAGTGTACCGAACAGGCGTGACATGCCTGACTCCTAGTGGCTTTGCGCATTTTTAGGAAATGCACAAGGGATATTGCAGTCACCAAGCAAGAGATTTTCAAAATAATGTCAACAAAAGTTTCAATTCTACTAATTTTTAAGAAATGTTCGCATTCACATCTAGAGTCACAATCTGTCAAAAATGTATGGAAATTAAGGCTTTTTGAAAGATTGTGACTGAGATGTAAATGCGAAAGTGGTTTAATAACTGGCCAAGTGCAAGGTGGACTATCACACGATTATTGGATGGCCCCCTTAAATTTTTAATTTAATTTAATTTTTATAATACACAGTCTGTGAAAAAATCAACTCTCTGCCTATTACGGTTCTTGAGATACAGCCTGCTGACAGACAGACAGACGGACAGCGGTGGCTTAGTAATAGGGTTCTGTTGGTTACCCTTTGGGTATGGAACCCTAAAAACTTAGAGAAACGGGCCTCACAATGCAGCTCTCAAAAAAAATCTGCAGTCCTGCAGAAAATTTGTCTAAAGTACTTTCAACAACCATAATATCATAATGTGTTTTAGAATATTTAAAGCATAGTATGTTCTTCATATTCGTAGTATGAGGAAAACCAACATAACTAAAAGAAATATTTCCTCTTCATTTAAAACTAGTTCATGTTTTTTGACACAAACCTAATGTTATGTGTTATCATGTAAATATCAAATAACAAGGTTAAGACCTAATTGAAAGTTTCATGTTAATATTTTTCCAACAAAAAAAGTTGTATTTCTTGGTAAAAGCAGGTGAGAAGGGTTTGAGGAATGTAGAAGTGTGCAGCAAGTAGTAGGTTTGAGTTGAAATACAGTTGCCTCATACAAAATCTTTCTAATTAATCATATAACTTTGGTAACAGAAGATTCTGATACCAAAGTACTTTCAGCATTTCTCTGATGATAACATCATTCGGTATAGAACTGTTGGACCAATCTCTTCATGCAGAACTTAGAAGTTTTTAGTGATTATGATAGGCTGTAGTAGTCTGCAGCCTATCATTATCATGGTGGTAGAAGTAAAATCTTATATTTACCTATGATCAGCTCCACATTATCACATTTTCCATTGCAATATAACAAAACTTTTAACAAATTTATTCGTTTTTCACCAATCACATTATCTTTCCTGAAACTATGATAATCTGCAAGCCGGAACAATAACTGAGACTGTGGTGTTACAAGCACTGTAAGATCTTCTTTCCATTTTGGGTGCAGGGTACTCTTTATAACTTCAGTGCGTCTTGAAATTTTGTCATCGATTATCACTTGTAAATATGGATTTGGTTTGAAGAGCCCAGAATTCTTAATGTTTGCTGATTCAACTAATGGAAAATAAAATATCCTGTTAGCAATTATGTACAAATTATGAACAGCAGTCAATACAATTTAAAATGCTGCATTTAATAAACATCTGGCTTACAAATTATAATATTGACATAAATTTGAAAAGCTTAGCTGATGTTACACTAGTGTCACAAATAGAATAGTAATTAACTTAACATTAGAATAATAGGATTAGATGTGCTAGTAGAGAATAATATTACTGTTTGGTTAGAGCTGGACTCCTTCTATATTACATTATGTACATATTTGAGTCAAGTGACTCTATTAATAAGTAGGTAGGAAGATTTTCTGCATACTAAAACATCAAAATCATAGAAATAAAATTTACAGGGTATGTTGTTCAGAAGTTTGTCATTTTTATTGATAGAGAATTTCATTGCATGATGCAAGGGATGAAATGTTGCCTTTATCCAGCAGGGGACAGTGTAAGTTTTATAATAAAGTATAAGTATGTATTGAGCATGCAAATATAATAAAAATTACCTGTCAGACTAAGTTGGTGATATGTTGACAAAGAGATTGGAGTTGTTAAAGTTGGTACAGTTTCAGTCATTGTGATGAATTTTTAGTTCATATTATGATAGGAATAGCATTCCAATTTAATTTTGTTCACCTAAAATAAAATAAATCAACATCAAATAACTAAATGTTAACATGTCATAAACATTTTTCAATTGCTTATACTCTTTGGACATTAGTAATGATCATGTTTCATCTCTAAGTGATATGACACATGCACAATACCATTTGCATAGGTACCTAACTAATATTTTATTGAAAAATATTGTAGAAGTTCTGAAACACCAAAGAGCAATCCTTGCTTTTAATGAAAAATACACATTGAACAAAAGTAGTAGGTAGGTACTAATTACTTATAATGACTTGGAAAGATATAAAAGATAGGTAAATTCTGCTTTGATAAGACAGGGTTGATATGATCACAATAATGGAAAGTAAATAATTACTTTCCTTAGAATCTGCTACAGTCAATTTTCAACATGTAGAATTAACTACCACAAACACTTTTTTATTGTTTAATTACTAGGTATTGATGTGGATGATGTAGTTCAACAGTATATTGATTGACGACCCTTGCAAAATAAACAATAATGAAAGTAAGTGTGAAATGAGCGACGTAAAAGTGAATAATGTTAGTAAGACATTTCTAAAGAAAATTTTAATGAAAATACCATTAATGAGGCGATCCAAAGGACAGAAGTCCTTCAAATTATCTCATATCGTTGTTCTTATCTCACTGAAAGGAAATACACAAATAATGTTGTATCGTCACGGAACATTCATAACGAGGATTTAAAGTCTTTAAATAATTCACAGAACATCACAAAGATACCGTAGGTAGGCTTGAAAAGTTTAACACGAAAGTATGCTTCCAAGAACCAAATTAATATAATTTTAAAATTGATTATAATACTAAATTCCTGAAATTAGTCACTGCCTGCACTGTTGAGTTGAGTCTTGAGCACTGAAGTGTTGCCACTCTTTGATATTGTTTGTCCATATTAATATTGTAGTCTTTGGATTGTTACTTATTCCTTCGCGTTCAGAAAAAACACAAATCGAATGCCATATTTACACTAGATTTGTGTGGCCCGTTAGAGACAGCTGGCGCCACCCATAATTTTACTTTTCGTCGCTGAAGAAGGAATACCTCGTTTATAAGGCTATTTTTTGTTATTGTAAAAATCGAATGAAACCATATATTTTCTAAAACGCTGGCGTGGTATAACTATAATGCCGTTATCCGACTTCTTGTCTATATGTGTTTGGAATTTTCAATACCTTGAGTAGATTTGAAAATTCGCAAACACTGATCGATAGATAATTTTTTCTAGGATCAAAAGTTAAAAATCTATTGGATGATGTTAGATAACTTCATTTCAACAGCATGACGGCAGTACGGCTAAACCGTGAACCCAATATATGACTACCAGTGCCATCTTTGGAGTAAAACGAAAACATTGAATCATTGTCATCAGAATCTATATTTTATTAAATGGAACTTGTTCGACATAATAAAATTCTTTACGATCTTTCAAATACTAAAAATCATCGGGTTGTATGTGTATCACCAACCGAAACAGATGGAACTGAAACCAATGGGGAGGCACACTACCTTTTCATCCTACTTGGTGGCGTCTTGGTGACTTGCTTTGACATCAGAACTGTCAAATCCTATACATTTTCTGTAAACCAGACCAAACTTTTCGTTTTTTTATCAAGAATGCCTCAATGCAGTGCCTTAAATTATAAAAACCAGGGAGTTTATCAGTTCCCCTAAGACTTAAAACGCAGAAAGCAATGGTAAAGCGCTTTGCGGATTCAAAACTTCAGGGCAAGTGATACAGCAAGGTTATCAAGGCAAGGAATCAACGTTGATGTCTTTGAAAGTTTCAGAAGGTGGACCTACATTTTATGAACTGTCTTCTTCATGATCAAAGTGGACTGGAATTTTTTTTTATTTCGTCGTATGTCTTGGTAAATTACAAAATAAACACAGAAAATCTCAACCACACACTTGAAAAAAGACGCAAACAAGATACAGTCACGATATCTGCTTCTGCGCCATAAGACTTATTATTGCCATTTAGCCATGCCATGCTACAGCATGCTCTTTGACTGTTACAGCTATAATTTATTAATTCCATGCTGTGATTTTATAAATTCGACAGTCGACAGTTGACGTAGTGAAAAGACAGTGACACTGACACATCACTGACATTTATATAATGAAAACCAGCAGTGTTTTGTATTGATTTTTCGCTTAACTAAAATAAATACTTGTCTTCAAATCTTACAGCTTTTTATCTGCTAGTACATCTGTGCTTACATCAGAATTTTAGATATTTTCATTTTGCCCGGTAAGTAAAAAGCCATTTTCAAGCTGTAATGCCAATTATTTACAAAACATACAAAGACGAAAACGTTATGATGTCATTTTTTCTGTTTTTCACGATATTATCTCAAAACTATATTTTAAATTAGGGTAACAAATATTTTGTTAATATAATTGAAAAAATAATTTAGTTATAACGTCTTTTTTGTTCTGTGTATCCTTGAGTTTCTCAACTATTGGCTTACCTTGACGGATATACTTTCTAAACTGAACATCACATTATTTACGCAATACTTGTACAATTAAGGATTATTCTATTAACTCTGCCCGTATGACGACCCACTGAACCTATATCGGCAGGTTTTATAGAAAGAACGTTATAATTGGGTAGGGACATAGACTGAGTGTCAGGTAAAAATGTAATTTTCTAATAATATATTAGACATCAAATAAAATAATGGAGGATAATTTTATGTCTTCAATTTATCATAACTAAAATAATATTTAAAAATATAAATTAGTGTGTAGGTTGAAATGAATAAAGAGAATAATCATAATTGTTTTATTATGTTTACTAAATTTACATAAAATAATTATTTTATTTAACCATGTTTTGTTTTTTTTGTTGGCAAAGGCCTCCCCAACTATCTCCGTTTCTCTTCTCACTAGCTATTGTTGTCTATCCACCACCTGTTAAAAGGAGTAATGGGTGAATAAGAGAAAACAATATGAACTATGGATGTTGTGGGTGTTAGTCTTGAAACAGAAACAGAAATTGAAGATTTTACATACAATAGAAATTGAAGATTTTTACTAAAAAAATCTAATTAGTCCGTCTGATATTGGGCTTGGTAAATTTGGTACATTTTTACCAAGCCATATGACGTCACGCGTGTCTTCAACTCGCTGTATGCTCTTTATTATTTGTTTACGTAAAAAAAGAAAAAATATGTGTCCAATATTTTTTGAAAATCTATCAGACGGACTAATTAGATTTTTTTTTGTAAAATACCCCATTGACGTTTCGGTTTCAGGGTCCAATTGATGTTAGTAACATAGCAACTTAATTAATCTTACTAACATCAATTGGACCCTGAAACTTTTTATTGGTGGGGTAGTTTTCAATTATATTAGGATAATATGTTCTGAGGTAGACTTGTTTCTTAACACGATGCGGGACGGTAGTGACTTTTTCATATTATGCGCAACGGCAGTAAAATTGCCCATACAAATTACCACCACTGCTATATCAGTACTGCTCTAAAGCAATACCAAAGAATAATAAATGAAGACAGTACTTTCATAGCCGTAAGCCGGTTATAGCCGTAGTGTCATATTATTATGCCTGCATGGTATGTTACAATTTAAATTTCAAATTTAAACTTGTACGGTGATGCCCGTACTGTCATTTTATATTATCGAAAAATGTGCTGCTAATGCAGTGCGTCCCGCATTGTGTTAACAGTTTTAACAAATTTAGAAATTCTTTGTTTAAATTGTTATTCATCACTATTGTTTTGTAACTTCTCCTTATTAAATATGTAACCTTAATTTTCACTATTGTCACTAATGAAGCATATTAGATATTGAGTGCTGTGCGGTGCTGAATTGTCTTAGCCTGTAGTTTGTCAAGACTTGTTAAAATAAAATTAAAAATGATCTCACCAATTAAATTTATTCAGAAATGTCAGGTCTATAAAGTCTCATATAACTTATTAAAAGCTAACGTTCCAGGTTGTATGGTTTAATTCCAGTTATACAACCATACAAATACCATAAAAACCATATAAAAGCTTTCCGGCAAATCAAAATAAAATTGACGGAAGACATATGGGGAATGTCTATTAAAGTGTGCAAGTCCATAATTGAAACTATAGCACCATACTTGGCTTTACTATTTAATTTATGTGTGGACCAAGGAGTCTTTCCGGATATAATTAAATAATTAAGGTTATACCACTATTTAAATCGGGCGACAGCAAAGACACCAATAAGTATAGATCTGTATCTGTATTGCCAATTTTTAGCAAAGTGTTTGAAAGAGTAATGCTCAATCAGATGCTCAATCATTTTAACATCAATAAAATCTTACATGATCAACAGTATGATTTTACCAGGGGTCGTTGTACGACTGACGCTGGTGCCACGTTGTTAAAACACATATATTCAGTGTGGGAAGAGGCACAAGATGCCATAGGAATCTTTTGTGACCTCTCCAAGGCATTTGATTGTGTAAATCACGAAACCTTGCTCCTAAAGCTAGGACATTACGGACTAGGTAAACTTGCACTCAGTCTAGTAAAATATTACTTAAATGATAGACAGTAGCAAGTTCAAGTAAATGGTGTCAATTCACGGGGTTTAAAAGTCAAAATGGGGGTACCACAAGGCTCTATTTTGGGTCCTTTCCTCTTTCTAGTATATATTAATGATCTACCCCATCTTTTAAAAAATCAACCTCATATGGTATTATTTGCTGACGATACGTCCTTAATTATTAAGATAGATAGACGTTCCATAAATCTTGACAACGTAAATAACGCCCTACAGCAGGTCCAAAATTGGTTTACTGCTAATAATTTAGTATTAAATGGGAAAAAACGAAATGCATCAGATTTGCCTTACCGAACGTTAAAAGAAATGATTTCGATATAGTATTAAAAAGGAGAAACTTGAATTCGTCGAAAACACGGTTTTCCTGGGAATTACGCTTGACTCAAGGCTACAATGGGGTCCTCATTCAACATCTCTTGCGGGACGGCTAAGTTCAGCAGCATACGCTGTCAGAAAAATCCGTCAATTTACTGATATAGATACCGCGAGGCTGGTCTATTTTAGTTACTTTCATAGTATTATGTCTTACGGTATCTTATTATGGGGACGTGCTGCAGACATCGAGTTTATATTTATCCTGCATAAAAGAGCCATCAGAGCCATTTACAATCTCCGTCGGCGTGATTCCCTAAGAGAACTGTTTAAGGATATCAACATCATGTCGGTACCTTGTCAATACATTTACGAAAATATTATGTATGTTCGGAAAAATCTTCATCTTTTTAGCAAGATTGGTGACAGGCATAATTTGAATACTAGAAATAGGAACAAATTAGATCAACCCCGATTCAGATTGGCCAAAGTACACATTTCTTTTATGGGGTACTGTGTTAAATTTTATAATAAAATACCAGTTGATATTCTCAAACTGAATGAGAGAAAATTTAAAGCATGCATAAAACGCACACTATGTAGACAAGCGTATTATAAACTGGAAGATTATATCCTCGATAAAAACGCTTGGCTAAATGCTGGTCCTGCTCCACAGTCACAGCTGCTTGGGTCCACTTGTTAGGTTTTTATATTTGGAAGAGATGCTCACTCTCTTATTTTTATAGGTACTTACATAATTATTATAATTTTTTATTTAATCTTTTTGATGTAAGAACTTAATCGTTGTTTTTATTAATTTATTTTTCATTATTTGGTTATTGACAACCATACTTTTGTGTAAAGTAGAAGCATATTTTTCAAATTTTGTAAATGTGAGTACCATGAAGCCATTTACATTTTATGTGATTAGTTATAGTTTTACTTGTTGGACATGAACGAGCATGGTGGTTGAGAGCACGTCATGCTCACTCAATATCTCGCTGATGGCGGCGCGTGGGTTGGATCATTCGGTTCCCTTCGTAATGGTTGAGCTGAAAGGTGCCGATACACGCGTCATATTTGTGAACGTCGGTTGAGACTGGTCATGTCTTAACTGCCATTGGCTCAATTTAATCTTTATATTTTAAATTCTTATAATAAGCCTTTTTTTTTCCTTTGCATTGTCCTCACATGCAGAAGCAACAAGTATATGTAACTTAGAATTTTGTAAAACAGAACATGATTTAAAAGAGTGTCCGTGGAGTTTCTTGCACGTTCCTCTCCATAGAGATCTACGCTTTGGATTGTGCAAATAGCTTCCATGTTTTTGACCGACCGACCTTGACGTTTCAAAAGTGCCTGTGAATGGTTTATTTAAAATAAAATGCTTTGAATTAGAATAAAACATAGGCACTGACTGCCTCTGACTGTTTCTCCACTTACATTTTGTAAACTATGCTTGGTTTTGTTTGCTAATTGGTTAATAAACATTCAAACAAGCATACATTCATATTTATTGTATATTCTATTAAAGGTTGCCTGGTGCATAATATTTGAATTCTTCTAAGGATGAGTCCAGTAGAGAGTGTACCAGTCGCTGTATTGAATTGTATTGATGACTATGTGGAACTACTTTATGATGATATACCAGAGAAAATAAAAGGGTCTGCTCTGATACTGCAACTTGCAAGAAATCCCGATAATTTAATAGAGCTAGCACGAAATGGTAAGTTACTAGTCATCTATACTAATACATTCCCTAAGGTGACCCACTGACCGAAGAGTTTGTTTGTTTGCTTGCTTGAACGTGCTAATCTCAGGAACCACTGGACCGATTTGAAAACATTTTTCAGTGTTAGATAGCCCGTTTATCGAGGCTATATCATTACGCTAAACCCAATAGGAGCGGAGCAGACGAAGTTGCGCGTGTCAACTAGTAGTAATATAATTACTGAATTTTGGGCCAAAATAAATACTTACATAGTGACTAACGCTGAGTCAGAAGGCGTCACAGTAGACCTTGTAGAGGGCAGTGAGTGAGAGTGTGGGACAAATTAAACAAAACATTCATTTAGTAAAACACACCAGCACTCACTAGGCTTTGCTCAGGGGGCTACTCTCTCAGCCCGACGTCCGTAGTTACCTACGAACTTACGATTAGTCCCGAACCCGAACTAATGAATGACAACACTATTTAAAAGTCACTGTCAAATTGTGTTAAGTAATACGGAGTAAAATACGCCCGCAACTAAGCCCGAAACTGCGGACTTCGGGCTTAGAGAGTAGCCGTCCTGATGTGATTTGATACAGGCTCACACTAACCAGTAAATACTTTAGTTAATTGTCATAACAGGCTAGATTGTCAGTTATTGTTTTATTAGAAATTGCAGCAAACAATCCTTGTGTAATCTTATCAGAAAATCCTTACTTCCTAACTTTAATACAAGGTGTGGTTTTGCATCCTCGTCAAATTTCAGGAGGTTGTCATAAATAATCAATTGAAAGTGCGGTAGTGGGCAATGACTAATAAGCGCTGCTTTTTTGTTGTTGAAATTTAACAGCATTTCAAAATTAAACCCTTAATTCAATACAAAGAAAACAGAATCACCCGACTACGCACACAGCGACAATGCAGCTGTGTGCGTGAGTGTCGACGTCTTATCTACGAAACGCTAGCGCGCGCGCGACCGAGCGATGACCGGTACATAATTTTACCTAATTTTATTTCGAAAATCACCTACATTATTGTCATAAATTTCGCTCGATAATTAACTCATTTTTGAGCATCATTGGAATACGGAAATCTTACTAAAGACAGTAATACTAGTTCGCCAAAGAAAAGTTCACTGACCTGTTATCAGATGATTAATAAAATGTTAGTTTTGCTTTATCCTTCAACCTAAAGTTTTCGTAGTGACTTTGATTTATATGTGGATTAAATTGGTTGATTTGAAATTTTCCTTCCTACTTAACGGGCTTCAGACCGAGGAATAATACCTACCTTAGTTGGTGTACCGAATTACCGATCTACTAAGTCTAAAAATGTTTTCTACGTTTGACGGGAATGGGAAGACGTGTTAGTAAAGTGTAAGTACGTGGTGATACTTTCGACTCTTAGGTATTTTTGACGTAGTTAAAAATTTGAAATCAACTTATTTACACTAATAAAATTGATTAAGCTAACAATGTATTCAAAAAACGTACAAATAAATAAATTACCTACTTAGTTACCCGGAGGTATTGTTCAAAGTTGCCACCATCACACTCTTCGCACAATAGAGCACGACGTAGCTGGTTTTTCTTCAGCTTACGTAACACTAACACATTTGTTTTTAAAGTGTGGAAAGGTCGAAAGCACTAATTATCTTTGCACGTATTTCTGTTACACTTGTCCCAGGCCAGGACACAGGTCCTCCGCGACCGATCCAGTGGTCACCAAAACTTTCGGTCAAGTACTCGCGTACTTACGGAACGGGTGCTGCAGTTCAGCACTGTGGTGTGGTGCACTCCAAAGTGTTGACCAGCCTCCCGCGTGCTTGCCCGTGGGTCTCGCTGGAAGTATTCCAGGATGTCTTCCTGCAAGGCGACAGCAGGCCAACGCTGCCGCGAGCTTTGAGCATGCCGGGGGACATCAAACTGCCGATGATCCCGCAGTCTCTGCGTGGCAGCCAGCATGACGCTCTGTGATGGGGTTTCCGATCGGGAAACATTTCCGTGAACATCCGGATGGCTACACGTAGGCTGTCTCCACTGATGGCATAAAGGCGGACCATCTCTACCAACTCGACATTTGAATAATTGTCCGTCATTTTGCACTTTGTACCTCCGTCTCAACGATACCGAGAAGCGCACGCGCGCTTCGGCGACATCAAACACACTGTTAGTTCCAGGGCCGCGGGGGCGGGGCTAGGAGTTTGCGCGTGAGAGTACCCGCATCGTGATTGGGGTGGAATTGATTACCTACGAATTTATTGAATAATCGTATGCGTATGCGTTGTGTATGTGTTGTTTGCGTTTGTTTATGTGTGAAAGCGCGGTTATAGGGCTAGTAACAGACGGGACGCTTTTAAATACGGCTGGTTCACACTAACGGATTTCCGTAAATAAGAAAAAAAATAAAAAAATACCTACCCATTTTATTGTTGATTTGGGTCGAGAATCATTAGCATAATTACGTCCTTGAATTTGACTTGGGTGCAAATCAACATCTTGTATTATAAATGCGAAAGTAACTATGCCTGTCTGTCGCGCTATCACGCCAACATAGACATAGGCCACTTTTTATCTCGAGAGTATGCTCCCTAGGGAACACGCGGGCGAAGCCGCTTGCAGAAGCAATAAATTAATTCATGAATAAACAAATTTTTAGCAGACAAACAAGATGAAAGAATGATTATTTGCATTGATACAGATTTGTGAAAATTAATTCTGTTCAATTAAAACCTGTTTCATCTTTATTGAAATTTCAGAGGCACTATTAAGTGCACTTTCAAGGGTTTTGAGAGAAGAATGGAAAAGAAGCATTGAACTAAGCACAAACATAGTTTACACATTCTTTTGTTTTTCCACTTATAATGAATTTCATCCAGTAATTATTCAGTATAAAATTGGATCTTTGTGTATGGATGTCATTGATTACGAACTAAAGAGATATGATCAATGGAAGGAGAAAGTTGAAGGAAAAAAGCAGGTAGTCACACCTGATAAGGTGAGGCTGGCATAATATTTAATTAACAGTGTTTAATGTTGGTCCGTCTTAAAAAAAAAACACCAAATGGATTTTTTCTTTTAGAATGAGCCACCGAAAAGTCGGATTCCCGAACCGAAGCGTCGCCCAAAGTCGGGCACATGGGCCGTCGCCGATGTAAATATGCAAAAATCTAGGTCACTAGTATCCAGCTACCATGAAGATTTATGCAGTGCATCTGATGAATTTTTATCAAAAAGCGATGAAGAACAAATGAAACGCAAACTAAAAACACTATCGAAGCGACAGGAGCAATTATTGAGGGTCGCCTTTTACATGCTACTTAATATAGCAGATAACATCAAAGTCGAAGAGAAAATGCACAAAAAAGATATTGTGGGCCTGCTTATTGGTGCAATGGAAAGACACACGAATATAGATCTCCTCATTCTTATAGTTTCATTTTTACAAAAACTCTCCATTTTCATAGAAAATAAAACCAGCATGGCGTCTAGGGGAATTGTTGAAAAATTAGCGCCATTAATGAATTCTACTAACGCTGACCTGGTCAATGTTACTTTGAAGTTATTATTTAATCTAACTTTCGATACAAAATTACGCAATAAGATGATAAAGCTGGGCTTGCTGCCAAAGTTTATACAATTCACAAGTATGTTATCTGTAATCTTATTTATTATTTAAGACTTTTGTAAGATTTTTAATTATTGCTTAAAATTACAGGTGATGACAAGCATATTAATTTGGCAATGAAGATTCTATACCATTTGAGCATGGACGATAGAGTCAAGTTGATGTTTACGCAATCTGATTGTGTCAAATTGGTAAATATGAACTAACATACTCATACTCGTGTTTGGTTAGGAGAAATGAATCTGGTGAATAAACTGCGATTGAATTTAAGAAGAAACATGGGCTGCGAGACTTTGTATGTAAAAAGTCAAAATTCGAGGTTTGGCTCTCGACTGTTTTGACCTCCAATATTGGACCGGATATTTCACAAAATGAATGAGATGGATGTATACTGTGTCCCTATGTTTTCCTGTTTCTATTAATAGTTGCCTTTGTACAGTCGGTGATGGCGGTTGGTTGACCCTCTTAAAAGTTAAACGGGTTCGAACCTTCTGCTTGTTAGCAGTAGGTAAGCTTGTTGAACTAGAACAACTGGTTTAACGTCTACGATTAATAAAATCCTTATTCGAATTTGATTGTTAACACGCAGTGTTAAGGTAGGTATGATCTTGAATATTGTTTTAACTTTTAATATAAATGCTAATTTCAACGACTATAACTATGTTCGTGTGGTCTAGTGGTAGCTGTAGTGAGCTGACAAGAACGTGGTTGTGAATTCGAGACCAACATATTTTCTGTTATGCGTTTTGTTTTATGATATTTTTTTTTAAGTTATAAATAATAAATTATAACTTTAGCAACAAATTATATACAACGTTGATACGACAGAGGGGCTTTCCTTTAAACTGCCTATACTAGGTACCATTTTCAAGCTCTGTACCAAAAATAAATTAATTAGGAGCAGTAGTTTAGTCGCAAATGATTTTTAAAGTTTTTGCACGGTTTGAACACAAAGTCAGCATAATTTTTGAATCAGTTTGCAAAAATACGTTTAGATAAACCACATTAGACCTATAAATGATCTCATAATGAAACACAGTTAATTTTCTATTATTCTACATTCACCGGTATTTTTAAGTCAACTAACGAACTAAGGAATACATACAATTATTAATGAAGCATAAAAAAGAATACAGTTACCTCTACATTCAGTTTCCTAGCAATCGCTTTATACCAACATTCTCCTCATGCAAATAGATTATTTTGCATTTTAAATAATCACTCAACTGAGACAGACGATTAAACTATCAATACCTACTGATAATTAATAAAAGGCGTGGATTTTCGTACTTTAGTAAGGCAAGGTAAAAATGTTCACGCGATGTTCAAAGCTACGAGTATTTGTGCATAGAATGTCTTGTTCAATTTATAATTCTACCCCATATACCTAATATCATTTCAATAGCAATTTTTGTTGAATACGCATATTGTCGTATAACTACCCTCTTATTGAAAAGTTTATCAATTTAATTGATGTGCTTGATCTTTACAATAATGCAAGAAATACTTAACAAACAATTTGTATATTGAAAACAAAATGAAACATTGAGACATGATTTGAACTCGTATCTTGCATGTCTCAGCCTTACACACGAACTACGACACCAGATTAAACAACAAATTATCACAACATTAAACCTAACCTTTAAGTCTAGCTTCATACAAATGAAAATTGCGTAACAAATACACATACATAGTAAATGACCTAACACCAACATTTTTAAGCTCAAGTTTGCGTATCAAAATTATTTATTGTTTCTGTTCATCGAGTAGTGTTAGTCTGATAAACTCATACATATTGAATAACCTTTAATGTTATGAGCAGAGGGTGCTCGTGTAATTTTTAGAGGAGTCAGTTAATTGCTATCACCGACTGTACACTAGGGCTCTGTTGCCAGCGATTTATCGGACTATTTTGAGCATTTTGTGAGGGTTCTAGTGCTTATACGGCTAATAAATCTCAATATCTCTTAAATCGGTCTAATATTGGAGGAGAAAACAGTCGAGTGAGATAGTGGTCAAACGCGTGCCTATCTATAGTAAAAAAAAAAAAATTACATACAAAGTCTCACCGCGGGCATGTTTCCTCTTAAATTCATTGTCTACAACAAAGTAACTACCTGCCTCGTTGGAATAGTGGTCGCAAGCGGGAAGGAGCGTGACGTTCTAGGTTTGATTACCCAGGTAATTTTTACACGACTGCCCAAAAAACCGGCCAAGTGTCAGACTCTAACATGAAAGGTTCCGTACCATAAACCTAAAAAAACACGTTGGTTGTTTGGGAGCTCTCTTAAACCTTTATTATTATTTGTTGTTATAGCGGTATTAGAAATACAAAAAATTAAAAAACAATTTCAACTACGAGACGTAGCCCACTGACACGGATGGACGGACGGACGCACGGACAGCTTAGGTACACTTAGTAATAGGGTTCCGTTGGTTACCCTTCGGGTACGGTACCCTAAAAAGGAGTGCTGTTTTTTATTATGAATTTTTTAGTTACAGCCCGGAATCTGAATCTCAGTCACGGGAGGGTATCACGGGTAGGCTCGCTTCGTTCTTGGGGCGAAATATAACTGGCCAAACGTTTATACCTACTTCTTATTGTGTATCGTAATACATCAGTGCTTAAGTCCCAGGGGCATAGCTAAAGCCACATCAGCCGTATCAATGACTAGTTGACCCGCGCAACTTCGTCTGCGTCACAATTTTCATTACTGCTCCGCTTCTATTGGTCTTAGCGTGATGATATATCTATAGCCTTCCTCGATAAATGGGCTATCTAACACTGAAATATTTTCTCTAATCGGACCAGTAGTTCCTGAGATTAGCGCGTTCAAGTAAACAAACAAACTCTTCAGCTTTATATATTAGTAGAGATATAAATACGGGGCCGTGAAATACTATCCGCAACCTCAAATTCTAAATAGCGGCATGACATGCGTTAATGGCGGAAATTATTCCAAGAGAACATATCTACTCCCGGGAAAAAAGTAGCCTGTGTGCTATTCCAGATCCAGACTATAATCTATCTCCATGCCAAACATCCAGATCCGTTCAGCCGTTCTGGCGTGATTGAGTAACAAACATCCATCCATCTATCCAAAGTTTCGTATTTATAATAATAGAGTAAGAAGTAAAATGACTGACAGTTTTGTGCTATGTAAAAAAAAACAGTACCCCTTTTGGGCTTTGTCGCTGTCGGGTAGAAAGGGGACCTTCTAATGTTATGTAACAGGGTTAGCTACGCCACTGCTAAGTGCCTAAGTAGACGCGTGAGACGAGACGGGCAACACATGTGTGATGTTTATGTCGCAGCCAACTGCTGCCTAGCCCTTTTTCCTGAATGTCTGATAATCAACGGGTTTGCAGATACTTAGGCCTTTCATAGAATAGGGTAACCATGAGACGAAAAAATATTTAAATCATTCGTTCACAGACAGTAGCCACTAATCCTAACTTCGACGACGGAACCTCTTTGGGCGGGACTCATAACATGTCTGCAGGGTTTAATAGAACCTCATCTATGTCGGGATGCCCCAAACTTTGCTAGACAAGTCTGAAGCGGCGTTAACCTCGATATATCTAAACTTCTATCTTAATATATATAAATCTCGTGTCACAATGTTTGTCCTCAATGGACTCCTAAACCACTTAACCGATTATAATAAAATTCGCACACCATGTGCAGTTCGATCCAACTTGAGAGATAGGGTAGGTAGGGTAGGTAGGGTAGGTAGGGTAGGTAGGGTAGGTAGGGTAGGTAGGGTAGGTAGGGTAGGTAGGGTAGGTAGGGTAGGTAGGGTAGGTAGGGTAGGTAGGGTAGGTAGGGTAGGTAGGGTAGGTAGGGTAGGTAGGGTAGGTAGGGTAGGTAGGGTAGGTAGGGTAGGTAGGGTAGGTAGGGTAGGTAGGGTAGGTAGGGTAGGTAGGGTAGGTAGGGTAGGTAGGGTAGGTAGGGTAGGTAGGGTAGGTAGGGTAGGTGGGGTAGGTGGGGTAGGTAGGGTAGGTAGGGTAGGTAGGGTAGGTAGGGTAGGTAGGGTAGGTAGGGTAGCCAGTTGACGGGAGCGAAGCCGCGCGGGTCAGCTAGTACTAATATATAAAGCTGAAGAGTTTGTTTGTTTGCTTGAACGCGCTAATCTCAGGAACTACTGGTCCGATTCTAAAAATATTTCAGTGTTAGATAGCCGGTTTATCGAGGAAGGCTATAGGCTATATATCATCACGCTAAGACCAAAAGGAGCGGATCAGACGGAGTTGCACGGGTCAATGAGTAAAAAAATAAACGTGAACATTTGCACAGCTCACAGACATGTTGCTGCTAAACGTGAACGCGGAGAGCGTGGGCGCGAAGAGCTGCGGCGGCGGTGGTGGCGGCGCCGGCACGAC
Organism: Lacanobia oleracea; assembly: GCA_950371165.1. NCBI lineage: Eukaryota > Metazoa > Arthropoda > Insecta > Lepidoptera > Noctuidae > Lacanobia > Lacanobia oleracea. The sequence continues at coordinate 14,557,964 of OX493393.1, read as the reverse complement.
AGACGTGCTGCTGGCGCTGTGCATCAACCTGGCGTGGTGCGAGCGCGCCGCGCAGCAGATGGCCGCCGAGGGCCGCCTGCGCGAACTGCTCGCGCGCGCCTTCCGCCATCGCAATGCTATGCTCATGAAACTCGTACGCAACCTGTCACATCATCCACAGAACAAAGCGCTTTTTGTTGTAAGTTTTTCTATACTACTACTTGCAGGGCCCGATTTAGAGGAGGCAGAGCTGGAGAAAAACCCAAAGCGGGAAAATCTTGTGAAGGGCGGCAAATACTTAGTGACTACTCGGAGCGGAAAAATAACTAGATCGGGCTCTGACATCACGTATCTCTTCTATATTTTAATATGGTTCGAGTACCTACTTGTAAGGAAAGTGCTTATGTTTAAAAATAGATCATAAATCTACTTATAAAGATATGATTTATTTTCAAACATAAGCAACTAATATTAGTTATATAGAAGGTACATAGCCAGACATCAATATGGCAAATTGTATTTAAAGCTGGGGTTAACATTATTGATTTGCGTCACCTTCTGAAGTTCTGACACAGTTGCTTGGGAAACAACAATTCGAACAGGTTCATTTATATGGTGTATCCTGCGCTACAACATGTCGTGACGACACAATAATGTGCATGTAGCTTAGAAAGACATTTCCCAATGGTATGAAGAAACAAGACTACGATATACAAAGCTATTTTTTTTTCAAGACCGCCATTATTATGTATCATATTAACGGGCACTCACTATACTATCATAATACACATACCTACACAAGAAAACCATATCACACAGAATGAGTAGTAAGTATATGAAAATTTAATTTGCAGGAATTCGTTGGAGATATAGCAGGAGCTGTCACAAATGGTGACGCCACGGAAGAGTTCATGGTGGAATGTCTAGGAACCCTTAATAATATACTGAACACCAATAACAACATCGATATATTCGCCGTTGTCGAACGATACAATTTGATTCCCTGCATTATGAAGATTTTAGATCCAGGTAATTAAATAAAAGTATACTACTCACAGTATATCTAATAATAATTTCAGTGATAATATTTATGGGTACCTACAATACAAAAGGTAAAAAAAACCCGACCGCTAAAACCGACTAAAAAGTTCGAAACAAGTCGCTTTTCAAGCAGTCTGATGCAGTTGGTGGCATCCGATCAGTGATTGAACTGCATCAGACTGCCTGAAAAGCAACTTGTTTATACTTAAAGTATTTTACAGAGTAATAACATTTTGTTATAAGTAGTGCAGTTACCTTAGATCTAAAAATGTGAACAGAATATTCCTTAACACTATGAGGTATTTTATTATAAACTAGCTGTTGTCCGCGACTTCGTTCGCGTGTACCTATGTCGAAAAGTTAAATTATGTCGCTATGTAAGATCGTTAAGATAGATATACAAACAGTCATATCTAGCATTGCTAAACCCCTCTTAGAATTAGGAATTTGGAAGACTGTTATGCAAGGTACTGGCTGTATCATCTCTTCTGTTTAGAATGCCGTCCAGCCCTAGTAATTTATCGTAATTTTCGTAATCAGAAACTTGTGTACCTACACGTTGTTGAAGAAAGTTGCTAGGGTTATTAACACGCGATAGAGCTACATAAAGTTGGCCATGGGTATATGCACAGTCAACAAAGCTATTAGGTTGCAGGCAGCTAGCTTGCAACTACTTTTAAACAATGTTGAGTGTGCTGAGTAGACAATTATTGTACAACACACTCGAGTATGTCAAAAGCTTAAGAAATCATAATGCACACATTAGAAATAAACATAGGCAGTGCTGTGGAAGAAGTCTTCTTCTTAGAAGAGACCGAATAGCTTCGTTAACTACCAGAAAAGCAGTCGACCCCGCAACGGATGGAGTAGAGACTCCGTAATCCGCATTTAGACTCCCATTCGGTCCATTGCGCGTAAGTGTTCTGGCTAAGTTAGCCAGCCTAGCTACACCCAAATGCACAGAAGTCTTCTGGGTATTCCACAGATTTCACGTAGCGACCTCACCGTTCCGAGGATTTGTTCACGTCAGGAAGCAACGGCCTCATTTCGGTTCATTCAGTATGTTTGTGTGTGTGTTCAGTGGTGTTTGTTTGTGTGTGTTGATCGTTGGTTAAATCGGCGTGATGTGCGCAGAGAGTGCGGCGGAGCCCGAGCTGGTGCTGGAGGGCGTGGTGGGCGCGGGCGCGCTGAGCGGCGACGAGCGCGCGGCGGCGGCGCTGCTGCGCGGGGGGGCGGCGCAGGCGCTCGTGGCGCTGCTGCGCCTGCGCCAGGCCGACGACGACCACGTGCTGCAGACCGTGTTCGCCTTCCGCCAGCTTCTGTCGCACCCGCGCGCCGCCGACTACCTGGTGTCGCGCACAGGTACAACACTACAATATTTTTGATTTACTTAGATAATACTTACTTGATGATGGTATCATCTCTTCCGAAAACAATGGATGAAATTGATAAAAAAACTGGACAAGTGCGAGTCGGACTCTTGTGCAAATTTTTTTTTAACATGTTATTTTAACACTATAGAATTGTATAGATTTTCCTGTAATCTATAGGTAAAGATCTATTATCTGTATTTTTTTTATAATTTTTGGCTCAGTTGTTTCGGAGATAAGGGGGGGGAATGGCCAATTTTCGTCTAATTTCTTGAATAACTTCAAAATTAAATTAAAGCTGTATAAAATGAAGCATATACTAATAAACTACCTTATTATAAGGTACTCTTATAAACTTTATTCAGACGAAAATTTATGAGATTTCAAAACAAAATCTACTTATTATTAAGCGCATTTGTCACTCGGAGTCCTACTCTCACGTTTTAAATGACTAAATAGATCTGCATTTCTAATAAAAAACTGATATCGGAAATTGTTCTCTTAAATACACTGTGGGAGCCCTAAAAAAGTATAGTAAGCGATTGATCCTGTGCCTAATCCCGCTTCGGCCGTGTGGCTTGTCATTCTATCGAACAACGAGAGTGACAAAAGAGAGCATTGCTTCCGCACACACTCGTGCACTATAATATTTCCCGTTATGGCTAGTCTCCATAACTAGATACTCTCCAGATCTCTTCAATCTTCTGCTTCAGCATCGAATAGTCGGTCAGTGGGTCGTCTTAGGGAGGCGAGGTAGTTCATGCCGATTGTTTGTGTTTTGCAGAAGCTCCAGCGTATCTTATTGACCTGATGCAAGATAAGAATGCGGAGATAAGGAAAATGTGCGACAATTGCCTTGACATCATATCACAGATGCAAAATGAGTGGGCAGCCAGAATAAAGGTACTGAAAAAAATCTCCTTTTTACAAATATTTTTACTGGTCATGGTAAGATCCACAGTGCCAGATTAACCCATAAACAAATTAAGCAGGGCATCACGTCTGGGGGGGGACCATAAACAGATAAGCTACAGGAATTAGAGGTACTTTTTTGTTTTGGTCATGTGATACGATATTTCGCAAACCTTCCGAAAAGTCAGCAAGTTGTTACAATTACGAGACCCAAAAGTCACATTAGAGACGTGCACTTACAAAATTACGAGCCGACTTTGATTAAGAGTCTGCGCAAAAGAAAATCTATCAGATGTGAATTTTAAAGACACCAGTTAAATAATTAAGCTGTATGGTGTCAGCCGGTGCCGTATAGTGCCGTAAAAGAATAATACCATCCCATCACTTCCCGTGGGTGTCGTAAGAGAACGCTGCTGTCCATTCTCTGGTGAGTGTCTAGTCGCCCTAAGGGACTCACCAGAGAGTGGGCAGCAGCGTTCTCTGTAAAACGCAACACCATACACTGCGATCGCCAACCCACCTGCCAAGCGTGGCGATAGTGGCAAAACAACCCTTTGGAAGAAGCCTATGTCCAGCAGTGGACGTCTTTCGGCTGTTAAGATGATGACGAGTTCAAGAAAATCCTAGTCAAAAGGCAGAGTGCTAAAATGTTGGAGCTTGCTTTGTTTGCTCTTGCAGCGTGTGTTCATGACTTCTTACTTCTGCTCCACGTAAAATACTGGTATTTAGCTGAATCCGGTTTGACAGGAAGCCTAACCCAATATTTCATATAGATGAGAGGAGTTATGGAAAAAGGGTCTACCAAAAATATTTGCCCTTTGGGACTAGCGGCGCCACTGTGTAATAAATCTTGGTTACATTATAAACTCTAAATTTACATATTATAGTGAAAAGATTAATTTCTAATACCATAAATTCCATTCAAATTCGATCTCTAGTTATATGCAGGACGTCCCAAGACTTTGCCACATGGAGGGAGACACACTACTAAAAACGCAAAAATATACATACCATTACTTAAAATATCAATGTTGTGTTACTTATGGATGTACAAAATAAGCAAATCTTACAATAAATGCCAGACAACAAGTCGGTCGTAAACCTCATTTCACATTCACACCTTATACATCAGGTGAAATTCTGATCATATAAATTATAAAGGGTGTCCCAAGACTGCTACATGGAGGAAAAGTACCTATGTAATAGGTAGTGTAGATAGAGAAAATGTACTGAAGGAAGACATTTTTATTATAAAAACAATACGAACTGCGCTCAAAGAATTTTAAATAACATAGCATCTAAAATAAAAGGAAGACCATGTTTAAAATTTAAATTGAAAAAAAACTTATTTCAGACAAATATTTAGTTCATACATGTCCAAATTATGTTAATAGGTAGATACTTATTGCTATGTTAATAAAATTTAAAATTCATTATTTTTTTTTTTTTTTTCGTTTTAGGTGGAACGATTCCGCTGTCACAACGGCCAGTGGCTCTCAGTAGTAGAGACCCTTGGAGCCGAGGGTGGCACAGGAGATGCTACTGACGATTTGCCTCCATATTTATCCGCCGAGTATCTAACCACTCATCGCCTTACTACTTCGGGTATGTATTGTATATTAACGCCCGATATGAATTATGTTTTTATTCCATATCTGTATCCACGGGCTACTTTTTTTTTTTTTTTGTTCAACCTCAAGGCCCTAAAAAAAAATATTTCTCTCAGACTCATACTGGACACAGTCCATCAATAAGTGGTGTAAGTCTTCAACAACTCCACACTCCCACGGGCTAGTTGGGTGCTTGCGTAGGCGCCGGAGGGGGGGGGGGGGCAATGGGATGCACCCCACGGGTTAAAAAAAAAACGAATGCTGAAGATATAAAAAAAAATAAGACAAGCGGAATGTAGTAAGAGACCTAGCACCTACTGCCGGCGCTCATGCTTGTGTTGTGATCCGCTCTCTCAAAGTCTACTACTCTGGTAAATTCAGTCGGTGATTGATTAAGAGCGCTTTCACAATTTTTCTTGAATTTGAGCGTTTGATTCGAGTTTTGATGTCTGATTATGCTTTAGATATAGCACAAAAAAAAAAACAAAAATACGCCTAAGAAAGTTTGATAGTTGATCTGGGAGTTTTCTAAATAAATATATCAATTTGTTCACGTACATCAGTAAATTTCTTGTCTCCGCAAAGGGTGTTTCATAAAATTACGCTTTTGGGAATCTTTTGATGCTTTGGTACACCGAAGATATAATAATTTAATCAATTTTAAAAATGTCCATGATACAACTGTACCTTCTACTTTGGAATGATCAAATCAATTTGTTACGATTCATGCACTAATAAACCAAAAATAATTTTGTACAACTGAGAATTATTGACAATTTTCCGTACGAAACTATATTTTTTATCTATGAAAGTATAATCCAAATTCAAATAAAAATTATTTAATAATTAAGGAGGTATTGTTATAATGCATGAAAAAAAAATTTGGTCTATTAAACGTAAAAGTAAACTCATATTTTTAAGCAATTTTTGTAAACAGCCCCACAATCACTATAAATCTCGGGAAACGCGGTTTGTAGCTTTAGTCCGGGGCAAGCACTCGATTTTGTAAGAGCGCCCTTAAATAGATTAGGATTTAGAGAACACTCATGGAAGTATTGCAATAATGCATCTTGTCTAAATACGGATGAAACCTATTTTAGAGTTGTCAGATACTATATCATAATCATATTTGAACATGAATGTCTTATAACCGATTTTCATATATTTATAGATTCCCAAACATCGTTAAATGACGACTCCGACAGCTTCTCTGGAGATGTTAGTTTGCATCGCGCTAATAGCAGGTAAGTTGTGAAGTTTACACCCACAATTTTTTTTTTTTTCATTTGTTTTGTACTCGAAAGCACTTGATTGCTGTTTGCGCCTTCAGAGGGCTGCAATACAACTATTTAAAACTAGTTGACCCGCGCAACTTCGTCTGCGTCACAATTTTCATTATTGCTCCGCTCCTACTGGTCTTAGCGTGATGATATAGCCTATAGCCTTGTTCGAAAAATGTTGTTATATCCTTATTCAGTTTGTGAAATATCTCTTAAATACTGGAAGAGAAAACAATCGAGAGCCGAACCTCGAATTATGACTTTTTACCTACATACAAAGTCTCGCCGCCAGCATGTCCTCTTAAGGTGCGGTACAGCGAACCCGGTCGTACTTTCTTTACTAATATTATAAAGAGGTAAAGATTTTGAGGTTGTAGGGGGTAACCTCTGGACCTACAGAACCGATTTTGAAAATTATTTTACCAATAGAACGCTGTTACATATTTTTGTCAAAGGCTATATATTAACCCGAAAAATACCGCCCAACAAAGTGGGCATGGGTCAGCTATTAGCACATAAAATTGGTGAAAAGTTTCTGAACTGAGCGTATCCATGTCGGCTGTCGCATATTGAAGAGGAAAAGAGAATGAAAAGAATAAAATAGATACCGGATTAATTTAAATTTTGCTTTCCTTCAAAATTTAATTGTTTGTCTTTTATACTCATTCGTTATTTTGTCTAGCCTACTGACTTCCGTTGGCAGCTAATTCAGCTCGTGCGTGGTTGGTCTCACTTTGGAACTGATGTAACCCAATTGGTCGGGGTTCGATTGTTTAATTACTGCGGCCATAACCGGTACCTAGACGGCGTAAACCTATAAAAGTGATCAAAGATTCACGAATACCTACATTCTACAAAGTCTATCTTGTTTCAGAAACACTTTGGATGATCGAGCAGATGATTTTTATGGTGGATCAGAAAATTCTTTAGTCAAGTCTACTGAAAATGACGCTTTTTCAAAGGATATTAATATTTTTGCTTAATATCTCACTTTAAATTTAAAGCCTTTAGTAAAGTATTTATTATGAAATGGATTGTACACTTATCAATATAAAATAAACCTGTATCCTGGAAATTTTGTGTAATGAATTGTATAACCATATCTTGTACCTACCAAAAAACTTTTTTACAATAAAATACAAACAACTTCTAAATAAGAACACAACAATAGAATAATTTTAAATTAAATGTATATACATTTTCTATATATAGTAACTAAAATTAACAAATACACTAAACTAAAAACAAACTAAAATATAGTATCAAAAAATTCATCCTCAACGCTGTCAGCTGGTAATGTGCCCAAGAGACTGGCGGCATTGCCACGTTGAATGGCAATGCTTAATCTCTGCCCAAAGTAAAAGCCAGCTCTTGGGTCACGGGAAGTGTCAACCAGCCATTTCGAAATTTCTTTGAAAAGGCTGTGAGCACAAGGGCCCCACGGCCCGAGGGCTTCAACCCCAAACGGCTCGAAAATATATTATAGTAAGATTACCAATAAGGTTACTTTACTATATTTCCGCCGCTTGAGGTTTTCCGCAGCCGCAGCGGCAGCGCTAGCACAACACGATGAACTAGAAAGATGGGATGGCGCAAGAGTATCGACACAGGTTGCGTCCCACACTAAAGGCCTACCCATCTTCCAAGGAAACAAGGACATGCCGTCGGGTCTTTTGCCATCGTCACGTGCCAAGCCATTTGGCTCTAAAACGGCTGGAACGCCGACGAGGAGATCGACAAAGGGCTCCTACACGTAAAGAAGCAGCGAGGCGAAAAATGGTGTCATCGAACAAATTGCCTAGGTTCGACAAAGACCCGACTCCCATTTTTCCACAGCCAGCAGGCGCGCACGCTCTGCAGTAGTAGCAGACGTGGACAGTAAGTTATTCTGAACTACTCTGCAGAGCGGCTCGTCCCACCGCCTCTGGGAAGATGGTTTGTCAGGTAGGTCAGTATTCGGACCGGAGGCTTTACGCGGGGATCGTGCGGTCCATGGCCCTTTATGGGGCGCCGGTGTGGGCGCCTACTTTGAGGAAGCGACCTGCCCGTTACCTCAACTCGTCCCAGAGGGTGATGGCCATCCGGCTTGCCCGGGGATACCGCACGATCTCTGGCGAGGCGGCGAACCTCCTTGCCGGACTGCCGCCATGGGATCTAGAGGCGAGAGCCCTCGCACTCATTTATGAATGGTGCCTGGAAGTGCTACGCCGGGGCGAGACTCCTCTGCCGCGGCAAATCGCAGTACGGCGGACGGAGCTCCGGCAGGATTTCATGGCAGTATGGAGACAAAGAATGTCCCAACCCAGAGCTGGTCACGCCACAATTGCGGCGATAAGTCCCCTCTTTGAAGAGTGGCTAGAGCGGCGCCACGGCGTCCTTACTTTCCGCTTGACGCAGGTACTCACCGTACAGTTGTTTCGGGAGGTACCTGTTTCGAATACGGCGGGAGGATACGCCCGGGTGTCAACACTGCGAGGATCGCCCGGAGGACACGGTGGAGCATACGGTTGAGGTCTGCCCTGCTTGGGCGGAGCACCGCCGTGTCCTCGCCGAGGCGATCGGCGGCGGCATTCTCTCACGTCCGGCCCTGGTTCAAGCTATGGTCCGGAGCGAGGAGACATGGGAAATGGTCACCTCCTTCTGCGAAGCAGTAATGCTAGCAAAGGAGGAAGCCGAACGTGTGAGAGAAAGGGAAACCTCACGCCCCAGCCGCCGCAACAGAAGAAGACGCCCCGAGCGTCGGGAGTCGCAGGGCGATTTTCGGCCACCGTAAGCGCGAGCCTGCGGAGGCGAGCATTGGGTGGCTCGCCGTCTGATCAGAACCAGGCCCGGGTGGACGGCGCGCTGTGTTTCACGCGTGTCTCAAAAAGCTGTCAGCGTAAAAGACGGGGCCCGCTAGGGCCAGTGCCTGCTGGGGCTGCGGACTTCGTTCGAAAGAGGCACCGTAGGTACTCTGGAACGCAAAGGGCACTGGGAGGAACGCGGATGGGTTTTAGTCAGTAAGAGTCTGACACTCCCTTCTGCTTCACCCAAAGCGGGAGGAGTCATTTGATGATTTCTCATCCTTATTCGAACAGTAAACAACAAAGGACTTGAACATTCCTTAAAAGTTTTCTGTGTAAGCTGCAAATTCCAATGAATTGACTTTTTCTTTTTCTCACTAGGTAGGTACCATTAAGTAAGTATTATGTTTTGTAATAAAATTTGAATCATAATAGTATTTATTTGTAAGTTAAAGTAACCTAATGCGTTCCGCGACCGTAACGCGTATTTATCTAAAGAATTATAACCATTTTAATCATCAACATAGCCCTCTAAGTTCATGTAGTTCGAAAGAATAAATATTTCAGAAATAATCATTCTTTCGGACTACATAAACTTAGAGGGCTATATGGATGATTAAAATGGTTATAAATCTTTAGATAAATACGCGTTACGGTCGCGGAACGCATTTGGTCCACATACAGCTTCACACTGACCGGCAAATTGCAAAAAACAAAAAAATATTTGAATTTCGCGGGCTACCCTGGAGCATCCACCTTAATGTACCTGCAAACTGTCTTGCCATTTCGCCAGTCACATTTTCTCTTTTTTTAATATTCACTTTACTTACACTTTTATTTTTTTGTCCTCGTCGCTAAATGTAGTATCCACGCAACGTATCGACTAATAGTAGGAATTTGGCTCGCCTACGCTCCACCACGTGCTGCCTGACTGACGGTTGAACGGTTGAACAGAGACTGCCTTCCGATCAGTCGGTCATGACAAATCGTAAGTATATCTACATAAACTACAACTAATAATTTTTGCCATATAGAAATAAACAAAGGTGTGCGCGGTGCGCCTAGATTGTTGAACATTTTGTATATTATATACAAAATAATAAAGTGCTTGCCTTAGGCAAGCATTCAGGTTCCGAATTTTAATATCTTAGAAACAGTTCGTATACGGTCTATCTATATATATAATTAGTTAGTCATTCCATTCGACATGTCATGCGAATGAAAAAGGAATGAAAATTAATCAGAAAGCGAGCGAGTGGAGGAAAATCAAAATTCAGAACGTGGCAACACAGTACTGTCAAAAGAAAGTGTCAAAAATGAATAAAAATTAAGGAGAATTAGTGATTTTGTTGGCCACTGAAAAACTTTGCTAGCTCTAATTGCACGATAGAAAATTATAATAGTAATAGAACAATAATTAGTGCAATCATGAATAATACGGTATCGCGTTTCTCTGTGAAACAATGTATTAGGTTAGGAGCAGTTCAAAATGTTACTCGCCGTTGTTTGGCTTCTAAAATTCAGGATGTTCCCACTCACACTGGCCAGGTACTTAAAATCAGTATTATTAACTTAATAACAACACTGAAAAAATAAAATAAGGAAACGATATTATTGGTGGAGGACTATTAAATCTCTTACATAATAGTAAACATTGGAATAAAAACCTCAAATAGACTGAAATAATTATATTATTATCATATGTGTTCTGATATATTGCTTCAACTTGGAATTCTCATAAATATATACATATATCTACCTACTGCTAGTGAAAGCTTAAATTTTTCTTTACAGAAATGGCAATCTGATGACTACAGGTTGGCACGATTCATGAATGCCCCTAAGCAAGTCAATCCAAACTGGGCAGTTAATTTGATTGCAGAGGTGCCACCAAAGGAAGTTACGGAAAGAGTTGTGTGGTGTGATGGAGGCAGTGGCCCAGAAGGACACCCACGAGTTTTCATCAATTTGGTATGTTTTCAGTTTTACCCTCATCACTGTTAACAGAGTAACCAGTATTTACTATTACTATGTTTTCAGTTATGAGGGTAGGGCAGAGTTAACCAAAATTAGCAGCAACAAAATTTAAATTTTTTTTTTGTTTATATTTCTTAAAATCTTATCTTCACATCCATTGCCTGGATGTGAAGATAAGATTTAAAATTTAATATGTGTTAAAATTTATTTTGCAGGACAAGCCTGGCGATCATTCTTGCGGATACTGTGGTCTGCGTTTTGTCAAAAAGGATAGTCACTAAAATGATGATAACCGCAATACAAATTTTGAAGTTTTCACAATCATTTGTTTTCCTAAGAAATGTTTTGTTGTAGTCCTGTTGAAAATAAAATAATAGTAAAAGCTACCACTAGGTAATGCAGCTGTTTCATTACAAATGAGAGCTAATATTGTGAAATGGCCATTTGTGACCCAGGCCCAGCAGGAAACTTCAAAAACTTTTTTTGCTTTCTCAACCTGTAACAGCCTTACATGAAAGCTGGAATGATAGAGATTGCATTAGACAGTAGGATCCAGTAGACTTGACTGGTAGAAAATGCTGAAGCCATTCAGTCAGTATCTGTTGTTAGCATCAGAATGGCTAGTTGCCTATGGCAAGTGGCTCTGAAAGTATATTCAAGAATTGCTACCCAATTGCTGATATTTGCTACATTTCTTCAATAATTGCTTTTATTAAGGATAATATTAATTACAAAGATCTTATTATTGTAAGGTAAAATAAGTTACTAAAACTAACAAATACACTAAACTAAAAACAAACTAAAATATAGCATCAAAAAATTCATCCTCAACGCTGTCAGCTGGTAATGTGCCCAAGAGACTGGCGGCATTGCCACCTTGAATGGCAATGCTTAATCTTTGCCCAAAGTAAAAGCCAGCTCTTGGGTCACGGGAAGTGTCAACCAGCCGTTTCGAAATTTGAAAAGGCTGTGAGCACAAGGGCCCCACGGCCCGAGGGTTTCAACCCCAAACGGCTCGAAAATATAATTACCAATAAGGTTACCATATTTCCGCCGCTTGAGGTTTTCCGCAGCCGCAGCGGCAGCGGCAGCGCCAGCACAACTCGATGAACTAGGAAGATGGGATGGCGCAAGAGTATCGACACAGGTTGCATCCCACACTAAAGGCCTACCCATCTTCCAAGGAAACAAAGACATGCCGTCCGGTCTTTTGCCATCGTCTCGTGCCAAGCCATTGGGTTCTAAAACGGCTGGAACGCCGACAATGACGAGAGCTCGTCGGATTATGTCGTTTAAATTAGCGTGTCGTGCAAAACGGCCTGCACTGCGGCTACAAGAAAGGCCGTGGTGCCCGAGGCTGTTGACAACTTCACCATAGTGACAGCGATGAGGAGAACAAGAAGGGGCTCCTAAACGCAAAGAAGCAGCGAGGCGAAAAGTGGTGTAGTCGAACAAAGTGCCTAGGTTCGACGATGGTAGTGCATGAAGCCAAAGACCCGACTCCCATTTTCCCACAGCCAGCAGGCGTGCACGCTCAGCAGTAGTAGCAGACGTGGACAGTAAGTTATTCTGAACTACTCTGCAGAGCGGCTCGTCCCACCGCCTCTGGGAAAATGGTTTGTCAGGTTGGTCAGTATTCGGACAAGCGAGTTTCCAGGCATTGATAGCATCGGTGAAACACGGCACATCAAAATTAACCAGTGTGGAAGCCAGGATATTCCTGATTAATTCCTCAGTGCCGTGAACCGAAGATATAAAAGCCGGTAAACTTATACTTACTAGAAATTTTGCGGACGCCGATTCCTTCCATGCGGATGGGAAGGGAAGCTTTTATTGAAATTACTACATATGATACATTGAGACAGTTATGAATATTTTTTTGACCAGCCATTCTGACATCAGGATGGAGGGTGGCCTCTGTGTTCAGCACGAAGGACGAAGAATTTCTAAAAGTTAGTTGTATTAATAATTGCTTACTACTTGCTACTTTCAAGAATTTTGTACATACATTAGGTAAAAAACTATAGATTTTATTAATATTTGTACGAAGAAGCGCCTAATAATTTAGAAAGGCAACAGCCCGAAGTCCGTAGTTTCGGGCTTAGTTGCGGGCGTATTGTACTCCATATCACCTACGGACTTACGAATAGTCCTGAACCTGAACTAAGAATGAATGCCAACACGATTTGAAACTCACTGTCAAATTGCGTTGTCATTAATTCTTAGTGGTTAATTAATACAGAGTAAAATACGCCCGCCACTAACCCGAAACTACGGACTGCGGGTTTAGAGAGTAGCCCCCTGGGTCAGAAACACGTTAAAAACTGTTCTAACTTATTTGCTAATTATGTCAAAAGCAAAATATTGCAATAGTGAAGTTTACATAATATACAAGTGGCCAGAACATATAATAAAATTGAGGTCCCTCGTATCATGGGGTATCCGAATCACCCCATGTATGTTCCGGGACATTTCATAGTTTTCTATGATTTTTTCTGAATTTTTGAGAATTATCGACTTAACAAATTTAAAAAAAAATCTAAAAATTAAAGTGAGACTTTGTCTAGATTTCTATATTGCAAAGGAATCATCATGAGTTGTGCTTTTATGCATAAAATTATCAGCTTCGTAACTGTGCTGAAAGTTAAGCAAATGTTGGTCTAAACTGAAAAATTTATGTTCGGTAAATTATGACCCAAATTTTCAACTTCAAATTACAAACCTAAACAGGTGACTTCATAGTTCCTAAGTAGACCTCGAAAAAGCGCCAGACTTTCAGCTTTCATAATCATTAAAATAGTACTTTTATAAAGCTACTTTGGCTGGAATCGGCCACCAAAGACTGCAAGGTGTAAAATTCGTAATATTAACATCTGATTAAAAGTAATTTTTTACCCAAGGACACAGAATTTCTAAAAGTTTGTTGTATCAATCAACAAACTTTTAGAAATTCTGACGCTAACCATCTGTTCCTCATAATTCCTAGTTACAGCCCAGGATTATGCTGGAGTAATATTAATGCAATCTACTTGACTCACTGTGGCCCAAAAAGTTTCTCTATCAAATGGTATTTTAAGAATATTATTTCAATAAATTTTACTCAAAGTAGTGACAAACTAGGCTTTATTTCATAATACTAAAGATAAACATTTTAATAAATAAATAAATTACATAGATAGTAGGTACATTGATTAAAGATGGATCATTACATAGATCTATGATTAGATTTGTAAATCAATCCTAACTTTTAACATCACAATTTATTCCCAAAACAAATACTTTTCTTTTCAGAATCTTGAAATGGATTAGTTATTTGCAGTTGGTACTGCATTTTCATTGCGTAGTTCTTGCCTGATTTCTCTATTAGATTGCAGCAACTCCTTCAACCTTTCATGGATATCATCATTTTTTTGCTCCAAATAGTCCAATGCAGTATTCAGTTCTTCCAATTTGGAATCCAACTGTATGTATTCTGAAAAAAAGCATAACACCTTTTAAGGAAACTGTATTCAAACTAATGACTGACTAACACTTTGTGTATTTCATGTTTTCATGCCTTATTGATGAACTGATTTTAATCATGATGGTATATGGGAATGGGACCCAGGAAATGGTTACATATACTGATATACCATTATATATTATAAGCAATTTTTTTTGCAAAAATGCGAGAGAAACTGCAAGTAGAAGCTTGTACTACAATAAATGACTAGAGTTAACTTTGTTTTGGTGTCTTCTAACTAAAGTGCAATGTTATTTGAAATGGAGAAGTACAATCATAGACAGATGCTTTCAATAGACAGCTCAAATAGGCCTTTGATCCAGGTGCTTAATGAAAGGCTCCTTCTTGGTCTTAGGAAGCTTCAATTCATTGAAGCTCCCACACAAAAAAAAAACACAAAATGAACACTAAAATTTCAATTTTAGTGTTCATTTTGTCATAAAACCCAAATTTTATTACTAAGAGCTTTAACCGAATTGTTAGTCTCGCGGTCAAAAGCACGAGCGTGGGTATCAGGGTTCGATTGGTATTCCCTAAGAATTTCTCAGTAGCAGCCTGGAGGGTCAGTGAGTCTTAAGAGGGAGTTTAAAGTTAGTGGTGAAACACCCCATGCTCCAGAAAGTGATTAAAAGCTGTTCCTGCATCTATTTCCTTTCCCGGTTGGGTCAGTGGGTCGTTTTAGGGTTGTGTCGTATTGCCATCACATCGGTCTATGAAAGATAAGGAACTGAGAGTTCACCTGGATTTGAGCACAAATTTGTCCACATTATTCAAATTTATCTTATACTTCCAGCGAATCTTCGAAGATTGGGCACCATGGCCGAAATCCAGTCTAGAGGATTAGAGCTTGAATAATAAAACAAACATACAAAGAAAGGACTTCAATAAAACTTGCCTTCAACGACATTTTCTTCTGTCTCTTCCGTGGGTTCAATCTCATTGTTATCTATAATGCCATTTTGGTTATTGGTGTTCTGATCTTGGCCAGCCATTGTAAAGAAATGTGAAAACTTGAAGTTTCAAGGCTTCGCAGTCACAGACTCGCTCAAAGTAGTAAAAAGAAAAACAAAGTAGGCATTAGCCATCTGAGTCATGTGATTAAGACATTGACACTGACGGCTTGTTGACATTGTCAGACAGGGAGGCAGGTTAATAAAATGGGTGTGTAAAGGTGGTCTTACACCGGCGCGGCGGTGGGGCTTACCCTTTTGCAAGATGTCCATCGCTACCTCACGCCGGCTCACACTATCACGCGCCATCCGGCAGCCGTATCACGCGCGCCTACTACGTTTTGTGGAGAAAGAGCCAGCGCCATTGCGTTCGTATTGTGCGATCTACGTTAGTAGCTATGTATATCAATAAAACTAAGAAAAAAACTTGTAAGTAGAACGGGAACTGGAAACTGGAGAGAATAATATGCAGCGAAGTCTTGCGATGGGCGGAGCGAGGTGGCACGTGCCGACGCAAGTCATCGCGAGTCACCGCTTGACGGAGAGCGACCTTGCAGGAGTTGCAGGTCCTCTATCTATTCGTACTTCAATAAAGTTGAATATTGTACTAATAAATTTTACAATATAGTTCAATTCTCGCCTCTCACGTCTAGACTTTTTACACAAAAGATAGGTAGGCAGGTAGGCAGTGCTGGATTAACCCATAAGCAAATAAAGCAATTACTTAAGTATGTTCTCACAAGGTGAACTTGGAGGGAGCTTGGATTGCATCCGCGGATTGTATTTCGACTCCACAGACGTAAATCAGGCTCCATCACGGACGAGCTTCATTGTGAATCGCGCTCGCGTACAAATAAGATGTAGAAATGGTTCCCAATTTGTCGAAATACCAATTGCTTTAGCAGTTTTGTGCACACTTGAAAACGAAATCGGTCAAGGGCGAGTCGGACTCACACATCGAGGGTTCCGTGCCATCATACTTAAATTTTCATCGGCGAAAACCATGCGGCCTAAAAAAGACATGTTTGAGAATGTGCAAATAGCGCTCTTTCACATGATACCCCACAACCACATGCCCTATTAGCGATTCGTTCGATTTTTTAAGAACCCCACTCAGTCGCTGTTGTAAAAAAAATCGTGCATTTTAAACCCGCTTTGCGAAGAGTGGCGGACAGTAACCACAATAATACTATTACTACTACTACTTATACTATTACTTATATATTATAGGTACCTATGTATTATTTTATTATAATTATGTATTTAGGTTGCAATTTAATTTAATAAACAACATTTTTTCTAAATGTTATCGTTATAAAAAAAAAAAAAAAAATTATGCAAACTCTCCTTAATTTATGTACTTTCATAAGAGTATAATCTCATCTCTGTTCACAGACGTTCCGAATAAAAGCCCAGCCTCCATAAAAAAACCTAACATGTCCTTTATTTGTGTATATTAGTTAGTATGTTTATTGTATTTTTATTTAAGTTAAGTTAGCTTAGTCTATTTTAAGTTTCCTTCTTTGTCTCGTTACACACTGTGTCTATGTATCTTATCCCACTCTCCTGTCGCAGGTCTGCTGGAAGAAATTTCTTATGAAATAAGCAGTACCTTTGTGCTCTTCTCACTGTATAAATTTTCGTTTTTTTAAGTATATTGTGTGTACAGAAATAAATAAATAAACAGACGTTGGCCGACTTTCTTGCTGGATAGCAAGAAAGGACATGCTCAGGACCCCTCCCCCGCACACGCCAAGTTTGCGAGCAAGTCGCGTGTAAGAGGACATTTCTAGTGACACATAGCCGATATTGCTACAAAAAAGGAAGAATTTTTCGTAATATTTGGTGATTTTTTAGAAAATTATAGAAAATAATTTCGTATTGTTGAAAATGACGTTGCATTCTGTACATTTCAGTGTCTTTTGACCTGAATCCGTATGAAAATAGTCCACGAAATTTTTCTATAGATTATAAAAAATAAGGTGATTGGTTTACAATGAAACGAAAGCATTTTGTATACAATACACACACACACACAACCCACATAATTCCATTACATACGCTAAAAAGAATGAGAATGATATGGATTTGAAGAATCAAACGTTTATTTTATTTATTTTTCTGTACAGACCAGTAACACAAGAACAGTGTGATTAATTTCTTGAAAGTCCGGAACCAGTAGGTCTCTGTGATTTTTAATGTTCAAGTCATTATTCTTAAGGTGAATGCTCCAGGGTAGCCCGCGAAATTCAAATATATTTATGTTTTTTGCAATTTGCCGGTCAGTGTGAAGCTGTATGTGGACCAAATGCGATCTGCGACCGTAACGCGTATTTATCTAAAGAATTATAACCATTTTAATCATCAATATAGCCCTCTAAGTTCATGTAGTTCGAAAGAATGAATATTTCAGAAATAATAATATAAAAATATTTGAATTTCGCGGGCTACCCTGGAGCACCACCTTAATAATGACTAAGAATAAGGATAGATTTATATGAAAAATAAAAACTTACTTACCTAGGTGATTTAAAGCAAACAAAATGCCTACATACCAACAAACATACTACCTACTAATTCATTGTACCCAATTAACTGTTTCACTGTAAAAATTCAAGTGCTTTATTGAATACACACACATATACGGACCGAAACGATTAAAAAAGCCTCGTTTATACATAAACTTTAAAAGTAAAGTAAAAATTTTAAATATGTTGCGATTACTAGTTAAATTGTCTATCTTGGTAAAAAAAATAACTTAAAAAACCTAAACCAAGACTTCTAACTTGAAAAACAGTCCCTCTAAGTTCATGTAGCTCGACAGAATGATTATTTCTGAAATATTCATTCTTTCGAGCTACATGAACTTAGAGGGCTATATTGATGATTAAAATGGTTATTATTCTTTGGATAAATACGCGTTACGGTCGCGGATCGTATTTTGTCCACATACAGCTTCACACTGACCGGCAAATTGCAAAAAACATAAAAATATTTGAATCTCGCGGGCTACCCTGGAGCATCCACTTTAAGGTAAAATAATGCTGAAACTTTGAAACTGTCACTTCATGTGGATTTTCAATCACCCACATCACACGTGGTAATTATAGTAAAATGGCAAAAAAATCGTTTTATTCAGATGGCTAATTTTCAGAATTTTCTACCTCGCTATCTTTGGAGGCCAATTTCAGCAAAAGAAGCCCCATAAAAGTACACTTTTTTAATGATTACTAAAGCTGAAAGTCTCGTGGCTAAAAACAATGGCACGGGTCAATCATCAAGGTTAAGCAAAATGTTGGTCTGTGGATGGGTGACCATCTTAACATAGGTACCGAGTTTCCTCTGTGCCTAGGAAAGGTCCCAGTTGTCATTTCTGGATCTTTGGCAGTCGTTACGGATTGTCAAAAACCAATAAATCTGACTCCAGTCTTACCAAGAAGTACCGTGAAAGATCAATCTCTGTTTCGTTAATATTTCGTTATGGCGCATATAAGAAACTATGATACATAATTAAATTTTTGTGTATTATTTTTCAACGCTTAACTAGTGAATATTTCATTGATATAATGAGAAAATGGTATGTTCATGGTTCAAAATGAAGAGAACAAAAGTTTATTACTCTGTACACCTCAATCTGTCTAAAACTGCTACATTTATGCTATACTCTGCAGCCATGCTAGCGCTATTCTGGAAGGTTTTCGATCTGGGAATTTTTCGTTTCTAGGGGAATGGGAAAACGGGATAATGCGCTTTCAAAGTCGTGGGCAAAATCTAGTACAGTATAAACAGAGTCCCCTGATGTGAGACAAAATGCTTTCGTGTATACGCGACCTTATAATGTAATGTCTATGGATTTCTTTTACCAAAATTCCATGCGTTTGTAGGTAAAAAACTAAAACTATGGCAATATTGACAATGGCAACAACACAACAACCGATGCAAATACGTCATATTTGACGAAGGAGGAAGCCTTTGTTTTGCATTGCAGAAAAAATATTAAGGTTCCTTACACTATATACGTTGCGTTGTGGTTTTTAACAAAGTAAGATATTGATTGTGTATTGATTTTATAATAATAGACAGACTATTTAATGATCTACTAGTGTATTGGATACTCCTACAGCAGAGGGAAGTAATTGAACGCAACTAACTGCGTGCATAGTTACAAATAAACTTCCCAGACTTTCCTATAAACACTACTACGTACGTAATAACTTTTGTATTTCGTGTGAATATGTATTTTTGTACGTATATACTATATACTGCTGTGTTTTGTAACATCGATTAGCTAAATTCACTGTGTGATGGATGACTCATACATCATTATTAAACGGAGAGTTAAAATCTTTTCAACAACCTCATCAAGGTTGCAGATATTTGGACATTCATAAACACAGTTCTGATTCGTAGAATAAAGTACATTGCCCTTTTTCTCTGTGTCCAAGGCAGGTTACCTTGATTATTTGACTAAAACTGTTATCAGTGACAAACATTGGTAACAAAAGTGAAAATACCTAATGTAAAATTTTCAATTAAATACAATTTTTCGTATTTGTTAAAAATCCAATGAATTCTGCAAGATAAATGCATTTAAAATAGTGTAGCTTTCTATGTAAAGTTTTCGTTGTCTGTTCTGTTTTTATTCATTTAATTGTTGTTGTGACAAGACTATCACTTTCATATTTCATTTTCATGGTGGCAGTTTTTTGCTAAATTATGCAATCAATATGAAATACTGCTATAAAAATGCACGATTTATTTCCATACACCATTGCATGGTAATAAATCCTCCCCTTAAACAACCCACTGACCAATCTTTTGCTAATGTAGCAATCAACCCAGGTTGAGTAATGCTCACTGAGAATGCCCCAAAGTCAAAGTCAGATAGGCAGTTTTACCAAGGTAACTTTAGGTCAGATAGGCCAAATCTTCATATTAAAACCTAGCTGTTTACCTAAAAAATCATGACACATGCATAATTTTTAGTTAAACAGCCACTGACACAATCCAGAAATAAATCAGAAATTCAAAATGTTGATGAAATTTGTTACTATTGTAACAAAATCATCACATTTTTAGTACACATATAGGATTTTGCTGTTGTATGACAATGCAAAAATTTGAAGGATATTAAAGAATTTGAATTGATCAATTCTGAAACATTTAAATTACATAAATTACTTGGTTTTTTATGCCATTCATGTTGATTGTAAAATGGATGTAATAAATGTTAAACAATGATTATTTTATTATAAATGCAATGAAGATGTATAAGTGAATATATTCCTAAATTTCATTACTTTCAGAATCAAAATGACGTCAGGACCATACAACTACTCCTACATATTTAAATATATTATAATTGGAGATATGGGAGTTGGCAAATCATGCCTATTGCATCAGTTTACGGACAAGAAATGTTAGTATATTTATGTATTACCATATTTTTCATACCATAAGTTTTCTAGGTCATTCACTCTACTTACAATAGGACAAAAGCGTTCCAGCAATGTTTCAAACAAGATAGAGAATTTAAACAAAAGGCCCTGATTGTTGTAGATGACTAAATGTGCTATTATAAAAATTAAGCCATAGCAAAGTTACCTTTTTAAACAACCACCCAAAAAGGTATTCCTATTGCTTGTAATCAAACAAGGCGCCTACTGTATTATTTCTCAGCAAGGTGAATCTTCAACTCCACAGAGCAATGCTAATCAGGGGCTTATAGCTGATACTCTCTGAGAGATGAACATCCTTACTTAATAATGTGTACATGATCACACTACCTAAAGAGAGCCTCCATGCTATAGGTTCTGTGGCTGCTGGTCATATTGAGAAATTCTTGAGCCTAGTCAAGATTCCTACTCATTTTACTTCATTTTTGGTATGATCCTCTCCACTATTACATACAGAGGACTTAGTGTAAGTTTTTTAACACACTCCAACGTGTTAACGTAAACTTTCTCTTATGTCAAATTGTATAGAAAAAAAAAGGTGTTCCGATATTGTCACCAGACGGCGCTTATCCAGTTTCAATACAAATTGACGTTAACGCGATCGAGAACGTTAAAAAACTCGCACTAAGGCCACAGTTGTGGTAGTGGAGAGTAAAGTACTAATAACCAAAGTAGAGCTGGTATGGGCTGCAAGTCAATAACAATTGGTTTGAAATTGATAATGCTGACCTATATAAACACTTCCAATCTTATATGAATGCTCACATAAAAATCTAGTGCCAAAATGTGATGTTTAATTATTATTTAACTCTGAAAACTAAAAGTAAAAGATGAGGCAGTGTTGCATGTTGCACTGCAAACTAATTTTAAGCGGGCAGCTTGTTGAAAACCTTTAGGATATAAGAAATGTTTGTTTTCTTTTTTTTTATAACGGTAACCCGTTGTTTTCAGTCATGGCTGATTGTCCACACACAATTGGAGTAGAATTCGGGACTCGCATTATCGAAGTTGCAGGGCAAAAAATCAAACTGCAAATATGGGACACAGCTGGACAAGAGAGATTCAGAGCCGTTACTCGGTCTTACTATAGAGGTGCTGCAGGAGCTCTTATGGTATATGATATAACAAGAAGGTAATATTTCCAAAATTTAAAATTTTTCTTCACCCAACGTCATACTGTACAAAACACTAACTATCCAAATCTATTGGTGTTCAATCAACCTATACTTGTGACAAGGCGCCATTAGATATTACGTAAGACTATTTTTGCTAATTTTGACCCCCTCCCCCCTCTATACAAAGTGTAACGTGATAAACGCACTACTTTTTAAGCAACTACTACTACTACTTTTTTAACAACTTTTACTATGAGACTAACACCGAAATAGCGAAAAAAATCAGCTGTTCAGCGCATTCAAGTTGGATTAAAAATATATGTAAGGTAGCAAACAGGTAGTAAATATTTACATTAACAACGCTAAAACTATGAGATCTTGGATGTGGTAAACCAATGCCAGGAAACTTAAAGGAAGACAAATCAAAATTTTTACAGATTTAACCGACTCATGGCCAATGACGCTCCAGGCGCGTTATAAGCAAATATCACGGGAGACCATTGACGCACCTGGCGCGTCACATTGAATTTACATAAAAACAGATTAAAAAAAAATGATATAAAGAGAACTACCACTTTTTATCCTAAAGTAAGCATTGATGTCGACAATACCCTTGGCCATTAATTTAGAATTCATATTTTATAAGTCAGAGGTGGCAAACTTTTGGTAACAGTTTACAAACTTATATGGGGTGGAAGGAATATTAAATTCACCACAATCTCCAATCTGATTTTTGGGTATCAAAAATTACTTCTGTCTTGTAATAGTTAAAATCAATAAATGCTTATTATGTCAATCAATGTCTTTTATATCAGTCTTCATATTGTCGCACCAAGTCACATTAATTAACTTTACGTAACACTAAACATTTGCTTGCTGGTAAATTTCTTAATCTGAATGCTAGAATTATACCCAAGTCATGTTGAAACTGGCCATAAATTCGAGGCAGTTTGTCTTGTGTTTTCAGTTCTGTTTTTAAATCTTTTGAGAACAATGCTTTAAAATATTTTTTGCTGCACTACAATCAGGGTCTGACTTTTTTTTAATGGGTGACTTAGGTTTCTCCTTAGATATGTTTACTTTAAACTTTGTTTTTTTTTTTTTCTCACATTCCTTTTCTTCAGAATCTGTTAATTTTTCAATGTTAGTGTCTAGTGTCAATGGTAGTGTGTAGTGTTTGTGTATTATAATAATTATAATTTGTACATTGACTATTGGTCAACAAAAACAAACAAATTATAATTCCAATAGTGGTAATTATAGTTCCAATGGTGGTAATTATAATTCCAATAAATTTACGCTTCTTTGAAATATGCAAAATTGATTGACTACATTCAGGAAAAACATCATTTTCTTTATTTTTATCTTGTTTGTTAATGTTCATGCTTATTAGTGAATACTGCCTGACTACATTCAGGAATTTCGACTCCTTGCTGATTATCTACAAATAATACGTTATTATCACAAACAGATAGAACTAATACAAAAATGTTGACCACCCCTGTAACATTTTACTAAAATAAATGCGATATTTCCTTTGAGTACCAACGAATACGAATCGAAGCACACAAAGAACTTTATCTCTTAGCAGATCGACGCAAGATAACGGCGAAAACCGCATAAAACATCACAGGAGGCCAATGACGCTCTAGGTGCGTCATCATTGATGTAGCCCCGTGACGCGCCTGGCGCGTCACGGGGCTACATAATTAATACATAATTAGTTGAAAAAGCAAAGGTAGCGTACAGGATTGTGGTAGCTACCTAGGTATCAAGATCATATGCCACACCATGAAGCTCTTCGAGCGCATCATTGACTCACGGCTCCGTAGCGAGTGTGCTGTCTCTGAGTGTCAATATGGCTTCCGGGCGGGTAACAGCACCATGGACGTAGTGTTCGCCTTACGGAATCTGGCTGAGGCTTACAGAGAGAGAAGGAGAGCTTTGCATATTGCCTTTTTAGACATGCAGAAGGCCTTTGACTGTATACCTCGGCAGTCCATCTGGTGGGCACTGCGCTTCAAGGGCGTTCCCGAGGCCTATATTGACATTATCAGAGACATGTACCGCGATTCCGTTTCCTCTGTCCAGACCGCTGTTGGCGAATCGAATGGCTTCCCAATATCTGTTGGCGTTCACCAAGGCTCGGCTCTTAGCCCGTTCTTGTTTAACGTAGTGCTCGATGTAGTTACGGCAAACATCCAAGATCAGCCTCCATGGCTAATGATGTATGCCGATGACATCGCCCTCGTTAATCAAAAAAAAGCCCAACTTGAGCGCAAAGTCAACATTTGGAAGGACACGCTTGAAAGCGGTGGTCTGAGACTAAATGTGGCGAAGACTGAGTACATGTCCTGTGGCAGCACGGATACAAACACCATCCGAATAGGTTCGGACCTGATCAGAAAGTCCGATACGTTCAGGTACCTTGGATCCGTGCTGCACGAGTCTGGCATCGTGGACGACGATGTCCAAGCACGTATTGGCGCAGCTTGGGCGAAGTGGCGCGAGGTAACGGGCGTTGTATGCAAAATGCCTCCGAAGCTCAAGGGGCAGATATATGAATGCATCATACGGCCTGTCCTACTGTACGGGGGCGAGTGTTGGCCAGCACTAAGCAGACACACCCAGGAGCTTCGCGTCACGGAGATGAAGATGCTGAGGTGGATGAGTGGCGTAACGCGATCCGATCGCATACGCAACTCTTACATCCGAGGTAGTCTTGGTGTCCGTGACGTGGGGGAAAAACTGCAAGAGTGTCGTCTGCGATGGTATGGCCACATCATGCGCCGCCCTATGGAGTACGTTGGTCGGAGATGCATGAATATGGCTGTTCTTGGGGCTAGGCCCCGTGGTCGCCCTCGCAAGCGCTGGCTGGACGTCGTCAAGTCCGACATGAGAGCCAATGGCCTGACTGAGAAGGATGTTCAAGATCGGGCAAAGTGGAGGAAGCTAAGTAGGAAGGCGGACCCTGGCAATAGCCGGGATTAACGCCAGGTGGAAGAAGAGAATTATTAAACTTCAGTGTAACCATATTTCTATTGTGTATAGCTTGTTTTAACTTTCAATTAAATGTTTTATGTTTCAGATCTACTTACAATCATCTAAGTAGCTGGCTTACAGATACCCGTAACTTGACTAACCCCAGCACTGTGATATTCTTAATTGGCAACAAATCAGATTTAGATGGCCAGAGGGATGTTACATATGAAGAAGCAAAACAATTTGCTGATGAAAATGGACTTATGTTTGTTGAAGCTAGTGCCAAGACGTAAGTTTTTACTATATTCTCAGTGATAATATCGCAGACATATCGTATAACAAACTATATTACATAATAGGCGACGTTTTTTAATCCGGCGGGATTAAAAAACGTCGTCCAGTGTTTACCTTTATTGTTAAGACGACAATATGACAAACAGTAACAATACAATCTCAAAATCGTCCATATGGCTGCGACAAATGTCGCAACCATATTGTACATAGCAGCCAATGCGTGCTTAGGCCGTTTTTAGAAAATTAAATATTTATATGTAATACTAGCTGAACTACACGTTGCTTTGCCATATTAAAAAAATAAAAAATAGACTACGACCGATTCACAAAAAAAAAAACATGAATATCGGTCAAGCCGTTGCGGGACGAGTTCGATAACAAACACTGTGACACGAGATTTTTACATATAAGACTATTTGACCCGTGCAACTTAGTTTGCTTCGCTCCTATTGGTCTTAGCGTAATGATATATAGCCTATAGCCTTCCTCGATAAATAGGCTATCTAACACTGAAATAATTTTTCAAATCGGACCAGTAGTTCCGGATATTAGCGCGTTCAAGCAAACAAACGAACTTTTCAGCTTAAAATATTAGTATAGATTTAATTTTTTTTAAATAGAATGTAATTCAAACAACAACCAATTTCAACATTCTAACATCGACGGCGGAGCTGGGCTCCAGTTGGCTAGGCAAGTAAACGATACTGCTGTTCAATTATATTCCGGGATGTCACTTAGGCCGCTGATTAAACGGCGACGTTCATGAAAGTTTAGGCTGCCAATTAAACAGCTGATTAAGCTATTTGTTGGAACTAAAACTTTCATGTGGGCTCCACGTTACTAAAGCATGTTCCCTACGGATGTAATCCAGCGTCCAATCCAATGAGACCTTGGAGGGAGTTTGGATTACATTTGCGGATTGTGCTTCGACTACACGGCCTTTGACTTGAAATTAGCAAGAAGCGAAGGCGCACAAGTAAAGGATAATAATTTTTGTTCAATGGCCATGTGATGTTGATACACCGCAACTCAAATAATTACCGTCACGTTATTTGTTTCCAGTGGTCAAAATGTGGAGGAAGCCTTTCTTGAGACAGCTAAGAAAATATATCAGAGCATTCAAGACGGGCGCTTGGACCTGAACGCCGCGGAGTCGGGCGTGCAGCACAAGCCGGCGTCGCCGGGCCGCCCGCTGGCCGCTCCGCCGGCCGCTAGGGACAACTGCGCTTGCTAACCGATCTCGCGAACATACACTTAACAGAAATCATACTTAATGGTTAAGAATTATTATCCTAGTAATAAATTCAATTGTCATAAATTTTGTTTTGTTTTGACATAATTTATATTAGTGTACATTCCACGTTATATTTGTGTTTAGAATGTTATGGGTGTCCCATGGGGAGCGCACGATAATACTTTTTAATAAAACTTTTCTTAGGTGTTAAGTACTCTCAAAAAAGTTCAGGTTTAGAGCTTTATATTGTTAGTTTATAGCGTAATTATGTCACATTTAATATCATCGATTAGAAATTTCGATTCATGAATGTCATTGGAAAATTCCACTCATTCACTTATACTTGGACATATCAAAGTAATTAGCGACATTCCGCAGACGTGTTGAATATCGATATCATTGCGATAAAACATAATACCTTTTATTTTCAAGTATTTTTGCTAACTATGCATGCTATGGGGTCAATACATTTAGTTTCAAGGAACTACACTGCCTACCTAAATAATATTATTATTTATTTTCTTTGTTTTGTCGTAATGAGTTATCGATACCTATCACATCTACGGAGTTTCACTAGTCAGTATCCAAAAATCATTAAAGTAATATACCCATCGGATTATCAAGAAATTTAAACAATTTTCTACTATAACTTGAGACTTAATGCTTGTACAATGGGCACTATGAAAATAAACATGACGATGTATGTTTTTTGCTTACATCTGTAGATGCAATTAGCTAATTAGTTCGTTTATTAATTTAAAAGCTAAGTACAGTATTCTTAGAGCATTTTCCTGTAGCAGTAACATATCTACTGTTGCCTTACTCTCTGCAGTCAACGAGCATGACAAATAAGTAGCAACATTAATAAGATCAATAAGTTTTGACTAACGCCAATTCATAAAAGTTGTAGCGGCTATCAACCGTGCGCTTCTGATGGAACACCCTTACAGGCGCTGAGGCGTAAAATGTAATAAGTCATTTGGCAATGACTAGGTCTACTTGACAAATGTATTTGCTGCGTACCTATTACGAAAGTTGGGTTTGTCTATATTGTACATGTATTATTATTTATGATCTATATTATACTGTTAGTAATTTTTATAAGTATATTTTGAACACTACAGAGGAATTAGAAGAATTAATTAATCACAAGTGAAGGCAATTTGTTATAAGTAAAAAGGAAGGATAGACTTTATGCATTCAAAATGTAAATGAAAGTGACATTGTAAATAAAATACTACTTACTTCGCATGTATCGTTTTTCCGTTTTGTAACTTAGGCTGGTCACCAGCAACTCCTGGTTTCAAAGTGTGTAGTTACTATGAGATTTAACAAGTAAATGGAAAAAACAAGAATTTTTATTTCACATACTGGAATGTTTTTATCTATTTGTGGATAAAGTTTAAGCATTAAGAATAAAAAACCTAAGCAGTTCCCTAAGCAACTACTTCCGTTTCTTCACTTGGCTCTCACCATAGAAATCTATATTTTTCCTACTATTATACTTTTCAGTGATTTTAAGGCCACGTTTCCACCTGCAAGCTGCTCGCAACTACAGTACCCGGCGATAAATATTACATCGACCTTCTGCCACTGGAATTTCAAGAAGAACTTTGAACAATATATTAAACGAAGTCAGTACTGAAACACATTCTACTGAAATTAAGTTCAGCACTCCAAAAAACGGGAGACCAAAAAAGCAATTTCGTTTGGATATGGACGATTTTGATTATGATGTTGTTCGAAGATCGATGTGCAATATTTATCGCCGGGTACTATACCTTGCATTACATCAAAAGATATTGCGAGCAGGCCTACCCAGACCCAGCATGTAATTGTGGCTCGTTCGTGCCCAGTTGAAGACTCAGCCTAAGATCAAGTCTGTTTCTGTCAATATTGTTAGAAAGTTGTTGCTATGCTATTACGTGTGTAGTAAGTGTTTCTCATTGAAGGATGGGTCTCTTAACTTAAGTCATCGTGGTTTGTTTGATAACTGCTTTAATGCTGAAGTGTTTCATTTAGGATGCACTGAGTTTGTAAAAACCGGCAAGTAAGTCACGTTATTTGTGGTGCCGCGGTCAGTTTGCTGGTTTAATGAAGTTAAATCTCATGTTAGCTGTTATTGTTGGACACCAGAAAATGGATGAAGAAAATCAATGGAACCAGCCACAATTCTATTAAAGTGGTTAAGGTGAATGCTCCAGGGTAGCCCGCGAAATTCAAATATTTTTATGTTTTTTGTGTTTTTTTATTCAAATATTTTTATATTATTTCTGAAATATTAATTCTTTCGAACTACATGAACTTAGAGGGCTATATTGATGATTAAAATGGTTATAATTCTTTAGATAAATACGCGTTACGGTCGCGGATCGCATTTGGTCCACATACAGCTTCACACTGACCGGCAAATCGCAAAAAACATAAAAATATTTGAATTTCGCGGGCTACCCTGGAGCATCCACCTTAATGTGACAGGATTGTCTAATCAAAGGAAATGTTTAAAAAGTAGGTAGTTCTTTATTTACATTATACCCCCTTACTAATAAACCCACAATAAACTGCTAATCTCAAAACTCAGTTGTGTAGGTAAGTTTAAACTAATTTAAACCTAATGAATGGGGTAACTTGACTCCGCATTTATTAATAAGGGGGTGACAGATTTCTCCCCTTAATAAAGTGTACCCAAAGACATTTTTTTTTATTCTGTTTCCTGCTAGAGGCAATATGTTATGAGTTAATACAATTTTATTGTACTTTCTACACAATCAAGAAATCACGTACGCAATAAATAAACTTAACTCTGTAAAAAATAATGTATGCATTTTTAAGCTTTTGCTTTATTGTCATTCCTGCGTTTAATATACTATGTGAAATCTGGTTTTGTTTTTAGTTAGTGTCACGATAGCGGGTTGACATTATATTTTCTACTCTGACACCCCTTTTTAAAGCCATATTCACTGCCAATTTAATTTTATGGCCAAACCACACTGGCCTGGCCCGGCTTGTTTTCTTTTTGTGAAATATAACAAAAAAATACGTACAATAGCCTACTAACTTCTGTCAATAAAATCGTCTGATACTAAAATTTCCTCGAGAACGAAAATAAATAGATGCGGCCACTAACTTCTGCAGAGAGTTATTATACTCTAGAAAAACGTTTTTGAATAAAAATTTATGTGGGAGCACAATAAACGGATCATCTTCACATCCACCACCACTGCAAAGATTCACAAATAACGAAATTATCATGAAAATAAAATCTTTAATAAAGGAAAACCTGCACTGAGTCACTGACCCTGGCAACATACCCTACTAAATAATCATAGCGGGAAGATATCCAGGGGTTTTTTTAAAGTGTGCCTTCATGGCCAAATCCGAAACTATGAGGAATATTGAAAAACACTGAAAGGAGTCTCAGGCCCCATTTTGAAGAAAACTAGGACTCCATCATTGGATTTTTGAAAAATCGTTATTCTTACCCAGGAATCGAACCAGTTGATTTTCAAAAGTAAAACACATCCTGTATTATTTATTATTACACCATCCGAAAATGTAGCGAATAAGGACCAAATTCTGGGAAGTAATAACGCATGGCAAACTAAAGGAAAGAGCTAATTTATGTATTAGCACCCGAGATTTCTTTGAAGAGCTTGGTTGCTCTTCAAATAAATCTCGGCAACGTGACACTTTAGGGCACCACGTTGCTAATTTATTTTACTAATCTCTCAACTGCTATGGTTTATTTTAAATTATTTGTTATTTCCACTGTTTCTTTTTTTACTCCGGACGCCTCTTTTGTCGTGCACGTCTTTCTACATCGTGCTATGAATAGTTTCAAGAAGAACAATGTAAACAACTTTGCAAAAATTGATTGATTTAAATGAGTTTCCGTGGAGTTTCTTGCACGTTCTTCTCGATAGAGATCTACTTTTTGGAACATGCAAGTAGTAACTCTTTGACTGACCGACCTTGACAGTTCAAAAGTGCCTGTAAATGGTTTAATTGAAATAAATGCTTTCGAGTTTGCCTGTGACAAGTTAAGTGTCCTATACCCATATAAATGCTTATTATGTTAGAGCGTGCGCTGCAACTTTGAAAACAGAAAAAAAATGGCGATTGATTGGAGGGCTATTATTACTATACTAGCTTTTGCCCGCGACTTCGTACGCGCATATACCGTTTTTTCCCATTCCTGTAGGAATATCGGGAAATTCTCTCTTAGTTCTCGCCTTCACTCCCTTAGGAACCTACTCGTACATGCCAAATATCAGCGTTCTACGACCAGTAGTTTCGGCGGTGCGTTGTCTGGCAAGGCATTTCTGGCAATCACTCAGTAGAGGCGTATTTTATGTATTACAATTACAGTTTAACCGGTTTCATAGAATCTATTTATTGTGTAGGTATAATCGATTTTTTTACAGATATTTAGTAGTCATCATCATCTTCCTGCACTTATCCCATGTTTTTCTTCCATTCTGTCCTATTAGCTATCACGCTATCACTCACTCCCATAATTATTCTCTTTTATATCGCTCCTCACACAATACATCCATCTTTTCTTCGGCCTTCCTCTCCTTCTCCAACCATATAATTATATTCGAGTGTCAATCGAATGGGAAATCATTAAATGACTCCTTCCGCTCTGGGCGGAGCGGAAGGGAGTGTCAGACTCTTACTGACTAAAACCCATCCGTGTTCCTCCTACTGCCCTTTGCGTTCCAGGGTATGGTGCCTCTTTCGAACGGATTCCGCACCCCGGCAGGCACTGGCCCTGGCGGGCCCCGTCTTCCTTGCTGACAGCTCTTTGATGCGCGCGTGGAATACAGCGCGCCGCCGACACGGGTCTAGTTTTGATCGGACGGCGAGCCGCCCAATGCTCGCCGTCCGCAGACCCGCGCCTACGGTGGTCGGAAATCGCCCTGCGACTCCCGACGCCCGGGCCGTCTTCTTCTATTGCGGCGGCCGGGTCGTGAGGCCTCCCTCTCTCTCACACGTTCGGCCTCCTCCTTCGCTAGCATTACTGCTTCGCAGAAAGAGGTGACCGCCTCCCATGCCTCCTCGCTCCGGACCATAGACCGAACCAGGGCCGGTCGCGAGAGGTCGCCGCAGCCGATCGCCTCGACGAGAAATCGGCGGTGCTCCGCCCAAGCAGGGCAGACCTCTACCGTATGCTCCACCGTGTCCTCCGGGCGATCCTCGCAATGTTGACACCCAGGCGTGTCCTCCCGCCGAATCCGAAACAGGTATCTCCCGAAACAACCGTGTCCGGTGAGTACCTGTGTCAGACGGAAGGTGAGGACGCCGTGGCGCCGCTCCAGCCACTCCTCAAAGAGGGGACTAATCGCCTGTATTGTGGCGTGCCCAGCGCTGGGTTGCGACAGTCGCTGTCTCCATACCGCCATGAGATCCTGCCGGAGCTCCATCCGCCTTGCTGCGATTTGCCGCGGCAGAGAAGTCTCGCCCCGGCGTTGCGCCTCCACGCGCCACTCGTAAATGAGCGCGAGGGCTCTCGCTTCCAGATCCCATGGCGGCAGTCCGGCAAGGAGGCTCGCCGCCAGTGTCAATCGACCTGCGTGTATGTTAAAATGGTCACCCATCCTAAGACCGACCTCGGCAAGTGTTGCTTAACCTTGAAGATCGACCCGTGTGACCGGTTCATTCACTGTTATATTCAAGGCACGCCTAAAATCTCGGGAGTCTCAGAAACAGAATGTTTAAATTTAAATGGTCACCCATCCATCAGACCAACCTCGGCAAGCGTAGCTTAACCTTGATCGACCCGTGGGATAACAAATTCAGTCAAATTCGAAAGAAAAGCTAATGCCCATGGGCTGAAGTCATATTCCTGAGGAGAATCTTAACACCGCGATTCAGAAAAACGCTTCATCAGTACGTCGCCATCTATCGACAATGTAGTTAAACTGTCAAAAATGGGCTTGAACTTCGGAGCCCACATGTGTTACGATAAATAATAATATTATGATAATAACATGTTCACTTTTCTTTTGCTTGCTACATAATATCAAATAACTCAACAATATGTTTAGAAGTTCGTTTCACACATTTGATACTACTATTATTCTCAATAGATGGCATTGCAAGTCTGGAGTCTCAATGAAAACTGCCTATTTTAGCGCTCGATGAAGTTTATCCTAAACTTAAAAATTCAATATCTTTTTATTTTGTGGGTCGATTTTGATGAAATAAACGCTAAATGTTACTCGGGTTATCACTTAATATTTTTAAGTACCTATATTTGTAACCCAATCTGTAGTTTATGCGTGATGCTCCCTCAAACGCACAGACAAACAGATAAACAGACAAACAGACAAAAATTTCAAAAATAGCTTATTTGTGTTTTGTATATTTTTCCTAACTTTTCTATGTAATTTTTGTGCAAAAATATTCAATGTACAGACACGGTTGGTCTACGATTTTATTATATGTATAGATTAGCTTCTGCACTCGACTTCGCGACTTCAGAGCTGGCACAACGTTGTGTCTCATTTTCATCCTCGAAAATGCATCCTGATAATTTTAGAGTCTTTGTTGTTCTTACTTTCAGCCCCGTAATTACTTCGACATGCTTATGGTCTCCTGGTACTTTTGATTTTTAGCACTCACTATAACTGGCAAAAAATACTTTCACATGTTTCCGGTCTCCTGGTTTCTAGGTACTTGTGAATCTCTAGCGCGCATAACTGCAGCCCCGGCAAACTTTGACATGTTTCTGGCCTCCCGGTACTTATGAATCTTAGCCGCTCATAATTCCAGCCACGGAAATACCAACGTCTGCATGTTTCTGGCCTCCTGCCTGGTGGTACTTGTGAATCTTTAGCGATCATAATTCTAACCCGAAAAAAACTCCTGTACTTTTGAATCTTAAATGCTCACAACTCCAGCCCCGAAAATAGTTCGACATGTTTCTGCTGTCTTAGTAGGTACTTGTGCATCTATAGCGTTCAAAATTCCAGCCCGGAAAAAACTTCGACACGTTTCTGTTCTCCTGGTAAAAAAATATTGCTCAAAAATAACATGCCTCTGGTCTCCTGGTACTTGTGAATCTTTAGCGCTTCACAAGTACCAGGAGACTAGACCATGTCAAATTATTTTAAGCAATTTTTTTTTAGCACTCATGTTTCCTGCCTGGAAAAAATCTTCGAAATGTTTCTGTTTTCCTGGTACTTTTGAATCTGAAGTACTAAGTCAGCAGCGGTTCCTGGTACTTTTGAAACCTCCGCTCACAATTTCAGCTCCGGAAATACTACGACATGTTTCTGTTCTCCAGGTAATTGTGAATCTGAAGTACTAAGACAGCAGCTGCTCTGGGTTTCCACTTCCTCCTCAGTCTCCATTAAGCCGTTACCGGGATAAGAAGTAGCCTATGTTTTATTCCAGGATGAGAAATTATTAATTATTCATGAAGCCTCGATACGGGATCAAAAGCGTTCTAGCTCCAATCATAACACCACCCCAAAAGGACATCGATTTCCCCGCCTTGCTGAACTGTTCCAGTGGCAATTTTTGCCTTTCATGGTCTCCAGATCTTCTCCAGACTAGTACTAGTAGTACTGATTCGCAATTCGTCAACGAATAGATAGTTTTGCCAAATGTTTTCTTCTTCAGGTCTCCCACATATTACAACTTTCTGCCAAGTTACCTGTCTAACTATTTTTTTTTTAAGGATGGGCAATCACCAAATTACTTTCTCAGCTCTGGGCGGAGTAGAACGGAGTATCAGACTCTTACTGACTAAAACCCATAAGTGTTCCTCCTAGTGCCCTTTGCGATCCAGGTACACCAGGGTTGGGGAATTTGTTCGAAAGAGTCACTCTTTCGAACAAATTCCGCAACCCTGGCAGGTGTCTAACTAACATAAAGATGTAATTTGTGGAGATGAATATGATAGGATCGTCGAGTCGAAGCTGCAAATTCTTAAGCATTGACGCCTAGTTGCTAGCCTGTCGGCTTTCTACCGGTTGCATTTTGAGGAATGTGTGACGGAATGGCATTATTTATTTCCGCCAAACCCGTTCCAGCCTCGGACCTCAACGTGATCAGCGATGCGCCAACGGTACACGGTGGACATCCCTCCCACCCACACGCAAAAAACGTTTTGGGAACACATTTTATAAATGTGAAGTTTGTATGTTTGTCCGTCAATCACGCAAAAACGGCTGAAGGGATTTGCATGAAATTTGGCACACATATAGTTAACATCCTGAAATTCCCGGGTACGTCTCACATGCTTCAGACTTCACTAATCAGAATGACGGAGTAATTATTTATGTTAAGTCAGAGATAAAACATTGCATAAAACAGCCGTCATTCACGGGTGCTAATTGCCTTATCCTGCAATACGAATCCGAATATGCTATTGTTGCTCTGTATCGCTCACCGTCCCATCGTAACATAACATCGTTTTGTAATAGCCTTGATCTGTGCCTGGAATCACTCAAGTCAGTGAAGTCAGTAGTTCTGATTGGGGACTTTAATATTAACATCTCTCCAAACAATACTGACCCTAATTCTAGCGTGTACTTAGATCTGTTAGCATATCATGGCTTTCTACCAGCACATACTCTTCCCACGCGTAATGATAGTTGTATTGATCATGTCATATTGAGATCAGATAAACGCGCAGCCACTTATGTATTAAATTCATTTATAACTGACCATGCACCTCTGGTTTGTTGTTTGGACTGCAAAATAAAAAGAAATACCACTAATACCACATTCCTAAAGATTAATTATCCGGCTCTAATTCTACACCTTTCTGATTTGGATTTTGGTTCTGTATTTAATGCTACAGATGCTAATGCTTCAGCTAATAATCTAACTCAATACTATCTGAAGCTGTAGCTTTGCACTCCAATCAAATAAAAATTCCTCATCGCAATCGCACTATTAAACCGTGGATGACTCCAGGCCTGGTACGGTGTATCAGGCATAGGGACAGACTCCAACTAAAGGCTAATCTTGATGCACAAAACGCTATACTCCAGATCACTTACATTAGGTATCGTAACTTTTGCAACAATCTTTTAAAAAAAATTAAGATTGCTTATGAAAAATCGGAATTTCACAAGAACAAAAAGAATCCAAAGGCTATGTGGAACACCATTAATCAAATCAGTAACCTCAAACAAAGTACTCCCCCTCCCAGAGAATTACTTAATCTGACTCAAGATCCATATGAATCCCTAAATTTAGTTAACGGTTACTTTGCTCGAATCGGTGCTTCACTTGCTGAGACGATAGTAAATGGACAGGGTGTATGCCAGGCATTCTCGTCAACTAACTATACTACATCTCCTCAGTCATCGAGGGATTCCATGGCGTTATTTCCTGCTGATTGCAGTGAGGTTGAAAGGATTGTAATTAATTTAAAAAATCATTCTGCAACTGGTATTGATGGTATACCAACGCTGTTAGTAAAGAGTGCTATGAAGATTTTGATTCCCCCACTTACATATATGTGTAACCTGTGTCTCACTACGGGCGTCTTTCCGGATGTCCTAAAGAGAGCACTGGTGCACCCTATTTACAAGAATGGAGACCGATTTTTTTTTTTTTTTTTGTCGATGGCCACTCGCAGTTATCAACCCTAGAGGGTTGTCAACTACTGAACCCGTAGACAGAGAACCGGACTATGGAGACCGAGACAGTGTTGGAAACTATAGGCCGATATCCGTGTTGCCTGTTATTTCCAAAGTTTTAGAAAAGCTTCTAAATTCTAGACTCGTTAGTTTTCTTCAGCAAAACAACATCATTGCACATAATCAATTCGGGTTTGTTAAAGGGAAATCTACTGAAGATGCAACTTTGCTTCTTACAGAAACTATCGCTAAAAATCTTGACAGTAATAAAAAAGTTATTGGGATCTTTCTAGACCTTTCAAAGGCCTTCGACACTGTCTCTGTACCATTACTGCTTGCTAAAATGGAATCAATTGGTATACGTGGAATTGTTTTAGATATCTTTAGATCTTACCTCTCAAATCGGACTCAGTGTGTTAGACTGGGGATTCACACTAGTTCAGTGGCTACTCTTTCTTATGGTGTTCCTCAAGGCAGTGTCTTAGGGCCTACACGTTTTTTTTTCGTCGGCCGCTGCCGGTACCCCGTCTCTCGACAGCGTCAGGAGAGGACAGGGGTGCGTAGCAGCACGGTTCGGGGAGATTGTCGTGGTAGGAGTGTACTTCTCCCCGAACCAAACTCTCGCCGAGTTCCAAAACTCCCTCACGGAGTTGGGCGTCGTCGTCGCCGGGTATCGTTCCCTCCCCGTGCTCGTTCTCGGGGACTTCAATGCCAAGCACTTGGCTTGGGGTTCCCGTTACACGGACACGCGGGGCAGGATGGTGGAGGACTGGGCTCTGGAGACAGGCCTGGTCGTCTTAAACATGGGTTCTGTCCCAACGTGTGTGCGGATGCAGGGGGTGGACATCTCATTCGCCAGCCCTGCTCTGTCACCGCGTGTCATTGACTGGCGCGTATTAGAGGAGGTGGAGACCTATTCTGATCACCGGTATATCCGGTTTGACGTCTCCACCCAGACCTCAACCGCGCCAGTCCGGCAGGCCCCGAGTGGTCCGCGGTGGGCACTGAAACAGCTTGACCGGGAGCTCCTCCTGGAAGCTTCGATCGTGCAGGCCTGGGTGTCACCTCCGGACAGGCTTGCTGACATCAATGACGAAGCGGAGTGGTTCCGGGAGGCCATGTCCGATATTTGTGACGTGGCAATGCCCCGGGTTAAGTCAGGACGTGCCCACCGTCAGGTGTACTGGTGGTCGCAAGAGCTGGCGACGCTGCGTCAGGCATGCGTTGCTGCACGGCGCCGGTATATCAGGCACCGCAGGCTCCGCATCCGCCCTCCGGATTCGCAGGTCAGAGAGGCGGAGCTGTACGAGGAGTACAAAGTGGCGAAGGCCGCCCTCCGAGCGGGGATCCAGCAAGCCAAGGATCTGGCTCGCAAGGAGATGCTGGAGTCTGAACGGGGACCCGTGGGGAAGACCCTACAAAATGGTGAGGAATAAGCTCCGCACCTGGGCCCCCCCGTTGACGCAGAGTCTTCGGCCCCAGCTGGTGGAGGACGTGGTGAGCGCTCTGTTCCCCTTACGAGGGGAGCATACTCCCCCGTCTATGGCTCCGCCACCTGCGGTGCCTGATGCGGACTACACCGCTGACGACGATGACGATGCTCCTGAGGTGACTGAGGTAGACCTGAGAGTGGCGATTAATAGGCTGAAGGCCAAAAATACCGCCCCAGGACCCGACGGCTTACCTGGGAAAGCCTGGGTCCTGGCCTTGGAGGCTCTTGGGCCTCGACTAAGAGGGTTCCTAAGTGCATGCTTGGAGAGGGGCCAGTTCCCACTTCGTTGGAAGACGGGGAAACTGGTCCTCATCAAAAAGCCGGGGCGCCCTGCGGACTCTCCGTCCGCATACCGGCCCATCGTGCTGCTCGATGAGGTGGGCAAGCTCTTTGAAAGAGTAATTGCAAACCGCCTCGTCGAGCACGAAGTGCGGGTGGGGCCGGATCTGGCAGAGAACCAGTTCGGTTTCCGCACGGGCCGCTCGACGGTGGATGCCATCATGCGCGTGAGAGCCCTCTCGACGGGGGACGCGGTTTCCCGGGGTGGGGTCGTCTTGGCGGTGTCTCTAGACATCGCTAATGCCTTCAACACCCTGCCCTGGAGTTGCATCAGAGAGGCACTTCGGTATCACCGGGTGCCGACCTACCTCCGTCGCGTAGTCGAGGCTTACTTGACGGACAAAGCCGTCATCTACCCCGGTCACCTGGGAGAGTGGAACCGGCGAGAGATGTCGTGCGGTGTTCCACAGGGTTCGGTTCTGGGACCGCTCCTGTGGGACATCGGCTATGACTGGGTGCTGCGAGCCGTCCTCCCTAGTGGCGTCCGTGTGGTTTGTTACGCTGACGACACGCTGGTCCTGGCGCACGGGAGATCGCACCAGGCGGCGGCCGACGCTATGACACGCGGGGTTGCGACAATAATTGAGCGAAACCAGCAGTTGGGTCTCGAGGTGGCCTTACACAAGTCCGAAGCCATGTGCTTCCATGGTCCTCGGAACAGGCCACCATCGGGATCCCAAATAATGGTAGGAGGAGTTCACATCGAGGTCGCGTCGACGATGACATACCTGGGTCTCGTCCTCGATAGCCGGTGGAACTTCGTCGAGCATTTCCGGTTTTTGGCTCCCAGACTGGGGCGGGCCGGAGCTACCTTCAAGCGGCTTCTGCCCAATCTAGGGGGACCAAACGGCTCCTGCCGGAGGCTTTACGCGGGGGTTGTGTGGTCCATGGCCCTTTATGGGGCGCCTGTTTGGGCGCCTACTTTGAGGAAGCGACCTGCCCGTTACTTCAACGCGTCCCAGAAGGTCATGGCCATCCGGCTGGCCCGGGGATACTTCACGGTCTCTGGCGAGGCGGCGAGCCTTCTTGCTGGACTGCCACCATGGGATCTGGAGGCGAGAGCCCTCGCGCTCATTTACGAGTGGCGCGTGGAGGCGCAACGCCAAGGCGAGACTCCTCTGCCGCGGCAAATTGCAGCAAGGCGGACGGAGCTCCGGTAGGATCTCATGGCGGTATGGAGACAGCGACTGTCGCAACCCAGCGATACAGATACTCACTGGACACGGTTGTTTCGGGAGATACCTGTTTCGGATTCGGCGGGAGGACACGCCCGGGTGTCAACACTGCGAGGATCGCCCGGAGGACACGGTGGAGCATACGGTGGAGATCTGCCCTGCTTGGGCGGAGAACCGCCGGCTCCTTGTTGAGGCGATCGGCGGCGGCGACCTCTCGCGACCGGCCCTAGTACAATCTATGGTCTAGAGCGAAGAGGCATGGGAAGCGGTCACCGGCCTTCTGCGAAACAGTAATGCTAGCGAAGGAGGATGCCGAACGTGTGAGAGAGAGGGAAACCTCACGACCCAGCCTCCGCAACAGAAGAAGACGCCCCAGGCGTCGGGAGTCGCAAGGCGATTTCCGGCCACCGTGGAGATGTCAGCATGGGAGACGGGGCCCGCTAGGGCCAGTGCCTGCCGGGGTGCGGAATCCGTTCGAAAGAGACGCCGCAGCCCTGGAACGCAAAAGGCATTGGGAGGAGCACGGATGGGTTTTAGTCAGTAAGAGTCTGACACTCCCTTCCGCCTCGCCCAGAGCGGAAGGAGTCATTTGATGATTACCAATCCTTAAAAAAAAAAAAAAAAAAAAGGGCCTACACTTTTTCTTCTGTATATTAACAGCTTGTGCACAATACAACTGCCTAACTGCAACATTGTGACGTATGCTGAAGACACCGCTTTAATCGTACATGGATCTGATTGGAAAGAGGCTCAGAACTGTTCGGAACATGCACTAAGGGTGATAATGTCATGGCTCAATGATAACCTCTTAACCCTAAACGTAGACAAGACTAAATATATTACTTTTTCACATCGCACTCATACGCAGCCATCAACAGAATTCGAAGTTGGAGCACATTCATGTGATCTGCTCAATAACTGTACTTGTCCTAGGCTTACCCGTACTTCTAATATAAAGTATCTGGGTCTCACTATTGACAGCTTACTGAATTGGTCACCTCATATTGCTCAGACTACTGCCAGAATTAGAAAATTAATTCCTGTTTTCAGAAGGCTGAAGAACTCTGCTGATCTTGAAACCCTGTTGTGTGTTTATTATGCCCTTGTCCAGACCTTATCTCACTATTGCATTGTTGTTTGGGGTGGTATTGGCAAAACTGCCCTACTTCCCCTCGAGCGAGCCCAAAGGGCTATCCTAAAGGTGATGCTAGGTAAACCTCGAAGATATAGCACAGATCTATTGTAAAATGACTGTTTGGTACTTTCCATCAGGAAGCTCTTTGTGTTGTCTACTATTCTTCGTAAGCATAAAAGTATTACATATACACCGATCTCTAAGCGCAATAGAACAACAGTTTGTTCTATGGTTCCTTTTCGTACAACTATCGCAAGACACCAGTACTATACTATAAGTAATAAATTGTATAACATTGCAAACCGAGCCAATAACATTTATGAACTTCCTACCAACAAGTGCAAAGAAAAGATACGAAGTTGGCTATTGCAACTAAATTATACACAAATGGAGGAAATTTTATACAGTTAATTCTTTTCACTTACACCACACATCAATTTACTCATCCTCGCAGAGACAACACATACATATACACCGAGTCATATTCACCCACACACACACACACACACACACACACACACACACACACACACACACACACACACACACCATCCAAAAATGATAACGTACCAATACAATAAAATTGTCTATTTTATATTTTCCTAAGTTTAAGTACCCACATTTTATATGACTAAGTTTTACTTTTTGTTTTTTGTTAGTACCTACTTATAAACTAATGTACAGAGTGGAAGGCGCTGACGACTGTGACACAGTTCATACTACTACGGTCGTCGACGTATTCTCTTGTTAACATAATCACCCATTGTTGTTATTATATTTTCCATACACTAAGAGATATTTGTAATACTTAGTTATTCAAATAAACTATTATTATTATTATCCTGGAATAACACACAGGCTATTTTTATCCCGGTAATATGGCTTTATACAAGATGTTGATTTGCATCCTAGTCAAATTCAAGGACATTATGCTAATAATTCTCGGCCTAAATCAACAATAAAATGGGTAGGTATATATTTTTTTTTCTTATTTACGGAAATCCGTAAGAGTGAACCAGCCGTACCTATTAACGCGGCTCGTCTGTTACTATCCCTACAATCGCGCTTTCACACACAAACAAACGCAAACAATACATAAACAACGCATACGCAAACGATCATTCAATAAATTCGTAGGTAATCAATTCCACCCCAATCACGGTGCGGGTACTCTCCCGCGCAAGCTCTTAGCCCCGCCCCCGCGGCTCCGGAACTAACAGTGTGTTTGATGTCGCCGAAGCGCGCGTGCGCTTTACGAATTCCGCTCTCGGTACATGGTTGAGACGTAGGTACAAAGTGCAAGATGACGGACAATTATTCAAATGTCGAGTTGGTAGAGATGGTCCGCCTATATGCCATCAGTGGAGAAGGCTTGCGTGAAGCTATCAGGATGCTCAAGCTCGCGCAGCGTAGGCCTGCCTGTCGCCTTGCAGGAAGACATCCTGGAATACTTCCAGCGAGACCCACGGGCAAACACGCGGGAGGCTGGTCAACACTTTGGAGTGCACTACCACAGTGTTTCGCCTACTGAAAACCATAAGTTTTGGTGACCACTGGATCGGTCGCGGAGGACCTGTGGCCTGGCCGCCGCGTTCTCCGGATTTGACGCCTCGAGACTTATTTGTGGGGAGACGTTAAAAGGCTAGTTTACACGGAGGAAGTGACAAGTGAAACAGAATTAAAGTGCAAAGATTCGACACTTTAAAAACGAATGTGTTAGTGTTACGTAAGCTGAAGGAAAACCAGCTACGTCGTGCTCGATTGTGCGAAGAGTGTGATAGTGGCCACTTTGAACAATAATTCCGGGTAACTACTAACTACTACTACTACTACTACTAACTTTTGATAACAGGTCAGTGAACTTTTCTTTGGCGAACTAGTATTACTTACTGTGTTTCGTAAGATTTCCGTATTCCAATGATGCTCAAAAATGAGTTAACTATCAAGCGAAATTTATGCCATTAATGTAGGTGATTTTCGAAATAAAATTAGGTAAAATTATGTACCGGTCATTGCACTGTCACGCGCGCACTAACATTTCGTAGGTAAGACGTCGACACTCACGCACTCAGCTGCATTGTCGTTGTGTGCGTAGTCGGGTGATTCTGTTTTCTTTGTATTGAATTAAGGGTTTAATTCTGAAATACTGTTAAATTTCAACAACAAAAAAAGCAGCGCTTATTAGTTATTGCCCGCTACCGTACTTTCAATTGATTATTATTTATATCTTTAATAACAACCTCCTGAAATTTGACGAGGATGCAAAACAACACCTTGTAGAGAGAGGAAGAAGTGGTGGACATTTAGAGTTGCTGCTTGCTGCCTTAGTAGGTACTTCAGTCAAAACTTAAAAGTACCAGGAGAACAGAAATATGTCGAAATATTTTTGGGACGGAATTGTGAGCGCTAAAGATTCACAAGTACCAGAAGACCTGAAACTTGTCGAAGTATTTTCGGGGCTGTAAGTACGAACAACAATGACTCCCAAACTATCAGGTTACCAAAATTATGGAGATGTATTTTCATAAAAATATGAAACAAAGTAGTTGCGCGCCAGGTATAAAGTCTACGC
Organism: Lacanobia oleracea; assembly: GCA_950371165.1. Lineage (NCBI taxonomy): Eukaryota > Metazoa > Arthropoda > Insecta > Lepidoptera > Noctuidae > Lacanobia > Lacanobia oleracea. The sequence goes on along the minus strand of OX493393.1, from coordinate 14,515,164 downwards.
AGAACGAAGTCGCGGGCAGAAGCTAGTATTATAATTGTAAAAGTTTGTATGTTTGTGCCTCAATCAATCAAAATGGCTGAAGGGATTGTAATTTGGCACACTAAATTGATTGAAATTTGAAAGGGAATATGCATGCGATTTTTTTATTTGCAAAATGAAATACTTATTAGCTCCAGTAAACAATCATTTTTCTAATACCTTCATCAGCGATGAAGTTATAAAGCTTCAAATATTATAATTAGAAAGAAAAGTCCGATGTAAACTTTGACGTCATCGTCTATGACGCCTATACAGCTGCCATACAAAACAGCGTTGTCGCGAGAGGGTCAGATATATTTGTTTAAAATAGTTATATCTCCTTCGTTTTTCAAGTAATTTTGATTATATTTTCGCTACTAGTGTTATATTTTTGTGTATTTTTAGATAAACTGTATAGATGATAAATATGTTTTTCATGCATATTCCCTATTGTTCACATCCTGGAATAAAACATAGGTTACTTCTTATTCCGGTAAAAGGCATGGCTTAATGGAGACTGAGGAAGAAGTGGGAATTCAAAGCCGCTGCTGCCTTTGTACTTCAGATTCACAAGTACCAGGAAAACAGAAACATGTCAAAGTATTTCCGGGGCTAAAATTCTGAGAGCTAAAAATTCACAAGTGTCAGGAGACAGAACGATGTTAAATTTAGGCTAGTTTATTTTATAACAGTCGAACAGAAATATGTATGTTAATGGTTTTTTTGGGCTGGAAGTGTGAGCGCTAAAGATTCACAAGTACTAGGAGACCAGAAACATGTCGAAATATTCCCGGCGCTGGTATAGTGAGTGGTTATAATTCAAAAGTACCAGGAGAATAGAAAAATGTTGCAGTTCTTTTGGGCTAGAAACATGAGCACTAGAAATTCACAATTCGGTACCAGAAGACCAGAAACAATTTAATTCAGCAGGAATTGTGTGATCACAAGTAACTGAGAACATAATAGTCCAGTCAAAGGAGAATGACCAAATTGGACCAAAAATTGGTAAAAAAAGTCAAAGTCTGCCCCCAGATTTGCCACATAGCTCATTTGAAAGAAGAGTTCAAATGCAACATTTTATTCTATGGAACCGAAAAAATCTGTCCCACAGAAACATAAATATAACCTAAAATGTGATTTTATGAAAAAGTTGCATATTTTACTTCTTTACACAGGTAGGTGACCTTTTCTTATCGCAGATAATGAGCTTACACGCGAGTTTGCTTTCTTTGAACATTGTTCAATAGTAGTGTGAGCGAGAAGGCGATAGAGCTACGTTCTCGCTCACACATGTATGCGCTTTGCATTGCAACTGTGCAGTCCTTCTGTAACTCTCTTCGCTTATAGTTGTGTACTGTGCGAATATTTTCTGTGGATATCCTGTGATTACGTGTTTGACCCTTGCATTACGTTACCTGGACCTGATTTTAAGCCCTGTGATTTGGATACAGTTTTAAAGATGTTTCGTGCATCTGCTGGACAAGTGTGTCTAGTGTGTGGTAGATCAGTGCGGTCGATCAGAAGAAGAACACTAACTACGCAGCTTTTTGAAGAATATCCAATCGCTGCAAATAATATAACTGAACGAGTTCTTCCTTATCATGAGAGTACTTACATAAATGATTGCAATAATGACTTATTTAACCATGTAACAATGCATAGAGTGCATATCACGAATGAAAGCCCGCGGAAATGGAACTACATTTTTTTATGCAATGTAATGTAATGACATAGACACTAGCGCCGCGTCAAAGGGACTTCAGTAGCGGCGCTATTCATTCATTGGTATATTCATGTACTGAATAACATTTGTTAAAAAGATGTGTATTTGTGATGTGTAATTGTATCTGAAACTATTTCTTTCAGATACAATTTAACAACGCCGAGTTTATCTGTCAGCGTTGCTGGCGACGCGAGGCGTACCCACCAAGACGTCGTACGTCCAGTGAACGAGAACAAGAACCACCAGTACGCGCTTCTGAGCAGCCAGCAGATCAACCTGTGATAGAACCAGATCAAGCCGAGGTACAACCAGATCTAGCTGTGGTACCGCATGCTGGTGATCAACGTGGAGCAGTAGTTGACGAACAAGACATTCAACATTCTATTATACATTTACCACATATTAGTCGGGCACCGAACACTTCAAACTCTTGCATTATATTCGGATGTACAGGCGAGACAAGGCATCGAATACCAAAGCACATGAAAATCCGTTTGTTGAAAGATTTTAACTACTACGCCCCACCTTTTGCACGCGTTTGTGAAGAACATTTGCTTTTAAATGATTTTGAGATTTTATTGTCAGCCAGAAATGTAAGTCATGACTTTAACGAAGCTCACATCATGGACATGATGCAGATTTTGAAAACTATGCCGCAAGAGGGAAGGGTGGATTTTGAAAATATAGAAACCATGGATCCAAATGAAGTTTACTTTCTGACTGGTCGAAGTTTCGAACAGTTCAACAGAATGTTTGTAGAAACGCCATCTTTGTCTAGAAGGAGCAAAAGACCCAAAACCGCTTTAGCAGCATATTTGATTAAGTTAAGAACTGGTGAACCCAATACAAGACTGGCAGATATGTTTCACATAAGCCGAACAACTTTAGAAAGAGAAATGAAAACCGCAAGAGACTGTATAAAAGAAGAATTTACACCTCTACATTTGGGTTGGGATCACATCACAAGGGAGCAAGTGCTTAGGCGAAACCTTTTTATACCTCAAACTCTGTTCGGAAACCAAGAACAAAACAAGTGTATAATTATACTTGATGGTACCTATGTATACATACAAAAAAGTAGCAACTTCCTCTTCCAAAGATTGACGTATAGCCATCACAAGTTCTTAAATCTACTAAAACCATTCCTAATAGTCTGTTGTGATGGCTATATAATTGAAGTAGCAGGTCCCTATTCAGCGACTACATCCGATGCAAGCATTTTAAATAAATTAATTGATGGTGCGGACAGTGTTTTTAATTGGTTTTTCCAAGAAGGAGATGTTCTCATTTTGGATAGAGGTTTCCGAGATGCCGTACCAAACGTAGAGTCATGTGGCTATGATGCCCATATGCCTAAATCTGTTTCAAGGGGCGAAACTCAATTAACAACGGCTGACGCCAATAAGTCTCGATTAGTGACGATTTGTCGATGGGTCGTGGAAGTAGTAAATGGCCGCTTCAAGAGAGATTTTAAGATTTTCAGGCAAGATTATTTTAACAGGGCTCTGCCTCACATGCAGGACGATTTTAGGAATGCCGCGGCCATCACAAATGCTTTCCACGACCCAATCACTGATAATGTTAATGCTTCTGGTTTTATGGAGAGAATTAATAATAGGGTCAATATGGAAAACTGTCTCGCACAGTATGTCATTGACTATAATCTTAATAGCCGGCGAATTCCGTTTCAAAGTATGTCTGCCGAGTTACCTGATGTAAGAGGATTTCCAAGGTTGTCTGAGGAAGAACTTGTTATGTTTGCGTTAGGAACGTACCAAATAAAACTAGCCAGGAGTTATTATAGTGAACACGCTCGTAATGGCGTATATACAATAGAAGTGTACAGAGAAAATGATGATTTGAATAATCTTTTAAATAATTATAATATAACTGGTAATAACTTCTGGCTATTAAGAGGTAAAGTCCAATCTAGGCATACCCGAAGCCGAATTTATTATACATATATACTTGTAAACCATAGAGGAATATAATATATCGGGTATAGAGAGCCCCCTCGCAGTATTTATTGAAGACCGCTAATGTCAATTGATGGGATAAATAGCGCCATCTACTATCGCCATCCACAAACTTGTGATATGTATAGCTATAGCTAGCTATAGATATACCTATGCATCAATAGTGCATATACTGCAACTTCTTACTATTTTACTTGTATTCAAGTTGATAAAGTTTCACATAATTTTATTTTTTCTCTTTATTTAACAAAATTGTAACAAAATTTATCAACTTAAATACAAGTAAAATAGTAAGAAAGCATCAATTTCAAAAAGTTAGTGGATACATAAATGAAAACAACTTTTATTTTAAAATATTATTTATTTATTATGTTTATGTTTATTTTTATAAGTTTGAGCTGCTGTTTTTATTTCATCCTCACCATGATAAGTGATTTTGCCAGACAAAATCCGGTTTATTGAACGGCACCAACTGTATATAAGTACATGAATTATAGTATTTTCAAAATAATTTTTTAAAGTTATTTTATGTTTTTCACAATTAAAAGGATAATCAACAAATATGTCAGTAAACATTTTTATTTTTTGTTTTAATCCTTTTTTGGGAACATCTTTCTTTAAAATATCCGTCACTACATTTTGAACTTGGATAAAACATTTTTCCATCGCTTTTGACGGATATATTAAAGATTTTTTATCTTTAACATATTCTTTGGCCCTTATGTATTCATTTGATGTGCTCTCAGGGTCGCCATACATATCTTTTTTGCAAACTTTGCAGCTTTTTGTTACATTTTTAATACATTTGGTCAGGACCCACCCACACACATAATTGCCCTGACCAACATCATTTACTGTGGTATTTAAATTAATAAAAGGCATCACAATTTCGTCTTCTGTGCTTTCAGAAAATTGTGGTGCTTCCTCATCAATTGGGCTGGGAATATCAGAAGTTGACGACACAATATTATCTCTTAAAAAAAAATCCAAATTCTGCAAGCAATTGTCTTCATCTTTTTCACAGTTTGCATGCAGAGAATGGGGCGAGTTAAAATTATTTAATAAAAGTGACTTAAAGGCCCCTTCAAATGCAACCGTGTCTGGTGCCGTATTTCTCGCCCCATAACTTCTGATATTCCCAAAGAAATTCTCTAGTGGGTCCTGGTTAAAATTACGAGTTAGCATAGCATCAAATGAATACATTTGAGACAACAATTTCCATATTTGTTGCATTCCTTCAATTGTGCGTATAAAGTTTTTTACAGATGGTATTGCTTTTGTTTCAATTAAACGGATTTTGTTATTGTCTTTAATTTTTTTAACAAATTTTACTGTTTTTAAAACTTGAATGGCATTCTTCCACAAATTATGGTGCAAACTATTTTTACGTACACACCCTTTAAATATTTTACCATCAGGCACATGGAATGTGTTACAATTTAGGGAATCGAAAAGATTGTCCATTAATTTTGTAAACTTTACCAGATTTTGGCATTCTTCTGGAATTTCTCCTCTTGCCACAAGATGTCCTGTAGTCGCAGCCATTGTATGGCTAAAAATTTGGGCTGCCGGTTTCACTTTCATTTTTCGCATTTTGTCCACATAAATATGCTCATCGGTGATTTTCAGCAGGCACTTTAATTCTCCATATGATTTGTCAGCTTCGTAAGTTAACTTGTAATATTCCCATTTAACAATTTTTTCACACTTCTCTTTAAAATCATAGTATTTTAAATCTTTGGTGAGCAAATTGTTTCGGACTCCTTTAAGCAAATGTGGAACATCAAATAGGGGGATTAATTTGGTCTTCCCTATTTCAATAATTTCATTTTTCCATTCTTTTTGTTCTCTTAAATATTTTTTTCTTGTGTCTTCTATCAAGTCATTAATGACGCTTACATTGACTGTGCTTTGATCACAAACAGTGCATAAAACCTTTAAGCCAGTACTACGTACATACATAGTGACCTTTTGTAAAATTTCTTTTAATTGTGCCTTATTCAAGGCATTCGTAAAATAATATGCAATGGGTTGTTTAAATTTTTTTTTAAGTCCCTTCACCATGAATACTAATACATGATCTGCAATATTTTTACCATGAAATGTGAACCCCCTAAGCTGATCTTTTGCAGCATTATAATGAATTTGGGGTGAAATCGACATTTCATCAAAAATTAAAGTACATAATCGGTCTTCTGGACATAACTCTTTGACTGTGTTTTTGATTTTTATAAATATACATTTATTCAGGCCTGGCTCCACCTCTATTTTCGTCAAAAGTCTTTTCAAAGATTTAGGAGATGGCAATGTGAAATATTTTGCTAAAAGAGGGTAACTTCTTGGACTCTTTTTATATAAAGAGAGTGAGAACACTTTTTCTTCCAGAGTGAATCTGCGACCAGAAGGCTTCTTTTTTGTCTGGGTGTACTGCATTTTGGTGAACATTTTTGCTGCTGTAGTCATTTTGCATGTTAGTTTTTTAAACAAAAGGTCTGCAGACATTTTTTCAGCACTGACTATTCTAGATTGCAGGGTTTGGTTTCTCTTTTGTGATCTTCTCAAATTTGATTGCAAAATTTTAATTTTTCGTCTTGTTGTCTTTAGCTGATTCAACCAGAATGACGGCACCTCCTGCTGCTGATGATTACCTGTACAAAGAAACACAATTCCGTTAGTGTCAAACTAAGCTGTATGTATTAATCGATTTGTCATTAACTTTTAAAAAACAATTAACAATTTTTTTTTTGTTAGCCTATTCTGTCTCACTCCTGGGCAAAAGCCTCCCTCCACTCCTACAATGAATCGCGGGCCCACGCCTCCTCTTGCCAGTTTTGAAGGAATCTGTCTATTTGATTGGGTTGGATTTGAACAACAACAAAAGAGTTTTTAGAAAAATACTCTTTTGTTGTTGTTACGCTTAAAAGTGCACTTTGTCACCAATTCTCCTAACAATCTAAAGAATAACTTACTTTTGTTTTTATTTATTGCCTTGTTCTGCAGTTGGCAATAATTGTGTTCTGAAGTTATGATTCTGAAGTTATCTGTAATGTGAGAAAAATATTCATGAGAAATATTGGTATTGTTGTTTTCATGTATATCATGTTGTTTGTAATATAAATAATTAGAATTAATATGAAGTACCTGACAGTGTTAATTCTGATACAGCAAGGCTGCTTTCTTCATGTATGGATTCAGGTACAAGTAAAATTTTCTCTGAAGTACCAACATCATCAGACTTGCCTGAAAAATAAGAGAATATGTTTAAGTATAATGCAAAGCACAGATACACATAGGAAGATTGTATTTATCATTGAAGTTATGTTTTACTAGAATCTAAATGGTCAATAACTGTATTGAACCCAATAACTATAATATATAATTTGTTACAACAAATAACTAAATAACTTGTGAGTGATAAAGACCTTTGGAGATGCTGATGCCACCTAGACCCCTTCCAATATCCCCTTACAATATAAAACAAAATTTTGAATCCCCTTACAATATAAAACAAAATTTATTTTGCCTTTCTTTAATAGTCTTCTTTGATAATTGATATGTAACCTGTACATACCTGCCAGTGTCGGTTTTAGTGTAGCAAGGCTGCTTTCCTCAATCACAGATTCAGGTGCAAGTAAAACTTTCTCTGAAGTACCAACATCATCAGAATTGCCTGAAAAATAAGAGAATATGTTTAAGTGTAATGCAAAGCACAGATACACATAGGAAGATTGTATTTATCATTGAAGTTATGTTTTACTAGAATCTAAATGGTCAATAACTGTATTGAACCCAATAACTATAATATATAATTTGTTACAACAAATAACTAAATAACTTGTGAGTGATAAAGACCTTTGGAGATGCTGATGCCACCTAGACCCCTTCCAATATCCCCTTACAATATAAAACAAAATTTATTTTGCCTTTCTTTAATAGTCTTCTTTGATAATCTATTTCCTATCAAAGGGAGTCCAAATAAAACCATATATGGCAAAATTTTCAGTTGGGAAAAGAATAGTTAATTTTTGTAGACTAGTGTAATTAATATGTAACCTGTACATACCTGCCAGTGTCGGTTTTAGTGTAGCAAGGCTGCTTTCCTCAATCACAGATTCAGGTGCAAGTAAAACTTTCTCTGAAGTACCAACATCATCAGAATTGCCTGAAAAATAAGAGAATATGTTTAAGTGTAATGCAAAGCACAGATACACATAGGAAGATTGTTTTTATCATTGAAGTTATGTTTTACTAGAATCTAAATGGTCAATAACTGTATTGAACCCAATAACTATAATATATAATTTGTTACAACAAATAACTAAATAACTTGTGAGTGATAAAGACCTTTGGAGATGCTGATGCCACCTAGACCCCTTCCAATATCCCCTTACAATATAAAACAAAATTTTGAATCCCCTTACAATATAAAACAAAATTTATTTTGCCTTTCTTTAATAGTCTTCTTTGATAATTGATATGTAACCTGTACATACCTGCCAGTGTCGGTTTTAGTGTAGCAAGGCTGCTTTCCTCAATCACAGATTCAGGTGCAAGTAAAACTTTCTCTGAAGTACCAACATCATCAGAATTGCCTGAAAAATAAGAGAATATGTTTAAGTGTAATGCAAAGCACAGATACACATAGGAAGATTGTATTTATCATTGAAGTTATGTTTTACTAGAATCTAAATGGTCAATAACTGTATTGAACCCAATAACTATAATATATAATTTGTTACAACAAATAACTAAATAACTTGTGAGTGATAAAGACCTTTGGAGATGCTGATGCCACCTAGACCCCTTCCAATATCCCCTTACAATATAAAACAAAATTTATTTTGCCTTTCTTTAATAGTCTTCTTTGATAATCTATTTCCTATCAAAGGGAGTCCAAATAAAACCATATATGGCAAAATTTTCAGTTGGGAAAAGAATAGTTAATTTTTGTAGACTAGTGTAATTAATATGTAACCTGTACATACCTGCCAGTGTCGGTTTTAGTGTAGCAAGGCTGCTTTCCTCAATCACGGATTCAGGTGCAAGTAAAACTTTCTCTGAAGTACCAACATCATCAGAATTGCCTGAAAAATAAGAGAATATGTTTTAAGTGTAATGTAGAGCACAGATACACATAGGAAGATTTTATTTATCATTGAAGTTGTGTTTTACTAGAATCTAAATGGTCAATATCTTTTTTTTTTTTTTACTATTGATAGGCACGCGTTTGACCACTATCTCACCTGATGGTAAGCGAGGATGTGGTCGAAGATGGAGCACGCTTGCCTAGAAATAACCTATTCACTCTTGATTTAAAGACTCCCAGGTTGTTGGTTGTGTGCACTATGAATGTGTATGTGTGTGTGTGTGTGTGTGTGTGTGTGTGTGTGTGTGTGTGTGTGTGATATGTGTGTATATCTGTATTGAACTCAATAACTATAATATATAAAATTTATCAAAGTATGCCCAAAATTAATTATGATACTATTGTATATAATTTGTTACAACAAATAACTAAATGCCACCTAGACTACTAATCCCCTTACAATATAAAACAAAATTTATTTTGCCTTTCTTTATTAGCCTTCTTTGATAACACTGGTCGACAAGGTTTTTCCCCACGAGATTGTGTATACTTATTTTTACTTAGCTATCAACCCTCATCATAAAACACCTATATACTTTGATGCTATTAGCTACAGAATTGTTGTGACAGCCACTTAAAAGTTTACCGAACTTTCCACTGTGTTCGCTCAAATTGTAACAATTTTTCCTTAAAGATAGTGTTTAATTGTGAGTTTATCATGCATAAGCTAATTGTAGTTTGTTTCTCAACACATAAAGAAGGTGTATCATTCACCCTAATAGTTTCTGCTATGTGTGTGGTGAACCAAATTCTATAAGCCAATGAAGAAATTTTGCTGACCTGGTAAAATGGTGTTATTGTGATAGTTTTGGTTTTCCTGTGGCTCCTCAAAGTAATGTGAGTGCTTCATATGCGTTCTATGACAGGACTAAAGAACTTTACAGCTTACGACAATAAGAGCGCTTCGGAAACCTTATGTTTCGAACAGAATCCTAAAGAACACAGATTCACAACGTGTTTGTAGTCGTTTTGCCTGACTTATATGGGTAAAAGTGATAAACATGACGTAAACACACACTGTGAAATGTGTAAATGTACGCTCTGCGATACGAACACTTTCTCATAGTGTTGATGTAGCAATACCTGCAGTGCCATTAAACAAATGCGCAGGAACTGATACCATCAATTTATCATCGTATATTGTAATTGCAGATAAAATTCATGTTCTAGCTTTTGTACCTAATAAGAGAGGAACACTAATAACTGACACAAACTGATCTAGATCTCTTTGGTAATTTAAAACAATTACTTAAAAAGTCATCTCAATTTTTTTAATATCATGAAACAAATTACTACAAAAATCTCATATAGGAGCTAATTAAAATGTATCAATCAAAAATAACAATAATTATCATAGTTTTGCCTAATGTTTGTGTGTGTGAGTGGAAGGATTACAGTTAAATATCCAATATTAGCAAATATTGGATATTTAACTGAAATCCTTCTTCGAAATACTAACTTCAATTCATGTTATAATAAATAGCCCAGTAATACATTATAATGACCTAATTTAAAATTTATGTAAATCTTACCAGGAAGATGAAGTGATGGCACAGCTAGAAAATTTAATCGGTTATTACGGTTCCTGTCCCTGTCTGTAAAATGGATATCACAGATGACTTTCTTTCTATACAGTTCATAATCAGCAGGACTATCTAACTTTCCACCAGCTATATGAACCCAAGCCTTGAAACGGTCAGGATTCTTTTCTGGATGTGGAAATTGATGGTAGGAGTTCTCTGAAAAAAAAAAAGATCACTTTTTATTTTGACCATGAAAAGTTTAAAGATCTAAACTCATTTATACTCAATAATGATGTGTAACAGTACTGACATCTTAGTGAATAATCTTACTAATGATATAAATGCATACAATGCATAAAGCAACCTTTCAAGTACCGTAATTAGAGACACAATAGAAAGACAATGGCAAGCGGACAGCGGTTACCGCTCGGGTTTTAATGAACTAACACTACTTTTAGGTAAATACTTTCTTAACAAGAAATGGGGACCTCTGTTAATCTTCAACTTCATTTAATTTATTATTTGTTGTTGCCACAACCATAGAAATTCAGGTCAGTGGGTCGTCTCAGGGGTGTGAAAAATTTCATGTATCTACCTATTTCAGTTTAAAAGATACAGTTCTATAATAGACAGATAGCGGAGCCTGGTCAGTAGGTCGTCTTAGCCTTAGTAAACACGAAGGGTTGGGCAGAGGTGTACCCAAAGTAAGTACATCCACATTTGGCAACTTAAGATTAAGTCCCTTGTAGGGGACCCAGCCTGGGATCAGTACATAAATAAACAGCATGTAAGTTGAAGTTCACCAGACTCTTATTGGAAACCTATGAAGAAGGCAGAAGGGCAGAGATGCCTATATGATGACTATACTTACTGTTTGAACATCCTAATGCACACCGTTTAGGCATGATAAAAACAAATCACGAGCGTCTATATCGCAAAGAAACAGCACAAACGTAGCGTTCGGGTCGCAAAAAAACGATTGCACTGGAATGGTGGAGGAACTAAAAGCTCAACTCACACTTCGGGAAATTCGTACACTTCACTACGGAGGAGAGGACTCGACTCAACGTGGATCGGCGGATTAATTTCACGAAGAACAGTACAAACATGGAACGAAACTACAAACAAGCGCAAATGCAAGAAGCAGTCGCCATATTTGTGATGATCTGACAATTTGACAATCAATATGAAATCAATTCACTGTGTTGCTATCGTAATTATTACGCAGCTGGTAATCTTCACAAAAGTTTAAAATAATCATAATATGAGTTTAATGAAATAATTAGGTAATTAAATAAATATTCTATGTATTTATTTTTAGGAGTAAATAATTTTTTTATCGATGGTTTCGCCATCTGTAATCATATAAAGTAACTAGTTGTTTTGGATGGCGATAACAGATGGCGCATTTTTAAAATAAAAACCCCAAATCGGTCATTATATGGAAGTGTCCTACCCCTGTTGTAAACTCAGACCACCTTGGGTTGGAGGCTTTAAATCATTATTATTGTTCGTGTAAGAGTGGCAGACGTACTTTGGGCACATGTGCTCATGTAATGTCTATAGTATGGTTTTTGGCATATGCGCGGTACGAAAATATTGACCATCCAGCACAGTTTTTAGACAGTATTGTAATAGATGAAAATGATTTATAATACGCATTCTATATTACCATCTGTGCAGAATAGTGAGTCATGAATAACATTTAAAATAAATTGTTCGAAAATAAACAATTATTAAATAACTATGTCGTTTTTTTAATTCATTATTCATCTATTTTTATTTAGTGAATCCTTCTAACAACATTTTAACAAGCAGAAATAATATACAAAAAAAAAAATTGGTGCAAGCGAAAGTGTATTGTTGCAGTATTATATAACGTCGAATTACTTTGTAATTGTGGGTTTGAATTTGATTCGCATTTGCACACATAGTTAGTCCAACAGTATTAACCCACCAACAAAGAGTCAACCCTGGGGGCAGCAATTTTTTTTTTGGTCCAGTGCCCATACTAATTTGGTCATTGGCCTTTGCCCGAACTATAAGAGTACCTCTTGCGTAAATTCCCAACAAGCTAATAATTTACATGAACGTTAGAGATACCATTATAATTAAATTGTGAAAGATCCCCATCAATCCTGAGTGCAAAAAAAAAATTCATGGTTTAAGTTCGCAAAATGGGTTTTTTGGATTTTTTAGCGAAACGGATAGTTTTATGATAAAAAAAAGCTCAGACAAAAATGTAGACGATCATGCAATTAATTGTCTACAAAAATTGCCTTACACTTTTATCCTTAAGATTCATTATTTCGGAGAAAAAGCGATTCTAAAGGTCAGCTTACACCGAGACGCGACGCTGCGCGCACACTTTAATAGAGCGACTTAAAATATAACTTTATTTCCTACACGAAAAGATACACATTACATTGTGAGAGTTCAAAATACGTTGCACCATGCAGCGCTGCGCCTCGTGCTTGCGCGACGCCGCCAGGCGCAGCCGAGGCCGCCGTGGCGGCTTATTCCACTTTTCCCCGTTGGATGATCCCCATTGATGGGGATTAGTGAACTTTTTGTTCACTATTCCCCGTTGACCCAAAATTTTTATTTACATTGCGGGTTGGTTTGGCTTATTCCACTTTTCCCCGTTGGATGATCCCCATTGATGAGGATTAGTGAACTTTTTGTTCACTATTCCCCGTTGACCCAAAATTTTTATTTACATTGTGGGTTGGTTTTATGTTGCCTCTCAAAGCCCTGATGATGATAATAGCAAGGAGTTTAGAAATTACATGCTCAGACAATGGCTACAAGATGATTTTATTAAAACGTGGTGTGTATTTGGACAGACTCGAGAGACCTCCTGTATATAATTATCGCGATTGATGCTTTTTTTTGTTTTTTCCGCTATACCTTTATTTTCAGAAACCCCCAATGCAAGAACTTCGTAATACGATGCATCTTCAGCCAACGCTGTGAGGAGCTTCATAATGTTGGGTTTCTTTATTTTCACACGCTTTTTTATTTTATTATTCCATGCTTCGACTAAATTCGTAGTGCGATGAGTCTGTCCAAATACACACCACGTTTTAATAAAATCATCTTGTAGCCATTGTCTGAGCATGTAATTTCTAAACTCCTTGCTATTATCATCATCAGGGCTTTGAGAGGCAACATAAAACCAACCCGCAATGTAAATAAAAATTTTGGGTCAACGGGGAATAGTGAACAAAAAGTTCACTAATCCCCATCAATGGGGATCATCCAACGGGGAAAAGTGGAATAAGCCGCCGTGGCGACTTGCCTCTACTATTTCCGTCCAGACTTCGTGTAGAATTGTTGAAGTTCGGTCGAGTGCTCGAGCGAAATTATAATGATAGATTGGGATCTTGTTATAATCGGACTTCTGCAGAAGAGGAAGAGGAATACAAAAATTAAATTAGAAAGAATGCAGACACGTTCCGCTGCGCCGCGTGGTGTCTTGCTGCGCAGCGAGGCGTCGTCGTATTCCCAACGATTTAACGACGCGCCTCGCGACTTTGTGAAGTATGCGTCTCGCAGCGGCGCGCGAAATCACTGGCCTCTTCAGCAGCTGCGTCTCTGTGTAAGCTGACCCTAAGTTGTATTCCGCATAATATGCATGTTTCCTCGCCACCTGTAAGGTAATGTACTTTACGAGTTTTTTTTCTACGTGTTTTCCCCAGAAGGCCTATTCCACGGTCTATCTAGGTGCATGGCCCATAATTTTGAAGAGTCAGTCAGTGAGTCAGTAGGAAAATCTTCACTTTTTGGTCCCCCTGTTTTCCTGACGTTCATGTAAATTTTCAGCTTGTTGGGAATTTATGCAAGGGTGAACGTCTATTTTGACCGGACACAAGTACACATGTAGCTCACATCCTGGAATAACACTTAGGCTACTTTTTACCCCGGTAACTTACATAGCTTAATGGATGGAGACTGAGGAGGAAGTGGAAATCCAGAGCCGCTGCTGCCTACTTCAGAGTCAGAAGTACCAGGAGAACAGAAACATGCCGAATTTATCGGAACTGGAATTGTGAGCGCTAAAGACTCACAAGTACCAGGAGACCAGAAATATTTTGAAGTATTTTCGGGGCTTTATTGGACGCGGTTAGGATTCAAAAGTAGTCGGGGACCAGAAACATGTCGAAGTATTTCCGACGCTGAAATTGTGAGCAGTTAAGATTCAAAAGCACCAGGAGAACAGAAACATGTCGAAATTTTTTCCGGGCTAGAATTGTGAACGCTATAGACTCACGAGTACCAAGAGAGCAGAATTATGTCGAAGTATTTTTGGGGCTGGAAATGCGAGCACTAAAGATTCACATAGACCAGGAGACCAGAAACATGTCGAAGTATTTCCAGCGCTGAAATTGTGAGCAGTTAGGATTCAAAAGCACCAGCGGAACAGAAACATGTCGAAATTTTTGCGGGCAAGAGAGCAGAATCATGTCTTAAAGTAAGTATATTTGGGGCTGGAAATGCGAGCAATAAAGATTCACATATACCAGAAGACCAGAAACAAGTCGAAGTATATCCGGGGCTTTGTTTAATTTTAATTGCAAGCGGTTAAGATTAAGATTCAAAAGTACCTCCGATCAGAAACATGTCGAAGTATTTCCGGCGCTGGAATTTTGAGCAGTTAGGATTCAAAAGTACCAAATGAAAAGAAACATGTCGAAGAATTGTCGGGGCTGGAACTATGAGCGCTAAAAATTCACCAGTAGGCACCAGGGGACCAGAAATATGACCAAGTATTTTTTCGACAGGAATCGTGAGCGCTAAAGATTTACAAGTACCAGAAGACCACAAACATGTGGAAGTAATTTCGGGGCTGAAAATAAGAACACCAAAGACTCATAAACGAGGATTTCCGAGGATGAGAATATGAGACAAAAAAGTTGCGCGCCAACTGTAAAGTCTACGCAGACGAAGTCGCGGGCAGAAGCTAGTAGTCTATAATTTCTCGAAGTCATTCCGAGAAATTGTGGACTGTCATAAAATGGCGACCAATCAGAGCACAGTCTACAAGAAACAAGGCTCTCATTGGTCTGTTCCGATGTGACACCACATGTACGCTATAGAGTTACGAAATAAATGGACCTCCCGTTGTCCGATGTTGGTTGGGTTTATTTTGGGTGGGGAATGTTGTTTTATTTGTAGTGGTAATAAAACTAATTTTAATATGAATGTACATTCGGCTTAAATTACGGTGTGACCAAGGTAAGTTGACTTACTTCTACCTGCAGGGTTTAAAGTTACTTATCATAAATGCAATCTCATTCGAACCTAACCTATCCGTCTCGGGGTGCCGAAAAATAATGTGACGTCATTCTAAATCCAATATGGCGGAATAGTTATTTTTATGCACTTCTACATTATGGGTATTAAATGAAAGGGCTTGTTGAGGGTAACTCGAAATAACTAAAAAGTCCTTTTAATTTTTTATTTCACGAAATTGAAAACGACTCCATTCAATTTATAACTCTATGGCGTACACGTCACCAACAACGACCAATGAGGGGCCAAGTTTTCAATTTAAATATCACACCAAAATAGATAAATTGTAGACTTGTGACTTCGATAGAATAACAAAATATAGATGCGTAAAAAATAGGTATTCCAAATGTTCAGTTGACAATTTATCGAGAGTTTACAATCTCTCAAGATATTTTGTAGTCTTGCGTATTTTACAATTATCCGGTGACATACATAGCGGTAGCGGTAGCGGTGGTATTAGCGTGAAAGTGTAATCGATAGCGGAACTTATTGTCATCGTTTAATCAAATTAAACTCGTTTTTTAGTTTACATAATGATTTATATATTTTTTTAAAGTAAAATACATTTGGCCTTACATTAAATTACAAAAAGGTAAATATAAAAAGTTTTATTTCCGTGATGCAAAAACTATACTTATCATAAATAATTCGATCCGTCACCTTTTTAGTACACCTAAACTTATAAAAATATATAAATCCCATAACCTTAGACGTTAACTCTTTGTAGCAGTTATATGGTAGAGAGTAGATATATATCGAGGGGTGAAAGGCTATTTGTTTGAAGCGACATTTTGGACGATATTGAGTTATATACATATTCGGATTCAGCGAATTTTTCTGCGTCGGCTGAGCCGGGTTTCACACAATTCTGAGCACTTTTATGGCGCTTAAAACAATGCAATTTTAGTGCATAAGTCTCAAACATGATGTATGATCCGACATCAAATTTGCCATATTTTTTTAGTATTTCATTTAAGCTGTACACAAAAACAGAGAATCGGAGCATAAGCCGTTATTATCGTCCTAAAATTTCAGTTCGATGGCAGATAAATCGTTTTTCGATATGGCTAACTTTAGATAAGAAGTCCCTTCATACATTTTGCTTACAACTACTTACACTATGCAATGTCGCTTCAACCAATTTGCCGTCAGCCAAATTCATTAAGACATGTCGGTTCAACCCTTTTCGCTGCAACTGTTTTGCACTCTGTTTGGAACTTCAAACAATATTTCTGTTCTCAAAACTGGGTTCCTTAGTCGCTTGAACAGTTTATTAGTATTCACATTTTTTAAATACGTCACTTAAGATAAATCTAATACGAAGTGATTAGATTTAAATCATTTTTTCCTGTATCATAATATAACTAGTTTGTCTTTTAAACCATCCAATTTTAATACGACAATAACAATCTATGTAATTTAAAACAAATAAATGTTAGCATAGTTTTCGTAAACCGTGGCAGTATTATTATTGTCCTGCCCCGCGCGGGCGCATCAGTCAGTCGTGAGTGTGGCGGGAGACAGGACGCGCGCTGTTGTAGTTTGGAACAAGACCGAATAAAATAAGCTTGTAAGTATGATTACTCTAATATTGTGTCTATAAATGAATAAATTAATTATGTTTTAATGTAAATAGTAGATTGCGAATGTTTGTGTATTGTTAATCGCATGTATTGATACATTATTACCATAGTAAGTACCTGCCAAGCACGCTACTGTACTAACTACCTGCCTACTTAATAGGTGAATAACGGTTACTGTTTAAATATACACGGTTACTGAATTATTTGTAATGGTGTACCAATTCTTAAATTTAAAAGTATGCAATTGACTGGCTATAGAACAAAAGGCCAGCTTATACTATACCTGGTCTTGCTATCAGTGACTTGCGGCCGAACGTAGTTTCCTATGTAGGTACTACATAGGAACCTACCATGTTGCTTTATTTATCAATTCTCTTTAATTAAACGCCTAAAAGTATAAGTAGTTATGTTATTTATGTTTACTTAAATTTTTAGCCCACAATGGAGCCAAAAAGACTAAAATATTTGAGAAGCAAGATTGAACGCATAAGTGATGAAAATAAAAACAAAACAAAATGGTTACAGCCCAGTACGAAAAGAAGATCTTCAGTGACACTCTTAGGGAGCTCGTCTTATCATGACCAAAACAAAGATTTACTTATTTTAAATAGATTTGATGACAAATGTAACAGTGATCCGGAAAGAATAACAAATTATGAACAGGTTTGTTCAGGTTTTTTATTTAAATAATAATGCTACACAATTATGTTGACAAACTATAACCACATTGATTGTCTTTTTAGGAAAAGCAGAACAGCAAAAATAATGATTCGGGTGATAACAGCATTAATGTCATAACAATCGAGTTTGAAAGGGTTATTAATTATTTATTACTTAGTAGTAACTTTTGTCAGCGTAGAATTTTGTAGGTATCCCTGAATATTTCGAGAAATCCTTTTTAACCAGGCGCCTAAATTAACTAAGGAATGCCTGTGCTAAATTCAGTCGATAGTTCAACATCTTTTTTTATAGTAGGTACACACACAGATTATCTATAAACACGATCGAATGATAGCTTCTAAAAGAAGGAACAACGTGACACAAAGTTTTACCACAGATTCAGTACATGATACTAGACTAAAACCAATAAAAATGTTCGGAATTTACTATAATAAAATCAGCTGTTCCATACAAAGCGGTCAAAATGTATGGAACAGCTGATTTCCTGTAACACCCAACAAAAAATGCTATCACTGGCCCGTTTAGAATCATTAACTGAATGCATGGTAGAAGTTTGTGTCATGATGTTCCTTTTATTAGAAGTAATTTTATTTATTTTATCGATGTCTGTATTTAATCCGTAAAAAAATAAAACACACTTAATCTTATTTACCAATGAAACTTTCGATTTGATACTATGAAACTATTTTTTTTTCAGTATGACGAAGAATTCCAAAAATTTGAAGAAGATAACATAATCCCAATGAATAAACCTACAAAAATATTAGGATTAGAAGAACACGAACAAAACACCAAAAATCCAAACAATCTTGATCAAGTAATCGCAAAACACATGGCCCAAGACACGGTAATTGAAATGAGCGATAAAAATAGAACAGACAGTAATGAAAGTCTTCAACCAACGTTAACAGAAATTATACCGGAAAAAGAAATGGATATATTAAGGAAGTCCTTGGAGGAGGACAATAATGCTGAAGAAATTACAACAGAAATACCAAATCAAGCAGAAGACGTTCCTAAAAAAGTAAGAAAAAGCAAACGTGCCGTGATTCAAAAAAGCTATTTAGATTTTATGAGCGAAGATGAAGACTTTGTCTGGGACTCGACTTCTTGGGAAGAGACGGACGAGTCCTCAAGTGATGACGATCAACCAAAGAAAAAAAAAACAGTAAACGCAGAAGATGGGAAAGTAAGAGAGTCAGGTTTCAAGAAAAAAAAGGAAAATAAGGCAAAGAAACGAAAAGATTCTAGATCAAAAGGGGAATGTTATGTTAAGAAAGATGGTTCTATTAGGAAGGAAAGACAGTTAAAACCAAACCCATGCATAGGAAAAAGCTGTCCCTGGAAGTGTAGTGAAATAGACGATGAAAAAAGGACAGGAATTTTTGATTATTTTTGGGGATTATCCAATCAGAGAAAAAAGGAGTGGTTAATTGCTATGTCCTCTAAACAAGAGATAAAAAGAAAGAGATCAAAAAATTCCAGCTACAGGACCAATACATTTAAATATTTTATAAATGACGGAGAGGGTCGTCGTCAGGTTTGTTCTAAGTTCTTGATCAGCACACTAGACGTTACCCAAAGATTCGTTTACTACACCTTGACCAATGTATCTCAAGGAATATCAAAAGAAGATGGAAGAGGAAGGTGTGTTCCAGCCAACAAAACTCCAGACAATGTAAGGGAATCGGCAAAAACCTTCATTAAAAGCTTACCTGCACTACCATCGCATTATTGCCGCAAGGATAGTACAAGGCTGTACCTCCCAACCGAATTTAAAAACATCAAAAACCTGTATCGTATCTATAAAGAGGATCAAACTAGTAAAGGAGTCGATGTCTTGAGTGAAAAAATCTTTCGACAAATACATATTTAATAATGATTTTAATGTAGGGTTTCACGTACCTAAGAAGGATAAATGCATAAAATGTTTGCGTTTTGAAGGCCAGAATCCATCTGAGTGTCCCGAACTGCAGGCCCATTTAGAAGAAAAACAAGCATCAAAACAACGCCAGGAATGTCATAGAGAATTAGGTAAAGAAAACCCTACTATTTTGTGTGCATCTTTTGATCTCCAGAAGGTTCTCAATACTCCCCATGGGAACAGTATGCTGCTTTTTTATTCCCGAAAATATACGGTTTATAATTTATGCTTTTATGAAAGTATAACAAGAAATGGTTTCTGTTTTGTCTGGGGAGAAACAGAAGGAAAGAGAGGGGCCAATGAAATTGGTACAATTTTGCAAAAATACATAGGAGACGTTGATTCGCGAACCACAATAAAAACTTTAATTTTATATTCCGACTCCTTCCCTGGACAAAATAAGAATAAAATTGTCCTTGCTGCCGTCCATAACGCGTTGTTACAATCTAAACATCTAGAAACTATTCAAATGAACTTTCTTCTCCCCGGACACACGGAGATGACAGTAGACAGCATCCACTCGACTATTGAGCACTCCGTGCGAAATACGATAGTGTGGGCTCCTTCTCAGTGGGCAACAGTGTGCCAGCTGGCCCGAAAAGAGCCAGCGCCTTATTATGTCGAAAATCTTACACATACTGACTTCAAAAACTTTGAAGAGTTCTCTGATAAATATTTCAAAGGAAACCTGGTTGGAAAAATAAGCAAAATCCGAACGGCGACATTTAAAAAATCTACTCCAAATGAAATTAAAATTAAGTATACTATGAAGAATGATGCACTGGAAGAAAAGATACAAATACGTGCTAAACCTAAGAGTCTCAATCTCAAATATAAAACTTCGTTAGCAATTACCAAATCTAAATACAACGATCTTAAGAAACTATGTGACACTAACGTTATTCCAAAAATATTTCATACTGAGTACTTAAATTTGCAAACCAACAACGCTAAAGACCAACTAGTGGAGACTGATATTGAAGATGAGACGGAGGAATTAGATTAGAAAATGGATTTGGCAATAATGCTTACTTAATCCATAATTTATGTTTTATTTTTTATTTTTCGGTCATATCTCTACTTTGTAATAAGTAAATAATTTTGCTTTCTTTAAAAAAAAAATAATTACTTATGTTTGATTTACTGTGCTGTAATTTTTTTATATAAGGAAACTTACGATCTCATTAAGACTGAGTGTTAATTATGTTAAAGATGCGTAATTAAAAAAATCTAATTAACAGAACTTTTTTTTATTCCTGACATAGTAATTATTCACCCATTTAAATACTGTACCTCTTAACTTACTATAAATCTGTTATTATTATCTTGTATCAACAACCAAGTTATATATACTCCTTTCGAAACCTGAGACATCAAACAACTCATTAAGAATGTTCATCGTTGCTTAAGCCAACTTGCCTGTATCGTTAACAAAACCCAATCGGTAGTTAAACAAAATAGCCTATTCCTATTATTATTGAGTATCGTCGATTCAATCATTTTGCTTTCTACTGCATAAGTACTGTAAAGTCACTTAAACCATTTTGCCTGCTGCTGATTAGTGACAATGTTGGAAGTTGAATCATTTTTCTTTACTCTAAAAATAAGGCGATACAGATAATTTTGTATTAAGCGACATTTATCTTGGAACTCATAACTGTTTTTTTATTAAAAAATATACCAAAACATTAAGGGATTTTTTTGCAATAAAGATTTGCTATCCCCATTAGAGTAAGAGCAGTAGTTTTTTCAAAACGATTTTTTTTCCAAATTTTGAATCTTTAAATGGCTCTCCTGTAAAGTTGGTAAAATGTCGCTTCAAACAAATAGCCTTTCACCCCTCGATATGTATATGTATGTTTGTTGTGTCTATGTGCTAAATCAAGTTTTTGGCGGGTAAGTACCTAGTACCGAATATACCGAATACGAAATTATTGCAAGTGGGACGTAGGTACTTTGCTTTTTTTATTTAATCAAAAGTATTAGGTACATTATACATAGTTAATCTTAACATCTACCAAACTATGCTTTAGTCGGCAATACATTGTAGGCAAATATAGTTAACTAAAAGGAGACTGATTTCTAGGGCCGAATATGATAATAATTTTTCTTTTATATTGCCACACATAATATAAAATTCATAAGCATGTTCGGCCGGACAGGATAAACTGTATTATGATTAGATATTTAATTTGACGTCCAATAAAGGCAGGTAGGGAACAGAAATGTTTGTGGTGTGTCCATAAAAGAACATGGCGGTCAAAAGATTTCTACCACACTCGATCATAATTATTTGTCTGTATAGGAGACAAAAATAATCATTGTCTTAATATTTTCATGGCTAAGCAATGTCGATCGATACTTATAGTAGGTACATACATTTACAATTTTTTTAAAGTTTCGATGGCACATTCTTTAAGAGCACATCATGCATATCTTGAAGGGATTGTTCCAAAGCATTTCTGTATTTGTTACAGTCGGTGTCTGGATGCTCGACGAATGCGGAGGTTGCGAAATTGATATCGTTATCTCTGGGATTGTAACATGTTGCATACCCGTCGGAGACTAATGGTCCGTAACACATGAATCCATCACACTTGCAAGCGACCTGAAATAAATATATGGTACCTAGTTAAAAAATAACTTAACTCAGAAACGATTCTTTTGAAGACGTTTTATTAGTGTTGTTAAATAAAATAATATTTCTTGTTGTCTCATTAGTTTTAGATATACTCGTACATACAGTGACAGTGTTTGTTTTTCAAGCCTTAATAAATCAATAATAATAATATATGGCACTCAGTAATAAAACCATGACCTGGATCAATTCAATCTCGACAGAATGGGCCAATTACAGAATTAGGGTCAGCGCACAGTTAGCAGAGAAATGTCCTGACAAGTTTCTTCTTTTTCGTGCTCTTTCTTAACGGAGCGGAGATGCTGAATCGGGTATAACAGATGGCTGCAGTCGGTCTGTGACGCTGAATCCAGTTCGTTCACTGTGTTATTTTACCCCTGATTTTGTGTCACTGACAAAATCAAAGTAATCTGTATTATTTTAGCAATAAGGT
Organism: Lacanobia oleracea; assembly: GCA_950371165.1. Taxonomy (NCBI): domain Eukaryota; kingdom Metazoa; phylum Arthropoda; class Insecta; order Lepidoptera; family Noctuidae; genus Lacanobia; species Lacanobia oleracea. The sequence continues at coordinate 14,492,224 of OX493393.1, read as the reverse complement.
TAATGTTGGGTTGCCGCTTGGGTAGCTGACAGGGGTAAAATAATTGTGAACGGACTGTACAGTCATCAGGAGCTGTCATCACTCATCAGCTACGTTCATCAGGGCCGGCCCGGCTGTAGGGCGAACGGAGCGACCGTTCCAGGGGCCAAGGGTCATGGGACGCCTTCGGCAATGCTTGATGTAAGACGTAAGTTGCTTGGTTAAACGATTACTTATTGTTTGGAAAATAAAATATTTTTAAGAAAAAATAACTGTAGGGACCTAAAAGAAATTCCTTTCGACATTTTAATTAAATTTTTGTATTTCGTAATAGCTCGGAAAAATTGCTAGTCTGCCCTGTACTTATCATACTAGCATATTCAAGTTAAATCTGGCCTCGAGCCGACGTTGTTGACGTTCACTGTCTAACAAGGAACTAGTGCATCGTATCCAGAATTACATGACTTTGACAATCTTGGGATGGTTTCGGACCTTTAGTAGGCGTACGAAGGGCCGTAGCCAATTTGCATAGGCCGCGTTAGACATTTTCCATGGAATGGAGCACCAACCGACCATTATACCCCAGGCAAACCAACAATATTATAATTTTTTGTGATTCGCGTCTGTGCTGCGTTTAAATCATATTTTCGCTTTTAACGTGCCGTCATTAGCACACAACCTATTTTTCCATTGATGATGAATGAAAGCAAATTGAGTGGAAATATGACAAAGGACCATTTCACCTTAGCTCGTGTGGTTGTGTGTGTGTTTAGTTAGGCTCACCTGACTAGTAGAGATCCTCATATGCGCGCTTTTCGTAAATCCAGGATCAGAATATATTTTTGGTATTTCAATGCCATTTTCGATTGCAGTCAGTTTTAATCCCAGTAAATGTCTATCGACACCCAATCCTTGTAGTGCCTGTAATAAAAATTAACAAAATAAATTACGTTATTGTTAAGAACGTGGCAAACCTTACTTTAAACTTTGACAGTTTTTCAGACTAAGAGTAGAGATTGACAATTATTATTGTTTGATTATTATTAATAACCTAGCCTAGCCCGAAATTTAAGAATTAGTTTGGCTAACAATTTACCACAACCGGGCAACCCTTGAAAGATTAGTTTAATGGAACTAAAAAACATATGTAGTTCCAAACACTGTCACTTCACATTTCAGTACATTAGTCAGTGAGACTGAAAGACGGAGAAGGCACAACTACAGACATCTAGGTATTCTTTGGCATTTTACTAGCGGTTGGTATGATAGTGGGATTAATATAAACAATGTCTTTATGAAAATATTATTTATCACCAGGAGCGTATTTTGAAATTTGGCAGGCCAATAAGTTCCACAGCCTTTTTTTTAATTTAAAAAAAGACATCGATAAATTATAAACTATCAAATATTGATGCGCAAAAAAGCATTCCACACGTTCAGTTGACAATTTATCGAAAGTTTACAATCTCTCAAGTTATTTTATAATGGCTTGTGTTTAAACACCGCCCAAAAAAGTACCTATTTTACTACCAAAAAAGTTCTAAACGGTTACCAAAACAGATAAATGGTCACCAAAAAATATTCGATTAACCTAACCTAACCTATTTTATCCAGTTTGTAACCCTAAGCCTACATTTTATGGCAATCACAGTTGAGTTGGATAGAATTTGGTGACCGTTGATCCATTTTGGTGCCTAGGCTTAGAGTCTTAAAAATATTATTTTTGGTGACCGTCTAAATTATACCCTTTTATAATCTTACGGAGCTTGCCATTTTCCGGTGACATGTAGATACGCCTTCAATAGGGAAGATGCAGATTAAATATTTATCAATATATAATGACTAAAATGTAAAAAAAAAACAAGAGAAGGGCCAGTGCAACGGTTCTATTCCAGTTAATATTGATTTTTATCAATAATTACAAATTTAAAGTGACATGAAACGGAACGTGTTTTAATACACCAATCAGGGCCTGGTGACGTAACTCCTGTTAGTTTATAGTCCAAGATCCCAGGATTCCAAGACGTTACTTATTTCGCAGTAAGAAAATATTTGAATTGAGTAGTGCCAGTGTAATTTCAACGTACGCATATATAAGTATCTGCTAGCTCCATCCAATGGGCATTTTATTTTTAGTGATGTATGTAGGTATGACATATTTCAAAAGTCTATAGGACGTAGTTTAGCAGTTTTTTTTATACTTAGTAAATAAACTATGTCCAAAAGAGACTTTTTAATAGGATCTCAGCTCTCAGTAGAGATAGCGATCAGATCTTACACTATTACAATGACTAATTAGTCTTAAAATTTTTACTAAACTACTAATTATTTAAAAATATGTAAGTATTTTGTAAAAATAGTGAAAATGATCTAGTCGTTTTATAGCTAGCATCTGATGATGATATTTACAAACTGGCTGTCGCGTCAACCCAAACTAGCAGGTAAGCGAATGTTCAAAGTACCTACATACTAACTGTTTAAAAACGCAATTTTAGCAATAAATAAAAGCGTTTTCATTTTTTATTTATGTGGCGATCATTTAGACGGAGTTCTTTAAAATGAAAGCAAAAATAGAAATATCGCATTTTCCCTATTCGGCGCTATAAATGTTGTGTCAAGTCATATAAAATCTCGTGTCGGTTTAGTAAGTTATTGTAGATCGGTTTTTCGCAATTTCGGTTATTATTGCGCTTCAGACAATACATTTTTCTAATTCAATCCATTTGATGAACTATAGGGAAGTGTGAACTGCGTAAGTACCTAGCGTAGTGAATGCGAATTTAGATACGATCAATTTACGCTGCCGTGGCCGCCGGTTGGCGAAGCAGTTCAATGTACCACCTCTCACCCCTGCCCCGCACCCCGCGCCGCCCCCACCTCACTCGGTGCCCGAACCCCACTCACGCCCTATATTCGGAGCATGTAATTGTACTTACAGATGCGCTCCGTAGGTTTTGCTGAAAGCATGTTTTCGACCAAATTACTTACTAGTCCTTGTTTTTTTTATGTTAATTTTAAATTGAGAAAAAATTATGAAATGTGAGAAGTAAAAGTTGGTTGAACGGCGCGGCGCTCCGGGCCAAGGCCCGGATGACCCTAATGCGCCCCTGTTTGTCAGGAGTTTACAATAAAAATATGTGATGGTTTTATAATAAGAAGATATGTCCATTTTCATTATGAGAACACACCTTAATGCAATACCTAAATATTGAGCGTACAGTTACATTTATAACGCTCGAGCGCCTTTGGCTTAGCCTCGAGAGTTGTAAGTTCAACAGTTTAGTCCATACAAGGAGCAGCAGTATTTATACGAAAAAAACAGAATTGGAGACACCAGATGGCACAGTCTACTCCGTGCGCGTTCCCTATAAAAATATAACATAACGGAAACGAACTTATTTGAATGCAGAATTTGGTTCTTTTCAGTTTAATAACTCACTCTTGAATAAAAAAGCATCACAGAACCTGAAACTGGCTGGAAAAAACAGAAGAAAGAAATTCGCGAGCTACCTTAGAGTTTTAGCTTTAAAAGGTCAAGATTCAAAGCATTTATTTAAAATTAACCATTTACAGGCATTTTTGAATTGTCAAGGTCACCCAGTCAAAAAATTTAAATTATTTGCAAGTTCAAAAGCGTAGACTATACGTAGAATACTTGCGACACTCTTTTAAATCATGTTATAAGTACATGTTATATTACAAAAATCTTGGTTTAATTATCCTTATTTGTTACATCAATAGATCATTAATATATATATCTATACTATACTAAAAAGAGGAAAGGACCCAATATTGAACCTTGTGGTACCCCCATTTTGACTTTTAATCCCCGTGAATTGACACAATTTATTTGAATTTGCTGCTGTCTGTTATTTAAGTAATACTTAACCAAACTGAGTGCAAGTTTGCCGTAATGTGGCAGTTCAGCAAGGTATCGTGATTTACGCAATGAAATGCCTTGAAGAGGCCACAAAAGTCTATGGCATCTTGCGCTTCTTCCTACGCTGTATATATGTGCTTTAACAACGTGACACTAGCGACAGTCATACTTTATGTAATACATATTGATGTTAAAATGATTGAGCATTACTTTTTCAAACACTGCTGAAAACCGGTAACACTGGTACAGGTCTATAACTGTTGGAAGATTCAAAAAGTTTACTGTGTTGCATTATATCCGGTAATAATGTTAATATTATTTTTACCTGAACTGTGTAATTTTTGTGAGAATTGATAGCACTTTTCAATGCGGCAATTTTCTCTTTTGGGCTGCTTTGAGAATTCAACATAGTTTTTGCAAATTCTATGGATTCGATTGAGCATGATCGTATGGTTTCTGTTCGCCCGCCGACATACAACCTTGTTGCTGCGGACTCATAGTGAGCTCCAGGTACTTTGTGTAACCTAAAAAAAAAAAAAACTTCAACAAAAAAATTCATTTTTTTAACATTTTATTTTAACACATTTAACAATACAGACTTTTTATAGGTTTTCCTGCAATCTTTAGGTATATATTATCTACATTTTATCCAAAATTTTAGGCTTAGCATTTTCGGAGATAAGGGGGGGATTGTCTTCCCCCTCCCTTATCTCCGAAACTGAACACCATGAATATACCGTTCGTTCCAGTAGATCCGGAGAAAACTGGCTGGACAGACAGACACCCGAGTAATTTTGTATGGGTTCTGTTTTTTACGGATCTTCGGAGCACTAAAAAGTATTTGGAATAATTGCGGGTACAGTATTAGAAAAGCGACAAACAGTAAAAATTTTCATATAAAAATTTCCATTGAGGAATTTTAAATTTCGCGGGATGTAGGTGTTCAAATACTAGAAAAGTTTAGGTGGTTAAAAGTTAAACAATCTTGATGTGTCTTTTAACACAAACACATGTTAAACTAATAAACTTCTTCTTAAACGAATGGTTCAATTCATTTAGTAACCGTTATTGTTGTATTTACATTGGTATTTAGTTGCATTTAATTTTTAAACTGACCTTTCATACAATTAAAAATACACATCAAGATTGTTAGTGTAGGAAGGTAGAATTTGTGTGTAGGTAGTAAATAAATTTCTATATTGTAAAGTCCTCTTAAAAAGTGCGTCGCGTCTCGGTGTTCTGACCCTTAAGGCGAGGTTACCCCGATAAACGTCGTCAACAATAGCGTTTTACTCGTACATGGAACGGATTTAAATTTTGAAAAAAATGTATTACATAGTTGACTCTTCGATCATGATATGTCGGGCATGCGATACACGATTACTTACACTTCACTGCATCCAATTAAATCCCAAAGACATGTCCAAATGATGGCTAAATAATCGTTTTACTTGAGTTATATTAGGCTTTGAAAAATAAAACTTATATCATAATAAAGGTCGTAAAAAATGTGTATTACCTCGGGTCACATAATGTGCAATATGAAAAGAAATGTATCACAAATTCCAAAACCAAGTGTATTTCACTAGTTTGCGCTCGCTCCGACTCCGAGTCCTTTAGTCCCGAGCGGAACGTGTTCGAGGTCGGACGTGCGCCAATTTTTTCCGTCATCCCCCGATAAAAAATGTTTTCGATAAATAGTAATACATAATACATACTTTATCATCACTTTAATTTAGTTTTTTAAATAGTTGTAATATTTTTCGTTTTATTAGGTAGATTATTAGAATAAATTAATATTAGAATGAATAAACAAAAACGGTAAGAATACTTTGACGATATTTTTTATTTAGGTACCTAAATTATATTTTACCATACAACACAACAACTACCACAACACAACAAATAATATTATTATATTTTGTGTCTATGTTTGTGAAGGTCACGTACCACAGCACACTCGTACCACAGTGTAGCAAAGTACAGTATTACATTGCTCATTTCCTACAAGTATGTTTATTATTTTCGGTGACATTTATTTTTCGCTAATACGAAACTACGTTATGCCTGAGTTATATATAATGCCTGCGTTACATATAAACTACGTTATGCCTGCAATTATAATACTTCATTAAAAAAAATAGTTTCAGTTAATTTCGTTTTTTTTTTTTTTTTTGTAAAAACGTATAGCGGTTCCCAAACCACATCCACCTACCAATTTCCAACTGTGTAGTCCTAACAGTTTCTTAATAAAATGGTTGTGACATACGGACAGACAGACAGACAGACAGATATAAAGAATCTATACGGTTTTAGTTTTTTGCCATTCGGCTTCCCTAAAACTAGAGGCATACATACGAAAAATCACGCGGGCGATGTCACGGGCAGCAACGGGTATATAACAATAAAAAAGTAATTGGTATTACCAAGTGCAGGGTCAACTACATGTTACGCAAAGAGCCCAATGCATATTTGGAACATGGTCGGGCGAAAATCACCCACTATTAGTGGAATATATTCCAAGGGATGACGAATTTTGGAAGGTGAAAATAGAGAAAAAAATTGTAGACTTTTATTTGAAATGCGTATTGCCAGAAATTGTAGACCCGCGGCAAATTCGCGGTATACGAGACATAACATTGCACAGTAGCAAAGAAAATGTTATTGATGAACATAATACTACTCTGTCAAGAAAGTACCGGGAAAAGATCAATAATACACAAAATGTCTTTTATTCATCCAAATTTATTTTATCACCTTCAAAGTATGCTCCTTTAGAAACGATACACTTGCGCCAACGAATAATCCATTCATCAAAACATTTTTTAAACGCTGCTTCCGGAATTGAGTTCAGTTCTCGCCGCGAATTCTCCTTTATGTCTTCTATCGATTGAAAACGGGTGCCACGAAGTGGTAATTTGAGTTTAGGAAAAAGAAAAAAGTCAGCAGGAGCCATATCTGGTGAATATGGTGGTTGCTGGATGGTATTTGTTGAGTGTTTGGTTAAAAATTCGTTCACAATGATAGCCTTGTGCGAAGGCGCATTGTCGTGGTGCAAAATCCAAGAATTTTCTTTTCACAAATCTGGCCTTTTTCGTCGAATTTGCTCTTTTAAACGCCGCATAACGCTCAAATAATATTCTTTATTTACCGTTAGACCTTCCGGTAAGAATTCAGAGTGCACAACACCGCGATAGTCAAAGAAAACAGTCAACATGACTTTGACTTTTGATCGACTTTGGCGTGGTTTTTTCGGTTTCGGTTCAGTTGGAAGGCGCCACTCCGAAGCTTGTTGACTAGTTTGCATGTCAAACTCGTAAACCCACGTCTCGTCACCAGTAACAATGCGTTTCATGAATGTTGGGTCCGAACTGACTCGTTCTAGCATGTCCTCAGCGACTTTCATGCGATTGAGTTTTTGGAGAAAATTCAGATCTTTTGGGACTAGCCGAGCAGCAACATGTTTCATACCCAAATGATTAGTTAAAATGGTACGGATCGACTCGTGAGATACAGAAAGTTCGGCGGCTATCTCTCTCAGAGTTGAATGGGGATTTTCAGTCACTTTTTCCTTCACTTTTGCGATGTTAACTTCAGTTGCAGACGTTGACGGCCTACCAGAGCGAGGCAAATCTTCCATCACATCTCGACCGCTTTTGAACGCTTTGAACTACTCATAAGCACGAGTTTTTGATAAAGTCGATTCGCCGTAAGCCTTCTGTAACATTTTCAGTGACTCCGAACACGAAATTCCATTGGCGATGCAAAATTTAAGACAAACTCTTTGTTCGATATTTTTGTCCATTATGAAATTCGCAATACACACTATATAATTATGATATTACTAAAACCAGCACTGTATTTAATATAAATAACAGATGCAACTCAAACTCCGCGCCAAAATGGAAAACAGTTGTGCCAATCTAACAACTACAAAAAAACAAAAATTTGAATTTGGAACCATAAACAAATCATCCATTCCCGATACTTTTTTGACTGAATGTATAATGGCAGGTCCAAGCAAACAAACTAAACAAAACCAAATCCCAAGTCAATCTGTTCTGGTAAGCCCATGCAAACCACGTCAACTACGTTTCGACGAATTGTAGCCAAATGTGCATAATTTACATATTTTTATTTTTATTACTTTTATTTCTATACTTTTAATTGATTTTTCCTCTATTTTTATTTTTATCTGGCAATATTTTAGCTAATCTTAATTAAACTGTGTTTAACTAATCAAATATTTATTTATTTAACCCATTTTCCCTAAACCCATACTTTCCACGCATACTTATATTCTTATTATGTGGGATACTAAAATTAAATAACCATTCAATGCATCTAAGTATTTTTGAATTACAATATTGAAATCGTAGTTCAATAATTCTATCATATCTAAATTAATAAATTGAAGTTGCTCTACGGCATTACTCTATTCTGTGACGCAACTGTGTACCTACTCGAGTTCGTGAAGTCATGAATGAGCGGTATGACGACAGCGCGCGGCGTTTCTCCGATGCATCGCAGTTTATTACGTAGCGCTATTGGTTGCGGGGCCTGAGGTAAGCGTTAAATGCCTACACGGCTGGGGTAACCTCGCCTTAATAATAAGGAAAGACATGGATAATTTTTGTACCTGTAGAAGGCTAGTTGCATGGCCATCTGTAGATAGCTATCCGGGCTTAACTTTTGCGACTTGATGAAGTTCTTTCCATATTTGTCATACTGGAAGCAGTTCAACTCTAAGTTTCGAACTAACCTGAAACACATTTAAATTCATGTTTACTGACAAAGTTATCTACTAAAGGACAAAGCCACTGCGAATTTTAGCGCAACGCTATCGTTTCCGATACTGCAAAGCAGTCAAGATATTGCAAGTAAATTACTTGATATTTATGGGCGGTAAGTTTGGAACTTTGTTTTCGAGCTATTCTTTGTTTAAAACACATACAGGTAGGTCCAAAATTTACGTGTGCTCGACTTTCATCTGAACTTGGACTGAATTTAAACTCACCCGTCCAAATTTTTCTTGGCATTTTCAATCATGCTACTAACATCTGCTGTCACATTAAATTTCAATTGAGTCGGCTGTTTGGGACTAGAAGACTGCGTATCGGGAGCTTTATTTTGTTCACTGAAACAGAAAATAATCTCATAACATAACATTTATTAGGGTTCATTTACTTAAACTTTATGTCCCATTTTTGTGGTATATAGGCGGACTAAACGCAACAAGGCATACTCTAACAGTCAACGTTCGGGTACTACCCTACACTGTTTATATTCTGTACAATTGGGGGTGGTGTTCCCTTGTTTCGCAGACAGAAATTTCATAGAATTTCGTTTCCCAGAAAATGTTTCACATAATATTTGCTCTTTATTATTTTATATCGAATATTATTGTTTCAACGACTATATATATATTTATATATATCCGAATTTACAATGGCATACTTTGAAGATGGCAGAATTTTCTATACTAATATTGAAAAGAGGTAAAGTTTGTTATAATATGGTAAGAGTAAGTTTGTATGGTATAATAAAAATAACGGTAGGTAATAAGTTTTATACCTATGATTGACGGGGCGCAATAGCCGTCGCGAGTTCGCGACGCAACAACAATTGATAGTTTTGTTGTGAAAAGATCGGGGGCCGCCATGTTTTGTGGACGATCAGGGGCTGCGTTTTTTTTTAACCGCGTGATTTGGTATGGCATGTGGGGATGCCATTATGCGTCAATTTCAGTTGACGCCCCATGGCATGATCTCGTGCCGCAGGTATAGGTACCACCGGTTAACTAAACTATATGAGGATAAAGAATATTTGATTTGTTATTCTTAGATATGAATATCGAAACATTCAATTTTAATTGTAACAAAAATCAATGATTTATATTTATTCAAATCTGCGTATTGATTATTCTAAAAAATGATAATAAGAATCAAAATTTCTGTGAAACGAAATTCTATTAAACTATTTTCTATAAAACAACTTACAACCGTGATCTTATAATTATTCAATTTTGCGACAGGTCGGAATAAATAACAGCATGCTCAATTTCACATGACAATCGAGCTATCAAATAAAAAAAATATAAATCAAAGGCTTACACATATTTAATAATGAAATCCGTCAAAACAGCTATAGGCTGCCCTTCTGCTGGTGAATGTTCATAAGTAAGGCCCGTTACTCCGTCAGCACCAACAATGAACTGGAAGTAACAGTGATTAAATAGTTTTTATTAAAATGCTACAGGTTACGGTATCCTACTTCTCCAGAAACAATCGCGCTACGCTGTTCCCTTAATATTTAACCGAGATGATCCTGTTCTCACCATGAATACGGAACATAGCATGTTGCTAGCAAGCTGCAACATTCCATTTAGGTCATTATACTCGTATTATATGAAAGTGTTGAGCAAACTCGTTTCTGCCTTTGTAGTAGGTTATACGAGTAGGTTTCAAGATACTCAATCACTTGACGGCACCATATATATCTCAAAAAAATATTGGTAAAATATAGAAATGTCCTTGACCTACATACAGAGTTAATTTTTCAAGTAGTGTGGATGGCCAAATCCAAAACTATGAGGATACCGAAAACAATCATTCAATCATACAGTTTTCATCAAAATCGCGTCTGAGACGATTCTGATGAAAGCTAAAACTGAATTATTGTCCAAAATATAGGTCATAATGACCATGACACTGAGAGGATTCATGACCGTGTAAACTTACCTGTACTGTTTTGTCAAACCAACGGTTGGCACCGTTACTGCGCGAGCCACCGCCATGTATCGTCTGCGCGCCAGCTAAGTTTCTACGGGTGTTGGCATCCTTACACTTCCATAAATCAACAGCCCCATCCAAACAAAGAACAACTAGACTTTTCTCTATGTCTGCTAAAGATTCTCTGTTCGTTTTGTCTGAAAAAAATAAAATAAAAAGGTATTTTGATTTCCACCACGAACAAAGGTATCTAGGTATCTACCGGTTCAGTGGACAACTTTATATACCTGGGTTCCAACATCAGTAGCTATGGGTCGTGCGCAGGAGAATCGGCTAAGAGCACCATGTCTCAGCTTGGAAAAATCTGGAAAGATCGTAACATTTCCGAAAAAACTAAAACATAACTGATACGGACTCTAGTCTTCTCGTCGATCTTTTCGTATGGCGCTGAGACTTGGACACTGAAAGCTGCAACTGACTTGGAGTGCGCTGAGACTTGGACACTGAAACGCATTGACGCGTTTGAGATGTGGTGCTGGAGAAGGATGCTCCGTATTCCTTGGAAGGCGTTTCGGACTAACGTATCCATATCGCGAGAACTGAAAATCTATTCGCGGCTGTTATCTGAGTATCTACGCAGAATCCTAGAATATTTCGGTCATATTGCAAGGAAAGAAGGTGACAACCTCGAGAAGATCATCGTGATCGGCAAAGTAGATGGAAAAAGAGCACGTGGACGCAGTCCAATACGCTGGTCCCACCAGATTCGCACCGCCCTTGAGATTACCGATCACAAAGCCCTCCACACCGCCAGGGACAGAAACAGGTGGAGATCATACGTGTGAAAGTGATACAGAAGGGAGGTCACGACCCTCAGCACTGAGGAATACGACGCAAGGAGGAGGATAATTCAAAAAATAAAATCTTCAAAATCTGTCAAGTATCGAAATAAAGAGCTCAGAGGCACGATTACAAAAAAATAAGTCACTATAAAATGTAGGAACTAAAACATTGAATTGCGTCAAGCAGTTGATAAGATTTATTTTACTTCCACATTGATTTGATGCAATCAATTTTTTAGTTAGGGTTTTTATTAATTTTTATTTTAAGCTTAGGTACTCATAAAGTTTGTAATGGTAAAATAAAAAATATGTAACTTTTAGGAAATTGCTAAATTTTCACAAATTAAAAACTACGAGTTCCACACTGGAATTACTTTCCAGTATGTACTTGAGTGATTAATTATGGCTATGAAAAGAAAACTTGCACATAGGTAATCTTGGCTAACGTGTTATTTTATTAGGGTAGTGTTCATCGATTGATTAACAATATTCTTTTATCACTACCATTTTAGTGTTAATAAGAATTGAATAACCGTATCTTATTCGTTATCTCAACATCATTTCCTCAACGCTTTGTGGTATCGGCCGAGAAAGCCGCGCACAGTGTGTTGTTGGTGCTGTATGGCTTTAGAACTAACGATCAATGCATGACATTAAATTAAAATCCAGTCTTTATGGTTTTTGGAGTATACAAAAGGTTCAGAAGACTTTCAGACCAGCGAATGGTTCAATGTGGTCCGTAGCTAACAAAAGTTTGCTTAGAATTTTAACGTAAGGACGGAAATTAACTAAACAATAAAAGGTTTCCGTTTTGCTCCTAGTGAATTCAAGACACGTTAACACGGTCCCCGCGTCAACGTGGTCTAGTTGTCGTGATACCGACTGCATGCGTACCTTTAGAGAGCAGTTGATAAGCTTGTGCCCAAGAGTCACGATTTTCAGATGTTAGTATTCCAATACCCTCATTATTTAGCGAGCTAGACTGATCAATGACTTTTTTCAATTGTTGAGTAATTTGATCTTCATTCAGCATTACGTTGTCTTCGCCCCAGAGGTCAACATGAAATATCTGCCAACAAAAACAAAAAATAAATAGGTACGGTTTACAATGCTCACATCAAGGGGAACATCTTTAAATCAGGGAAAGAAATATGTTATATTTGTTTAGCAGTTTGTGTCTCAAATGATAGTAAACTTTTCGACAAGGCCAACACCATTTGGCACGAAAAGGTCAACAACTATCACGGAATCCAGATGACGGAAGTATTGTCTGCTTTATTGAAAAGTATATGAATTTTTGAGTCTATATTGAGAATAATTGAGATTCATTTATGCAAACAGGATTATTGTATTGCCAATTTCAGAAGTAGGTAATCAAAGCTCGTCAATCGGATGTCATAGGTATAGGATATCGGTTAGGAAATAGGTACGGCTAGTGGAGATATTATCTTCAAAGTATGTACTTATTGAAAAAAGACTTACATGGTTATTATGGATGACGGTGACGTGCTTACTGTTATTAAATGACAGCTTGTCACGTTTCTCGTGAGGTATCCTACACGTTCCAAATATCTTTTTATATTGTGCCATATCCAGCGGATTCTTACCCATCATTTCAACTGGGATTTTATCGCTAAAAAATTAAAAAGTCATCAAGTATGCAAACGTAAGAGCAAGTTAGGTACCTAATTTACTACGGAGACGGAGCAAACCATCAATACTAAATACTAAATGCCGCCCGCGGCTCCGCCCGAGTAGAATTAACAATACCTAGCAAATAATGGCTTGTTTCTTTTCAATAAAAAATTGCACAGAGTGCCTATAATGACATCTTAAAACCATCATTATAACGGTGTGGGAGAGAAACGGAGTTATTCAACACGCATAATACTATCCCTTAGTCACAGCGTAATCATGATGGCATTAGCACGTCATAATAGGGCCACAGGAAAACGTAAAAACCACCGTAATAAACAAAGAAGTTTTTAACCTTACCTGTGATGTAGGTATATTAATTCTTTACTCCACGCAGGCGAAGTCGCAGGCAGAGGCAAGTTTATAATAACAGTACTTCAGAGGCACATTTAGTACATCTTACCTATGATGTTTAAAATCCTACAAAAGAAAGGAGACCATTCACGTTTCATACAAAGTGCTGCTAATCTGATGGGTCTACCGCTTTGGTGCCATAGTACCAAATGCTTAGGATGATGTTCCGAACGGATTAAAAACATTATTTTTCCGTTGGCCAGCACTTTCGATTTTGGGCTCAATATGAATGGTCTCTTTTAGTGGGGTATTCGGAAACATACTTATCTATTAAGCTCTTGTAATCCATTGCAGCCAATAAAGTTTTAGCAGCATACTTTAATTGTTCATTTTGGGTTTGAAACTTTCTGAAAGGAAAGACCAGGCCAGGATTGGAAAACACAACAACTGGATCACGGTATTCCAGATATGCTGTATTTAACCACCAGTCCTCAAGCCAGTTCAGATGTTGCTGTGCCCTCTTTTCTAACAAAACCTGGAAAAAAAAGTCATGCAATTTGATGTTTGTTTTTATTTTTAAATACTGGTACCTACTCAGCTGAATCTGGACTCTTAAGAGACAGACGAGACCCACAGACATACGATTACTCCCGAACCTGAACTGAGAACGAATGACAACACGATTTAACAGTAACTGACAAATCGTTTTATCATTAATTCTTAGTGATTAGGTGACGCGGAGTAGAATACGCCTGCAACTACGGACTTCGAGCTTTGAGAGCATCCCCCCAGGACTGGAAGCTGCCTCTAATATAGTTGGGACACGGCTAAATGTGCAGGTCTTGTGATACTTCCTTCTTATTTTTTTTCCATACGTTGTATAGGTACCTACGTGTTCTGAATAATTACCTATCTACACTCGACAGCAAATAAACCGAGCCACCCGCTACCTAGGCACTCTAATTCGATTTTCTCAAAAACTAAAAAACCTACAATTATCAAAGTTGTACCTACAGAAAGTGCGTTTCATGGTGATTAAAATGATACTGACCAGTGTAGTTATACAAGGTGTTGTTTTGCATCCTCGTCAAATTTCAGGAGGTTGTCATAAAAGACATAAATAATCAATTGAAAGTACGGTAGCGGGCAATAAGTAATAAGCGCTGCTTTTATTTGTTGTTGAAATTTAACAGTATTTCAGAATTAAACCCTTAATTCAATACAAAGAAAACAGAATCACCCGACTACGCACACAGCGACAATGCAGCTGAGTGCGTGAGTATCGACATCTTACTTTCGAAATGCTAGCGCGTGCGCGGGCAATGACCGCTACATAATTTTACATAATTTTATTTAGAAAATCACCTACTTATTGTCATAAATTTCGCATGATAATTAACTCATTTTTGAGCATCATTGGATTACGGAAATCTTACTAAAGACAGTGGTCTCAGATGATTAATAAAATGTTAGTTTTACTTTATCCTTCAACCGTAAAGTTTTCGTAGTGATTTTGTTTTATTTGTGGATTAAATTGGTTGATTTGAAATTTTTCTTACTACTTAACGGGCTTCGGACCGGCCACCAACTAAGGTAGGTATTATTATACCTACCTTAGTTGGTGGACCGATCTACTAAGTCTAAAAATGTTTTCTACGTTTGACGGGAATGGAAAGACTGTAAGTACGTGGTGATACTTTCGACTTTTAGGTATTTTTTGACGTAGTTAAAAATTTGAAATCAACTTATTTACACTAATAAAATTGATTAAGCTAACAACGTATTTAAAAAATGTACAAATAAATAAATTACCTACTTGGTCAGAGGGTCTTAGTTACCCGGAGGTATTGTTCAAAGTTGCCACCATCACATCACACTTTTTGCACAATCGAGCACAACGTAGCTGGTTTTCCTTTAGCTTACGTAACACTAACACATTCGTTTTTATGGATGGCTCCACGTAGGCTCTCTCCACTGATGGCATACAGGCGGACCATCTGTACCAACTCGACATTTGAATAATTGTCCGTCATCTTGCACTTTGTACCTACGTCTCAACTGTACCGAGAGCGGAATTCGCAAAGCGCACGCTCGCTTCCGCGACATCAAACACACTGTTAGTCCGGGGCCGCGGCGGCGGGGGGGCTAGGAGCTTGCGCGGGAGAGTACCCGCACCGTGATTGGTTGGGGTAGAATTGATTACCTACGAATTTATTGAATGATCGTTTCCGTATGCGTTGTGTATGTATTGTTTGCGTTTGTTTGTGTGTGAAAGCGCGGTTATAGGGCTAGTAACAGACGGGCCGCGTATAAATACGGCTGGTACGCCTGATGAAAAATAAAAACCTACCCATTTTATTGTTGATTTGGGTCGAGAATCATTAGCATAATTACGTCCTTGAATTTGACTAGGATGCAAATCAACATCTTGTATTAGTAGTAACTAAGTTTTTTTTTCTTGAATAAATATAATTTTAGGAGGAAATTTAACGATATGATAATATATTTCTGTAATTTGATCCTTGGAAACTTTTGATATGGCTTTTTAATAAGATATTTCTTACTTGTAGTTGCTGTCCTGGTCCTTTCTGGAAGTCTTTTATGAGGGCCGTAGTTCTCGCGAACTCTTCATCATTTAAAATTGGTCGGACAGTGAGAAGGTACTTCGCCAAAGTATCGTTTAGTTTTGGTACCGGTAATCTTGGCAGCTTCTGAACATTTTTTTGCGGAGATGCAGAGGTAAAATTGCAGGATAAATGCATGGACGTGACATAGGGTTCTAAGAACAGACCTTTGTGTCCCAACTGAAATTTCAAAAGGCTCCATTAATTCACTCATATTCCGTATTATTCTACTAATTTTTAAAATGTTCGCATTCGCATGTCAATCGCAAACTGTCAAAAAAACCTTAATTTCTTAGTAAAAACAAAAAGTAATCGGTACTTACAACTTTATTAATCCCTCGTAACATTTTATGATTTTCCTGAAAAGAAATCTATTTATCAAAAAGATAATGTAGCAAATATATCAGGGATGGCTAACCGGTCGATCGCGGCTTATATTCCAGTCAATCGCCGCAAAAAATATACTTAAATACTTATATCAGACTGCGCAACTACATCTGTATATATAAAAGAAAGTCGTGTTAGTTACACTATTTATAACTCAAGAACGGCTGTACCGATATGGCTGAAAATTGGTGGGTAGGTAGCTTAGAGCCAGGAGACGGACATAGGATAGGACTGTTTATCCCGTAGGGTAGGTAGGCTAGGTACAGCGCTGGACACGCCACAATTGCGGCGATAAGTCCCCTCTTTGAGGAGTGGCTAGAGCGGCGCCACGGCGTCCTTACTTTCCGCTTGACGCAGGTACTCACCGGACACGGTTGTTTCGGGAGGTACCTGTTTCGAATACGGCGGGAGGATACGCCCGGGTGTCAACACTGCGAGGATCGCCCGGAGGACACGGTGGAGCATACGGTTGAGGTCTGCCCTGCTTGGGCGGAGCACCGCCGTGTCCTCGTCGAGGCGATCGGCGGCGGCAATCTCTCACGTCCGGCCCTGGTTCAAGCTATGGTCCGGAGCGAGGAGACATGGGAAGCGGTCACCTCCTTCTGCGAAGCAGTAATGCTAGCAAAGGAGGAAGCCGGAGAAAGGGAAACCTCACGCCCCAGCCGCCGCAAAAGAAGACGCCCCGGGCGTCGGGAGTCGCAGGGCGATTTTCGGCCACCGTAAGCGCGAGCCTGCGGACGGCGAGCATTGGGTGGCTCGCCGTCTGATCAGAACCAGGCCCGGGTGGCCCGAGCGCTGTTTTTCACGCGTGTCTCAAACAGCTGTCAGCGTAAAAGTCGGGGCCCGCTAGGGCCAGTGCCTGCTGGGGCTGCGGACTTCATTCGAAAGAGGCACCACTGGGAGGAACGCGGATGGGTTTTAGTCAGTAAGAGTCTGACACTCCCTTCTGCTTCACCCAAAGCGGGAGGAGTCATTTGATGATTTCCCATCCTTAAAAAAAAAAAAAAGGTAGGGTAGGTATAGTAGCCAGATGACGGGAGCGAAGCCGCGCGGGTCAGCTAGTACTTATATAAATAGTTCAAGTTAATAAAATAAGAAAAATCTATAGAGAGAACATAAACATAGTACGATAAATAAATAGGTTACTTTATAAACATTTATCAAAATAGCACCACTAACTTAAAACTGAATAGTGCTTGGTCTTTATTAAAAAAAAGGATGATAAACAGACCGATTAACTCTCTGCCAAATTATTTACGAGCACACTTGAGGAGACATAAACAATGGCAGCCTCATGGAAGACCAAAGGTATTGACATCGGCTAAAGGAAGCTGAGAAAACTCCGATTTGCCGACGCCGTTGTCTTTTTCGCCCTCACAGTTCTAGAACTCCAGACCATGCTCCAAGAGTTGAGCACAGCTAGCTTCAACATTATGGTCGAATTAACTAACTGTTGTTATGTAAGAACGTTTTCACTAAAAACTTCTAAGACGGAACATGACCTTGTGGCAATCTTGCCATGCACTACCTCATTCTAAAGCACGCACTGAATAAAGTACACGGGAAAATAAAGGGCACGGGATGGCCTTTCGTAGACTCCCGTCTACGTATTCCGATTGTTGTGGCTATTACCGCCAATGGGAAACTCTTTAAGTAATTGCTTTAAACTAAGTGTGTCAAAATTACACTGCACTATCAATCCAACCACTGAAGAGATATGAACAGCTTTAAAGCTTTGAAATTCACAGTCACAATTAAAAATGGAAGCGAATCACTGAGTATTCTAGTCAGTTTTGAACGCTTTTAACCCCATAGACATTTACATGATACTCAGCCACTGCAGCAGCAAAGCAGTTTTGCTTGCCGATATTATAACTGTCACACTCAGAACTGCTCAGAAGTTGCAGCTGCTCAGCAGTGATAACAGTTTGCGAACTGCAAGTTTCCTGCTGGCTTAATCCACCAAACACTACGAGAGTACAAGTCCAATCAAAGCAGTTGTGGGGTGGGAATAAATGCTTCAGGTTAGCGTAGTAGCCACAATATCAAGTAAATACTATCAAATGCAGCATCTGACTACTAAGGCCCATATTACAGAACTACAATCAAAACTCAAGCATTACTTAAAACTAGTGTCAGTTGGAGTTTTAATTTTAGAACTTGACTTGAGCAGAGAAACTTCAATCAATAATCACCTGAGCAATGTCACTTTAAAACGTCATTTTTTACGTATTATAGAACAGTGCTTGAGTCTTGACTGAGCTCCACTCAATGTGTCCTTATTTTAAAATCACAATCAGCTCAGAATCACTGCTTGAGGCGAGATTTGATCTTTGTTTTCGCAAGTGTAGTCGAGACCACGCTTGAGCATAGATTCTCATGAAAATTGTTGTGGATTTGGAGTAAATCGAATTCCTACCTAATCAAAAATTCAAAATGGATATATTTGCAGAAGTAGATTATTATAATAATTTATTTTTTATTTTCTATAACATTCTTATATAATTTTAATATTTCTAGTTATAAATTCTTTTTTTTGAAGATATTTCCTAAAACAAATATGTACCACACGGAACCACAATAATTATTGTAAACAATATTTTACTGTATTACTTAGTAATTTGACAATGAAGATGCAGTTTCACAGTTTCAAGTCAGGTGTTTATTTTCATTTAAGTATATCTTTTTTGAGTTTCATTAGAATGCGGGTGCAACACATTAATTTTTTTTTGCAGTATTTGGCAGAATTTTACTTCACAATATCCACTAGGAATCAATTAAAACAGCCACTGAACTTCACTCGAAATAATCCCGCCAAAAAAACTCAGTTTTACAGTTTTACTGTCCACAGAACATTATGTACCTACTCTGAAGGGTGGCTGTCAGTGTCAATAACATCGTGTCGTCCACCTCGTCATCCCGTTTTGATCCAGTTTAATCGTACGAAAAAAAAAGAATTGCAGTAGAAAATAAACTATTGTTCAGGGTTACCATCATGATATGGGCCTAAGGTCCGTATTACAGAACCTTACTCAAGTACAACTACATTCAACCGATTACTGCTTGAAGAATCTTGACTTAAGCGTTCAGTTTATTTTAGAACTATCCTCAAACTTAAATCAAACGAAACTACGCTTGAGTAGAGATTTTGATCTCTGATTGTGTGAATAAGCAATCATTATGGTAACCCTGAACAATATTTTGTTTTCTATTGCAATTCTTTTTTTTTTTTCGCACGATCAAAACCGGACGAGGCGGACGACACGACGTTATTGACACTGACAGCCACTCTTAACCCTTCAGAGTAGGTACATATTATGTTCTGTGGACAGCAAAACTGCTGGACAATATGTGGAATCATTGAAACAGCCACGATCTTGGTAAAATGGAGCTGAGAGTTTTGTAGGTATTGACTACCTCAGCGAAGTTTGCGAGAAGGCTGACTCGATACATTTGCTGCCAAATACTGCAAAAAAATTTATGTGTTGCACCCGCATTCCAATGAAACTCAAAAAAGACATAAATGAAAATAAAGAGGTCTCAGGTAAAATTAAATGTTTCACGACATCTTGTGAAAACCTGTACTTCTTCTTAAAGTTTTCACAATTATAAGGGTCCTGCGTATCTCTTAAATATCTCAGAGGAACATTTAAGTTAAACGTTCGATTTGTCTCATTATTAAAAAAAATATTATAATAATCTACTTCTGTAAATACAATCCATTTTGATTAGGTAGGAACTCGATTTACAAACTTCAAATCCTCAAAAAATTTGATGAGAATCTATGCTCTAGCGTGGTCTCGACTACACTTGCGAAAACAAAGATCAAATCTCGCCTCAAGCAGTGATTCTGAGCTGATTGTGATTTTAAAATAAGGACACATTGAGTGGAGCTCAGTCAAGTCTCAAGCACAGTTCTATAATACGTAAAAAATGTTATTTTAAAGTGACATTGCTCAGGTGATTATTGATTGTAGTTTCTCTGCTCAAGTCAAGTTCTAGAATTAAAACTCCAACTGAGACTAGTTTTAAGTAATGCTTGAGTCTTGATTGTAGTTCGTAATACGGGCCTAAGTGTAAAATTGTGCGTGACGCGATATTCGGCTATACTTTCGACTCCACATCCGGCTCTACATTTGACTCTTTTCAGTAATTTGGTCGATTTTACGCTCCTCTTTATAAAGAATTGACATATTCTGGCTTGATTAATCAAACTAAATCTCGTATTACAAAACCTTACTCAAGTACTACTTAAACTGCGTTCAACCGATTACTGCTTAAGCGAAGAATCTTGACTTAGGGTCAATTCATACCGAAATAGCAGCGAAGCGGCGAGCAGTTTCCATGTCATATAATTTTAAACTTTATCTTCATTACTATAACGCATATTATCGCGGGAGTCATCGGAATGCTCGCGGCGCCGCGGGCGGCTGCACGACCTCTTCAAGTTTCTCAAGCGATCAAGCGATACTATGTGTTACTGTGATGAGGATTAAGTTTAAAATTATATGACACTGAACCTACTTGCCGCTTCGCTGCCATTTCGGTATGAATTGATCCTTAAGCATTCAGCTTATTTTAGAACTATCCTCAAACTCAAATCAAACGAAACTACGCTTGAGTAGAGATTTTGATCTCTGATTACGTGAGTAGGCAATCATTATGGTAACCCTGAACAATAGTTTGTTTACTATTGCAATTCTTTTTTTTTTCGCAAGATCAAAACCGGATGAGGCGGACGACACGACGAGCATGATGAGCCACCCTCAGAGTAGGTACATATTATGTTCTGTGGACAGCAAAACTGTGAAACGGAGTTTTTTTGGCGGGATTATTTTGAGTGAAGTTCAGTGGCTATTTTAACTATCGCAAATTGATTCCTAGTGGTTTTGTTTTGTTGGTATTTACTACCTCAGCAAAGTTTGCGAGATGGCTGACTCGATACATTTGTTGCCAAATACTGCAAAAAAAATTAGAATGTGTTGCACCCGCATTCTAATGAAACTCCAAAAAGATATAAATAAAATAAAGAGGTCTCAGGTAAAATTAAATGTTTCACGACATCTTGTGAATACCTGTACTTCTTCTCTTTAAGTTTTCACAATTATAAGGGCCCTGCGTATCTCTTAAATATCTCAGGGGAACATTTAAGTTAAACGTTCGATTTGTCTCATTATTAAAAAAAATATTATAATTATCTACTTCTGCAAATATATCTGTTTTGATTAGGCAGGTACTCGATTTACTCCAAATCGACAACAATTTTCATGAGAATCTATGCTCAAGCAGGGTCTCGACTACACTTGCGAAAACAAGGATCAAATCTCGCCTCAAGCAGTGATTCTGAGCTGATTGTGATCTTAAAATAAGGACACATTGAGTGGAGCTCAGTCAAGGCTCAAGCACTGTTCTGTAATACGCAAAAAAGTCATTTGAAAGTGACATTGCTCAGGTGATTATTGATTGTAGTTTCTCTGCTCAAGTCAATTTCTAAAATTAAAACTCCAACTGAGACTAGTTTTAAGTAATGCTTGAGTCTTGATTGTAGTTCTGTAATACGTGCCTTAGTAAAAATCATTCAAATGGTTCTTTTTCCTCCTGTTTCATGAGTAGAAAATAGTACATTGCTATTTTAAGGCTGAAAGTAACTGATTTAGTCCCAAGACGGCGTTTGGCGCCCGAACGGAGTGAGGGTGTAAATAGTTCGAGGGACTAAATAAGTTTTTCACCCGAGGCAAACACTGTGCTTTTAATTACGACTACAAGGAAAGTAAAAATAAAAACACGATTTAGCTAAAGAATAAATCCATATCTGAATTCGATGAACAGCTCATCGTGTTTTAGTATTTCTTTTTTATTTGTTATGGGTTTGCTCTTGACTCTAGTCTATGTCAGAGATGACTGAGACAAAGTCTATGATGGAGCGAGCCCACCCAGAAGGAGCCTGTTCACTCTAACTTTGAAGAGATTAGGGTTGTAAGCTTTTTGAAACACAGACGCAGGCAGAGAGTTCTACTCCTTTGTTGTGCGCATTATGAAAGACGTTTGGAAACGCTTAGTGCGACTTGGTGGAAACAAGGTAGGGATAGTAAGATGCAGTGCGTCTGGATGTCCAGTGGTAGAAGGGTGCCGGTGGGATGAGGTTGTGGCGTTCTTGGGCACACTCACCAAAGTACAATCTGTAGAAGACAGAAAAGCAGGCGACCTTACGGTGATGAGCCAAGCTGTCTAGCTTGGTATCCACCAGTTTTACGTCACCGATGAGCCTCTTGTCTCTGCGTTCCACCGAGTCAAGCGTCCATGCCTAGGAGCTCGAGCCGATCAGTCACAGGAACAGATTTATCCCGAAAAGTAAGAGTTTGGTCAAAATGACTTCTTTTTGTGGTAAAAAGACACGCCTGTGTTTTGGAGGCATTAAAAGTGACCAGATTGATTGATTGTATGTTTTTTTGAAAGCCAGGGGGATGCAATCGCACCCTCTTACACCCCCTCGCGGCGACCATGGCTGTTACCTACCTACTCTACATGCTATATGTCATTAGAGCATTAGCAATAGTAGCTTAGTACCTACATAAATTGTTAAATAAATAAATAAAGTTAAAGCTTTAAAATAAGTACTTAAATGAATGAATTTCTAAATACTGACCTAAATCTTATTTGATTTTAATTTTATAAAACCTTTCTTCCTAAACTACATACAAACTTAAATTATTATTTAAAAAAAAAGACAATTATTTTATAAGTACTTAAGAATATCACTCTACCTTGACTTACAGTTCAATAGCAAGTATCAATAAACTTACTTCACAATCTTGATAACTAAACTCCTGTACTTTGACACTGTTCAACATCTGTTTAGCTATCATCGATATCGATACCAAGACAAGGTATAATATAGGTATACGTGGAAGTATAGATTTTAAATAGACACTGACCCACAATAAGGATAGACTCAAGAGTCAACACAATGTAATTTACAGTCTGTGTATTGTGCAAATCTATGCAGTCTGCAAATACTGCAATAGTATACTGGCAAGCAGTCTGTCAGTTTAACACTCACTTTGAAAGGTTTTGAATATTGAAAGTGATTATTGTGATAGGCATTCAGCAGTTGACAGATCACAGAGGGGCACTTTTTTGACAAGTCGTCAGGAGTGACCAACCGAATAAAATGTTGGGAAAATCCAGGGAAAACTACATCGCCCGACCGCAACCACAACCGAAATCTTGTATGAAAAACAATTTATTTAAGTATTATATACTGGTCAACACTAATTTTGGTGCCAAGAAAGAATTTTCAGGGTTCCGAAAAAAAAAACGGATCACTCGGGTATCTGTCTGACCGTCTGTCACAGCCAGTTTTCTCCGAATACACTATACAGATTCTGTTGAAACTTGGTACACATATATGGATTTCTATGACCCAAACACAGAAGCATTACGTAATTAAAAAAAAAACATGGAATGTGGATCTCTTTTGGGGGTCAAACTATAAAACTTAAAATAAAAATTTTTGAACAATATCGTGTGAAATATGAAATGAAAGGTCTTACTGTCAATGTTTTAATTATATTTTTTTAATGATTTTAAAATAAATATTTTTGAAGTTATTCAATAAATAAGACGAAAAATGATCATTCGCCCCCCCCTTAACTCCGAAACTACTGAGCATAAAATATTCTATAGTGTTATGCCGGCACTACACATAGGCCAACGCGTTGGCAAGCGCGTTGGCCCAGCCACTGGCCCAATGCTTAGAACGGGCGTTGGCGCATTGGCGGTAGGTATTTGAACGTTGGCCGGCGCGCTTGCGAGCTTGCCGCGCGGTGTCGGTAACATCAAAGGACACTTGTCGCAAGCTTGGCGCACCATCCACACATTGGCCGCGCGATCAGTTTGACCGGAGCAGCGATCAAGAGTGCACGTTTTTTTCTTGCGGCGAATTAACACCTAACTTGACGAAATGGCGAACAATATGAGTAACGAGGAAACATTTAAATTTATTGAGCTCTATCAGAGTGAAGACTGCCTGTGGAACCCAAAAAATAAGTACGATAAAAATAAAAATGTTGTAAGTGCTAAATAAATAAGGTTCTTGGACATGCCGTTTTACTTCACAAAGAGCATCCTACTTTATTATTATTTTAATATTATAAATGTGAAAGTGAGTTTATTTCTTTGTTTGTTAAATTGTTACGTTTTCACGCCTATACTACTTTTTTGTTTTTATTTTGAGAATATTCAACTAGCTAATTATTTTTTTATTTCAGATCAACGATTCCTGGAAACGTATTGCAGATACAATAGGTGTACCAATGCATGAAATAAAGAAGAAAAAAGAGAGCTTGATGACAACCTTTCGAACTAATTAAAAAAAAATTGATTCGTTAAGGTCAGGAGCTGGAGAAGAAGATTCGTTTAAACCAATTTGGCAGTTCTATGATGCGATGGAAGTATTTTTAAAGGATGTATACGAATGCAAAAGCATCTGCAATAGTGAAGAACATGTAAGTAAAACAGAGTATAGTTTCTTATAATATGTTTATTTTAATAAAACATGAGGTCAATTTAAACATAATAAGTGCGTTTTAAGCAATTTGTGCCTGACTGTTATTTCGTCTTTCGATAATATGATTCATAAAGTTTACCCTCGTTTCTAGCGCATTCACTGTACTTCTACGAGGTACACCGTTCAATGGTGTAATACCTGTCCCTCTATCGGTAGATCTCCAGGATCCTCCTCGAACTAACTCGCCATTAACATAACTGTCGGTTGTGCCAGTAGGGGTGTACAAATTCCGAGAAGTATTGCTCCTTCTTAAGAAATTGTGTAACAATATACATGTCATTGTAATTTTAGCAGCTTTGACTTCGTCAAGCGGAATACAGGTTTTAAAAATCCTAAACTTGCTAGACAGTATTCCAAAGGCATTCTCTACGACAACACGAGAGTGAGACAGTTCTTGATTGAATATTCTTTCTGGAGTACCTACTGCATGATGTCCAGGAAATGGCTTCATGATACATGTACTCAGCGCAAATGCCGAATCTGCTAAAAATACATAGGGCAAGTTATTGTTTCTATTAGGAGGTGGTAAATTGATGTCATTTGTTTCAATTTTTTGTCGTAAAACACTTTGATTATATACTCCTCCATCACTTATTCGTCCAGGGCAACCTATATCTACAAACATAAAACAGTAGTCACTATCAACTAACGCTAATAGCACAATACTGAAATGCCCTTTATAATTAAAGTATTCGGAGCCAGTGAATGGTGGTGGTAGAATCATGATATGTTTTCCGTCTAAAGCGCCGACGCAATTGGGGAATCGAAAGCCTTCTGATTTAGAAAACCACTCGTCCTCGGATGTTGGGATCTGAAAAAAATATACACAACTGTAATTAATCAAGTTTTCACACCTCTTTCAACTAAGTATAAACATTATTTTATTTCAGACTCAAGGCGGGGAGGAAGGTTTACGCACTGATGAACTTGATGTTGGGGGAAGTAACAGTACAACCGAAGTGCAAAATAGCGATGCAGGAAACAGCGCCATACAATCTCTTTCACAGAATAGTATTCCTGCAACTGCTTCTAAAGTGGTACAGAAACGTCGAGCACAAAATCCGCCTGAATTACAGGAAGCCAGCAAGCACATGAACGTTGCATTCAGTACACTAAATAGCGTGTTACAAAGTAAGAAACATCAAGAAGACAAAGAAAATGATGACGCTGGTTTGTTTTGTCAACTTCTAGCAAAACAGCTCAGGGATTTCCCTAAAGAGGAAAGAGATGAGTTAATGTACGAAATCCATGGTTTGATCATAAACAAACGTCGTTGCAGCAGCGGCCGAGTGCTGCAGCCCGTTATTTTGTCTCCTATTTACAGTCGCAGTTCATCGGCACACGGTTCCTATTACTCGAATGATTCGCTGCCACGAAACATCTCTCCGAGCTCACACATTATTCAACAGCCTTCTTTGTACTCTGATATATCTCCGCAAATAATAATCAATCGTCCTTCATCATCACGCAGTTCCCACACTAGACCAACAACGCAAGAAATATCACATCAGACATTACCGGTCGATCAACAGTCTAGTCAGTACTATTATCAACAGCAAACAACAAATCGCCCTTCATCATCACAAAGCTTCCATCAAGAAATATTGCATGAGAGTCAATATGTACCCAGCAAGCTTCATGTAATATCTCAAGAAATAGTTCAACCGGGATCAACTAATATCTTGCTCGAAGCATTTGAAAACGCGTGCACGGAACAAGAATGAAGAAAAATATACCTACTGTTGAATTTTACTTACTTGCGAATTTTATAGTAATAATAAGTACCTTGTTATTTTTATAATAAACAGTAATTGTAATGAAGTTAAAATAGTTTTATTTACCTTTACGAAATCCTTCAAAACTATATTGAAGCCTCGTATCCACTAGGCAACATTTGACGCGCGACATGATGCGCAACAGATTGCTCATCATGTTGAACGGCAGCGAGGAACTTTTGTTCAGTAATATTATCAATGCTGCGCGCCTGCTGGCAACGTCGCGCGTTGTTGTGCAACCTAGCTGATCATGTTGAGCGTCACGTGTTGCGCGACAAATGTTGCCTAGTGGATACGAGGCTTAAGAGTTGAACATACTTCTTGAATAATTTTAGATATAACTTGACTTGATATTTTAAAAGTATGGTGCAAGCTCTTGTAACAGTCACCAGTAGCTAAATATCTTAATGTCACAGCCAGTCGTATTTTCACAGGAATCGCATCCCTCCAATTTGTATCTTGTTTGGCAACGATTGGAGATATTTTTTGTAGCAGGTATTCAAAATCACTAAATGACATCCGAACAAAATTATCAAACTCTCCTGATGGCTCTGCGAGCAGTTCTGCTAGTTGTTTATCCATGCTACTCCTGCAACAAATAAAAAAATTGATTCGCGAATGTAAACTACAAAGGTTTAAAATGTATACCTATATAGGGTAGTTTTTAATTCACTGACAGCCTGCTAAGCTGCTGCTGTATTACTCATGATAATAATCAACTTTGTTTATGAAACCCATATCGAAAGTTTATTTACAGTATTATATTCATCATACATTGTCAACAAAATTTGTACTTACCTATTTCATATTATTTTATATATATTTTTCATATTATTAATCAAAATTATTTTACCTTGTTCTGTTTCGATGTATTGATAACATCCACCACCTTCTTTTTTGCCATTTCTTTTTTATCACCCTTTTCTTGTACACATTTACAAAGTAATTATAAGCTGTGAATAAATATACAGCTGCAGCTGTTAGCGACTCATCATCCATTTTGAATCCGTCCGCACATTGGCTCGAACCAAACCATACTGAACGACCTCCCAATGTGTGGATTACTCACAAGCGCGTTTGCAAGCGCACCGCCAGCGCGTTGGCGAATGCGCTGGCCTATGTGTAGAGGCGACTTTAAAAACATGTTAAAAAAAAATTCGTTCTGAACCCTTTGCACGCGAGTCCGACTCGCACTTGGCCAGTTGTTTAAGATAGGACCGCATATTGATTACATTCCTACCAAAACTTTTGATTTCCTACGTGGAGTTTTAGATTTACACACACAATCATCTTGATCAATTCTCAGAAAATCTTGGATCCCATAACAAAGAACAAGGGGCAATATGACTGTGGAAGTAGTGCATTTTGATGGACATACTCACGGAACAGAAAATACTACATCCAAACTTCTTAGTTGTTGGTGACAGACGTGCGAACAAGTACTTAATGCTCGAAGAGCTTTTTCGCTTGTGTGTCACCGTAAGCACGCGTACAAAAAAACCGCCGAGTAAGTTTGTTGGCGATCCAACAGGTTTGAAATTTTGCTCGTAGCTCGGCTCGCACGTTCGTCAGCACAGTGAGCCATTACTTTGTTTTGTGAAACGTCGAGTGCTATTGTGTTGCAAAAATTACTAATATTCGAAACTGTTCACACTAATAACTAACAGAATAGGGTATTTTACTAAAAATTCTAATTAGTCCGTCTGATAGATTTTCAAAAAATATTAGACACGTATTTTTTCTTTTTTCACATAAACAAAAATTAAAGACAATACAGCGAGTTGACAACACGCGTGACGTCATGTGGCTTGGTAAATTCGGTACATTTTATTAGATTTTTTTAGTAAAATAGCCCATTATTTTCTTTGCTTCTCTCATATGATTAAGTAATTATCCTATCTGGCTATAGTAAAATATAATTCCTGAATAAGAAAAAGTTTCCTCCATTGACGACATCGCGGTCCCCCTGGTACAAGAGCAGTGAACAAGCTTTCACGCGTGTCACCGACATCGAACTGAGTAAGCTCGTGATCTTAAAAACCACGTACTATATGTTCGGACGTCTATCAGGAAGAGAGATGAGATAGATAAAATATCATGGAGAACTAATAGGAGATATTATTAGTTCTCCAGTTTCTCTCATTATGTTGCAAAGATTTTTAGTTATTTGATAAGACTAAATCTTCTGCTTTGCTGGGGTAACGTTACTTCAACCGAAGATTTTGGTTTATAGGGTGTATTTTGAAATAAATATAAGTAAGCATTCTACACAACATAATTTGAACGAAGCTATGCCTAAAGCGGTCATGTGGGGAAAATTCAAACTAAGTTATAAGCATTTTTGTGTCGATTTCTACCGATGGGTTCCCTGTTTTTTAACTGAAAATGGAGGAGGTTCTCTATTCAAGTGGGTATTTATCACGGTATTTTTTTGCAGAATAGACATGCCTCACTTCTGTGAACATAATATTTTATTAATTTACTTTTCTTGACTTTTCTCGCGTGACTAGTTTTAGCTTTTCTAAAACATCTCTAGGCATCAAACATTAAAGTACATTCGTGAAAATCATAGTCTTAGTAGGTACATTTTACGAGCTAAAGCTGCAATACTGAGCCAACAATTTTGCAAGAGCCTTTTTTCCTGCACACTGCCGGTTGGTCTCTTAGAAAAAATTGCTCTCTTTTTCTTTACAAAGCCTGTCACATAACATTATATTATAAGTATAACACTAGCTGTGCCCGCGACGTCGTTCGCGTGCGCTTAGGTCGATGCCAGCCTATTATCTTACTTCTTATTTTTGTTTACTAATAAATGCGAAAGTTTGGCTGGATAGATGTTTCTTATTCAATTACGACAATACGGCTGAACGGATCTGGATGAAATTTCGCACAGAAGTAGATTAGGTATAGTCTGGAATACAACATAAGCATTCTTATCTCGGGAGTACCTACTTTGGGAGATATTCAAGATTCAAACCATTTATTTACAGGTAGATACTTTTGAATTGTTAAGATCAGTCTGTTAAAAACATGAAGCTATTTGCGAGTTTTAAAACGTAAGTAGATCACTGTGAAAAAGAACGTGCTAGAAACTCCATGGCCAGTCTTTAATATCATAATAAGTACTTATTATAAAAATACTGGTTTTACGGACAGTTAACGAATCAAATAAAAGACAACACAGAGTACAGCGATAATGGTAAATTCGTAAATTGGTAATTTAGACCCTACCAAAGACTATCAAGACACATTAGAGACAGATTCCAAACACCGAGACTGTGTTCGAAAATCGTGTGAGGCTGGTTCTCCAGCAGAAAATCTTAAGGTGAATGCTCCAGGGTAGCCCGCGAAATTCAAATATTTTTATGTTTTTTGCAATTTGCCGGTCATTGTGAAGCTGTATGTGGACCAAATACGAACCGCGACCGTAACGCGTATTTATCTAAAGAATTATAACCATTTTAATCATCAATATAGCCCTCTAAGTTCATGTAGCTGGACAGAATGATTATTTCTGAAATATTCATTCTGTCGAGCTACATGAACTAAAAACGCGTCATCAGTGCAACGCTATCTATCGACCAAGTAAGTAAACTGACAAAAAAAAATTAGCATTGGAAGACGTTATAAAAATAAGGAACCCGTATGACACCATTAAGGTATTAAAATGTTCACTTTTATTTTGCTACGTATAAAAGTTTCACAACTAACTCAACAATGTGTTTTAGGGTAATATTCATGTTTCATGCATTTTATTTTTCTCAATAGATGGTGCTTTGCCTAATCACAATACATTAGGAAGTTTCCTACTAAACATAAAATTTCAATATATTTTGATTTGTGGATCGGTTGTTATGATAAATACCGATATAAAATATAAATACCGAAAGGTGTAAACATGTTCAATTTTATTTTGCCACGTAGGTATTAAAAGTTTCACACATAACTCTACAATTTGTTTTGGTGTTTTATACATGCGTTCGTGAATTTCATCTTTTTCAATAGATGGCGCTGTAATCAGAATACATGAGAAACAGAATACATTGGGAAGTTTCTTACTAAACTTAAAAATTCAATATCTTTTGATTTTGTGGGTCGATTTTGATGAAATAAACGCTAAATGTTACTCGGATTGTCACTTAATATTTTTAAGTACCTAGATTTGGAACCCAATCTGTGGTTTATGCGTGATGCTCCCTCAAACGCACAGACAAACAGATAAACAGACAAACAGACAAAAATTTCAACAATAGCATATTTGTGTTTTGTATCTTTTTTCTAACTTTTCTATGTAATTTTAGTGCAAAAATATTCAATGTACAGACACGGTTGGTCAACGATTTTATTATATGTATAGATTATATATATTAATTATTATTATAACATTATTTATATTATATTAACATTAAGTATATTCATAACCATTATATTTATTAATTCAACAAAGTAAACATCAGTAGACCATGCAAACTTTTTACAAAAAAAAATTAAACTGACTTCCGAACATAATACTATAATAAGTATAAAATAATCTTAATTTCGAAATTAGTTTTTCTATTAAGTGTGTTTTTCTTTGTAGTGTTTTTTTTTTGAATCCAGTTACATTTTTTTGTAAAAAGTTTTTTATTTATTTTTCACTTTAAGTGTTGATAGTTGGACGACATCTTCGTCAACGCAGAAATTGAAATAGGTAAGCAAAAATGCTCATAAAATAAAAAATACTGAATCAAATTTTTACGGGACCAAATGGCAAGTATACCACATCGAACTAAAAAAGAATCCCAGAAACCGGATCAGAAACATCGGAGTAATCGATTCCGGACCAAAATTGTCTTAAAGGGTGTACATAATAAAGAGTCTTCTTCTTCTTCTACCTGGCGTTAATCTCGGCTATTGCCAGGGTCCGCCTTCATACTTAGCTTCCTCCACTTTGCCCGATCTTGAACATCCTTCTCAGTTAGGCCATTGGCTCTCATGTCGGACTTAACGACGTCCAACCAGCGCTTGCGAGGGCGACCACGGGACCTAGCCCCAAGAACAGCCATATTCATGCATCCCCGACCAACGTACTCCATAGGGCGGCGCATGATGTGGCCATACCATCGCAGACGACACTCTTGCAGTTTTTCCCCCACGTCACGGACACCAAGACTACCTCTGATGAAAGAGTTGCGTATGCGATCGGATCGCGTTACGCCACTCATCCACCTCAGCATCTTCATCTCCGTGACGCGAAGCTCCTGGGTGTGTCTGCTTAGTGCTGGCCAACATTCACCGCCGTACAGTAGGACAGGCCGTATGATGCATTTATATATCTGCCCCTTGAGCTTCGGAGGCATTTTGCGGTCGCATACAACGCCCGTTACCTCGCGCCACTTCGCCCAAGCCGCGCCTATACGTGCTTGGACATCGTCGTCCACGTTGCCAGACTCGTGCAGCACGGATCCAAGGTACCTGAACGTATCGGACTTTCTGATCAGGTCCGAACCTATTCGGATGAACCTATTTGAATCCGTGCCGCCACAGGACATGTACTCAGTCTTCGCCACATTTAGTCTCAGACCACCGTTTTCAAGCGTGTCCTTCCAAATGTTGACTTTGCGCTCAAGATGGGCTTTGTTCTGATTAACGAGGGCGATGTCATCGGCATACATCATTAGCCATGGGGGCTTATCTTGGATGTTTGCCGTAACTACATCGAGCACTACGTTAAACAAGAACGGGCTAAGAGCCGAGCCTTGGTGAACGCCAACAGATATTGGGAAGCCATTCGATTCGCCAACAGCGGTCTGGACAGAGGACACGGAATCGCGGTACATGTCTCTGATAATGTCAATATAGGCCTCGGAAACGCCCTTGAAGCGCAGTGCCCACCAGATGGACTGCCGAGGTATACAGTCGAAGGCCTTCTGCAGGTCTAAAAAGGCCATATGCAAAGCTCTCCTTCTCTCTCTGTAAGCCTCAGCCAGATTCCGTAAGGCGAATACTGCGTCCATGGTGCTGTTACCCGCCCGGAAGCCATATTGACACTCAGAGACAGTACACTCGCTACGGAGCCGTGTGTCAATGATGCGCTCGAAGAGCTTCATGGCGTGGCACATGATCTTGATACCGCGGTAGCTACTACAATCCTGTACGCTACCTTTGCCTTTGTATACAGGGATAATCAGGCTAAATCGCCACTGGTTCGGCATTTCCTTGGTGATCAGGATGCGGTTAAAAAGATCCGTCAGAAGGTCCACGCCATGTGGGCCCATCGCCTTCCACACTTCAATTGGCACATTGTCAGGCCCGACCGCTTTCCGGTTCTTCATGTGGCGAAGAGCAATGCGGGTTTCGTCCGGGGAAATAGGGGAAATAAGTCCAAGGTTAGGAGTCGGTTCGGGAGGAAGGTTATGGGGATGCTGTTTGTTAGACAGCTCCGCGAAGTATGTACACCATCTCTCCTTAACAGAGGGGGCATCGTAGAGCAGCTTACCCTGGGCGTCCCTTACACAGAGACATTTGCTAATGTCGCGTGTAGCTTTCTCCCGGGCACGCGCCAGCTTAAAAATAAGCTTTTGCCCCTCCGCAGTTTCCAGCTTGTCGTACAAGGGCGCCAGACTTGCTGCGGGCTCTGGCTACAGCTTTTTTGCAAGCGCGCTTAGCCGCTCCATATGGAGCGGCTAAGCGCTCTGTCATCCGGAGAATTGGACCCTTGCCACTGTTTAAATAAAACCTTCTTCTTCCGAGTCGCCTCCTGCACCCCGTCATCCCACCACCACGTCTCCTTTTCTATGGTGCGGCCACCACGAGAAGTGCCAAGGACGCGCTTACCCGCATCGGTGATTGCTGAATGGATCCTACTCCAGATCTCTTGAGCGGACTCATGCGGAGCACTGATCTCGAGATGCTCGACCTCCGCGATGAAGTCCGACTGCCTAGGACCATCAAGCAACCACCACTTTGTGCGAGGTTTGCGTTTTTCGGTCACTTTCTTTTTCAGTACAACCGCAAAGTCCAGGACAAGGAGGCGGTGTTGAGCCGTTAGGCTTTCACCTGGGATGACTTTGCAGTTGGTAACCTTGCCAATGTGGCACCGTCGCACCAGCAGGTAATCTATTTGGGTTGAGTAGGCACCACTACGGTACGTAATAAGATGCTGGGGCTTCTTCTGAAAGAACGTGTTCGCGATGGCTAGGTCAGACAAAGCGCAGGTGCTGAGTATACTGACTCCCTCTGCATTTAGCTGGCCATATCCAAAACCACCGTGAACACGTCCGTACTCTCCAGCAAACTGACCTACGTGACCGTTGAGATCCCCCCCAACCAAAACACCTTCGGAATTCGGAATAGCGCGTAGTACGTCCTCGAACTCATCCCAGAAGGCCTCCTTTTCAGACTCACAGCAACCAGTTTGAGGAGCATAGGCGCTGATTAGGTTCGTTACCGACCCTTCGATCAGCACCCTAACTCGCATCAACCGGTCGCTGCATCGGTCTACTTCAAGGAGTCCATCCTGAAGGTCCTTAGACAGCACCACGGCCACTCCGCCCCTGCCCGTTGGTGATCCGGTGTACACTAGCCGGTACCCCTGCCCGATGTCACGTGACTTATTTCCCTTCCAGCGCGTCTCCTGAAGGAAGGCGCACTGGACCCGACGCTTCGCAAGTACGTCCGCGAGTTCTCGGCAACGTCCGGTTAGGGAGCCAATGTTCCAGGTGGCAAAGCGGAACTTCTCCTTGGGTACTATCCTCTTTAGCCGTGCCCGTACTCGACACGGTAGCCCTAGCCCACTTATCGCAGGTTTAGGGCGATGTGCCTGCGCGTCGTTATGCGGCGACGCCCTAGCCCGAGTACCCGTTTTCAACTTCTTGTCCATTTTAATATTTGGCTGAAGTTGGTTTTACGTGGGGCGACCAGCCGTCTGACCCCCACAACCCTACGAGAGGGAAACCAGGTTCGCCAGAGCCTCGTCCGTTGGACAGCAGGGTGCACCGCTAGCAGGTGAGGTTGGCTTGGGTCTTAAGATGGTAACAGACCCCATGCACCCCCATGTAGTACATAATAAAGAGTATTCTGTTCTATTCTATTCTATTGTAAATAGGTTATGATGCGATTTAATCTGTCACAGCTGTATATCTCATGAACTACTAATGCTATCAACTTGAAATTTGGAATACTTTTAGATGACGTTGCAAACTATTTTGAAAATAACCTTTTTTGAAACAGGGACTGAAAGGGGGTCTTAAAAATTCGAAGTGGACGTCGCACATCGCAATCGCAATATCGCAAGCGCAAGTAGCAATTTAACAAACTCGCAAAAAAGCAGGCGTCAGCGCGGCGGATTGGGGTCGCTGCACCGCCAGTCGTCACATTTTCTAGTGATTTCGTTAGGTCGCGTGCTACGTTTTACACACCGCATGCGAATTCTCGATCTCGGGCGGCTCACGTTATCAGTGCAGTATCATGAAATATACTTTAGTGGCCTACAATTGCTTTAAATACTAACATATTTTATTTCATAATAAATAACACTCAATCAATTATAGACAGTCCTAAGCCTGGAAAGTATGAAGGAAAGTTTATTGGTTTTTTAACTGTTCCGTTTTATTGTAATAAATTCACAAACGCGATGTAATATTCTTATAAAGCATTTTAGTGTGCTCTCAGGTCAGTAACAGTCATGCGCTTGATTTATTCACGCACTTACAAAAAAACATGCTTATAATAAAACCTATAAAATATAAAGCGTGTAGCATTAAGCAAGTGATTGCCATAAAGCAATTATGAACACTACCAGGATGCTAAAGTACGGCCAACGAGAAGCGATACCAAATGTAAACAAAACACATGCAAGGTCATTGGGAATAGCAGGGGTGCGTAACTTTTTGAAAGTTGGATTTATATAGTTTTACAAAATATCCGGCAAATTGTAATAATACCAAAAAGGATAGTCTATTTTTATAAATTTTATCATAATTTGAATTATTGTATAATGTAGATTTAAATTAAATAACGCGAATCATAATAATTTTCTGAATCTGTGTATGTATGGCAACACACTTGCCCCCTGTTACATAGGGATTTGAAACAAATCAGTCGAAATGTGAGTGTTAATACCTCTGCCTGCCCCTTAGGGAATACAAGCGTGATGATATGTTATGTTTATGGAAATAAGAATACAATTTTTTTTTGAGGAAATTCTTGTTTATTTAGTCAGACGCCGATTCTTCTGAGTCTGTAGAGTCAGAATCAGAGTCTGTAACACTTATAAAAAATTTATCCGTCACGTCATCTACAATAAAATCAAGTTTAAAAAACTTCTCTTCTTCTTTTCGAACGTGCTCCACACATTTCTTCCACCGATCAGACGTGACTTTCGCCATACCCTCACCTAAGAGTGCCTTAACTTTTTCAAATTGAAACGTAGTATTGTTTCTAGCTATGTGTCCTTTTACATCAGCCCAAATCAACTCAATGGGGTTTAATTCACAGTGATAAGGGGGGAGTCTTAGTACCTCGACCCCATATTTTTTTGCTAATTCGTCTACGACGTATAACTGGTATTGGTTCTTCACCATCTTTACTTTATTTAATAATTGTATTTTTATTTCCTTTTCATCGAAACAAATTTTTTTTGTCACGAAGCCACTGCTGAATGTTAGCCTTCAACCATGTTGAGCTGGGTGTTTTTTCCTGCCGCCTTGAGTGGTAAGGCGCGTTATCCATGATGACAACTGCATTCTCGCCTAATTTGGGCAATATCTTCTCAAACCAGCTTTCAAAATGTGCAGCATCCATTGATTCGTGATAGTCACCAGTGCCTTTAGATTCAAACACCCAGCTACCGTCTTCCACAAAACTATCCTCGTTTCTAATGTGGACTACGATTAGTCGCCGGCCCTTTGAAGTGGGATTCTTCGCACCTGTACTCAGACCTTCTAAAAACGCTTGCCGTTTTGATTTTATTTCGGTGTCTACCCAAGTTTTATTACCAGTGTGACCTCAAAATAAAATACAGGATACAAAAAAAAATAGGCAATATTACAAATAATAATCTTACATAATCTTTCAGGCAGAAATACTTAGTTTTGATTATGCGTCGAAGGATTTCTCTGAAGATAGAAACTCTCTGCGCTCAAGTAGGTACACTAACGCAAAATTTTTAAATTATTGACCTGCGTTCATCCATGTTTCATCCATGTAAAAAATACGCCGATTCTCCTCTCTATACTTCTTAATTTTATGTAAGTTTTTTCGCCGCCACAATACGATATCGTCGCTATCAATCAGTGCATTATTTCTTTGCCTCTTGATAGAGGTTAAAACTTTAAATGTTTTAATATTTTTTGGAAAGTAGTCCTTTTGAAATTTGGCAGAGTATCGTCTTCATTGATATCTGAAAGTACTTTTTTTCACTGTAGGAAGTTCTCCTTTAATAAAGAAAGCATGTACTTTTTTGCGTATGGCTGATTTAGTAAAATCATCAATTTTGACACTAAACGTTGGTCTAGGTTTGGTGGTGACAGGAGAAGAAATTTCGCCGTGTTCTTTATAGTCCTTGAGGATTCTATATACAGATGCAACAAGACTGCAAAGATTTTTGGAGAAGTAAAATGTTGATTTATCTCTCGACGTACTTGGTTGTGGCTCCATCATTAACCACTCTTAATAAAAACAAACAATGATCAACAAAAATTAACTTAAACAAGAAATAATTAAATAAACAACAAAATAATAACAAAACTTTAACAAATAACTTGTATCACCACGAGCGCGTTCCGAAACAGAATGAATCTAAAATGGCCGCCCGAATGTTGGCGAACCCGTCTTGACGTTGTCATGTTTTGCCGGGAGAACGAGACATTACGACAAAGGCACAAGATGGAAAGAGATAGATATTAGATTGTCAACGCCACAGTTGTTTTTTAGGTAAATGACCTTTCGTATCGCTTCTCGTTGGCCGTACTTTAGTTATAATGATAAGTTGGGAGACTGAAAAAAGAAACTGGCAACACTAACAAAACTTCAAAGTAAAAAATAATTTTTATTTCGAAAGTCGGTGTTTTTAGTAATTTCGTTTTTAAACACCGACTTGTTTTGTTTTTGGAAGTTGGTTTTATTTTTTTGTTAAAAAGTTTTTTTGATTTTTCACTTTTTAGTGGTACGCAGGTTTTTTTTTACTATTGATAGGCACGCATTTGACCACTATCTCACCTGATGGTAAGCGAGGATGTGGTCGAAGATGGAGCACGCTTGCCTAGAAATAACCTATTCACTCTTGATTTAAAGACTCCCAGCAGGTTGTAGCTATCAGGAAACACAGACTCCGGCAGGGAATTCCACTCCTTAGCTGTACGCACTATGAATATGTTAAACCACTAGGTAAGTAAGGTACCACTAAAAAGTGAAACCACAAGCACAGCGTGCCGGTGTGAAATTATATTATGAACTGGTGTTACAAACAATCAACAGACATGCGATTACTGAAATCCCGATCCATTGGCTATCATTTATTGAAGAGTTCCGTTACCTACCTCCGAAGTTCTTCATTAGATCTTCACCAAATTTAAATGAGAAAATAATCTTCCAAAAAAAAAAGAATCATCCAAATCGGTTAACAATTGGCGAAAATATCGCTGAACATACATTTTTCATGGGATCCCATCATCAGATCCTGACTTATACCTTCCATCATCAGCTCAGCAACATAAGATGATGATTAACTTGGTGACAATGGGACCACCTTAGGAGTATAGGATTTCGAATAAAAAAAGAATTTTTAAAATTGGTACAGAATTGGCGGAGAAATCGGTGAACATACATAAAAAAAAGATACATACAGCCGAACATAGAACCACCTCCTTTTTGAAGAAGTCGGTTAAAAAAGGGCGTAATTTATTGTGGTAATTAGGTAGGTACCTAATCATAAAAACAAAAAATAATAAAGTTTTTTGGTTACTTACATACCCATGATAGGTGATGTGTTTGGTAGTTTTTACCCTTCCTTTATAATAGGGAATATGCATGAAAAAATATTTATTATCTGTACAGTATATCTAAAACTATATAAATACTTATAGGTCTACCAGAATCACATGGCAAATGGGGAAATAAAAATACCTATGTTGCGTGAAACACTGGGGAAATTGAAAAGCCGTTTTTCGTATCTTGTTAGGTTCCTGGAACAGGAATGTGAAATTGTGGGATATGTTTTTTTACTATATGATCTTATATTCAACTGAAGGTATACACGATACGAGCTAGTTTCTTCTTATCGTCATCCCATCTTTTGCTTTGCAAAAGTATTTGCATCTCACTCGTTTGTTCAGTTCTGCAGATGCTCCGTGGAGCTCTTGCTGGCATGACCTGCGTCACTTTTTTTCAAATCGGAGCTGTCAGATTTCGTATTTTTTTACAACAGTAAATGCTAGTGGTTTAGCACTTTAAAATTAAATTTAGTGTTAAAAAAGTATCTGAACCATGGGAAAGTATATTTTTATGACCTTGATGAACAATTTTTTTTTTTTTTTATTTTAAACTAAATTAGTTAATTTATTTTGTAAACCTAATAATAATCGTCACCGGAAACGCAAGCGCGCCATATTGCTTGGACACGATCGTCGGTAGAGGGGATGCAGCGAGGACAGGGAAGGGACCGAGTGTTCGGTCAGTTGAGCTTGGACTGTCTTGGCAGACACTCAGTGCCAACGCACGTGTTTGTTTCCTACGTGAACTGCAAATGTGAATAAAGTTATTTTTAAGATTTAAATTATCTTTTGCTCGAGCACCCACGACAGTGCCCATAGCTAAGTTTAACTATGTCGGATCGTGAAGAAGACCCGATATTTCGCATTCCGGCCACCCATGATGCGACATGTATATGTCCTGACCAGAAATATAATAAACCTGTCAGGAGGTCGCTTTCGTGTTTTAACTGTCAATCTTC
The DNA here is from genome assembly GCA_950371165.1 of Lacanobia oleracea. Lineage (NCBI taxonomy): Eukaryota > Metazoa > Arthropoda > Insecta > Lepidoptera > Noctuidae > Lacanobia > Lacanobia oleracea. The sequence continues at coordinate 14,452,517 of OX493393.1, read as the reverse complement.
TATCATCATGTATGACGTAAATTAGTTCTTAAAAATTCCGCAATATGGCGAGGTTTTTTATTTTTCTGGTCAGGCTTAGTCATCGCATCACGCAATTTTAAATTAACCACATTCCCAGGTATTTAATGTTGTTTACTGTACAAATATTACTACCATTAACTTTCAAATTAACAGGTAGTCTACACATACCTCTCTTAAAAATACATACCTTAGTCTTAGTAGGAGATATTTCTAACCCTAGATTACAAACCATGGAGTTAAATGTATTTAAAGCAGCTTGTAATTCTGTCACGACTGTATTGACATTGGAACTTGATTTAAATAAAACAAAATCGTCAGCATAGGTACTGAGATATATCAACGTTCGTAATAGTTTCGCAGATATTATAGGTTGCGATGTTAAATAATAGAGGAGAAAGAGGGTCCCCTTGAGCCAACCCTCGACCCGTAGACCTGCAATATTCTTTGTTATTAATCCTAATTTTAAGTATTCTTTCAGTCAAGAATCTCCACAAATATGAGCATATTTTGCGACCCACTTTAAGTTCATCAAGTATTTTCAACAAACTAACGATATTAACATTATTGTAAGCGTTGTTAATGTCAATAAAACAACCAACAGTGACAAGATTTGAAGTAAAACCAAGTTGAATCTTTGTCGTCAAAGTATTAAGACTATCTAAACATGACTTAGACTTACGAAAACCTATAGTGTTATCAGAAAATATGGATTTATTTTCGAGGTACCATTCTAACCTTTTGTTCAAAATTGAATGAAAAGTTTTACAAAGACATGATATCAAAGAAATAGGCCGAAGGGAAGATGATAGTTCTGAGTCTCGTCCTGGTTTGGGAATAGGAATGATTAGAATATTACGCCACTGTCTTGGAACAAAACCAGAATCATAAAATGTGTTGTATAGAGAAAGTAGCAATAACTTACCGATGTCTGGGAGATTCTTGACCATAGAAAATGAAATTTCGTCACAACCAGGTGCCGTATCTTTTGATTTTATGGAATTTTCTAGTTCATGGATAGAAATTGTAGCTTCTAGTTTACTGTTGTAGGATTGAAAACAGGGTTCAGGCGGAGAGACGTAATCAGGCGCTAGATCATTAAGAAGCCTTTCTGCTAAACTTGAATCAATGTGCCGATATTTAGATTTATGGCCTTTTACCCATCTCATTTTGCGCCACATATCACTAGCAGACGTTGTTGAGTCGATACTTGAACAGAAACTCCTAAAGGAAGCACATCTTGCCTTGCGCGTCAGCCTTTGCGATTCTTGAATTTTTTCTTGCAGTAGTGCGTAATTTTGTGGCGTAGGGTTGCGCCTAAACTTTGCTAAGGCTAGCCGTCGCGCTGCCACAGATCTAGACAATTCTGGGTTCCAGTATGGCTTTGGTTTAAACTTAGAGCTGATATGATGAGGAATGAAAATTTGAGGAATGTGGGAATTTCCTGCCTTCTGTAAAGTGTTTTCGAAAAAGTCATAACACAACTGCGGGTCCACGGGGGCAGTTGAGTCACGAAGAATGCTATCTACGGTCGAAGTATACTTTTCCCAATCAGATTTTTTAAAATTCCTTTTTCTAATAGTTTGCTTAGTCACATTAAAATTGGTGGATAATTTTATAATTAGGTGGTCACTCCCTAACGACTCATTAGTAACTTTCCAAATGAAATTCAAAGTCAAATCCAATGAAATAAACGAAATGTCGGGAGAGGATGGTTGTATAACGTTATTAATCAATCTTATGCGAGTAGGACTTCCATCGTTAACTGATATAAAATCGTGATCTATCATTGAATCGAAGATCTGAGATCCACGCTGATCGGTTTTATAAGACCAGTTGGAATGGTGACCGTTAAAGTCACCTAAAATTAAAGTTTTATTATTTGCGATCGAAAATAATTGATCCCAATCTCTTTGTAAAGTACGAACAGTTGAAGGGCAATAGACAGCAACTATATTCTCAATATACTGACAATTTAACAATTGAATGCACAAGAGTTCGATACCTGGATTAAAGTTATTTACCTTGCGCAATAGCGCTTTAATCGATTTGTGTACAATACAAGCTACTCCCCCGTAACCGTCATCACGGTCAAGTCTAAAAATGTTGTATTCATTAAAATTAAACTGGCTGTCTGGCTCAAACCACGTTTCACTGATAACGGCAATATGAATCTTATCTGTAAATAAAAGTTGCTCGAACAATGTTGATTTCGGTCTTAGACTTTGTGCATTCCATTGTACAATATTAAATTCAAGGGAATTATTATTATGACAATCCATTAATGAATTTACTTACAATTGAGTTTTCTGGCAGATTATTTACTAAAATTACTATTAACCATTCTACTATAATCTTAACAATATAGTTTATTTTATTCTTGAACGAACCTTTACTCATTATTTTATTTGTTATTTTACTTATAAGGTGACTAAAAGATGTATCTATTCTATCATGGCCGCTTGGAGTCTTTCTACGATGAGTACTTGACTTCTTAGGTTTATCTGTTTGCGACGATGTTCCTTGCTCTTCACTCGTAGAAGACGTAGAGGATACCTCTGAATCACAGTCCATAACGTCAGCGGCCGCGGAGGTGGTCGGACGCGACGGACAACGTTTATGTTGTGTCAGTTTCTGTTTTGCTTCCGGCTTAGAATGCAAAGTAGAAGTCTGCTTTTGCACAGATAAGGTGCCCACTGATTTAGTTTTATCAGCATATGTGCATGTCTGGTTCTTGAAGGGTTGCAGTGGGTTAATAATATCCTGTGAGATGTTAGTAACATAGTATAAAGAGAAGGGAAGTAGGTTATCTCCGGCCCAATCCGCGATACAATTGCCTACTGTCTTAGGGTTGTCACTTTTAGATAAATTTTAATTTATATTATTGTATTGTCCGGGTACAGAGTTTGTAAGGCCGATTTTATCTAAACGATGAAAGAAACAGAATCATTAATAATCAAGAATAATTAAAAGAATCACTGTAAATACAAAACAACATTAAAAAAACTAACGACTGTCTCTTAGACTATAATCGAATTTGTTGTTATGATTCGAACTTTGCTTTATATGTATATCTGATTTACAATTAGTCAATTACTTATTTTGAATTACGATTTTATAACTGTAGGTAGGTACTTAGTTACTATACCTACAATACTGAGAAATCAGCATAACTAAACGTAAACAAAGCAATAGCGGCAAATCAATTGACAGATCAAAAGTACCTAATACATTCTAGTAGGAAATTAGGCCTACCTACCTACTTCCTCTGTGTGATAGAAAACTAATACAACAAAAAATGAGTAAGTAGGTATCTCATCATCAAGTAAAAATTATATATCTACTAGAATAAGTAACTAGCTTACCTTTCCTGTTCAATAGGTAATCTGAACAGAGACAATTCTGGAATCGATGAATTATTAAGACACCCAAACACACAGCAATACGTTCTCCTGCGATTAGCAGACATTTTGGTTTTATTTAGCGGTGCCGAAAAGCCGCGACGCGCGAACCTCGTGCAGTGTTAGCCCCGACTGGCGCACTGAGAAACGGGTCGAGATTTTGTTAAAGTGTGCGTGCGTCGATGCATAGATACTATGGCGCACACATACAAGCCGCGCGCGGTGCGTTTGTATGAAGATAACCTACTTCCCTTCTCTTTATACTATGTTAGTAAACTGTTCTTCTGATGTTACTATTTTATTAACTTGATAGGAGGGGGTAGGAGATGGAGGTACATATAACAACAACGCTTTTCGGTATGTACAGTTAAATTCGTACATTAACTCTCGTAGCCTTTTTTCTTTTACGTATGTAGGGCATTTCTTGTCTAGGGCTAAATGGTTACCCTTACAATTTGCACAAACAAATGTAGTTGTATCGCAATTTTCATGTCTACCTCCACACTTAGGGCATATAGCTTTACTAGACGTACACATCTTTGCGATATGACCATATCTCCAACATTTGGAGCATTGGGTAACGGGCAATATGTATCTCTCGACTTTAGCTCTCATGCCGAATATATTTACATGCGAGGGTATATGTGCACCTTTAAAACAAATGCGTAACGATTCGCTTGCAGTCCATCCATTAGAGTTGCCGTCTTTATCTGAGGACTCCTTACATCTACGGTTGAGACGTATTGCTGACAAAATCTTTACCTCACATGAGACATTACTGACGAATTCTTCAATTGACAAATCCAGTTCTATATCTCTGATTATCCCGTATGATACCCCAACTTCCCATGATTTTTGTGAACGCCAACCCATCTCGGAAAATATTTGGCAATTCATCATTTTTCCCGCATGAGAGTCATTGTCAAATGTGATTAATAATTTGTACGGGTTAATATATTTCACGCGTAATATACCCACTATCTCGTTAGTTTTAAATAGTTTAGCTAACGCAAATTGTTTCGGAAATTTCTCGTTATTGTATACGCATATCTCCGCTTTTTCTTCCTCATTGCTGCACCTTATCTCTTCTATTGGTGTATGTCTTCTTGCAACTTTCTTTCCTCGTCCATTTACCGTTGTCCAACTTCCCGAAGAGTCATCCTCCCTATCCCTTTTTCTCCCCAAATTATCGCCCTCATCACCTTCTAAACTTTCCTTCTCTTTTTGTGGAAGAACCTCCATATCCAAATGTATTATATCCTGTAAGTCCTCTCTTTGTGTATCACTACATTCATCTATCAACACACTATTCATTGAGATCTCATACTTTAAAAGAACGAACGGCCTGACGGCCGGCCGTGGCGGCAACGATCGAATATTTCGTATCGCAAAACCGGTAATTAGTGTTTCGACGTACACACGACTAACTCGCCCGAGGCGCAAATCGCACTGCTGCCTTGATGAACAATATACAACGTAGTATTTTTCTATCCGCACCAACTTTTGAATTAATAAAACTGGTATGAAATAAAAGATCAAAACAAAATAAAGTACAACGTTGTTGGTAGTTCTTACCTGAAGGCGACAATGGACGCGTTTTCCAGGAAATTAAGCGACTCCAACTCATCAACTTCATTTGTATACACGTACAAGATCCTCCAAAGTTTTCTTATCACAAAGCAATATTGGTTAAGTCTTTACCCCTTATTATTAAAGTCCAGGGCTGGGCAAAATGCATACTTTGCTTTAATTGAAATACAAATTACAAAATACTATCTCGCAAGTACTTAAAATACGAAATATAAAATATCTTTAAGTAATGTATTTAAAAAGCAAATAAAAAAATACAGTATTTCAGCTATTTTTATTTTGAATACAAATTACAAGATACAATGAATTATTCCCAATAGTCCCCTCTAGCCCTGTCCTCGGGGGTGACAGCTGGGAACTGTCTTCCCAGTTGTCACCCCGGTGACAATTTGTGCCGAAACTGACTAGAGAAACAGACTTCCCATTTGTCCCCACAAATGGGAAGTCTGTTTCTCAGTTGTCACCAGGGGGGGGGAGGGATATCACAAAAGTCGATTCACCCGAACTGGAACATGCACTATTCCCAGAAATTATTTATAGTATTTTAACAACAGTGAGTAACACAACGGGCGGAACTAACGTAGGTAGGAATTAATGTATCGTCAAAATAAGTTTGTTACCTACATTAAAAAAAAATTGTAACAAACAAAACAAATTCCGCAATATGTAAAAATTATATAAAATAAAAAAAAAAAAAAAATAATCTGTAATTGTACCTATTAAAGGAAACATAATGTTGATTTTTTTTTATTTGTGTCTATAATCAAATGTCAACCCCCCTCCCCCAGCTGTCACCTCGGAGGACAGGGCTAGAGGGGACTATTGGGAATTTTTTCTGACCTGTGGAATAATTCGAATTTTCCACATCGCCATCTTTGGACGAAAGCTGAAAGTCTGGCGCATTATCGAGGCTTACCTACATAAGAACCATGATCACCTGTTTAGATTTTTATTTAATTAAAGTTGAAAATTTAGGTCAGAATTTACGGAACGCAAATTAATTTAAGCTCATGAAGGCTCAATTGCAAAAAAGAAATCTAGACAAAATCTTCTATTTTTATTTTTTTTCAAGTTCTTCTGGTAAATAAATCCTCAAAAATTCATAGCTCGAAAACTATGAAAAGTCGCGGAATATACATGGGGGTGATTCAGATACCCCGCGAATCCACGATACGAGGGACATCAATTTTATTTTTGGACGTCGAATGTTCTGGCCATCCTGTATATTTACCCGAAAAATGCCCAACGAAGTGGGCACGCACGGGTCAGCTCGTAGCCAAAGAATGCGGCCGCATTCTATGGCCAGCTAGTATTAAAAATCCTCCCATGGAAATAATGAGCTCCAAATTCAAATCCGTACAGTACCAATGTGAGATTTTCTGTTCAACTCAATCATTCAAATACGTATTTAAGTACTTACTACCAACATTTCTAATGCACTGTGGACTTGCTTCCAACTCCGGTCTTTTGGGTCTAGCTGATAACCAAGCCACACTTGAACTTGGTTAAAGATGTTGATGAGCAGCCGCTGAGATTGGAGGAAGACAAGCTAATTGCACTTGTTTTTTATTTCAAGTACTAGCTGACCCGCGCGGCTTCGCTCCCGTCAACTGGCTACCTCCCTACCTACCTACCTAACCTACCTACCTCCCTACCTCCCTACCTCCCTACCTACCTACTATTTTTTTTTAATATTTTAACACTTATTATGCTATTCCGGACAAAAACTAATACAAAAAACACAAAATTCATGAAAACGGTCCAGCCGTTCTTGAGTTATAATTATAAGTGTTCGAACAAACCCGACTTTGTTTTATACATATACCAAATACGATTTTTGCTAATTTGTGAAAGATTCGACCATTTTCTAGAAGGCATTTTTAAATTAGCGAGACAGAAATATAAGACGAATAAACTGAAGGAAGACGGACAGCGGTGCCTAGTTAATAAACAGGGTTAAATTAGCAACCTTGGTACGGAACCTTAAAAAACGACTTGGTTTGCACGAATCAATATCATGCGCGAAGGCTAAGTATTAGGGTCCCGTTAGCACCTTTGGTACGGAACCCTATAATTCGCCTTGACCCGAGAGTCAAACCGCTGATACTTCGCACGGATCAGAATCGATCGCGCCTCGCGCAATCTTAGTAATAGGGTCCCGCCCGTCACCGTGATCACCTTTGATACAGTACCCTATTATTATTAGACTTCTTTCACAAATCGAAGCGTTCGTTGCTTCGCTCTAAGCGGAATCAATCGCGTAGGCTCAGCAGTAGGGTCTCGTCAGCACTTTTGGTAGGGTAAAGGCCCGATCCGCAATAGGGTATTTTATTAAAAAAAAAAAATTTGTACGTCAGATAGATTATCAAAAAAATATTGAACACGTACTTATATATTATTTTTTCACGTAAACAAAAAATGTAGAGGATACAGCGAGTTAAAGACACCACATTTAAATTATTTTTAGAAGTCCTTGAATTTAGTATTGAACATTATCTGCCTGTTTTCTATTCTTTGCTGTTATGCTTGGGTGATTTAAAATACCCTATTTGAACCGACTAGTAGAACTTCTCAAAAGAAACCAACCCTAACAAAGACTTTCAAGACCTTCACTCCTATCGAAATCGACTGCGTTTGAAAATAGTGTGAGGGTCGTTCTCGAGAGGTAAATCTTAACACAGTAATTCAGAAAAACGCGTCAGCAGTGCAACGGCATCTATCGACAAAGTCGTAAACTGACAAAATGTTTAGCATCAGAAGACGAAGAAGAAGCCCGTATACAACGATAAGGTATTAAAATGTTCAGTTTTTTTTTGCTTCGTATAAAAGTTTCACAAATAACTCAATACAATGTGTTTTGGTGCAATATTCATGTATTTGTGGATTTTATTTTTCTCAAAAGGTGGCGCTTTGCCTTATGAAAATACATTAGGAAAATTCTTACTAAACTTAAAAATTCAATAAATTTTGATTATGTGGATCGGTTGTTACGATAAATACCGATAAGGTATAAAAATGTTCACTTTTATTTTGCCATGTATTAAAACTTTAAAAGTTTCACACTATAACTCAACAATTTGTTTTGGTGTTATATACATGCTTTCGTTCATTTTATCTTTTTCAATAAATGGCGCTATGACTAATCAGAAAACATTAGGAAGTTTCTTACTAAACTTAAAATTTCAATATGTTTTGATGTTGTAGGTCGATTTTGATGAAATAAACACTAAATGTTACTCGGGTTATCACTTAATATTTTTAAGTAAGTACCTAGATTTGGAACCCAATCTGTGGTTTACGCGTGATGCTCAAACGCACAGACAAACCGACAAAAATAAAAAAAAGCATATTTGTGTTTTATACCATTTTCCTAAATTTTCTATGTAATTTTTATGCAAAAATATTCAATGTACAGACACGGTTAGTCTACGATTTTATTATATAATATGTATAGATTTTTAACGAAACATGCATATCGAAACTTAAGTTTTCTAGGAGCTCCATACATAGAGAGAAGAAAGCTATTTCCGTTGGTGATAACTTCTTGTTGAGTTGAATTACTCCTAAAAAAAAATTCAGCACGTTGAACTTAATCTTGTTTTTCAAACATTTAAAAACCTGTTGTTTTACCCCTCTTGAAAAATGCTGATGTCGTTCAAATTAAACAGAATCATAACAGATCCGTAGAATAGGCCTACCGGGGGAAACCACGAAAAGAGTACACGAGAAAATAATACTATTTTCTCTGCTAGATAAAATTAGGACCCAAAATTCAAAATTAGTACCTACTCCAGTAGTTTTCATGGTGTTAAAATTTAATTTCAAGATTTCCATATTAAAAACTCTGTGATTTTTTTCCAAATTTCTACAAAAATTAGTACTCCTAAAGAAGTTATAGTGACCCAAAATTCAGATTCCTAAATGTTGTATTTTAAGAGAAATAAGCTTTCATTACTTCTCCATACTAATTATCCGCGTATAACCCGGCCAAATTAAGTTGCCAATTGTATTTAGCTGTCAGGAGATGTGGGTACACTCTATAGACATATTAAATAATATGGACTGGAAAAACCTACAAAAAAAAGGTGCATATCTACAACTCAAAATGTCTCTTAAAATGGCTACCAACTCTAGGGTTGTGCCAATCAGGGAATGTAGTGTTACTATAACAAGTATCGATACTAGTACTACATAAAAGTATTACGAGTCTTACTAGGAATAACAGCCGCACAGAGCGATCTTCAAGGTTAAGCTACGCTTATCAAGGTTGGTCTGTGGATGGGTGACCATCTTAACATACCGAGTTTCATCCGTGCCTCGGAAAGCACGTTAAGCTGTTGGTCCCGGCTGTCATTTGTAGAACTTTGGCAGTCGTTACGGATTGTCAGAAGCTAGTAAATCTGACTCCAGTCTTGCCAAGAAATACCGTGTTACCCATTTAATGGGTTGTGGAAGTCTGGTAGGCAGCCGCTTCACGTAAAATACTGGTATTCAGCTGAATCCGGTTAGACTGGAAGCCCCAGGACCAATATAGTTGGGAAAAGGCTAGGTAGGTAGACTAGGTATCACGTTTGAATCATAATAATTAATTTACAAGAATCTGTTATATTAAAAACAGGGGAACTATTTAAGTTTTAAGTGTGCTACAATATCGCATTGGGTCTAGCCTGTATGGATATTTGTATGTATGTAAATAAATAAATAAATATAATTTAAATTCTTACAGTATGTTATAACAGAAAAATAAGCAAGTTTAATTAATGCCCTTCTGATATCTGAAAACTAATTAATGCAGTGTTTTTCTGCACGGAATTTAAAAACACTTTCAGTTGCATCACTTTTGCGCTTTCGCTTCGTCCGCGCTGTAATTTTCTTAAGGATCCCTATTTTTTTCTAGACAAATTTTATACTAAAATCTTCTTCGAGAACCACTTTATCCATTGGTGAAGAGCATGAAAATCGGTGCAGTAGTTTTTGAGGATATCGCGAACAGACAGACACGTGGCGGAGGACTTCGAAACCTATAAAAAAGTTAATGTTTTTTAAAATCATTTAGTTTGAGTTGTTAAAATATGTAATTAAAACATACAGAGTTGATACGACAGAGGGGCATTAAATTAAACTACGTATACTATACGTGTTCAGTATTAATTCGATACGGTACAAAAACAAAAAGCGCCATAAATGAAAAAAAAATTTTTTCAAACAAACTAAATAGCTTGCAAATCCGAATAAAACGCAACCACCCTTTGTAAAAAAATTACACTGACCTTAGATACCGCTAGGCAACAAAGCGGCAACGTCGCGCGCGCCTTGGAGCGCGGTGTGCGGTATCTCGTGTGCTCGGCGGGGGCCGGGCCGGGGTGGCCGCCGGCGACTTAGGCCTCCGCTCGCACTGGCTTTTATGTTAGGTAACGTTTCGAAGTACGCGCACAAAAACAAACACACTAAATTTTTAAATTTTCGATGTGTCCTCCATTCACATTGATGCACAAATTATACCGACGGAGAATATTGTTATTTATTTTTCTAATTAGATCACTGTCCGTCGTTAAGCACTTTAATTTGTGAAATGCTAAAATAATCCTATTTTTTAACTCATCAATTGTATTTACCTCTGAGGCATACACTTCACCCTTAATGTAACCCCACAAAAAGAAATCCATGGGAGTGAGGTCCGGAGATACTAATACTAAATAATAATAATCCCAAGTTACGTGTCCTATTACCATAAAAAACAGTCAATCACAAAAAAAAACACTAATACTAAATAATAATAATCCCAAGTTACGTGTCCTCTCACAATAACAAAATTAAATTACAATTGTTTGCGCGCGAATTCCACAAACCGTACGTTCCGAAAAACAAGCGTCGGCGCACTGAGGGACTTACCGATCGCAAAAAACAAGGATGCAACAAACTGACCTATCTCTATTTCTTTCGCTCGCTTTATGTTAGTCGCTTTCGTAGTGAAAGTGCAAGTGTGTGTGTATTGATTGCTTCCTTGTTTGCATTGCCAATTTTTTGTGAATGTCCTTCGACATGCGTCAGAGCGGCAACAACGCATCGTAGATTTATCGTTGTAAGGTGCATGACCTATGCTTAGAGGATAATCAGCTGTTAGAAAAGATACATCGTGTTCAAACCGTGCAAAAACTTTAAACATCATTTGCGACTAAACTACTGCTCCTAATTAATTTATTTTTGGTACAGAGCTTGAAAATGGTACCTAGTATAGGCAGTTTAAAGGAAAGCCCTTCTGTCGTATCAACGTTGTATAACAAAATGATGTCATCTTGTTTTCGGATCTTGTATAACCAATCATCATAAAAGTCTGTGGAACAGTCTCTCGGAGCTGTGAACCGCGAGCCGGGCCAAGCAAGGTCACTCGAATCGCACACGTATTATACCGATATCGCATCAGCGCAGTGAATGAACAAGTATCGGAAAATATAACCGAATCGGTACTTCACTATTCCATCATGACATTATTATTGTAAACAAACAAATGAAATTATGAGATTAAATAAAGGACTGTTGGACGGAAATATGAACACTACAGCCATAAATACATGATAGTTAAGCATTTTTTTCATCGAAAATGTATTACTACCTATGTGTAATATTGCATGAAAACCGGCTCCTAACCTGTGCAAAGACAATTGAGGTTGATTTTCCTTCTTTTTAGCTCCACACTTCATAATACAACACACAGGCATCTAGGATGGCCGTTTTCCAACACATGCGTGAAATTTTGAAAATAAACTCCTCGTAATTTTCTCACAAATCTCAAGAATATTAAAGTAAACACTCATTTGACAGCAGAACTACCACGAAAGTCGTCGCATAATATGGCGGATGCGACACTTACCTACAACTGTCACTACGTCACAACAAAATGTTGGCATTTTGAGCAACAACTAAAATACTGTTGTCTCTTTTATCAATTATGATTACTACTTTAGATAGAATGAAACAAAACGATATTTCACATTCTGTTTCGTATTTCACCCATATTTGTATAATAAGCAAATGTAGGTATAGAATATAGCGGCGCCTCCATATTTTTTCTATCTCTATGGTACCTACACTCGAGCACATTTTATGGATGTCGGTACAGTAATAACAACAGTTCAATAGGTTTAACCCAAAGAGTATAGTAATATAGATGGTTTAACCTATTTCTAAAGGTGTATTTTTAATCGAAATCACATTTATAAATCGAATAACGTTTGAAAGTTGAGTATCGAGCGGTTAATTATAGATCACAGTTCGATAACAATTAAAAAGAAAGAAACATGTTTATTTGGGACTCGCACAAGACACATAAAAGGAAAAAAAAAACAAACGGTGGCTGTTTACAAAAAAAAAAAAACAAAATAGACAGGAAAGCGGCGGCAGTCGATCTTTATTTGTTTTTTCGAAAGATTTGAATTGACACGTCGACGAGTTCATCAGATTAAGATATGGTTTTTTTCTTTAGTTGATTCGTGTTTTTATTTTTACTTTCCTTGTATTCGTAATGAAAAACACAGTGTTAACCTCGGATGAAAGACTTATTTAGTCCCTCGAACTATTGCCGCCTCGGAACTAAATCATTTGCTTTCACCCCTAGGATAAATAAGTTACTTTTTAAATACCTACATACTACTCCTATTGGTCGTGGCATGATGTTATAACTATAGCCTATACAGTAGGGTGGGTCATTTTTCATTTTTTTTTTATTGTAATAGTGATGAAAAGGTGCTAAATGTAGTATACATTAAATGTGCAAATTATTATAAGCTTCTATTTTGATTAACTGCCTCCGGATTAGCTTTGAAGTTTCAAAATTTTCTTTTTTAGGGGTACTTTCAACAACTAATAAGAATAATTGAAATTGAGACTTATAATACGATTTTCATACAATTTACATTCAAATATAATCAACTTCTTGAAACCAAAGAATAACCGTCATTGTTTTTATAGGAATATGGGTGTTTTATCAATTAAAAGATGAGATGTGAAAACTTTTATTCCTCAACTGCACAGCAAGAACACGATGTACAATAAAAACAACCCAGAGTGTCATAGACAATGCTGTCACCTAGTTAAACTTTTTAAAAGCTTATTTAACTCAACACTCCCACTAAAAGTTTAACCATATATCTCCCATTGAAATTTAATCAACATAAGTTATACAAAAGAACAATGGGTAATTTTGTATGGAACCCGTACCCACTTTGTAGCATTTTAGACTAGGTGTAATTTAGAAGAGGCCTAATTGAGTAACTCGAAAATAAGTGAACGAATGAATGAAAGACCGAAGTTATGATAACTTCTTTGTAACATTTTTAATTGCCAATAATTGCACTTTTTCTGCTTTTTGGACTAAATAAATAGGTAACCAGTCATTTTTTCTGTCTTTAGAGAGCGATATACCTAGCTTCCTATCGTTGGTTTTTGGTACAGAAAAAATATTAAATAAGAACTATCAATCTTAAATAGCACAGTTTTATTCAATTGTATTGTTACTTTCAATGATTATATTATTATCATCCCAGGCACTTGCCGGACCTACGAAGTTATCTAGGTGCCTGCCAACACCTAAGTATCATATTATGCTAATAGTATGGGCACAAGCACCTAGAGTTCTCATACCCGTCATGCAGGAGCAATAATACGCTTCGATGGCTTCTCTGCCCTGGACATTAACCTTGATTAAAATATATGTGTAATATATTTTATTCGACACGTGCCTCGATAATATGCGGCCTCTAAATAACGAGCAGTTTTCGGTTACTAGCCCATGCTGCGACATACTAGGGCTACGGCTCGATGATACCTCAATATTATATATACCATCTCCACCTCGCAAATGCTCGGCAACATATGATCTAGCGAGCTTTAAATGGTATGTGCCCAAACTGAGTAGATATTTTGTAGTCCCTTTTGAACCATCCGTTTATTACTTCAATGACCCAACGCACTATGGTGATTTCTCGAGATTTATTGGCTTGAATATCTGTAACCTGTGTGGCATGCCTATCTTTACTTGGTGGCATATGGGCAACATAGCCAGCACTTTCTATATCTGGTATAGAGTCTCTAAAACCTCGATCTAATATAAAAACGTCATCTATTTGTAACGTTATATGCACTGGGGACGTTTGATCATTCATAATCTCAGTCATGATTTGGGCATCAGTCTTTGTTGCAGCGTATGGTCCACATATATCTATAATATAGCCATCTGGGCAAGTAATCACAAAGGGTTTTAACAAGTTTTTATACTTGTGTAAGCTGTAAGACTTTTTTTGAAATAAAAAGTTTTTACTTTTCTGTTCGTATATATACGAACCATCACAAATAGCTATAGCCACTGGGTTTATAGGGTTGGAATATATTGATGATGGTACTGCAAGGCTGTGAGCTATAATTTCATCCCGACTTATATGATTGAAACCCAAATGGCGAACAACAAAGTCTTGGGTCAAGCAGTTTCTAGCAGTTTTAAGCAAAATACCGATCGTTTTACGAGATACACCTATTTGGGAGGCTATACGTGTATTTGGTTCACCAGACCGTTGTTTTAATAAATATATTCCTAGTGCAGTTTTTGGTCTTCTACATTGATTTAAAAGAGACGGTGTTTCATTCAAAAGGATTTCGAATTGTTGGTGTGTTAAGCCAGTTAGGTAATATAGATCCTCTGGTAAAATGTTGTTTACATTGTTAAAATCTATATTAGTCTTATGTTTATATGCATCTCGTAACGTATCAATCATATCTTTGAGATGGTCTGGTGTGAATATTGTCTCTCCATTATCATACAGGGAGCTCCAATCTTCTGTGTTGATGTGATGTGTACAAACGCGTGCAAGTTCAGGAACGTACACGCTATGATTAACCAACAAGAATACTTTTATAAACCTGGACACTCTGTGAAGTTCTTGATTGATGCACCCATGAAATAAACAGTGACGCGCCGTATTTGCAACCCTTCTATAAGTTGGAACAGACGTTGGGTGCTCTGGGTTTGCAAGTTCCTGGTTTTGTTCTTGTTCGAACCTAGCTTGCTGTCGTCTTCCAGCTACCCAACAACGATGACACATAGCCTGAAGTTGATTCAGGGCCATCTAGAAGAAAAACCAAATTCTCAAGTAACTAAAACAATAAATAACTTAATAAAGAGTGAACAAAAAGACACCGTGTACTCGATGATCAAAAGCTATTGTTATACTAACCTCATTTATGTTAATCCGTGCCATCACATACTCTGTGAAGCCTGGATTGTCTTCCAAATAGGTTCGCGTCAGTATATGCCGGTTTCGGTCACGAATTACTGATCTTGTACATGTAACACACTGTATACGGCGTTCACCTTCCATTTTTTTGAAGCAGATGAGTAATAATAATAATCCAATCGTTAAGTAATACACTGAAGTCCGTTGTGAAAGCCGAGGTTGTAAATAAAAGTAAGAATAAAATAAACTAAGATATGCGCGCGCGCTCAAAATCAGTTCCTAACAGGTACTAACTACTGACGACACACCGACGCTAGCACAAAATAGTTCGAACTACCCACCTAATGGATAAAATTAAAAAAAATTGAACGTGCGTGGGTCGATTTTACTAAGGATTTTCGGTATTTTCAACATCGAATATCTTTTTTCCTACATAAGTTACAAAGTTGCTCCCATACAAAAAATATCTACGTTTTCAAAGACCTTTCGAATGGTACCAATTTCAACTTGCTACAAACTGGGTACGTTCAGACCCATGTTCTTTGGTCTCTAAAGTAGGCAAAAGATTGAACTGGTAACGATTATTTACGGAGTGAAGTGAGGTGGCGGGGGGCGTCGTTTGCACTTTGCGCGACATTTATTACGTGCCAGTGACGCTACGGCTACTTAATCGTGAAGTTGTGTTACGCTCGTTTTTACCATGGAACGCACTCGAAACTCGTTAAAGTGTCCTTTACTTGGTGAAATAAGTGATATTAAAGACAATATGCTACCAACTTATGAAGAAATTATGAAATATTATATTAATAATAATTATGTAATATTGCGTTGGCAGTTCAAATTTGAAAAAGATACTAAAAAGGACCAACATTTTTGGAAATTGCGAATATTATCTCGACTAGAATCGAAGAAATATGGAAAAAAGCATCTCTTCCTATTGTCTCCCATACAAGAGTGACTCAAATGTTAAAATGTTATCATTTGAAGTACAAAAATCTATTGAAGTCCTACCCCAAAATATCAGAAAAAACATTAGAAGAGTTCCGGCGTGGCAGCAAGGTTTTGTTTGATATTTCTGTTTGCAAGTGTAAGAACTTGAATGAGTGTAACTGTTCTAGAGATCGGAGAGTACCTATCAAGGAGCACTGCTGTTTCTTAGTTGATCAACTTACCACAAGAAATATGATAATAGGAAACATCGATATCGCTACTACGAATCAACTTAAAAAAAACTTGAAACGGAAACTTCAAAAGCAAATAGCCTCGCGTAAATATCAGGAAGAATGCACCTCACATAAACCAACGACAAGCCAGCCCCTTCAAACCGATATTTCTTCTTCCTCTGATTCCAATGAGTCTGGTGATGACAATTCACTCAAGCTAGTTGCAACTGCAGCTCCGCAAAAGAAGGCCGCCCGCCGTTAGCATGGATTATTCTACGCTCGCGAAAACGTGTGACAGGTACGGAATATCAGACAGGGCGGGGGCAGCTATCGCTTCAGTAGTTTTGCAAGCTACCAGATCACCCGTACCGGTTATTGACAAAAATAAGCTACGCAGGGAACGATCAAAAACAAGACAGAACATAATGGCGAAAGACAGAGTTTTACAAGTACCCGCTTTATATTTCGATGGCCGGAAAGATAAAACCTTAGTTGTGTCAAAAAAAGCAGGCAGAAGTTACAGACAGAGTATCCTAGAAGAGCACATTTCGTTGATAAAAGAACCAGAATCAAAGTATTTGGGCTATGTTTCTCCAACCTCTGGAACTTCTAAGGGAATAGAAAAAGCCATTACTGATTATTTTTTAAAAGAAAACATTTCATTGGAATCTGTACTGGCGATTGGATGCGATGGAACGAATGTAAACGTTGGAAGATATGGAGGTATCATACGTTTACTAGAGAAGAGATTAAATAAACCATTACAAACGACATTTGTTCACACATATTGATGGCGCTACATCTGGACCTCAAACATTTACAGGAAGGATTGGAAAACAACTGAAAAACTGTGAAAACAAACGTGTTGTTGAGTTTCATCCGATTCCTTCGGAGTTACCAGAGTTATCAAGTCAAGATCTTAGTACCGACCAATTATATTTGTATAGGATTGTCTCTGCTGTCATAAGCGGTGTGTTTCCTGAAGACTTAGCCAATAAATCACCAGGCAAGATGTCTCATGCCAGATGGCTCACCCGTGCTAATCGAATAGTCCGTCTTTATGTTGCGACTGAAGCTCCTTCTGAAAACCTAGTCATTTTAGCAACCTATGTTGTGAAAGTTTACACTCCGACTTGGTTTGCCATAAAGACTCATCCTACTTGTAAAGACGGGACACGACATTTGTGGAAACTAATTTCTGCCTCTAGGTACCTACCAGCTAATCTCAAAACTATAATAGATCCTGTCATCACAAGAAATAGCTATTTTGCTCACCCTGAAAATGCATTATTGGCAATGTTGACTGATCCACATAAACACGTTCGTGAGTTAGCTGCGCGTCGTATTCTGAAAGCCCGTGCCATTACACAGACACACACAAAACTCAGACTGGTTCAAGTTCCCGACTTAAACCTAGAAGCCTCTTTTTACCTCGATTTTATTGATTGGTATGTGGATAAGTGTTGAAGATTTATTCTTTCGAACTACATGAACTTACAGGGCTATATTGATGATTAAAATGGTTATAATTCTTTAGATAAATACGCGTTACGGTCGCAGATCGCATTTGGTCCACATACAGCTTCACACTGACCGGCAAATTGCAAAAAACATAAAAATATTTGAATTTCGCGGGCCACCCTGGAGCATCCACCTTAAGTGTGTCGAGAAAGTTGAAAATACATGCCCAGTGAAGTATCACTTCATGATTGGGTATGTATTTTCAACTTGAGGAGCATGCCTAGGTCTCAACACCAGTGTGCAATGTCCGTGACCACCGCGGGACCCCGACGCCTATCCCTTCCATAGGTAAATAATTAGTACTCGATTGGTACTAATTGGTACCTAGTCTAATAAAAACATTGGTACCTTCGTAGTTTTCGAGAAAATCGACTTTGAAGGTGGTCCCGCGGTAGTCACGCTATTTTCAGTGGGACCACCATGAGCGCCGAAAAAGGGAGCATGCTACAGCTATTCTAAGTATACAAATAATTAGTACCCTTCTATGTGATTAATTTCGTAAAAAAAAAGCTGATTTCTCATCGTTGATTTCTCGGTAAACCATGTTTATGTTTTACCGAGAAATCAACGATGATAACTTTGGCGCGCTCGTTCAGTAGGACCACGACTTTGAATGTAGATTCCAAGCTTGAGAAGTTAGTCGCTTTCCTCAAGCCTATACAGAAAATAGTACCTATCCTACTAGATACAATTAGTACCCAAAATTCAAAATTAGTACTCCAGTAGTTTACGAGATTTACCATGCCATTGGTGGAGTGACCGTAGTCACGGCGGTTTTAAAATATAATTTCAAGTTTCCATATTGAAAACTCTGTGATTTGTTTCCAACTTTCTACAAAAATTAGTACTCCTAAAGAAGTTATACTGACCCAAAATTCAGATTCCTAAATGTTGTATAAGCTTTCATTACTTCTTCTCTATACTAATTATCCGCGTATAACCCGGCCAAATTAAGTTGCCAATGGTATTTAGCTGTGAGGAGATGTGGGTACACTCGAGCACATTTTATGGATGTCGGAACAGTAATAACAACAGTTCAATAGGTGTAACCTATTTCTGAAGGTGCATTTTTAATCGCAATCACATTTATAAATCGAATAACTTGTATTAATCATAGATCACAGTTCGATAACAATTAAAAATAAAGAAAAATGTTTATTTGGGACTCGCACAAGACACATAAAAGGAAAAAAAACAAACGGTGGCTGTTTACAGAAAAAACAAAATAGACAGGAAAGCGGCAGTCCGATCTTCATTTGTTTTTTCGAAAGATTTGAATTGACACGTCGACGAGTTCATCAGATTAAGATATGGATTTTTTCTTTAGTTGATTCGTGTTTTTATTTTTACTTTCCTTGTATTCGTAATGAAAAACACAGTGTTAACCTCGGATGAAAGACTTATTTAGTCCCTCGAACTATTGCCGCCTCGGAACTAAATCAGTTGCTTTCACCCCTAGGATAACAATGTACTATTATTGTTGAATAGCCCATTTTACGAGAAAGGCTGTATAGTAGGGTGGGCCACGAATGTACGAAGAAAAAAAAAGTGGTTAATTCAAATATGTAATAGCAATAAAAGGGTGTTATAGTACGTCTTTAATTCATATCCAAAAGATATTCAAGATTGGATATCATATTCTGCCTCCGAATTGATCTCGAAGTTTTGAAAAAATTTAACAAAAAAGCTTTTTTTTTTAATCTTTTTAGAACAAAAAAAATACAAGATTTAATATAGTTTTTTGTAATAAAACGCAAGGTAATCGGATATATTCGTTTATTAAAGAAAAATAAAGAATCAATACGCAGTAAAAGTATGTTAATTATTATTTTTAATTAACTACAAAATCCTTCTTGCTGTCAAATTTGTCAATATGTTTGCGAGATTCTATCTGAGCCTTAATGAAGCCTTCTCTTGCAGATTTGCTGCATAAAGTATTTGATGCTTCAGTCACAGTCTTGACGGCCCGTTCAACTGCTTGAGTATGACATGGCAGGCGAAGTAGAGGCAATTCACCCTCACCCCCTTGTGCAACAAATATTTGCAAATCTTCAACACTTATCCACATACCAATCAATAAAATCGAGGTAAGAAGAGGCGTCTAGGTTTAAGTCGGGAACTTGAACCAGTCTGAGTTTTGTGTGTGTCTGTGTAATGGCACGGGCTTTCAGAATACGACGCGCAGCTAACTCACGAACGTGTTTATGTGGATCAGTCAACATTGCCAATAATGCATTTTCAGGGTGAGCAAAATAGCTATTTCTTGTGATGACAGGATCTATTATAGTTTTGAGATTAGCTGGTAGGTACTGTAGAGATCCTCTGTGGGAGGTGCAACCTCAATGACATAAGCCTTGAAAGAGTTAAGAAAAAAGAAAGTTAGAATTCGAATGTGATGTCATAAAGAAGTGTTAGTTTTTTTCTAAAGAATTCGATTGTTTGTCCTGACGTTGAAAACACGCAAAATATATAATTATTCTCTAAAATACTCTGATTTTAAATTATTGAAGAGTCCCTCTCGTAGCCAATTAAAAGCGAGTGCTCACAAGTGGCGGAGGTGCCCGGTGATGTACGCGTGTGCACTGCGTAAAATACAAAAGTGCATGAAGAAACTCCCAATTTTATAGATTCATCTCGAAAAGGACGAGATGCGAACGATTTTCAGGCGCTAGATGGATGGACGCCTGGAAATAAGAGCTAAGTGGTTTTTATATTTGAAAGAAAGATTTCATATGTGTAAAAGATGTCTATGTTATATACCGGTATAGACCGAGTATGCTTTGAAGAGTTCGTAGCCGAATTCAGGCGAGTCGCTATCGAAAGCGAGTGGCGAGAAGCCAATTATTCGTTGATTTTGGGCGCATTTCTGCAGAGCGCTGCGAGATATTTTTATAATACGGTATACCATGACGATATAGATTTTTCGCTGCTGTGCGACAAGATAAGGAAGGAATTTCCGTGTAAATGCATTTCCTGTAAACGACGACGGCTATTGGAATGCTCTATTTATGTCGAAAAGACAATTAAGTACTGAAGTGTCCGATGGATGCGGACAGCAGGAATATGTAAATGTCGATAATAATACACCATTATATTCTAGTTTGAAAATTGACGACCCACAAATCGAAAACAATGATGACCATGATGACAATGATGACGAAGTAAAGCAGAGCTGTGGAGAGAGCAGCCTATTCGAGGACGAGATGGAAGCGGACATGACGGATGAAGAGAAAGAGCCCGGTGTGTCCATTCCATTATTTATTCCAGATTCTATTCCGGATTGTCAAGCGACTTTGTCTGAACCTGTATGTGATCTCCATGACGAATCAGTCATCGGTAGTAGCATATTGGATCACATGTTGGATGATGCCCAAGTTGAGGAGGCCACCACTCAGGAAGACGAACCGAAGGAGATGTTCCCTGAGGAGGCGCAACTTCCTTTGTCCTCCAATGATCTTTCTAATAATAATTATATCTGTTTCATTTGGTAGGAAAATTTTAAACACAAGCACACAGACACAAATAACACAGGCTATTAGTAAGTACTTGAACGGGGCCTACAAAATTTATCTTCGTGCCCAAACTGAAAAGAAAACAAGGGTTGGAAGAAGAACAAATAAAAATTATAAACACATTTATATAGGTACCTATATAAAAAAAAATCGTACACATCAAAACATCTAAAACGTTATACTACTGGTTTGATAGTACGGCAACCTTTATTTTGTAAATGGAAATATTTTAGAAAGAAATATGAATCTATTATACGCAATTAAGGTCAGGAAACGTTTTATTTTGAAGATATTTTATAGTTGTTCTAAATTCCACTTTATTATACTCGCTAGATTTATATAATGTTAGTTATTTTCAAGTTTTCTGCTAATTTCATAACATATAATTTATTTATTTTAATGGCAGCGAAAGCCGAAGGATTGACTTGTATTATTTCAGTCATAGGATGACATGACAACATAAAAACGATTTGTCATATTGTGTCAAACTAATCAAAAAGTTTATTGTTTCATATAGAACCTGTAAAGGTTGAATTGAATAAGGTTCTGTAGTTAATGTAAATAGGTTGAAACCATTTTATTATAAAGAATATTTATGGTAGTAGAAAAAGTAGGATGTCAAAGCAGATAGATGTCAATTATAATTTTATGTAAACAAACATTATTTTCGTTGGTAAGTTGAATAAGATATTGAATGAAATCTTCCGTTCCATGTACATTCGAAGAAGGACGTGCACGTGAACAACGACTTCGAGGGCGCTCCCAGATTTGTGAAGAGCGCGTTTAAATAATATTAGCTAGGGTGAACTCATTCCAGTGGTGTTAGAAGTAGAGTTTTCGCGATTAATTTTACGCCATTAAAAAAACTCCATGGGCGGTTAAACTAACTTTGCATACGAGGTATAACCTTCGCGAAGGGTGGCTAGTTGTCACCATTGGTTGAACTGATTATGGAGGCAATTGATTACAATTCTTATGTATTAGAATCACTGGAGTAAGTTCAAAGTTAAAATTTAAAAACTTTAGCAGAGTACCTAGGTTCATCCGACGAGCAACCACATAGATTAGTTAGGGTAAATCTAATCAATTCAATCCCTTCTGGATAGATGTGAATTGTAGCATCGATTTTGTTTACGTCCGACGATGTGTTGCAGGTTTTTGTGGCGTTTTGCTGCAGCAGGGTTTCAGCATAACTGCTTTAAGATATTGCGCAAATGGCGCATAATAATATAAAGAATATTGCCCAGCGCAGGGTATGACTGAAACTGCTTCTATAGAAGCATATGTCCAACTGTCTACGAAGAGTCGCCACTTAGGCAGGGACTTCGGGATAGGAGTAGGTAGGTGCTTGACTCTTCCAAGGCTGGGAATGTATGATTGCAAGAAAATCATTCTTACTATCCTCCATTCTTCGGGGGGTAGCTCATGCAGAGATCCTCTTTGGGAGGTGCAACCTCAATGACATAAGCCTTGAAAGAGTTAAGAAAAAAGAAAGTTAGAATTCGAATGTGATGTCATAAAGAAGTGTTAGTTTTTTTCTAAAGAATTCGATTGTTTGCCCTGACGTTGAAAACACGCAAAATATATAATTATTCTCTAAAATACTCTGATTTTAAATTATTGAAGAGTCCCTCTCGTAGCCAATTAAAAGCGAGTGCTCACAGTACCTAGAGGCAGAGATGATTATTTTTGAAATATTTATTCTTTCGAACTACATGAACTTAGAGGGCTATATTGATGATTAAAATGGTTATAATTCTTTAGATAAATACGCGTTACGGTCGCAGATCGCATTTGGTCCATATACCTACAGCTTCACACTGACCGGCAAATTGCAAAAAACATAAAAATATTTGAATTTCGCGGGCCACCCTGGAGCATCCACCTTAATAAACAAAAAATACGTTTTTAGGGTTCCGTACCAAAATAATAAAAAGGAACCCTTATTGTGTGACTAACACCCGTATTCACAAACGTCACTATGAGGTCTCACAGTGCGCGCGAGCGCACAGGGCTCCTAAAACTTATTCATAGACATTACTTGAGTGGCGGCTAGCACTATGCGTCCCTTAGAATGAACGCACAGCTAAGGTAGCCCATAGATATAGAATATATATCTATGAGGTAGCCTGCTAGCCGTTTTAAGCAACGCATAACTAGTGTCTCTCGATTCTCTGTGGTCTATTGCGTGTTACTAGAAATATTTTTCGGGGTTGGATTTTAGTTTGTGATAATTTTCCATTTTAATAGAGTTGTTTTACAATGGGTTCTAGTAGTGAAGAAGAATTTGATAATATCAATGAGAGAAGTAGGTACAATAAATACCAGAAAAGTGATACGGGATTTCCAAAATCCTTTTGGTTACTACAGTTCGGATGAATTTAGACGACGCTATAGGTTTTCCAAAGATGTACTTTTTATACTGCCACTGATAAATCAAGACCTAGAAATAAAATTAACGTCAAGCAGCGAAGTGAACTAGGCAACACAAACGAACCAATCACAGAGCTCTATTCAACGCTGTGCGTTTGCTTAGACAAGGGTCGTTTGAATATTGTTTACGAATTGAAAGGCTTGCCATATGCAACGCAGTGAGAAATGCCTTACTTTGCATAGCGTTGCTACTTTACTGAGAAAAGTATTGTTTGTGAATACGGGTGTAAGTCTGTCCGTCTGTCACAGCTGGAAATCTTTGTTGTGAATAGTTGTGAGCGTGTGTGATATTTCCCGCAGGTTAATTAAATAAAACTAGTGTTTTAGTTCTATGTTTATTTATGATTTGTCACATAATTTTATAATACATTTCATCAATATAGCAGTGTAAAATAATAAGAATACATGTAATAAATATTTTTATCACATTCAGTGTTTGACTTAAATCTTAGGATAATAACTAATTAAAAAATGAGAATAATAATAAAACCAGAATAAAATTTTAACACAATTTCACTCGTCATTTACGATTTAATATTTACCTGACATAGCTAACTTACTTTTAAAACAAATAGTAGTCAAAAGGAAACTGAGCTACAGTATTTGTAAGAGATCTCTAAAGTGTCAATAGTTTATCGTATAAACTATATTACGAAATTCTACACATTTCTTTGATATAGTTATCCATTACGAAAGTGATTGTTAACGCCGTTTATTTTACTTTGTTCTAATTACAATTGCATCTTCCCTAATACAAAATGTATGGTTGAAGAAATGTTAGTAATAACTGGGGATTGTTTACGTGTAATATCCAGTCTTCTGTAATTTTACAATACAGATCATAAAATTAACATTATTCACGATAGTCACTTTCAAGTTATTATTCTTACAACTAACCTATTTTACGAATTCATTATGTAGAAACAGCTGGTATCCGAAAAAGATGGAAATAGATTACCTAAAAATGATTGAAGTAGATGCCTACTATAAAACTTCATAAATATTATTTGTTAAGAAACAGCCACTTGCGGTTAAATATTCTAAACACAGTTAAACTTTAATACATTTTGAACCACATGATTGCTAATAACATCGTTCGAGCCATATTACATTTTAATGGTTTGTATTAATTGACTCCGTCGATTGGCGACCAGAGCTTGATCTTAATTCACGTCGAGGGCATGTCGATGGCATTTCTTCAGATGACTTTCGGCTTTTCTTTTTATTGCATCTGCGGCCGCCATCATGAGAAGACAAATCTCCAATATTAGTATCATCGTCATTGGAGCAGTTGTCTTTTAGTTCATTTTCTATTTTGGCATTGGAGTCTTCAGCCAAAGCGTCTTGATTTAGAACAGAATCATCAGTATAAGAACTTGATAGCTTTGATTGTGATTTTTCATCCTTCCCTAAAATAGATGACGATGTTGTCATTTCTGTTGGCGTCAATTTATGAACCGTATTATCGAAATCAGGTTTCATACCAGTTTTAATAACAGTTGAAGGAGCTATTAAGTCTTCCAGGTCCATTTCGCCAGTGTGTGTTGAGTGATCCGGTTGCTTTTCCATGGATGTTTTTTTCTCTGGAGTAGAATTATCTTTTACTTTTTTAGTTGGATTTATTTCTGCTGATGATAGTGCTAAGTTTTCTGGTTCATTCATAATTTCTTCATGAGGTCGTTTGTGAGCCAAAGAAGAACTTAATGCTCCATCATCAGACATCATTGTTCTGGAAATATATTCTGAGGAATTTTTTATAATTTTTTCGGCAACTTCCTTGTCGTCTTTACCCTTTTTAGATTCAGCAGAACTCACAAGGCTAGCACTAAGAGCGCCAGAAGCCATTTGTTCTAATAACATTTTACTTATATCAATATCTTTTTTATCACCCTTTAATAGTTTTTCCTGAACAGCCGCGAATTCCGGAGGGACTTGTGACCTCATTGCATCAAATGGTAGTTTCTTTTTGTCACTTTTAGAGAGATCAGTTGCTATGCTGTCGTGGTTATCACTGTCTCGTGGTCTCTTTTCTGGTCTCATGATCGATTCGTAGTTTAAAGATTGTTTTGATAAAGATTCTAAGAGATAGGGATCTGGTGGCAAATGTATTTGTGGCAGTTGACTTGATTGCTGCTGTCGATCAGACACTTTTTGCTGTCGTGAGGTTGACGAATTAGTAACAATAGTTGACGACCGAGGTGTAGTTGTTTTTGCAGTACTACGTGAAGCACTATGACTTGAACCTTGTAATGTAGAAGCACCTGAACTTGCTGCTATATTGTTACTCAATAGCCCTAATGCATCATATGCTGACGACATACCAGAATGCATACCAAATGGATTTAGACCACTAAGTCCCAATTGAGGATACAACATATTTGGATTAGGGAAAACAAATGGAAACTGTGAATTGGCTGATTTAGAACTCGAGGGATTTCCACTATCAGTAGTTTTTCGGGATTTTGATTTACTTTCACTTGAAACACTGGATCCAGTAAGATTGTTTAAATCTAAAGAAGAGAATCCAGGAAGTCCTAATCCGGCTAAATTTGCAAATATATTACCGCCGGCTATGTTACCTAACAAATTTGGCATACTATTGAATGAGTTAAGTAGAGGATTATTTTTAGGATCAAAACTTCCCAGGCTGGAAAGTAGCTTTGGGTCAAAGGTATTCATTAATTTAGGATCAAATCCTGTTAAATTAGATAGTGTTGCTGCTAAAGTTTTAGGATCAAATGCACTAAGGCTAGAGAGACTTGCCAAAATAGCGGGATTTAAACCAGCCAAACTTTGATTCATATGTGAATTGGAAGACATTACATTTGGAGATGGAGAATCTAACGTGGGAGGACGTCCTTTTTTACGTTCACTCATTCCACTGCTGGATTGCATCGGTGAATGTCGTTGACTGCGAACATCTTGAGGCAACTTTATATGTTCTTTTATACCTTCAGTCCACTTAGAATCTATATCGTACATAGGGTTTTCAGCAATCCATTGGGCTAGATGCTTAAGTTGAGGTGCTTTCGGGCCAACTATTCGCTTTCCAGTTACGCGATGTACTACTGGCACATGTTCTTCGGGAGCGAGCCGCGGTGCTACACCTCGGCGCCGCGTATCCACGCTGGCTTGTTCTGCTAGCCACTTGTTTACCTTTGCTTCATGAGAATAAGATTTCATCGGAGGTACGACCGAAGCTTTCGGAATCTTAGCTTGTTCTAAAGATTGCTGCAAAAACGAAGACAACTCCTTGGATGAAGCTTGTGGAGACGGCACATTAGTCACAGTAACTGAAAATGGTTTTTGAGTCGAAGAGGACGCGGAAGAAGTAGGAGGTGCTGCTGGGGTCACCGTCACGTCGGGCAGGACGCTGGCACTACGTCCGCGCAGGCTCTCTGACGATGTAGTAGGGCTCTTACATTTAGCGGCTGATAAGCCTAGTACTATTTCATCCAACTTTTTTCTTTTCTTTTCTTTTCCAACAATTTGTTCTGGTGCGGGCTGAAAGAAATGTTATTTGGTGAGATATCTAAAATACAGTGTATAAAAATATTTTAAGGACTGTTTTAAAAGAATTTTATGTTCTTAAATTTTCATTATAGGAACAGAGATATTTACGAAAAAAAAAAACGACACGACAGACGAAAACGCAGAGGCGAAAGACGCAGACACGATAATTTATGACTTTTGAGACAACTTTTAGAATACTAAGTGCATGTTAGTTAATATTTTATTGCTTTTTTTATTTGTAATGGGTTTTTCTCTTGACTCTTGTTTAATTTAAAGTAGTCAATTAATTGCAGGCATTATTTTATCATATCGCATAAGGTAACAATCCAGCTTGAACTCACCACATTCTTTCTTTTCATGAGCCTGGAAAGTGTATCGTCGAGTCGGCTGCGCGAAGGCACGGAAGAGGGCGCCGCGTCCGGGCTCTGCGTGCGGCGAGCCACAGAGAAGTCGTGCACGTCGCTGAGGTCCAGCGGCGCCGACAGGTCCACGGGCGCCGTCGAAGGCGCCGGCGCCGCCTGCGCGCGCTGGTGAGCGGGCGGCGGCGCGCCGCTGTCGCCTGGCGCCGCGCTGGCGCCGCCGCCCGTGTGTGCGGCCTGCGGCACCGACAACAGCGCGTGCAGCTTCGCACGGTCGGTCTCAACGTCGATGGCGATGTGCCGCTTAGGCCCCAGCTTCCGCTCGTCGACAGCGTCAGGCGCGGCCCGTGCGTCCTGTTTGGCTGCGGCGGGCCATTCGCGGTTCTGTACGGCGTGCGCGATGTGATGCAGGCGTGTCTCGAGCGCTCGCTCTGAGAACCAGCGCTCAGGAGGCAGTGTCTCCTCGATCCGACCTAGCTTGGCTAGCGTCTCCAGTTCGGAGAGTGCGTCTGTGTCATCTTCGGTGGGCCGATCGCAATTGTGTGACGTTCTCTTGCTTCTCCTCAGCGACACGCGCGTGTCGCCAGCCGCCTCTTCGGACACAGCCGCGTCTTCCTCGTCGGAAGATATCTTCTGAGCTTCGCTCCTAGAGGCGCTCTTGTGATTTGCATACCACTTGCTAGCACAATCAGCGAAAGGCATTTTGGGATCACAGAACAGCTTACTATATGTATCACCCAATCCGTGCCTGAAAAATATATTTTAGGTTACATATAAAAGAAACACCATTTACAATATTACTGCAGTTAAAAAAGCATAAAACCACTATCACTACATAGTATAAAACCTAGTAGCTTCCCGTCTGTCTGTCCTTATGTAAGCTTAGATCTTTAAAACTACGCAACGGATTTTGATGCGGTGTTTTTAATATACATACAAGAGGAAGGTTTATATGTATTTAACATGCACAATATAGTAGAGAAACACTGATCATGGAGGTTTCTAATGTGATGTCGTAAATAAACACATTTTTTGTCGCTTACATTGCTAACGCTGGCTGAACCCTACGAGATAGATCAAATTAATGTACTACAGTCTCGTACACCTTAAAAAGGTCTACAAAAAGTCCGCGATATTATATGTCTATCTCTTAGGGATAACCAGAAAAAGTAATGCATTATTTCAGAAGCTTATTTAAGGTGTATGGTGTTAATCTATATAGGTTTTTTAAAACGTATTTACCCTAAACACTATTCTTTAAAATAGTGAATATAACATAGAATAATATAATTTTAAATGATTATCTTAGGCGTTATCGCAACTGCCGGGGTCGCGGGACTGTCTAGACAGGGTGGGTACCGGGGCCCTGGAACACGAAGGGCAACCGAAAGAACAGGGTGGTTTTTAGTTAGTAAGTCTTGACCATCCCTTCCGCTCCACCCAGGGCGGGAAATCATTTGTGTGGTGAAATCATCAAATAAGTCGATTTTACCACTCAAAAAAAAATGTGATTATCGTAAAATAAAGGCAACCGCGATACAAAATGATTTTACAGTAAGCGCACTTATTTTTTTCTTCTATTTTGGTCCCGAGCGAACCCGGGGCGGGTCGCTAGTATAAAATAAAATAAAAAAATCAAAACTGCGTTGAGTCATAAGCAATGCAAAAATAAAACTTACTTGCAGACGCCTAGAACCAGGAGTTTGTCGTGCCGCGCCGGTTGCCACCACGGAGGAGTGTCCGGTGACCGCTCACATAAAGCCAATCGAGTATCTAGTGCAGGATGTGGAGCTACTTCTTCGCGTAATACTCTTAAAAGGTCGATCCTGTCGAAATGTACCAGATTAAAATCTGACTAGGGTGTCTATGTATCTAATGAACGTCTTTTAATGAACTAAACAAATAACACATTATTTTGAGCACAGAAGTTAAGGATTAATTAGCGCTCATTGTCCATAAGGTATACATTCGCGAATGAGCTTTTCAAGAATAACCATTGGTATTCAAACCGCTACTGTCAATAGGTAATCAGTTTGGAATTTAGCCCCTATTTAGATCATTACCTAAATAGGAAACAAAATATAATTAAAAGAATTTCTAATCTTCCATTAAGATCGATAGAATAATGGTTCAGAAGCTCTGGATAAGTTAAAACTCTTCAAAGCAGTGATATTTATCTTAACTATATATACAGTCCCATTTTAGTCGTCTTACAACGGCAGCCCACTTCATCTATCCAATGACTACTACTCATTCATAAAAATAATAAACAAAAACCTTCTCCTTTTTGAAAAAGTCGGTTAAAAATTAAGGCCGGCCCAGAAAGCAGTGATGAGGTGACCTGGACGCACACCACAAAGGTTTGTTCGTGGTGGCGCATGAAAAAGTGTCTGGAAAGATATGTGGGGAGGCCTTTGCCCAGCAGTGTGACACTATAATAGGCTTATAAAAATTATTACCTTTCAAGAGTAGCAATGGCTCTCTCTTCACCTATAGGCTCTGCTTTTAAATCTGCTCTTGTCGGTAGTTCAGCTTCTCCTACAGAAAGTCCACACTGACGTTTGCACATGGCCATAAATGCTTTTAAATAATCAGTTAGAGCGTCATCACTTTTTGTGTCCAATCGAGCGAGTGTTCTAAAACGGCTCCAGCGAAGACTTTTAGTAGTTGGGTCGAACTCCACTCCATAGGAAGCAACAGTACGACGGAATGCTTCTTCGTCTGCACGTGTCCAGCGCCATTGTGACACCTCATCTCTGGCTAGCTGATCCATCCGCTCTCGTCGCTCCATCTTCTGAATGAAATTCTTACTTAATAATCTAAAATCTTAAATATATGCTGTCCCTTATTAGAATAGAAGTTGCTTATTAATTTAACTATGATGACAAAGACTGATTCATAGAAACCATATTCTTTAGTTTTCATAAGAAAGAGTATAGTCTGTTCCGACAATCAAACCAAACAAAACATGAAATACTGAAAGTAGTTCCACTGTAATATTTGATCCTAGACAATGTGATGTATAAATTCTGTAAATTTAATATTATTAAAAATATCTATTTTTTACCTAATACTTTGTTTGCAGCATTATCACACTTTGGCGTTATAATAAAATTGGATAGAATAAAGGTTATGGTTATCAGTTTTATAGGTTCTAGCTTCTGCTAGCGGCATCGCTCGCGTGATCCCTAGGGAACATACTCCCGGGTTATATATAGCCTGTGTTATTCCAGACTATAATCTACCTCTGTGCCTAATTTCATGAAGATACCTTCAGGCTTTCTGACGTGAAAGAGTAACAACCATCCATCCATTTATAATAATAGTAGGAGTAGGATTTGGTCAACCAAAATAAATATTAGTACACGACTTCGTAATTGATAACTTTACAATTTTATTTGCTCCAACTCCAGGACAAAATGGATTCATCCCATAAATGTACAGATGTTTTTTTAGTACACTCTGATTAAGTAGTTTCTAATTTCACCCTATCAATTTAACGTAACTCTGTTTATGCTGGCGAATTGAGATCCTCTTATTTGGAAATTTTACACGACCCTGTTTATGCTGGCGAATTTTGAACCTCCTATTTGGAAAATGTAGATTTAAAAATAATTTTACGTTACGCACCTTAGCTCTTTGTTGCATTTTAAGTTCCTCCCGCTTGTAGTTTCTTTGATATGCAGTGATTAGTCTCCGTAGTCTCGTATTCAAATCTTGCATTGAGGGCCATAAATGTCCACCACTACTGCTTTGAGTACTGTCATCATCAGGTCGCGGAGACGCTGCAGGGGATGTTGCTCCAGCTCCACTAGACACATCGTCTGTGCAATCTTCGTCTCCCACTACACTACCTCTCACCTTCCTTTCTTCACTCCTGTTACACATCATACAATTATGTCGAGATCGGACCGAAAATGTTTAATAAGAGAACAGATTTCTTTTAGGTAATGTTTATATGTTATTAAATTACTTAAGATTTATCTGAGAAGTGTTTGCAAAAGATGCAATTAGAATGAACCCATACTTCACGTCAGCCGATATTATATCTGGATATCTGATAACTCGACACAGTACCGGCAGGACGTGATAGTGTCTTGACTTACTAGCAATAATTAATCTCCCGTTCAAGCCAGGGCAAAATCAAAGCTTTATATATTTTTGGAATTTTCTCAGATTTTGTATTGACATCCATCTATACTAATACTAGTTGACCCGAGCAACTTCGTCTGCTCCTGCTCAGCTCCTCTTGGTCTTAGCGTGATGATATATAGCCAATAGCCTTCCTCGATAAATGGGCTATGTTTACTTGAACGCACTAATCTCAGGAACTACTGGTCTGATTTGAAAAATTATTTCAGTGTTAGATAGCCTATTTATCGAGAAAGGCTATATTATCATCACGCTAAGGCCAATAAGAGCGGGCTATATTATCATGTTAAGGCCACTAGGAGCGAAGCAGTAATGAAAATTGTGACGCAGACGAAGTTGCGCGGGTCAACTAGTACTAACATATAAAGCTGAAGAGTTTTTTTGCTTGAACGCGCTAATCTCAGGACCTACTGGTCCAATTTGAAAAATTCTTTCAGTGTAAGATAGCCTATTTATCGAGAAAGGCTATATTATCATCACGCTAAGGCGAATAAGAGCGGGGCAGACGAAGCTGCCGGGGTCGACTAGTTGTAGATATTACTTGAACATAAACCACGGTCACTGATATTATTATAATCTTTAAGTCATAGAAAACTACATTATCGCCGAGTGTCATAAGCTACTTTTTATCTTAAACGAGGTGGCAGAAGCCAAAAGAGCGAAGTCGCAAATAGGAATAAAGGAATAAATGATTTACATATTAGGGTTCCTAATATGTAAATATTATGGAAAAGGTATTTTTTGATACCCCGGTAAGGTCTCTTAGAGATACTAATCCAATAATATCTGTCATTGTCACTCTATTGAGAAGCTTGCGAACACTGGAAGACTTGACCTGAGCTAACAATTTGAACCATGTGACCATCTCTTTGATTTTAGGAAAGTCAAGAACCGAAACGAAGTTGATGCAGTGCCCTGCTTTATTGCAGCAAGATCGAAAATGCTGCAAACAAAAAATTGCTCGTTTTGTTTGACGCTTTGGCTGAATAATAAAATTATACGAATCTTACATTGCTAATGGCCAATCCATGGAGTCGCTTTATTATTGTGACTAGTCTAGTCAACAAGTACTTTTTTGGTCAATTAAATATTTTGTTTGGAATCCTTTGAAACAAATGTGTTGTTTATAAGGATACACAACACATTTGTTTATAACAATTTTTTAACAATAGGAAATATTAATTACAAAAAAAAAACATCTTTATGCAGCTTTTGATGATAATATAAAGAAATTTCAATATTTAATTCAAGTTGTTAATTTACTTGTTAGTAAAAAATGA
This sequence comes from Lacanobia oleracea, assembly GCA_950371165.1. Lineage (NCBI taxonomy): Eukaryota > Metazoa > Arthropoda > Insecta > Lepidoptera > Noctuidae > Lacanobia > Lacanobia oleracea. Next base: position 14,419,349 of record OX493393.1, on the reverse strand, counting down.
AAAATATACATTTTTTTAGTTTTTCCTAGGGTGATATATTCTGAAACCTTTTAAGAATAGCTCCATTGAAGGAAAAAAATCTCAGATTTATAGTTTAACAATTATCACATTTTTGCAATGTTCATGTCAAAAAGCAGGAAAAAATTGTTAATTAACTGTTGCATAACTAATTGAAAAATCGCGATAAAAAACATAATGTCGGCGGATTTATTGTGCATTCATTTATCTAGTAACTGTCTGATTTTTTCAATTCTTTTTTTGATATTTAATGTACAAATCAATTTTATTGTTAAAGTGGCAGAAGCGGGCGTCTTGCGAAAGACATTGTGTCCGTTTTCGGCGGTATTTTCACCCCTCTGGGAAAGTTATAAATGTTGGTGCTACAGTTCCGAGAGTCGAGACTTTTTCTTACAAAATTTCCTCCTTTTTTCGAATATTTTTTTAAATTGAAAAAAAAAAAAAAAAATTTTGAGATTTTTCTTTTTTCAGTAAATTGTTAATAACTTGTAAGTTAAGTTTGAATTTATATTTAATTTCATTACCTTTGCTTGTATTTTAACTTGTTTGAACTCAACTGTAAACTACTATGTGCACTTATACTTATATGATTGTGTCATCAACTATGAGGACCACGACACAGGGTATCCTAGTATGGGGTCTAGGATAACTCAATAGCACTCAAAGTTTTTCAATTATATCTTGGTAATTTTAGGCTTATTTTGTGCTTACTATGTCTGTAAACTTGTTCTTAATAAATTTTTATTTGCATTTTTTTCGAGCGGTACTTTACATTTTTCGTAAATCATCTACATGCTCTTCCGAATCGAATGACACCTCATTCATATTTTTCCGAGACTTGAAAAAAGGTTGAACAAAACAGCACTTGTTGACTAGACTACTTACGGTCAAATTGAAATGAATATACTGACTTAGAAAGTGATTTTGAAGATGCTCAATTAAAATAAATTTTAATTTCGTTTTTCTCCATTTAGAAAGCAGACAAAAATATAAGTTTTTTTTTAAGAAAAATTGTTTCCGACTCTGTTTAATTACTTCCTTAGATTTTAAACGAACATGATACCTACTCCTCTGCATTTTTTATCAAAAGCGCCATAGACCAAGAGTGTCTTTGATTATATTCTTAATGTTGAAAAATCACTCAATATAAACTGATTGCTAATGATAACTCATTTCGGTCCGATTGATTTACTGTAATAAGCGTTAGTGAGTTAATTTGATATTGAATGGTTTGGTTAATAGCCTCCAAGAAAAAGGTACCCCTGCTCCAATTACTAATTTTGTAAATCATGACCATAGCACACCTTAGTAATTGTTGATATATTGTTCCGAACAATATATCAACAATTATTAAATGATAAGATGATAAATCAGAAAGCATTAACAAAGAACGATTTCATTTTCAACTCTATCTCATAATCTGGCTTGTGTGTAATCCCCATTAAAAATATAAAAAGGACCTCTTATGTACTCACTTGATATCCGTACATTCAGCATCATCCGGTGGCCCCAATTTGTCTACAAAGCAAAGTTGTGGATCTGAACGCATAGCCAAATAATTTTCGTAACCATGGACGTATGTTCCTACAAGCAAGGACACGTCACACTCACTATCCCACCACAGGCGTGGCGGTGTGCTGTCCACACCACGAGGTACACGCATTCCCAAAGAACTGTAAAAAATAACAAACCATTTTATAATCAGAACACACAAAATAAATAGACATAATCATGTACTTGTTATCGTTTTTATCTACAGGTACAGTAAAAAGCAACCTTATGGTCAGTTACACTGATAGCTACAAGTTCTGCGTCCATCTTAACGAGTACAAGGAATAGAAAATTTCATTCCAGCAAACTGCGAAACTAATAGGGAATATACATGCGATTTCTTTAATTTGCAAAATAAAATACTTATTAGCTCTAGTAAACAATCACGAAATTATTTTTTAAATACCTTCATCAGCGATGAAGTTATAAAGCTTCAAAGATTACAATTAGAAAGAGAAGTCCTATGTAAAATTTGACGTCATCGTCCAATATCGCCTATACAGCTGCCATAGAAAACAGCGTTTTCGCGAGAGGGACAGATATATTTGTTTAAAATAGTAATAGAGTAATTTTGATTCTATTTTCACTGTTAGTATTATATTTTTTGTATATTTTTAGATAAACTGAACAGATGATAAATATGTTTTTCATGCATATTTATTGTTGGTGTACAATTACGGTATATTGCTGCCATCCCCTAATAGAAAAAGGCCGTAATGTCTAAGTCAAATGTAAAAGAAAACATGCAATATTTGCGTACTTGATTGTACACCTCATAATTACAAACATTTATAAAAACAAGTGTACAATGGGCAGTCTTTTCGCACAAGGCATTCTCTTACAAACAACCTTTGGATTGATTGAACGAAAGATTGATTTAGGGCTGTCAGTGTACAAACGTTCAAGTAGTTTAAAACATAATAATATAAAATAAATATAATATCTGTTAGCATCGTATGGCGGAAGATTCTGATTTTACCTGGCATGAACTCCACTCTCGATTTGTGTCGCGTAGTCACCTATAACTTCATGTTTGATGTAATACATCATGCGTACTCGTAGTAAAACCCTAAAAAAAATGTCATGTTTAATCGTAATTTTCAGAGTAAGATCACAGTAAAAGGTTTTTGTAGAAAATTGTATGTCAGGTAAATTAATGATTGACCACAATTTACAACCTAGCATTCTCAGTAAATTAACCCGTACAAAGTTGGAACTATGTAGGATCATATAGACAAATTATTTCGTGCATTCAACGTAAACTGAGTACTATAAATAATTATTCTCAGACTGTTATGAGAAAGTACTGAAAGTACACTGCTTTCTCAGCTCTTAAGGAACTTGTCTGACCGCCGTACCGACGAGGAAGCGATTAGGTATCGACTATTTTCTCGCTGAGGAAACGGAAAAGATCCCGTGTGAGTAACAGAGACACGCACATTGATAGTCGATAGCTGGCTGTTCGCACTGGCGGCGAGAACTCTTTCTACTAGATTGTCGCAACGACAAGAGCTAGATCAAAGATATTACTCGCTCAGCGATGCTCGCTTGGCGGTCAGAAGTCCGTATTCACGCCGAGAGATCAACCAGCGCGTAATCATTTCTACCTACCTTGCGGGCCGGAGTGAGTGCGAGTAATCGCCCGTCGCACAAGAGCGCCCTCTAAAACTATCGGAACTACACGCCAACTCGTATGTAGTTCCTAGCTTTACTCGCTTCTCGATCATTGAGACAAATGCCTTTAGGTCTCAGACGTGAAAGATATCGAGCGTCCGCCTCGCACGCCTCGTTTTACATCTGAACGTGCTCATTAGAAATTAGGATGATGTTAATATGGTCCACAAATCTCATCAAAATGTGAGACTCGAACTTTTTTTTTTACTGTTGATAGGCACGCGCTTGACCACCATCTCACCTGATGGTAAGTAACTTAAGACATATCCTACGACATGTTTATCATATTACACAGAATCCTAGATACATCCAGTGATACGCACGAAAGACATAGCGCTTCTTATGAGACGTAAAAAATGTACTTACTTATTTGCATGTCTAAATAAATGCTTTTTGTAACTGTTTTCCAGATACAATTCACAGTCATATTTTTCTGTCGAACTCCAATGATTCGGATCTTCCCATTTTTGAAGATCATTGGATTTAGGTAAATCCTTAGGTCTGTTTTTCTTTTTTGCGTTTCTACCTCGAGGCACAGGATTGTGTAAACCACTATGATTTCTAGAGATGGTCACTTCCCCATTTTCACAAGGTTCTATGAGATCCCATATAAAATTTCTTATTTTCTCATCGCCTTTATAATGGCGTAAACAATATAAAACCTGTAATTAAAACCGCACACTTAACCAAAAGTTCCAATGCTTGGTATTGCGAATAATAAGAAAAGTTATCAGTAAGCAATTCAACTCAGTAAAAGTCTTAAACTTTTTCGGTATTAGCATGGCAAATCATCATAAGAAAACAAAGTTTCAGGTACTGAACCGAAAATCCTCATTAAATGTAATCAAAGTTGAGCACAATGATAAATAGTCTACATTAATATTAAAAAGAGGAAAGATACGGAGACTTCATAAATTGATTCTCATAAAACTGTATTCACAAACGGTATATTTCAAGTAATAATTTATACACAGCAAATATGTTATTGTTTCAAGTCTAAGTTTAGCTTATAATAATGTTACTTAACTAACAAGTGGGTATTCGGATGATTTTCAGTTTTAAAGACGTATACACATACTTTTGGTAGTGTCCCTTAGTAAAATATAAATGAAAAAACAAAAATTTCTTATAACATAAAAAACTCACTATTATTCGCGCACAGTCTTCTATAACAGGAATTGTCCAACCTTTTCTAAACTGATTCTTCTCTACAATTTCTTCCCAGCGCGCCCACCTGCACAAACACGTAAAAACATGCAACATTAAAAGCAGCAGATTGCCTTTTTAGGCCAGGGTCTAGGATTGCCATCTTTTTTGGGAGAAAAATAATATATTTAGTAAATAATATAGGACGCATGTGTAATATTATTTTTATTTTTAGTTATTTATAGAGTAAAAACTACCTTTTGCCCGCTACTTCAAACGCGCATATTCCGTTTTTCCCCGTTCCCACTACACTTCCCAAGGTGCCTAAATTGCCGAATTTCAGTTTTGTACGACCAGTAGTTTCGGCTGTACGTTGTCTGTCAGTCACCAGTGTCGGAAGAGTTTTATTATATTGATATTCAGAGCCTGTTCTCCTTAGTTCGATTTTAGGGTACCGTACCAAAATGAAAAAGGGAACCCTTATGGTGTGGCTAAGTCTGTCTGCCCGTCACAGCTGAATATCTCAAGAACTACTAACATCATCTAAAACTATCAACTAGTGAAATAGTTTTAGATGATGTTGGCTCAATTATTTTGCAAATATGAAAGAAATATTTTTTAAGCTATTGCATAGCTTCTATCGCGGGCCTTGAGCGTGGAGACCGAATCCAGAAATTCCGTAACGAAAAAAACCTAACACCCCCCACTCCGACCGGCACAGCGGTGTTTTTTTAACAAATGGGCCGAGGTCGGTCTTTGGCCGGGTAACACAAGACTTACAATTTTATCTCCACTTGATCTGAGAGGTTAAGCAAAACTCGCCAAGATCGGGTTTTGGATGGGTAACCATAAAACGAATCAAATAAAAACATGGAGAACATTAAAGCGAGATATTACCCAAGAAAACCTTATTAAATTTCTATCGCACCTTGAAAGTCTATCATTTTCTGATGTATATAATACAGAGGATGCTAACAAAGCCTATGATAACTTTCTTGATATTTTTCGACTGTTACATGACCTCTGTTTCCCGTGTAAATTAGTAACTGTAAAATCTGAGAAAAAATTAAAATGGGTCTCTCGAGGGATACGAATATGTAGCAAAAAACAACGACAACTGTTATGGCTACAGAGACAAAAACCAACGTGCGAAAACAAAAATAAATTTAAGATTTACTCAAGGAGGTTTAAGAAAATTATTAAACTTACACAAAAAGCTCAGAATAACAACTTAATAAATAACTCAAAAAACAAATCCAAAACGGCCTGGCAAATTATTAATAATAACAAAATTGTAAGAGAACCCATTTCTCAAATAAAAAATGGAGATGAAATAATATCAAACCCTAATTTAATAGCTGAGTCTTTTAATAACTTTTTCATTGAACAAACCTCTGGCATATCTAAACATACGTTACGCGATACCATTAACATAAATATAAACCCACATACGATATTTATAGCCCCAGTTATACCCCAAGATGTAATACGTATAATTAAAAACCTAAAAAATAAAAAGAGCTCTGGCCTCGATGGCATTTCAACAACAGTTATCAAATTTGTTGCACATTGCGTAGCTGAGCCCCTTGCTCACATTATTAATGTAAGCATACAGTCTGGCGTATTTCCTGAAAGTCTCAAAAGCGTAATAGTTATACCAGTATATAAAAAAAATGATAAAGATGAAATGGTAAATTATAGGCCAATTGCTCTTATTTCTATATTCTCAAAGATCATAGAGAAAATCATCTATGAATCTCTTGACAGCTTCCTAACTAAATACCACATACTATGTGATGAACAAAAGGGCTTCAGGAAAAACAAAAATATAAACATGGCCATCTTTGATTTTCTCCATGAAATAATGCCTAAAGTAGATTCCAAAATACCGGTATGTGCAATATATGCCGATATGTCGAAAGCTTTTGACTGCGTGGACCACGATATTCTCTTAACCAAACTTGATGCGTACGGTATTCGTGGCAATGCTCTAAATTTAATAAAAACTTACCTACACAATGTACAGAGATATCAAGCCTGTGTTTAAAATCTAAGAAGGAACTAAAATCTTTATCGTCATTTAAAGAAATAAAATATGGAGTCCCACAGGGAAGTGTCCTCGGACCTTTACTTTTCCTATTATATATTAATGACCTGCCACGTCATATATCTAATCCAATGGTTTTATTTGCAGACGACAGTACTTCAATTGTTTCATGTATCAATAAAAACTCATACGTAAATGACATCAATAACTCAATCAGCTGTTTAATAAAATGGCTTAACAATAATAACTTAGTTATAAATCTGCAAAAAACTAAAACTATGCATTTTCACCAACGAATATCTACAGGTGACATGGATATCAACTTCAATGGCCAAACTATCGATAAAGTGAATAGCACAAAATTTTTAGGTATCTTAATTGATAGCCAGTTAACATGGAAGCCGCAAGCAGAAGATATATGTAAACGTTTAAGCACAGCCGCGTTTATGTTATACAACCTATCCAAAAAAGTAAATCTGCCAACAACATTAGTGGCTTACCATGGTCTCGTAATTTCTATCTTAAGGTTTGGTGTAATATTTTGGGGTTACTGTAGTGAACGGGAAAGCATTTTTAAAGCTCAAAAGCGCTGTTTGAGAGCTATATTTGGCCTCAAACTTACTGACAGTTGTGTGCCCATATTTAAGTCTCAGAAATTATTAACTTTCCCATGCCTCTATATCCTCGAATTAGCAATATTTGTTATAACAAACCGTAATTTATTTGCAACATTAACAGAAACTAGAAAACGGAGTACATCATTAAGATCACAATATCAGAACCTACTATGCACAGGCACGTTCAAAACTAGCTTATTAAAAAAAAGTGTGATCTGTATGGCTCCTGTTATCTTTAATAAAATTCCTGTACACATGAAAACCTTGCCATTGATGAAATTTAAAAAATGTTTTACAGAATTACTTGTAGACAAATGCTATTATTCTGTTCAGGATTTCCTAAATGATACATTATAACTACATATTTGCCTTATTCAACTTAGTTGTATAATAAGTATTGTATTTGCATGCCAACAAGGCAGAATGTACACGGTTCTTTATTATGTTATTTTCGATCCTATTTGTATGTACCTGCATTCTTAGCAAATAAAGTCCTATTCTATTCTATTCTATTCTATTCTATTCATGTTCATGTTGTTTTTTTGTCTCACCTTGACCTTAGAGGTTAAACAAAACTCACCAAGGTCAGGTTTTGGATGGGTTACCATGTTACAGTTGTTTTTTTGCCTCACCTTGACCTTAGAGATTAAGCAAAACTTACCAAGGTCGGGTTTTGGATGGGTAACCAAGTTGATGTTGTTTTTCTGTCTCACCTTGACCTTGGAGGTTAAGTAAATCTCACCAAGGTCGGGTTTTGGATGGGTTACCATGTTACTGTTGTTTTTTTGTCTCACCTTGACCTTAGAGGTTAAGCAAAACTCACCAAGGTCGGGTTTTGGATGGGTAACCATGTTAATGTTGTTTTTTTGTCTCATTTGGACCTTAGAGGTTAAGCAAAACTCACCAAGGTCGGGTTTTGGATGGGTAACCACGTTAATGTTGTTTTTGTCTCACCTTGACCTTAGAGGTTAAGCAAAACTCACCAAGGTCGGGTTTTGGATGGGTAATCATGTTAATTTTGTTTTATGTCTCACCTTGACCTTAGAGGTTAAGTAAAACTCACCAAGGTCGGGTTTTGGATGGGTTACCATGTTACTGTTGTTTTTTAAGCTATTGCATAGTTTCTATCGCGGGCCTTGAGCGTGGAGACTGAATCCAGAAATTCCGTAACGAAAAAAACCTAACACAACCCACTCCGACCGGCACAGCGGTGATACTTTTTAGTTTTACTTTTTACTTTTTTTTAGCTCAAAGTGTAACTTGAATTAAAATCAAAGAAAAAAAAACAGAATAAAAAAATACTGCATAAATAAAATAAATATATAATTATAATTGCATAAGTTGATAAAAAATGCTATGCAATAGCTTTACCGCGGCAGTCTCAGAGTGCCACACGTCTTTTTTTTTACAACAGGGACTTTAAAGGGGTTCTTAAAAATGTTAGTGGGGCTACTAGGGCATGTTATCATATGAAAGAGCGCTATTTGCACATTCTCAAACATTTTTTTCTTTAGGCCGCATGGTTTTGCATAGAGAAATGTCTGAAAATATAGGTCTTAAATATTATTCATATTTTGGTAGTATTCATATTTGGAGGAAAATTAAAGGGAATGATTTACGTTACGTGATGACGGACTACGGGACCTCAGCTGACTTCCGCAACAGACGAAGTACACGGCATAATGTAAAAAATTAGTTTTATCAATAATCACAGAGAATGGTCATCCAATTATATGGGAAGATACTTAAGTCATTTACTGTTGGAAAGCAATGTCTAGAAAATCATTTGCTACTTATTCGTATTTTGTCAATTATGAATTCGGAGTTAATGAATAAAATTAATCCTGAACGGACAAATAATTTTGAATATTGGATTTAAGGATTTTTAAGCGCCCAAGATTAAAACTAAAAAACAGAATTTTATAACTAAAAATAATTATCTGAAAAATAAAAATAAAAAAACGAACAAGTGCGAGACTCGCCACAGAAGGTTCCGTACCGGCCTTGGATAGGATTTTATCAGTCTCCTGTTTAGTTGTACTTCAAACAACACTAACTGAATATCTACAAAATTTTGTTACATTATCCAACAAAAAAATTAATGAATGACTTTATAATGAATACTCCGACTTTTGCACACAAAGACTCACTTCACGGGTTTATCGTGCTCAGTCGATCCACAGCAAAATGTTACTGGATCCAGACCAATACGTCTACATGAGTTTTATCAATCTATACTCGCTTGCTTGTTAGTTGTCAACTAACAAGCAAGCAAGTTGCAAGTAAAACTTTAGTTAACAACTAAGAAAAATAAATAAGAAACTTGTTTTTTTTAAAGTTTTTATCATTTTTTTAATAGTCGCTAGCGAGTATAGATTGATAAAACTCATGTTAGACGTACAGATTGAACAATTGACTTATAGTTAAGTTAATTGAAATTTCTTACTTACCCAAATGTAAGTAGCCCTCTTTCAATTTTAAAACATTCAGATCTTGTCCATGATCCATAAACAACCTCTTCATCCACAGGAACACCTTCATGACGCGGTATATAATCATCGCTTGCGTATCTGCGACCTTTTTTGCCAAGTTTTTCTTTCTTCCGTTTACTTCTCAAACTTATTCCTGAAGTAAATAAAAAAAAAAATTGAATTGTACAAACAGAAATTTTGTGGCTGTATTTAGAAAGTAATTGTTTATTATTTATAGTAGTACAAATAAATAAAACCTTTTTTTGCTTCATTTTGAAAACATAACCTCTATTGCCTGACCAGAACATAGTCAATAATGAATTAGCTTTTATTATTATGAGGCCCTAGAGTTTGGCTGATTAAACTAAACTAATAAACTAAATAATATTGTCATGACCGTTCCAAGTATGTATGTATGAAAATCAGGTTGGTTTCCGCAACTCCACGACTAAGCGCGTATTTCGCGTGCAGGTTTAGTTTTCTTCCAAACTATATCTAATATAAAATTCTCGTGTCATAATGTTAGTTACACTCCTCTGAAACGGCTTGACCGATTTTTATGAAATTTTATATACATAGGGTAGGTAGGGTAGCCAGTTGACGGGAGCGAAGCCGCGCGGGTCAGCTAGTGTATAGTATAAAAAGACTATGTCCTTTCTCAGGCTCTAGATTATATGTGTACCAAATTTAATTAAAATCAGTTCAGTAGTTATGGCGTGAAGGCGCGACAGAGTTACTTTCGCATTTATAATATAATTAAGGATAAATTCATTGTTGAATGAACATGAGTACATGGGTTTAGCCCTAGGAAAGAAACATCAATGTAATTAGTTTTAAACCATTTTAATAAGCTTGAGGATTTTAATGACATATTTTAATAATTTTAAAATAAATGATTTTAGAAATTTAGCCGAAAAATTAACCCCCTCCCCACTCTTATCTTCAAAAATACTGAATATAAAATTTTGAAAAAAAAAAAAAAAAAAAAAAAATGGAGACAATAGATCTTTACGTAAAGATAAAAAAAAACAGGAAAATCTATAATAAGTCTATAGTGTAATGATAGCATGTTAAAAAAAATTCGTTCGGAACCCTTTACACGCGAGTCTGACTCGCTCTTGGCCAGTTTTTTTTTAGTTAAGGTGGATGCTCCAGGGTAGCCCGCGAAATTCAAATATTTTGATGATTTTTGCAATTTTCCGGTCAGTGTGAAGCTGTATGTGGACCAAATGCGATCCGCGACCGTAACGCGTATTTATCTAAAGAATTATAACCATTTTAATCATCAATATAGCCCTCTAAGTTCATGTAGTTCGAAAGAATGAATATTTCAGAAATAATCATTCTTTCGAACTACAGACCGGGCGGTTCTGAAATATTGGAGATAACCTACAGCTGCAATTATTAAGACATTATGATACAAGTTGTACAATCGAATTTAGCTTACCCGAACACAGTTATTCTTGCTCTATTGTTTATGGTTTAGGGCTTGCTTATGAATAAATAACACTAATCTCAATTTTAATTATTGAGAAACTAAAAATCAAATTGGTATAATCCATATAATTGGCATGAAGCCTTACTTTGTCGCGATGAAACCCATGTATACCGTATGGGTTTAATAAAAACACTTTAATTAAGTAAAGTTCTTACCTTCCTCATCCTCGTCAGAATCTGGAGTTACTTCCATATCCGACATTTCCATAGGGCCATCATCATGGCCATATCTCTTTATGACTGTTCGTTTCCTAGGTTCTGTAACTATCAAATCTTCATCTTCTTTTTTCTCTGTAGTATCAATTTCTGCTTTTTTGGCCCATTTATTCCAGAAATCAGGATCTCTAATGTCAATATCTGATCGTTGGTCTGCTGCAGAAAAACTAGCTTTAGAGAAAGTCGATCCTTTCTCAGACTCCATCTGAATAACTTGAGTTCTGCGTGCTAATATCATTTCGATATCTTCTTCACAAAACTTGTCACCAGCATTGTCTTCGTCCATTACGGCGCCATATGCGCCTTTTTTAAGCAAATCTTCAATTTCTTTTTTAGACAGTTGTTTCACGCCCGTTTCTTTCCCTTGAGTTGTATTCATACTCTGTAATATTGCTTTATCCAGACCGAGCTTTAGTGACGCTTTATCAAACATCTCTCTTTCGTACGAATTACGACAAATTAATCGATATATTTTAACCATTTTTTGTTGACCAATACGATGGCATCGAGCTTGTGCTTGTAAGTCATTCTGAGGATTCCAATCACTGTCATAAATTATAACCGTGTCAGCAGCTGTAAGATTTATGCCCAGCCCACCTGCTTTTGTACACAACAAAAATACAAACCTATCAGAGTCTGGTTTCGAAAATCTATCGATTGCTTCTTGTCTCAAATTACCCCTTATACGTCCATCAATTCTTTCATACGGGTATTTTCTAAATACAAGGTAATCCTCTAAAATATCTAAGCATCTAACCATTTGGCTAAATATCAAAACTCGGTGACCACCTGCTTTTAATTTTGGTAGTAATTTATCTACTAATACCATTTTACCAGATGAATCAATGAGTGCTTTGTAATAAGCTTGTTTATCTTCTCCATTGGCTTGTTTATAGTCAAATTGTATTTGGTCCTCTGCTCCATTTAGTAGATATGGATGAATGCAACACTTCCTCAGCTCCATCATGGTATTCATCAAATTTGGAATATTAGCTGCAGAAGCAGTACCTTTTTGTAAAAAACTGAAATTTCTCTCGAGGATTGCTCTATAATACTTTTTCTGTATGTTGGTTAATTCAACTTCAATTATAGTTTCTTCTTTTGGAGCCAATGTTTTTTCAACATCTTCTTTTAATCTTCTCAACATCATCGGTTTCAAAAGTGCTTGCAACTTGAGAACTTCTGACTCAGTTTTAAGTTGACCAAATTCATTTAAAAATGCATCACTACTAGAAAATTGTGATGGTTCTAGAAAATTAAGCAATGAGAACAGTTCATTTACATTGTTCTGTAGTGGAGTGCCAGATAATAAAACCCTATGCTCTAAATGAAGCTGACGTAATCCCTCTAATAATTTACAATTGCGGTTTTTCAGTCTATGAGCCTCATCAATAACACATATTCGCCAGTTAAACGATTTTAATTCCTGAAAGTCTGTTACAATTATTTCAAATGTTGTTATAAGAACGTTGAACTTAGTAATTTCTTTGATAGGCTCGCCTTGTTCGTTTTTGTAGTAAAATTCATATTCCTGAAGCATACTTTTGCTCTGTTGTGAACCGTGGTATACGACAACGTTCATTTCCGTCCATCCTTCAAATTCCCTCTGCCAATTAGGTATAGTCGATAGAGGAGCTATAATTAGAAAAGGTCCTCTTACACCATATTCCCAAACGGAATTTACAAATGTTAGGCTCTGTATAGTTTTTCCTAATCCCATTTCATCCGCTAATATGCAGTTGCGATTATTATGCCAAGAAAATAACAACCAGTTAAGACCTTCAAGTTGATAAGGCCTTAAAGTGTTTCCTCCTTTATACAAAGGTGATTCTTTTAACTGGACCCACTGATCTGCCGACGGTCGCTTTTTAAATTTCCATTTTTCTTTTGATGGTATTTCACTAAATGTCTTATACTGTCTTATCTTATCAACATCGATGTCCTCTTCCAATTCCCATGTACTATCTTCATATTGTAAGCTTTTCCATTTTACTAAATAATGTTTTACGACAGTATTATTTGCAGGGTCTTGATTTTCTGACATATCTAGAATTCTTTCCACCTCAACATAGTCGGGATTGAAGGGTTCGTCATCTAACAACTCAAATATATTCATTTGTTGAGCCTGTTTCTGCTTGAATCGTTTGATTTTTGAAAATATTCTTTTGTCACCTTTATAAAGTTCTTCTTCGGTTTTCCATTCACAATGTAAATATGAAAAGTTTCTGTACTTCACGAAATATTCTTCTATGTCAACCATTACAGGTTTTATGTTTTTAACTTCTGTATTTTCTTTATTGCTATCCCCAGTATGTTCCGGTTTAGCCATTTCTTGAGTGAGCTCTATTTTTTCAGCAATTTTCTCTACATTCTCTTCTTTTTTGGTTTCATCATCTATTATGTGTTCAACATCATCATTGGTATCTTTACAAGTATCAACTCTTTGTTGCACTTCGATGTTAGAATCACTAACTGACGGCTCACTATAGCCAATTTCCAGTTTTGGTATAATTTCACTAGTTGATGGTTCAATTTTAAATTCTCTTTTCCCCATACGGCAAGCTAAGACATGCTGTACTATCATGGCATCTTCTTCTGTGGTATTCACGTAAATATAGTTAGGTTTAGGCAAACCTTCAGATCTGCTGTTCTCTTTGGTATCTAAGTCTTCAGACTTACATTCTTTTTCAACCTTGGGAGTACCCACTGTGAATTCATCATCTGATAAACGTAACATGACATCGTCTGTGTATTTTTTACGTTGTGTATTTCTAGCAGATCTTCTTTTTAAACTATCATCACCTTCTGGTGGTGGCGATGGTGGAGGCGTAGACATCATATCATCGGGTTCGCCATCAGAATCAGGAATTAACCCACCACGTTTCTTTCTCCTTCCACCTAAAGACTTTCTAAGAGTTAGCTTCTTGCAACTTCCACCAGCAGACCCCCGCTTTTTGGAAGACTTTCTTTTCTGAGTAATTGAATCCATATCATCGTCTTGCTCCCGTTTAGCTTCAGCCTCTTCTAACAAATCTTTGATTGCGATTTTTGAAACAGGAATATCATCAAAATCAGTTACGTTGGATTCATCTAACGAAATGTCTGGCATAGTTTTCGTTACATTGGGAGTTTCGATGTTAGAAACATTTTGAGTCATTGATAATTCACTTGTATCCTTGTCAGTTTCTAATAAATCGTAAGACGTAGTAGTGTCCGCCTGTATTTCTGAAGCATCTTTTTTTGAATTTCTTTTCTTTCTAGGCGCGTTCGGATCTTTCGGTTCACGTTTTTTGCGTTCTTTTACTGGTTTATCGCCTAATTCTTTAACTTTAGGTTCTTTAGGGGTGCGGGGCTTTCGTTCTTTGTTTTTCCGAGGTCCTCTTTGTTTTCTTATTTTTCCACCATTAACATCATCTATTGAAATTGCACTGCTGTCTAAGTTAGTAATATCTTCATTCAATTCTAAGTCAAGTTCTGAAGTACTTTGTAATCCTGTCCCAGCTGTTACACAATCTTCAGAAACTGGTAACTGATCCAGTGGTTGCGCCGTGGGAACAAATTTCTCTTTCTTGGCTCTAGGCTTTCTGGGCTTAGCAGGTCCTTTGCCCCGACCTCGCCCAGTTGTACTGGTAACTTGAGGACTTTCTACCATTTTTGATCCATATACAGGATTTTGCAAAGTACAATTTGGGCCCCCATTACACTTATCGTTTGATTCATGTTGCTGAATTAAGGCTAAGCGTTCTTGTAAGCATCTTACTTTTTCTTGGTTTTCATTAGACGGTGGCAAACAGTAAATATCTTGTATTTGTTGCTGTAATGCCATTCGCTCTTGTTGGTGAGATGCTGGGTACATGTTTGGGATATTCGGGTGGGGCATTGAATTTGGCCCTAACATTAACATTGTTGGATTCATGTTGTGTGACATATTTGACATCATAGTAGGTTGATTTGATGGTATTGGTGTATGTAAATTTGGAACATTCATTGGTAAGCCCACTGGAACATTCGGAATATTTGTTGCCACATTCGACTGAACTATAGGTGGCATATTACTGGGTACGTTAGGCATATTTGTCTGAATATTACCCTGGATAGGAGGAATTAGTGGTATATTACTTTGCTGATTGTGAACTGGTATACTAGATGTTACAGTATTAGGAGGGTTTGCATGTTGCATCGTATGATTAGGAGGCAAATTTGCTTGTACATTAGGCACTGCTTGCGAAACTGATGTGGGGCCACTTTGGAAAGTTGAAGATACATTATGAGCAGCACTGGTGTGAACAGAAGATGGAATACTAGTCGGTAGGTTAGCTGATAATCCTTGTGTTACATTAGGCATATTTGCTGGCACATTTTGAAGGTTGCTAGCTGAATATGGCGGGTTTCTAGCTACATTAATGTTCGGCATACTTTCAAATTGGCTACTTGTGTTAGTGTTTGTCATAGCTGGTATTTGCATTTGTTGAGATGTTCTTATTTGTGAAATATCAGCGGCCGAAGAATTCGTGTTTTGCATTGTGTTCAAAGGTAAAGTCGTCGCATGAACTGTTTTGCTTTCTTGCGTAATAGGATTTTCAGCTGATTTCTGTTTAGGTTCTAACTTATGGTCATTGTCATAAGATTTTTGAAAAGTATTTTCAACATTTTCATCTTCCTTAGCCAAAGCATTATCCATATTATTTTCTACAGAAGGGCGAGATCCAGCAATTTTTTCATTATTTTCGGCGGTTTCTGCAGTAGCAGACGAATTTTTACTGCTTACTAAAGGACTGTTACTTATTGATGCAATGACAGGTACGTTTTCTACTGTGCTGGTACCATTCGGCTGGGGTAGAAAACTTCGAGGTGCACTAACATTTTCAGCTGAACAGACACTTTCTGTCTCATTTTTATCTATTGGTTTCGTATCGGTATTTGTGTTAGTCAAAGCAATATTTTTTACCAAATCTGATTTCAGTGGTGGGACTATTGTCGCAGCTTCAGAAGACTTTGATGGTTGTTCGCTGTTCTCAATTTGTGTTAAGCTACTTGCTGAAGGTATTTTGTTTTGGTTCCATTGAGATGGTGAAGAAACAACATGTGTCACAGCTGGAGACGATGGATTACGCTGGTATGGGTATTCTGTTCCAGATGGTAAAACCATCTGTTCTAATGCTTGTAGAGTATTCTGCGATGGGAAAGATCCCGGAGTCGCCGGTGTGCCCGTAGAAACTGGTGTCTGTACCATACTGCGACCTCCATGTGGTGATGCACTAGGACCCTTCACCGGCGACATTACAGGCCGAGGAGATAGTTGAGATTGTGATTGCTGTCTTGGCGATATTTGAGCCCGTGGCGACATTTGAGGAGATAGCTGAGGAAACGGTGGGCGATATTGTGGACTCCCAGTTTCTAAACCCGAGGGTTTGATAGCACCGTACT
Organism: Lacanobia oleracea; assembly: GCA_950371165.1. Lineage (NCBI taxonomy): Eukaryota > Metazoa > Arthropoda > Insecta > Lepidoptera > Noctuidae > Lacanobia > Lacanobia oleracea. The sequence continues at coordinate 14,402,685 of OX493393.1, read as the reverse complement.
GATTTGAAACATTAACATCTAAGGGATGTTGTATTTGATGAGTTTGATAATTCATTGATACGGAGTGATGAGGTGATGCGTAAGGCATTTGTGTCGGTACTGAGGAATGAGACGGCGCTGAGGACGGCGGCACTGGAGACTGACGAGGTACATGATGTAAAGGCGGCGCACCAGGGTGATGAAGATGTACATTCGGATGGTTTTGTATTCCTGGCGTCATACCACCTGGATGACCACCCATACTTTGATGCGATTGGTGTTGTGGAATAGGTGCATGGCTTTGTTGGCCATGAGGTATACCATACTGATGTGGATTTACATCCATTTGCTGATGATAAGTAGGATGTTGACTAATTCTGGATGCAGTTGGTGGATGCATCTGTGTGTAATTAGGATAGTTCTGAAATAACCAAAAAAAAAACATGTCACAATACACATGGTTCAGATCTAAAATAAAAATTATGACATCATAATATAAAAGTATTTCTTGATGACTAGTTTACAAAAAACGCACGGCATCAATCAGTCGTAACCGTTGTATTTACACTGTTTTTAAGCTTTACAACAGAGCCCATAAAATAGATTGTTTGCGAAAAAAAAAAAATCCTAGTCAGTGGAGCACATATAAAAATACTATGACCTATTCCAGAACATGTTTTACTCATGTGCCAAGTTTCATCCAAAGTCGTTCAACACTCAAGACGTGAAGTGGTCACAAACAACTCCCTTTCTAATTTAAGTTTGGATGATTTATATAACATTGAAGTTATTTCATACGACCACTCCTACCCCACTTTACTTGTTCAACCCGTACCCGTCGACTGCTATAGCAACAAAAATGTCAATAATTTTTCATTTGTTTGCTGAGCCTAGTGCGCGTGTATATAATTACTCGATCGCATAACGTAAACGTTAACTTATGTCAATTTGTATACAAAATCAGGGGTTTCCAATTATTTTAACCAAACGTCACTTATTCAGTTTACAAATTATTGTACTTGACGTAAACGCGATTAAGTACATTTAAAAACTCGCAAGTCGACAACAGTATCAATTAACGTAAGGGGCAGTGTAATTGTCCCTTACGTTAATATACTTCCGCAAGTGCATACTTAATTGCGTTCGTTCGTTTTGTCTGTACCCGGCATGAGAACAACAGACTTAGTTAGTTTTATTTTCCGTATCGTACGCGTATTACAGTAGTACCCAACTGATATGGCTGGCCGATGTACCTGCGCAGCTGCGAATTTTCAAAGCGTGGGAAATGCTATTGACCAATCGGCACGCTCCCTGCACTGCACTTCTGTTTCCTGTACTGAGGGCCTACCATGACGTGCTAAAGTGTGAATCTTCCGGGCGAGAAAGAGGGATGGAGCTATAAAAGGTGTATAGCTCCATCCCTCTTTCTCGCCCGGAAGATTGACGCTTTAACACGTCATGGTAGGCCCTCTGGTATTGGTCGGCAGCCGCCGCCATAATAGCGCGCGCCGCGTGGCATGCACGTGACTTGCGAGTGAGACGGAACTAACAACTGCAGTGTAATATGAACCTTATAATAGTGACCTAAGGTTGATTGTAAGTTTTAAGTATTCTTTCGTAAGTCTTTGGGCCATACTTTCTTTTCTGCGCGAACGAAGATTTACGACGCGCCTTATTAGTTGGGTACTACTGTACCTAAGTTATTTGTTTCTTTTTGGAAACTTTTTATCAAATTGTCGCGCATATTTTTTCTCAAATATGTATATAAGTACTAGTTGTCTGATTTATGCTAAGCTTTGCGCTTATTTTGCACAGCCGTGAGGAACACAATTTTGTTATTTTAAGTTGTAGTATGTTTATTTTTACGTTTTTAAATAGTGTGCCCAAATCTGGGTCCATTTTGTATTCTTTATTATGGAGCAAGTTAGCCCAGGAGATGCATGTGTACAATTTAATTGCTGGCTAACGCGTTGCTATTGTCTTACTAAACAAAATTCTATTTCCCTATCAAATGCAGCGCGAACTCATTTCTTGAGTTACCAGGTATTTAAATATATTTTTCTCGGTATTAAGCCTATGTATGACAATCAGAAAAAGTGAAGCATTCCATCAGTGAAAGTTTGATATGGTTCAATTCTTGCATAGAAAACTCACTTTACATTTACGATCATGTAAACATACAAAACAATTTACTAATTTATTATATTAATTAATAAAGATAGTTAAGATTAGCAACTATAGTCACATATTGAAAACAATACATCTTGATAGTTACCTGCTGTTGCCCGTATAATTGCTGTGATGTTGGTTGTGAAAAATGAGGTTGCCTTGGTAAGTATGTACCATTTTGAGCTTGTAGACTTCCTAAATTAGCACCCTGTTTAAAGAAAAGAATATTTGAATCATTCTCATAGGAACAGGAATTCGCTGTCAATGGAGTAGGTATGTGATTTTTATTATTATTTCTATCGATTAATTTCGAAAATGTCGCAATTCTAGTCAAAACGTTTTTTTTTTTTTGGAACATTATTTTGACGTTGGTCCAGATAAACCGAATAAATTGTTTGATAAGTAGTTAATGAATACGTGAATCGGTCAATGCTTGAAAACACGCTAGATTGATGTCTGAATAGCTAGCTATGCTAGGTAAGTTTAAAGTATATCACACCATTATTGAACTCATGTTTTAAATACGTAGCAGCGAAAATCCTGCTAAACAGGAGTACCTTGTAACTTATCTAGAAGAACTGCACCCAATAACTAGATCTAGATACATTATGCCTGTGTCACTTAACCTTGCAATGTAAAATAGTCCTAAGTTAATCAATTATTCCATTTAGTCACTTCTATACACATTGATTACTTTTATAAACAAATTAGCCCAAGTGCGTCTACTGGACCGATTCTGTTGAAAAGTCAATGACGAGAATCGCCCTCTGCAACATATCGGACATAGACGATAATTTATTTTCTCTTTTATTATATTAGTTGCAAAAACTTTTGTAAGACGGACTAGCTGAATGAAAAAATGAACAATAAACGACTAACAACGTTGTAAAAAAGCTGTAATCGATAGAATGAATTTTGAATGGACTGTTGTGAATGAATTTATTTCGAATTAAGTGCAAATAGAAGCTACAATAAAAACAACCAACCACTATTCCATATATCATTACTTACTAAAAGTATAACATTATGAATGAGGTCATACTCGATTTTAAATAGTTTAAATGAAAGCCTACATAATTATTTAATCATGATCACTATTCAGGGTTTTTACCCGACTGAGAAAGAAGGAGGATTATGTTTTCCGAGTATATGTATGTATGTACAGGGTGTCTGGTGGCAGATTTATGATTTTAAATACGTTTATTTCAAAAAGTAATCGGTGCAGGGGGGGTGGCGTCATTGGAATCACAGATCGTGCGGATTTCTCAGTCACGATGCCGCAGTGGTCGGGTGAGCATCGCGCATTCGACATCGAGGCATTTTTCAAGAGTAACGATTCTTACGTGATTGCTCGTCGACAATTTTGCTCACGCTTTGGTATTCGGCGGATAAGTGACGGATCGAGTGTGAATTTAATTCGCTCCTGCTGCAGAGGTTCCGCGCAAGTGCTTCGGCTTAAGGTGGATGCTCCAGGGTGGCCCGCGAAATTCAAATATTTTTGTTTTTTGCAATTTGCCGGTCAGTGTGAAGCTGTATGTGGACCATATGCGATCTGCGACCGTAACGCGTATTTATCTAAAGAATTATAACCATTTTAATCATCAATATAGCCCTCTAAGTTCATGTAGTCCGAAAGAAGGTCCACATACAGCTTCACACTGACCGGCAAATTGCAAAAAACATAAAAATATTTGAATTTGGCGGGCTACCCTGGAGCATCCACCTTAAGCTGAACACCCCACGGCCAGGGCCTAGTTGATCTTCAAGGACCCCCGATAACATTAACGTAGACAACCATTTTATAGCTAAAGTACACACATCTTTCGTGGGGTACTGTGTTAAATGTTACAATAAAATACCCTGTGACATATTAGAATTAAATGAAAACAAATTTAAAGCGTATATCAAAAGCAGACTTTGTAAACAAGCTTATTAGGTCCTGCTCCATAGGACAGTCAATGTTGTGGACAAAATCAAACTGGTTGCTTTATGTATTAACTTTATAGATGTTCTGTTTCTTTTTGTGTTTGTATTTTTCTGTTAACTCACACACTGTTAGTGATTCCAATATTTGTAAATGTGTGAGTATCATGTACGAGGGTGGATTGAAAAGTTCGCAGCCTAACACATAAATACTTAAACTATTTTAATGTAACTGACCTCATTCGATTAGTTTACTCTCTGGTTGTCAAATTGTAAAATTCTATCGCAATAGCATTAACTGTATTTAAATTAGACTGAATTTTGTGAGCCTTTGTGCAGAAAGGAAAAGTTTTTAAAGAATGGAGATAATTGAGCAACGTGCGGTCATCAAATAACTGTTTAAAAAAAAAAACTAACTCCAAAAGAGATTCACGAAGATATGTCAACAACATTGGGGGAATCTGCTCCGTCGTATACGACTGTGAAAAAGTGGGTTGCTGAATTTAAACACGGACGAGAGAGTATTGAAGATGACCCTCTGGCCGGCCTATGACGTCTACGACTGAAGAAAACATCGGGAAAATCAGTGATCTGATATTGACAGATCGGAGATTGACCATCAGGGAGATTGTAGACACTATTGGCATCTTGTATGAACGAACACAAAACATCATAGTCAATGAACTTGGATTTTCTAAAGTTTCTGCGCGGGGGGTACCCAGATTGCTTTCAGTCGAACAAAAACGAATACGCCTCACGATTTCTCGCGACTGTTTGAAAATGTTTGAGGCTGATCCACAAGATTTTTTGGCCAGATTTGTAACAATGGATGAAACTTGGGTACACCATTACACCCCAGAGTCAAAACAGCAATCCAAGCAGTCGAAAAAACCTGATTAACCGACTCCAAAAAAAGCCAAAACAATTTTGTCAGCTGGCAAGGTGATGGCGTCAGTTTTTTGGGGATGCTAAGGGTGTCATCATGGTGGACAAAAAAGGTATGCAAAAGGTGAAACTATAAACTCGGCTTATTACTGCACTTATTGATCAAAGAGAAAAGGCCAGGATTACTCAGCAAGAAAGTGTTGTTCCATCAGGATAATGCACGCGTTCACACGTCTGTTGAATCTATGGCTCAAATTCGTGATTGTGGCTTTGAATTACTGCCCCATCCCGCCTATTCCTCTGATTTGGCAACTTCAGACTTTCATTTATTCCCAAACCTAAAAAAACACCTTGGAGGTCAAAAATTTTCATCATATGAAGAGGTCGAAGCTGCGGTGGGTGACTATTTTTGAAGACCTTGAAGAAACTTTTTTTATGACCGGCACACAGGCGTTGGAAACCAGATGGAAGAAGTGCATAGAGTTAAGTGGAGATTACGTGGAAAAATTAAATTACTTTTGCTTATATTTTATATTGTTTTCTTGCTGAGGCCGCGAACTTTTCAATCCACTTTCGTACCTACTTATTTAGAAAATTGGTAAGTCTACCTCTGCATACCCTAGATGCATGGACCTCACATATATTACAAAATTTTTGTATACACCAAATATTGTAAAAGATTAATTTGAAAAGAGTAACTATGGAGTTTCTTGTCCATTCATATCCATAAGAATCTACCTTTCCGAATGGACGGTAGAGTCACTTCAGAATTTTTATATATTTGAAATGTGAATGACGTTCAAAAGAGCCGTTTAATGGCCTAATTGGAATAAACGTTTTGACTTTGACATTGAACTGGTGGAACGGAGTTTACATGAATATCCATGACATTCAATACGGAAAAGGGCGGCCTCATTGGGACTTCCATGAGCAGTCATTCACGAAATTTTGAAAAACGATCTGAAGTTTCATACTTTTAAATTCAAATTGTTCAAGAGCTGAAAGCAAGGGAATTTCTTAGTCGTTTTTTTTTTTTTTTGTGAAACGATGTTGGAGCGTTTTCGCACGGTGAATTCATTTTTTGGAGCGACGAGGCTCATTTCCATTTAAACGATCACGGTTAACAAGCAAAATTGCCGATACTTGTCTCCAAGAACCCGAAACCCTCGACTGAAAACACCAAAAACCATTGCACTGCCCCAGGGTAACTGTTTGCGCACCAAACAGTTACCCTGGGGCAGTGCAATATTTGGTGTGCTCAATCCACGAATGGGATAACTGGACCTTTTTTTTTTAATGCCCCGGGGCCAGGCGACAAATGTCAATAGTGAGAATTATGGACGCATGATTACCAATTTCTTTTTGCCGAACCTGCGAGCTCATCCATCGTTCTCATCACACACGTGGTTCCAACAGGATGGTGCGACCGCACACACGGCCAGAGCTTCAATGAATTTGCTTCGAGAAGTTTTCCCTCACAAACTGATTAGTCGTTAAGGAGACATCCCGTGGCCACCTAGATCGCCCGACTTGACCCCAATGGATTTCTTTTTATGGGGATACCTCAAAGAGAGTATACAATAACAATCCGCAAAATATTGCGGATTTACAAAAAAAAACAGTCGTCGATAAATCGGCGCAATAGGGAAGATGCAAATACAGAATTTTTGAGAATGTTGTCAGTAAAATGATAAAAAAAGGATAAAATAAAGGCCATTACAACGTTTTTATTTTGGTTAATATCGATTTTTAACAAAAATAATGAATTAACCCATATACGCCCGCTGTCCCCATTTGGGGCCACTTGTTTAAGTACCCACATATTTTCACTTTTTTAAACTACCTTTTATTTTGATTAAGATTCGTAGTGCCGAAGAGTGTGACTGCGTGATAAAAATTATAGTTGTGTGATTTACTGGACCTAGTGGTTGAAATTGGTGGTTTTATTTACTTCAATAAGCAACTACGTGATAGACCAAAGGTAAGTCATAATTTTTCATATGTACATCAGTACTTTTTATAGCTTTTGAGTTTTTTTCACTTGCCCATTGTTTTTACTAGTAAGTAATGCTATTATGTTAGGTACTTTATGAGATATGACCATTATGGGAGATTTTTTAGCATGATGTCCCCAAATGGGTCCAATGGGCTGATTGCTTATATTATTTTTTTTATTTTGCAGGTTTAGTGTCGGTGTGAACAATGACGAAGAGATCGTTCGATGTTGCAAATGACTTTCAAGGTCTCGAGGAAGCCATAGAAAACATTTTGAATGATGAAGATGATCATGACGTCAGTTATGATTTGGTGGCAATTCCTCTAGACCCGAGTATTCTCACGGATATAGAGGAAGGCGATGAAGATGATGTCCAGCAAAACATACTTCCTCGTGATATTCCAGGGAGAGTTGAAGTGTTTGAGTCCAGGAATGACGACAAATTGGATAGTAGTGATGATGATCCGTTACAAAGAAAAAGACGAGTTGACATCCAGGAACCACGTTGGCGTAAATGTGACGGACTGACGGTCCCTATGTTGGCATGCCCTCAACGGAGAACAATGTGCAGAAACGAAAGGAAAATGTTGTAAACGAACTCAAAGATCAAACGCCAGTAAATATTTTTAAAAGATTTTTGATAAGGTTTTTGACATGATCGTTCTGAACATGAAGTTATATGCTGCACAACACAATAACCATGACTTTCGAATAACTGTTGTTGACATCAAAGTATTTTTTGGCATTCTGCTCTTGACTGGATACCACTCACTTCCACGAGAGAGACTGTACTGGTTTGTAGATGAAGACTGCAATGTTACCGTTGTTTCAAAAGCAATGTCAAAGAACAGATTCTTAGAAATATCGAAATTCCTGCATTTCTGCGATAGTGAAACTGCTGCTGAATCCACCGATAAGATGTTCTAAGTACGACCATTTGCTGATATATCTTTTTTTTTCTCAGTAGATGAGTCCATAGTAAAATATTTCGGACGTCACCCGGCCAAGCAGTTCATAAGAGGAAGAAAAGTAAATGTGGACATCCCGTACTACATGTTAGATTTGGCTGTAGCTAATGCCTGGCAACTCTATGTTGAAGCCGTCGAAGAAAAACTAGACCAGCTCCAGTTTCGCCGAAGTATCGCCCAATTTTATTTGAGGAGTGTAGGAACTGAAAGACCTGATGGAAGACGTCATAATAAACCTTCATCAGTGGTACCAAGTATGAATCTAGATGGTGTTGGAC